>CM076584.1:335505116-336105116 GCA_034641835.2 Pinus albicaulis
TGTTAGTATGAATCTTTCATCATAAAAGATCACTTTAGCTACGCATAACAAATAGCCCTAACATCGATTATGGCTGCAAAATATCTTTAAGTTTGCTGCACAAATTCAGATCTAAGCACAAAAGACATTAAGCAGATAAAATATAATATGGCTCCATGCATCCAATAGACAAGACAAGAACAATGTAATTAACAGAATTTTATATTATGTTAAAGAATGGGGCACTTGAGAGGAAAACAAGAAAGGTGTTTTCCGGTTCTCCTCAGTGGGATGGGTTCTTGAAAGTCCTCAGTGTTTCAGATCTAACATTCCTCTCTCTTATTGGTGTAGAAAAACAAACATAAGACCAGTTGAAGGGCTCACAATAAAAATGAAAAATGGTGACCAAGAGTAGATCGGTGATCTAGTAAAAGTAGGTGACTAATGAATGGAAAACCCCTTCTATTTATAACAAAACATTGAGTTAGTCTAGATATTGGTGCATAATTAAAATATTATTAACCAAATCAAGAACCACCCTTTAGGAATATTTTATTATATTTGTTGGAGGGAAAAGGATTTTTGACTTGGGTCAATTCCTTTATTTATAAATAATAAACAAATAAATGATTTATTTATCATTTGGGAAATGATGGGAATATAATTAAATAAATAATGGTTTATTTAATTATTTATGGATGATTTAGTCAAATTTAACTAAGAATATTATTTAAATAATGATTTAAATAACTTATTCTTAGGAAATAATTAAATAAATAAGGATTTATTTAATCAAGTTCCTTGTTTTGGGTTAAATATGACGAGGGAATATAAACAAATAAGTTATTTTATATGGTGAAAGCAATTTTACTTAGGGTAAAATTGGTCTTACATGGTGTACTTGGGTTCATCTAATAATAATAGGTTGGATGACCAAAAATTGGTGTAACATATTACCCCCCAACGTACGAGTGTTAGGAGAAAATCGTATGACCGAAGTACGTTGTAAGAAATCAATCACTAGACATTAAGAGGGAAGTGAGAGAGAGAAATGTAAGGTTGTCTGATGTGCTAAAGGACTAGACCCTAAGGAGACGAGACTTACAGGTGCAACAAGTCTCTAAGTTATGAAGTGGTACCTGTGCTAAAGGCAGCGGGGGAGGCATACCTATGCCCGCCGAGACAAAGTACAAAGAATAAGGCGCCCGGAAAACCACGGAATGCAATAATGAAGCATGTATTGGCCTAAACATGAGCCAGATAAATAACAGGATGAATCCCACATACATGCGATGCCTGGAATAATCGTCAGGACTTATACAATAATATGGTAGTACATGAGATATAAAGACACCCAAATGCCCCCTGCACACGGGGAAGGGCTCACAAACTCTGACAAAGACATGCGAATCTAAAAAGGCACTGCAAGCGGCTGAGGCCGATATCATGATATGAGAGGAGCTGCATCAAGGGCGGAAATGAAATCATTTGGGCATGTGGGTGGCTACTTGCAGGGCCACCCCCTCATGAGGGTTGAGACATCTCGCACATGCCCGGGAATCACCAATAGCTGCTGCTGCGTCACTGGACCATCAAGTGGATATGTCATGATCATGCTAGGAAGAGCTCGAACCAAGGTACACTGCCCCCTAGACCTGGCTTCTGGAGTAAATGAGTTGATGTTGACAAAAGTAGGTGCGCCATGGGTGAGGCAATAAGGGAACCCCAACTAAGGCACGAGGCAAAATAGTAGAGCGACGAACAAGTAGACACTGATGATGATGATGGAATGAGAGAAACGGAGGAGAAGTTGGATGACTTCCCTTGTTCGAGAATAAAGGCTATGAATGGCTTGGCAGCGACTGACACAATATCATGAGGGATAGTGGACAAGGGTACTGAAGGCCATAATGTGCGACACGAGAGAGGGACCAAGCAGGAAAGGATGGAGGACTATGGTGGGGTACAAAGGGACTTGGGATAGACTCCATGAATGTGATGGTGACTCGACTCAGATGCTCTAAGCAAGGGTGACTCAATGGTGCTGCCTCATAGTATGGGTCCAATGGGGGACCAGAAAAGCATGAGTACAATAGGGTAGCTCATGATGAAAATAAACATGAACGAAGACGAGTAAGGAGGAAAAGTGGTGCCCCAAGTACAAGTATCGTAAGTGAAGAAATTCGATTTTAAGAAGAGGTGATTAGACCCTTCATGGACAAAATGTTTCCTGGTGAAGTATCAAGACATGAAAAACTGACGGATACCCGTTTGAGTGTCTGGTGAGAGCTTTCCAACGGTGTGGGAGGTATGTCAAACAGGGCTACGGTTTGGTCACAACGGGCGAATGAAAAAACAGGGGTTTTCTTCTAATAAGGTGTTTTCCCTCCAAAATAATTCATTTTCTTGTGTAGCTGTGGTGAATGTGGAGAGGAGAGAAGGCCCTAAATCTTGCGGCGATCGTAGCAGACAAACCGACCATTAGAATTTTGATCTGTCAGTTGCAGGTAAGAGGCCTAATCCTAAGCTTTGTTTTTGATGGATTCAAATTGCAGATTAGGGCTTTAAATCTCAATAACTGCCCTTACTTCATCATTACGATTGGGTCACACTTTTTGGGGCAAAAGCTGCAACCTAGGACGCAGGTTTTGGCCTGAAAAGTGTGACTTGGCCCAGGTTTGACCCAAAAAGTGCGACCTGTTAGATGTGGGGGGTTTCAGTGCAGTTATGGGCTAAGATTCTGTTTTGGTGTATGTTAATGCTATTTTGGTGATCTGTAGGCTAAAAAAAATGATTTTTTTGTGCAGATATGGAAGATATATGGATCAAGTGGAGAGAGAGAGACTTAGGGACATTACGGATGGAAATCCATGTGGATCAGGGTGTCCATCATGCACTGGCTAGGCATTGGATTCTGGTGTTTTTGGAGAACCCTTTGATGAGGGATGGTGAGCCCTTGTTGGCCCGGATTATCAATTATTGGGATCCAAATAATGAGGCATTTGCAGTGCATGGGCACAGGATTGAGCTGATGGTCCAGGATTTGTATTTCTTGACTGGTCTCCCACCATTAGGGATGGTGGGAAATACACAGCCAGTGTTACCACGGGGGTGTAACATTATGGAGTTTGTTGAGCGACATTTTCGACCAGGTGTCCGAGTCAAAGGGACTCGGATATCCATTGGTGATCTAGAGAGGTTGGAGACCTGGGAAGTGGCCATAGCAGTGTTGCAGATCTTGGGTAGCCAAGCGTTCCATAACATCACTGGAGGACATATGATGATTGTGGAGAGTGTGCTGAGTGGGACCTACTATGGGTGGGCCCAGATGATGTTGGTATCGGTGAAACGACATCTGTCGCTATGCAGGTGGAAAGTGAATCATGATTGCGCCTACGGGATGGTGTTGTGCTCTTTCTTCTTTGAGAAGATCCCGACCTTACAACCCCGTGTACAGTTGCCTGATGGAGGTCCGAGAGAGCCCCAGATGCGTCGGTGGGGAAGACTACTATGTAGAGGAGGGGGAGGGGCGGTCAGATGGGTGTGCGGACTAGAGTTCTTCGCGCATTAGGATCAAATGCCATTATACATAGACGACTATCCCTATAGTGGGATGAGTTATTGGGGAGATCCGGACTTTCCGCTTCTGCCGGGTCGAGTGTGGGGGGCCGATGGTAAGTGACAAGTAACTAATCTGTTATGTTTATTTTAGAGTCTGTGACTTGTATACATGGTGCTAATCGTGATGTTTTTTGGAATGCAGATATAGCTCCGGTAAAACCAGCTGGATATATGGGACGACCTGCAACGACAGGAGCTACAGGTGCAAGTGGATCAAGGACAACGCAAAGTGAGGATATGGCTGCTCTAGTGGAGGACATTCGGCGTAGATGTGAGGGGTTACTGACCAGTGTATCGGAGCGTGGTTGGCAGGATTTAGATGACTGGTACATAGAGTTATGTATTGGGCTACCGTCGGAGTGGTGAGGTATCATGCGACGCATGGCGATGGCTGGTCAGGCTGTGCGTGATCTACGAGCTGTGGGAGCAGAGCTATTGGCTCGGGATCCTCCAGAGGGTGATTAGATGTAGGGCAGGTGGTGCCCCCTAGTGTCTATGTAGGGGCGAGTGGTGCCCCCCATTTTTGTTGTTTTGTTATTGTAACATGCTATGGGCATGTCATATGTTTCAAAGTAGATGGACTCTAAAAACACATGTTATATAATATATATGATGTATATGCATTTGATTTGATGGTGTCAAATTTTATTGTGTTGTGTGTGATAAATTCCAGTCTAGAACATGATTTTCGATTTTATCTACGTAGTGATTTTGATCTCTAGGTATATGGCTAAATGTAATGAATCTAAATTCTCAGATCAAAAGTTTCACTCGTAAATATTGTCTAAACAAGATAGGGTTATACACACGATAGACACCATTAAGTTGTAAGACAAGAAGCAGGGAATCTAAATGAACATGCAGATGGAGGATGTGATGAGAGAGGGCATCGGATAAGAGACCACGAACTGCATCATATTCAGCCTGATTATTGGTGGACGTACCAATGCAGACCCCATTTGCAAGAACCAGGGTATGCAAGGGGGTAAAGATGGCCCATGCTGCTGAAGCGAGATGGCGGGAATAGCGACTTGCCCCATCGGCGTAGCCCAGATAAGGTGTGGACGAGAGGGCCGATGTAATAGTGTCATAAGACAAGAAATGGGAGGGAGGAGAAAAAGGATGGCAGCGTGAGTAGAGGATAGACATCCATTGACAGCGACAGGAGGGAGTGGTCTGGGTAGGAAGTCTAGGAATCATAGATCGATGAGAGGGAGATGCATGAGAACTATGGGATGAATAGTGGGCACTCAGGCTGCGACAGACATCAAAGATACGGATGGTATGATCGTGATTAGGAGAGGGAATGGAAAGGTCAAGGAGACCATACGAAGCTGCAAAGGTACCTAAATCATCAGTATGGGAAGAGAGACATAGATACGGGTCATCACGGGGAATGACAGAAGAAAAGGTAAAAAGATGGTCAAAATATGAAGAACCCGTGTCTAGAGGGGAATCAAGCAGAATAGGTGGAGTGGATTCAGAAGGAATGTACTCCGGGGAGCGCATGGATGATGATAGGTATATAAGGGAAGCAACAGGGTCCGACATCTCAACATCAGGGGGAGGAATGTCAATGGTAGTAGGGGGATTCGCGAGTAGACTGGACGCATATTGAGCAAGGATGGGAGAGGCGGATTGATTTTGTTCAACTTTGTATTCGCGGATGACCTCTAAAGAGGCTTGGTAATGCATGAGGTGAGGAAAATGGTGAGAATAATGGCCATGGACACCACACAGAGCACAAGGTTTTTTGGCGCGAAGAGTCTTTGGGTTCTTGGCTACAAATGAGGAAGAAACAGAGGTTTCAGGGATCGTAGATGCAGGGAACGCGACTTCAACCATGGGTTGGATACGGGGCAACTCAGGACAAGTGTGGGTGGGATGAACGATACCATCACACAAGGCACAAGGCTTGGCGGGTGGGGGAGGGGTAGGTTCAGGTGCGGTGGCCTTGTCATTGGATTCCCCCTTGCGAGTTTTTTGTTTATTGCCTGTAGTTGTCGCAACATTAGGAGGGTTCTGCAGAGGGGCTAGGGGCACAGTGGTGGTGGAAGGAGTGAAGGGAATCGGTTGCACTAGTGTCATGGCTATGTATGGTTTGGGGTGGCCTGGTGGGGTCTCGGGTGGAGGAGTAAGATACCATACTGGAATTCCCAAGGTTAAATTAGGGAGGGAAAGGGTGGCCATGACGGGGACCGAATAGATGCCGGGGGGGCAAGGAAAGGTATTTGACCGGCGAGGTAATGACCAGGGGGGACGGCTCCCAATGGTGGAGACCTGAGGGAACTGACTCAGGAGGGTAGGGAGGTTCTTGAGTGTGATGGGAAGGGTCAGGTGAAAAAGGGTCGGTTGACTAAAGCGAAGGGCTAGGAGAAGGAGGCGGTGGGCGAGATTGAGGTTGCTGACTAGCCGGAGCAGGTTGTGGAAGGCCAGCCTGAGACGATTGCATCATGCAAACATTTGCTAAGCTGGGGTCAGAGACAGGAGGAGGGGGAGGGCCAGGAAAAGTGCCAAGCAAAGAGGAGTCTTTGTAGACGCCAGGGGAAACACTGGTCAAAGAATCAACAGTTGGTTTATTGGTGACAGTAGAGATGGTGGACTCAGGGGAGGTCTAAGATTTTGGTTCATGATAGGTCAATTGGTCAATGGTGACAATCTTGCCATTATGAGGGAAAAACATCTTACAGTGGACTACGGATGGGACGGCTGACATGGCATAGGTGTAACTACGCCCCAAAAGGATGTTGTAGTCAAGAGGAGCATCGATAACTTCAACGTTGACACAAATAGTCTTGCCGGCAAGGGTGATAGGACAGTTACGGAATAGACCAATGGGCTGGGAAGCATGGCCATCCCACGCGCGAAGGGTGATGGTGGAAGGGGCTAGTTCAGGGGATCCGATTTGTTTCCCAACCGAAGTGGACATTACGCAGGTAGATGCCCCCTCATCAATAATACACTGAGCAACATTGGCATTTTGGATTTTGACTGGGATTTGGAAAGCAACCGAAGAAGGAAGAGGGGGATGGTCTGACTGACGGGCGTCGAAAATAATCAATTGGTCATCAGCAGGATCTACAGTGCCCACGACAGATAGTAGAGCCCTCTTTTGAGAAGGACATGACTAGAGGAGTTCCAGTGTTGAAATGGTAGCAGGAGATTGGGCCAGATCATCTACTATGTTGTATGAATGGGAAGCCCGACCAGAGGCAGCATTTCGATGTAATGGTCCCTTAGGAGGCTTGGGATGAACCTCGGCTTTGGGCGGAGGGAGTTGTAAGGGACCATTGGGTGTCGATAGAGGCTCTGTATGACCTGACAATGGAGACTCGGAGACAGATGGAACGGGAGGTGTGGAATACTGACAAGACCAAGTTTGAAGGTTGAGGTCGACGGTGAGACGAGGGTCAGAGGCCATCATGAGAATCTGGTAATCAGATAAACCAGAAAGGGAAGGTTGAGTGGTTACCGGGGCATGAGGGGGTTGAGTGGCCATGAATCCTTGTTGAGGGAAAGGATCGGTAAACACAGCGGGGTGAGAAGTAGCTGGGGTGGGAGGGATAGCAGGGGAGGAGTTTTGTACCCACACGGTGGCCTGAGACTCCCACATCTGTTGCATTTGTGGTAATAAGAGACCATCATGAGTGTAGTGACCATAAACACCGCAACACGGATAGGGCTTATTGGTGCGAAGTGGTCTGTCTGGCTTGGGCTGAGAGCCCTGTGGCTGGTTGACAGTGGTAGAGTCGATACTAGAAGGATTGGGTCCCCGTTTACCAGGAGCATATTGGTTGCTTTTTCTCTTTCGTTGAGAAGGAAGAAAATTAGGTGCCCCCTGCTGTGCAAAGACTTTCCCTGGAGGGGGAAGTAAGTGTGGTTGTGGGGGTGGAAAAGGCAAGGGAGTGGGAGGTCCAAATGCTGGAGGAGCTGGGACACCAAGTTGCGGATACGGATAAGGGGTAGGGTGGGCAGCAGTGAGGTAAGCAGGAGGGTGGGAAAAAGGAGGAGGCATGCCGCAGCCTAAATACATGCTACCTGGAGGGGGAAAAGTGCCGGAGGGGCTGGCCCCTAGAGGGAAACCGTGGCCCGGAAGAGGTTGGGTAGAGGTATGTGACAGGGCTCCAACGATATCGTCGGCAGAGTGAGATGCCCCTGAGGCAGTAGGGCCACCGGGCTTGGGAAGGTTAGGAAGGACGGTATAAACATAACCAGATTGGGCATAAATAAGGTCATATTTCAAGGCTATTTGGAGGGCGGCTTCTTCGGTTTGGGGAAAATGGGATGCGACATATTTTCCAATGGGAAGAGAGAGCGAAGGAACCAGTCCATGTAAACCCGATCTTCAATGGGGGGAGCGTGACACAAGCTCCGTCTTCGCCGTTATTCCTGGACATGAGCAGAAAGGCGAGACGAAGAGGATTGATGGAAAGAAGTTAAGAGTTCAGTACCGGTGTCGCATCAGAGGGGGAGTTGGAAATAAGATAGAAAGGCTTGGGCAATGGTTGCGAAGGTGGTATGGGAAGAGGTGGCTTGGTCAACATACCATTTAGAAGATTCACTGGTAAGTGTGCGTTGGAAAAATCGAAGACGGATGGAGTCATCGGTGATGGAATTGGAGGAACACCACATGTGAAAAGATCGAATATGGTTAGATGGATCTTCACTAGCAAGGCCCTCAAACTTGGGAATGTCGGAGGGGAGCTTGGTTGGCATAGCAGGCCAACTGACATCGTGGTGAATAGGATCATTGATCAGCTGATTAAAATCGGGGAGACTGAGGCCAGCCATATAAGGGAGTAATGGGGCAGTCGAGGTAGGTCCTGTAGGGGTTCCACTAAAAACGGACCCAGCAGTAGAACTGGGGTTAGGGCTAGGTCTGGAACTAGACATGGTGAAGGTAACAGGGGGGAACCAAAAGGAGGGGGAGAACCCGAACAATCAGAGGAAGAGTCAGAGTGCGGACTCGGGGGAGGACTTACTCGATGACGACGGGAAGGAGGAATTCAACCAAGCGGAAACTGAGGGTGAAGGCCAAGAATTCTCCGGGAGAGGCACCTTGGGGGCACAATGGTGATGGGAAGAAGAAAAAACAACAAGGGCAGGGAGTGACAAAATCAAACGAGGTCAAGGGCAGAGAGGTGTAGTGAAAATTGATTTTAAATTCTTTGCCAGGCAGTGTTAACCAGGCGCTTCTTCACTTAGGGTCAGTGTGTGGCGTGCGTTAATTTTAATTGTTTAAACCCAGACATTTTGAGAGTAAAAGAAAAAGTGTGTTGCATAACTGAAAATAAATCTGCAGTAAATAAGACTAAAAGAACAGAAAATTAACAGCTACTAATGCATCAAACTAACCCAAGAAGGCGGGTCTCTCAAAACTAGCCTATAAGAGGGAAAAACTAAGAAAAGCACGCTAAAAAGAGGCCAATAGATCTAAGGTCGAGAGGGACTGGGATCCAAAGGGGAAATCTGTTGAAAAGAGGTGCATAGAACAGCAAAGAGGCAGAGGCAAGGTTGTTGCTAAAAAGGAGGAGATCAGCGAAAAATAGAAGGGACAAGGAGGCGGCCCTAGAAATGAACCCAAACAAAACTATATGAGGTGATTTGAGAGGGAGAAGAGCTGATGTAAAGGGATCTAAAAAGGAGGTATCAGATCTGAGAAAAATAAGGCTAAAACTCTAAAAATTCAGACTTCTGAAACAACAAAGACTCTCCCACAAAAAGTGGAGGGTAATAGAGCCCTAAGGGGAAAGATTCCCTCTTAGTTGAGTAAAGCATATCAGAAACAAGTCTAAACGGGCAGAGACAGAGGCTAGAAAACACTGACAGAAGCTTCAGACAAACCCAGAAAAAGTGCTGGAAAATTTGCAGAAAAAGTGCAGGTCGCAGGTTCTGACCTGATTGCAGTCCAGGACGCAGATTTGGGGCAGAAAAGTGCGACCTCAAGGCCAGGTCGCACTTTTTGGGTCGATAAGTGCGACCTGCAGAACCGGCTCTCTCGGTGGCAGATTTCAGAAAAAGTTGTCGTCTCAGCTGCGGCTAATGTCTGTCACCTGCACAATAAGGCTAGAAACACACGGAAGTTAAAAATTTGACTGTTTGAGGGTTTTAGGGGTGAAAAAAACCATAAAAATAGGAAAAACAGAAAATGAAAGAGAAACCCTAGGGTCTGAAACAGCTGGATATGCAGGAATATATAAAACGACAGCGGTCGCAAAAGAAAACCCATGTGGAGTCGCCAATTGTTAGTATGAATCTTTCGTCGTAAAAGATCACTTTAGCTACGCATAACAAATAGCCCTAACATCTATTATGGCTGCAAAATATCTTTAATTTTGCTGCACAAATTCAGATCTAAGCACAAAAGACATTAAGCAGATAAAATATAATGTGGCTCCATGCATCCAATAGACAAGACCAAAACAATGTAATTAAAATAATTTTATATTATATTAAATAATGGGGCACCTGAGAGGAAAACAAGAAAGGTGTTTTCCAGTTCTCGTCAGTGGGATGGGTTCTTGAAAGTCCTCAGTGTTTCAGATCTAACATTCCTCTCTCTTATTGGTGTAGAAAAACAAACATAGAACTCAGTGGGAGCTCACAAAGCAAAAATGGAAAAATGGTGACCAAGAGTAGATCCAGAGTGATCTAATGCAATGGAGGTGACTAATGAATGGGGAAAACCCTCCTATTTATAACAAAATATTGGGGCGGCCTAGAACTCGGTGCATGAATAAAATATTATTAATCGAATTCTAGAAGCACCCTTTAGGAATATTTTGCTATATTTGTCGGAGGGAAAAGGATTCTTGACTTGGGTCAATTCCTTTATTTATAAATAATAAATAAATAAATGGTTTATTTATCATTTTAGGGAAATGATGGGAATATAATTAAATAAATAATGGTTTATTTAATTATTTATGGATGATTTAGTCAAATTTAACTAAGAATATTATTTAAATAATGATTTAAATAACTTATTCTTAAGAAATAATTAAATAAATAAGGATTTATTTAATCAAGTTCCTTATTTTGGGTTAAATACGATGAGGGAATATAAACAAATAAGTTATTTTATATGGTGAAAGAAATTTTACTTAGGGTAAAATTGGTCTTACATGGTGTACTTGGGTTCATCTAATAATAATAGGTTAGATGACCAAAAATTGGTGTAACACATTTCTTCACATTCCCTTAAAAAATCTAAATCAAATTGGTTCCCCAACTCATTGTATCTAGTGACATTAATGAATATATTGTTGCTAACAAGTTCATTGAATTCTCTTTGTAAAATATTAATAACTAAAGTAGGAATAAGGTAGAGATGGTCGCAAGTTGGATGGGAAACAAACCCAGAACAAGTGGAAAATGCTCTAGACATTGTTTTGACAAATTTCTACCAACCTGTGCATTTTATTGAGTTTTGGGACAAAGAAAGTGTTTACTGGAAGGATGGTCACCTAAAAAAGATTGAAAGATCATCCTGAGCCATTTCATCTTGTGATCCCCCTAGGGAAAATGTGAGATACAACAGAACTAGAGACTCAAATATTGTTAATAATTATTCAAACCATAATGTATGCAACATTTTGTTGGGAAACATGGGAAGATTTATGGCTACAAAGGTCTGAAAATTGATGTGTGGTTAAAATCCCTCTCATTTCATGCCTATGTGGATGTCCAGTATGAGAGTAAAGTTGAGGAAAGTATATCATTTATCATAGCTTCATCATTATTTGATGGAGCCCTTGAGAAACCCTTGAATTTGTGTTATACTTCACCAACATTATCTAGTGTGACATCATAAACATGTTTACCGAACATGAGAGAAAGAAGTCACAGACTCGATAGGTCTTATGAAGACAATATTTCGATGTGGTTTGGTGGAAGATGATAATGCCTTCATTCAACATTTTAAAATTAACACTAACTCTATCGAAAAGGAAGAATGGTTCAAAGTTTTTGTATTTGTTTTGTTGGTGTTGAAACACTATCACACACGTTAGAGGCAACTTGAAATTGTTGTAGTGTATGGTTCAGGAAATAGCTATGATTGGAGACTTCAATCAATGCATGGTGTTATGATTGATGCCTATGGAATTTTTTACCTTTTAGTTGAGTTTTTTACTTTGGACAGGGAAGTTGGAAAAAGAGTAACATAGGTGAGTTGTGTGCCTCACGTTCCAAGGATTAATGGAATATTTTTTTCGGTGGATGAAGCAAACACAGGCCATTAAAGTCTGTTTGACAGGTTTATGCTCTATGATTTGAGTGAACTTAAAGTTCCCGAAGATAGAAATTTCTAGTTTCGAGTCCTTTTTGATTGGTTTTATTGAACCCATGAGCATCATAAGTTTGTTAGCAAACAAGTTGTTAATCATCAAAAGTGTGAACTAGAAATGTATGAAGGATGTGTACCTATGGCATATGATGAGTTAACTTTGCAGGATGCTACAAATTGTTATGGAGTTAGGATGTGCGAGCTGACATCCTTCAAGCATACTTGCTTCGTTGATATTCCACCAAAATGTTTAACACTCAAAACAAGTGATATTCTTGAACTTTTGGGGTAAAGTGCACTATAATTCCATTTATCCTGAAGGGATACAATTTAATGTAGAAGCAAGATTGGTAGAAACTGTCTGTTATATACATCTGGAACAGGTCAAGTTGCAAACTCATTGACAGATATCAGTTCATTTTTCCTAGCATATTACATAGAGGAAGTGATCTCAAATAACCCTGGTCCAATGTCATAGACATCAAAGAGCGCTCCCATCCTAATCCATAATTATGTTGTTAATAAAGGAGATTTGGGTGCATATATATACATAATAATTGCCTTGAAATTTTTGATTAGGCCAACCTGATCTAAAGTTTTGAGTCGACTTCCAATATATATATATATATATATATATATATATATATATATATGGATTTGTTGGTGGAGCTTAAATTGATGGAGTTCACCCCGGTAGGAAGTATTATTCATGATTTGGAGTGTGTAGAGGAAACAGTTCTCAGATAGCCCTGGTCCAATGGCATTGAACTCTAAGAGCATAAAGTTTTAAGACAAATTCTAATATTTATGATTTGTTGGTAGACCTTAAATCGATGGAGCTCATCCCTGTTGGATGTCTTATTCGTGATTTTGGAGGTTGATAATTAATTTTTTCCCACTTGAAATGCATCTAGATGATGGATTACACTGGCACATTTTGAGGAAAAATCATTTTGGGAGTTGTTATGATGGGTTGAACCCTATTGGTGGGGTTTTGTATTTTAGTTATGGTAGATATACCATTGTTTTCCTTGGATCGTATCACTATGGACCTGTATGTCCACGTGGAGGATGCTTCAAAGTATCGAGGTAGAAGGCATACATTTAAAAGGATCTTGAGTTGCAAATTCTTAGACCTGGGGTTTCACTTGGACAACAAGAAAGGATCTATTAGTGGAGTGCAGCCCTTCCCATAGGAGGCTTTGGACTTAGTTGGTCTAGATAAGAGGTTTGGTGAGTTGACAGTGGCCCCTCTTATTTTAACTTGGATCACACTTGATATGAAGAGTAAAACACACAGGGTGCAAGGCTAAGCGTAGGAAAGGGAAAAGAAATGCCTAGAAGGAAGGGTTTCTTAATCTATGTTGTTCAATTTTTATTTGGTTCAAGGGATTTGGCTTCATGCTTCACATGTTTTTCATTTTCTACTTTGTGTAAAGGTGGAGAACGTTCCATTTAGTAAATTCATTTCATGTAATCTCACCTTGTTTATACTAGTGTATGCACTACAAGGAAAAGACCCTCTAGCGGAGGTTATAAAGGAGGTTTTTAGTGTTATAAAATTGGCCAAAATTGTCAAAATGTTTTTGCTAAAACATCCATTTTTGGTAACAGATGTTTTGACGGAGCTGCTAATGGAACTTCAACACAACTAAGTACAACTGGGAGGTTGGAGGTTTTTACGGATGTTTTTCTCATCGGTGCGTGCTTCATGTGTGAATGCACCAGTTCGTTTTAAACAGCACGCACCGATGTTGTAAAAATACTAAGCACTAGGATGGAAAACAATTTTCTGAAGCCCTAGGGCGTTTACATACACAACGTCCCAGTGGATGTCACCAACAAATATGCACTTGGGCGATAGAAGGTGCATGCACCGGTGTTATTCAGATTATAGATCAAACAACATGAATTTATATTAAAACAAAATGAAATCTTCAACTAGAACATTTCCAAATGGAAAGGGAAAAGAAAATGCCTAGAAGGGAGGGCTTCCTAATCTATGTTGTTCAATTTTTATTTGGTTCAAGGGATTTGGCTTCATGCTTCACATGTTTTTCATTTGCTACTTTGTGTAAAGGTGGAGAATGTTCCATTTAGTAAATTCATTTCATGTAATCTCACCTTGTTTATACTAGTGCATGCACTACAAGGAAAAGAC
Source organism: Pinus albicaulis (assembly GCA_034641835.2). Classification (NCBI taxonomy): domain Eukaryota; kingdom Viridiplantae; phylum Streptophyta; class Pinopsida; order Pinales; family Pinaceae; genus Pinus; species Pinus albicaulis. The sequence goes on from CM076584.1 coordinate 335,519,165, forward strand.
CCTCTAGCGGAGGTTATAAAGGAGGTTTTTAGTGTTATAAAATTGGCCAAAATTGTCAAAAAATTTTTGCTACAACATCCATTTTTGGTAAAATATGTTTTGACAGAGTTGCTTATGGAACTTCAACACAACTAAGTAAAACTGGGCGGTCGAAGGTTTTTACAGATGTTTTTATTATCGGTGCGTGCTTCATGTTTGAATGCACCAGTTCGTTTTAAACAGTACACACCGGTGTTGTAAAAATACCAAGCACTAGGATGGAAAACAAATTTCTGAAGCCCTAGGGCGTTTACATACACAACGTCCCAGTGAATGTCACCAACAAATATGCACCTGGGCGATAGAAGGTGCATGCACCGGTGTTATTCAGATTATAGATCGAATAACATGAATTTATATTAAAACAAAATGAAATCTTCAACTAGAACATTTCCAAATGGAAAATAGTCCATTTTTTTAAGGATTTATCTCAAGTAATGTCAATATTTAATTATAATATCATCCTACTTGATTAAGATCAAAATCGGATATGAAAGGAGCACATTGCTCATAAATATATCCAAATTCAATATATATAACCAAGTATTAAATGCAAGGATTTTGAAAACAACCAATTATAAATGTTAAATGCAAGAACGAGTTAGATAAGGTATACGATAAACCCATATATAAATTATTTAAGGGGATTTAAAATCTCAAGAAAAAGGACATGGAAATGGTAAACTAATATATATTATGTGACCCAAACCAAAAGTTCTAAGCTATTGTAGAGTTTCGTCAGCTAGGATTTTGTCAGCCCAACTATAACCCTCCTCGTCGTCAGGCCTGCTCTGCCCAACCATGCGTTGTGCCTGCAAGGCTCTATGCCGCTCCAGGCCCGAGTGGAAGCCCACATGTCGGGCCCCCCGCTGTGGGGGGAGGGGCCGCATACCTACCGTGGCGCAAAAAATCACACTCGCTTCTTATAAGGACATGCGTCCAATGAACCTCACGGCTCCACTACGGCTGTAGAAACCCCAGTCATGGGGGCACACTGGAAAGCAAAGGAAGGAAGGAGTCGATGCCTTCCAAAGGCCGCAGTCAACCTCAAATTCATCATCCCGAACAACCGCTTGGAGAAAGCTCGAAAATATATGAAAGATCATGCAATGATCTGCAAGTTATTGGGGGTCTGGCCATGGGAACAGGACATTCTGGCTTGGATTCAGAACAAGCGGTCCCCGAAAGGGAATATTGAGCTTCAGATCAGGGTGAAAGGATTATTCACAATGATCCTCGAAGATCTGGAGGATCACAAGCGAATCTTCGAAAATGGCCCTTACTTCATGGGAAGTGCAGGCCTATTCAATCGATACTGGGAGGAATGATACAACATAGATAAAGAGGATTTCACTGCGACACCAGTCTGGGTGCGACTCTACTCCCTCCCGGATGATTTATGGGAGTCGGATATCCTGGAAGGGATCGAGAATTAAATAGGAGAGTTTTTGAAAACCTCAGAAATCACTAAGTGAAGACGGCATGCGACCTATGCATGTATTTGTGTCCATATGAACATCTCTCAACCCTTGCCAAAATCCATCGACCTGATCTACCATGACTCCATTTGGACTCAACCGCTGGATTATGAGCACATCCCTTTCAAATGTCGCAGGTGCCATGAATATGACCATCTCTTCTGCGATTTACCATTAATGGTCGCAGAAGAAACCATGATTGTTGCGATGGCCAAGGATGCGGATGGCCTCCAACTAGTCCAAGGGTGTTTTTCCATGGCAACCTGACCCCCACAACCCAACCCTCTCAACTGTTCGGGTTCCCATGTGAATGGCTATCCCTGGTCACCTCAAGCCCCGACGTCCCCTCTCAAATCGGTACCTCATGCATCCAAAAACCCCTTTGAATTTCTAATTGATGAATTTCTAGCCCTCATCCCCTCTCACCCCACCCCCCCCCCCCATTCCCAGGCTCTCCCCTCTTCATCCCAGGGCGCTCCTCAACATATAGACATAGATAAGTTACTCTCCACCCCTAGAGAAAATCTCTCCTCTAAAAGAGATATCCCGAAGCACACTGAATCAGATAGACAAACACTAGGAAATCCTAAGGAAAACAAGCAAGATCCTAGAAGCTGAGGAGAGGCAGAACAAGCTCGGCACAGAGGAGAAAAAGCTGCTTGAAATCTTCAAAAGCTCGAGAAATAGGCATCAAGGATATTCCAGGTAATCAACTGAACCACTTTGGAACCCTCTTTACTCAAAGGGTGGATCATTCTGGGCGAGAAAAATCAGATCTCCATAATATGGGTACAGAAGGGAATCCCCTAAGTATCATCTTTAAAGACCTTGGTGGAAACTAGAAACGAAAAAAGGGGCATCCACCAAGGAGCTTATTCGTGAAGTAAGAGAACTTTTGTTAAACTCAAGACAAATGGGACAATTGACGGATTTCTTTTTCAGATCCGACGCACCTTCCTCATGAAGATCATTTCATGGAATATTAGGGGCTTCAATAGCCTGGAGAAGATCTGATCCCTTCGTGATAAAATCGGAAGGTATAAGCCATAGATATTCCTCATTCAAGAGATGAAGGTGCCCGCCGATAAAGTCCAGGAAAACATCTAGAGATGTTGGAGAAACAATCAAGCCATGACAATTTAACCCACCGGATTTGTGGGGGGTCTTGCAATTCTCTAGGATCCAGGGAGGGTTATAATGCAAGACTGGATCAGAACCAAATTCACGCTATCTGCCTCGTTTCTATTGATATGGGAGCACCGATGGAGGAGCATATCTACTGTCTATGGGCCGCCCATGCCTCGTGACAAAGAAACATTCCTCATGCACCTGCAGCATCTCAGTCGATCATGGGCTTAACAGGATTGGATCCTAGGAGGAGATTTCAATCTGATCCATAATCTAGACAAAAAGCGTGGGGGTGTCCGAAGTCTCAACCCAGCTTCGCAGGCCTTCAATGATACTATAGAGGACCTTAGTCTCATGGATGTCATCCCCCACCAAGGTCTTCATACTTGGAACAATCACTGAGGGGGAGAGCACTAGATCACCTGCAGAATGGATAGGTTCCTCTTCTTGGAACACAATATGATGATCGATCCATGACTCTCCTCCGAGATCCTCCCTTCCATCAGATCAGATCACTGGCCCATCAGTGTGGATATCATTGCATCGACCCCCCCATCATGTAGGCCATTCATGTTTGAAATTTTTTGGCTGCGCCATCCAGGGTTCATTGACCAATTATCCTCGTGGTGGAGAGGTCTGGGTACGCCACTTGGAAAAAAAATTCAATCATTTCAAAAAAAGTTGCAAGGCCTCAAAGGCCACATCAAAGCCTGGAACTGGGAAACCTTCGGCAACATCCTCGAGGAGAAGAAATAACTGGAAGATAGCCTGGAGGTGATCGAACAACACATCATCCAGGAAGGTCGCATCGAGGATCTGGCAAAAACAAAGGAACTCTTAATCAAAGACCTGGAATCGGAAGCAGCAAGAGGAAATTCTATGGAAGTATAATTCCAGAATCTGATGGTTGAGAGAAGGAGAACATAACACCAAATTCTTCCAACAATCTATGATTCAACACTGGCAACGCAATAAGATCACATTCCTACAGGCGGTCGATGGCTCTCGCCTAGCGAGCCACGAGGACATTGAAATAGAGCTTCATGATTCCCTCTCCACATTTCTACAGGATGAAGGGTATGATAGAGTAGAGGCCTTGCATAAAGTCACCCAACACATTCCCTCCTTGATGACACAGCAACAAAATGAAGCGCTCCTCAGCCCTATCTCCCTCTCGGAAGTTGAAGAAGTGGTCAAGACTCTGTCGTCCAGCAAAGCCCCGAGATTGGATGGTTTCACTGCAGATTTTTTTAAGGTGGGTTGGCCTTTCCTTAGTCAGGACATAGGGGAGTTGGTGGAGTAATTGCAGAAGCTTCTCCAGTTTAGGTATGGCCTCAATTCCACTTTCATCGCCCTCATTCCAAAATTGCAGGAGGAAACCGAACTAGGATAGTTTAGGCCCATCTCCCTCTGCAATGTGATTTACAAGATATTATCTACCATCATGGTCTGAAGGCTCAAGCCGTTGCTCCATTGCATCATCAGTCATGAGTAGTTGGGGTTCATGGAGGGCTGTCAAATCTTGGATGGTATTTTCTTTGTGCACAATACCATCCACTCTATCAAATATCACAAGCTGCGAGGAATGTTGTTGAAACTGGACCTATCAAAGGCATACGATCACCTTAGCTGGGAGTATCTTCTCAAAGTCCTGTGGGCTTTTGGTTTTACATCTGAATGGATTCAATCGGTAAAATCAATGACCTCTACTCCATTCTTCTCCATCCTTATTAATGGTGTGCCTTCAGACACCTTCTGGTCCTCTAGGGGAATCCGCCAAGGTGATCCGCTCTCCACCTTACTGTTCATCATTTCTGCCAAAGGATTGGGCCGACTTCTCAAGGAGGCCAAAAAATCCCATCAAATATCAGGGCTCCATCTGTCGGGATCCAACACTCATATGAATCACCAGTAGTTCGTGGATGATAACCTCCTCTTTGGTGTTGTGACTCTAAGAGAAGCTTCCCAACTCAACAACATCATGGAAATCTTCCAGGACTCCTCAGGTATGAATCTTAATAATCTTAAGTCGGATATCTTCTTATTCAACACCCCTTGCCCCGTGCAAGCTTACTTAGCCAAAACCCTGGGCTTCAACATTGGCTCTCTCCCCTCTAAATAGTTGGGTGTTCCTCTCCTGTTTAACCCCTTACGCATCGCCCCCTGGAAGGACCTCTGTGCGAAATTGGCCAACAAGCTCTCTCATTGGACTCATTGGATCCTCAATATAGCGGGCTGGGCTACTCTTGTCAAATTTGTCTTGAAAGCAATGCCCCTGTACCAGCTTTCAGCTCTCCCTGCCCTGAAATATATCTACTTGGAACTTACCACCCTATTCCGTCAATTCCTTTGGGGAGGGGCTGCGATGGATCACAAATAGCCTCTTGTAGCCTAGCATAAGCTGTGTCTCCCCAAGTGGATGGGGGGATATTGAGAGACCCAGCCATCCTAAATGCCACCTTGGGGGCTAAATTGTGGTGGCGTTGGTTTAAAGGAGGACTAGAACTATGGAAGAATATATGGTCTCATAAATACGGTCAAGGAAAAACCCAGGAGGAACTCCTTCACTCTACTCTCCAAATTCAAGGTTGTACCATATGGGACCTGGCTAATAATAACAGTGACTTGATTTGCACCCACTTCTTCTGGGAGGTGCACGATGGGGCAATCAACTGTTTCTGGATAGATTCTTGGCAGCAATCCCCCTGCCTCTATAAATATATCGCCTTGGAAGATCTCCTGCCCCTCCTTCACTCTTACGGAGCTATGCAGATCAGAGACTGTTGGAGACATCAACCAGATGCGTATGGTTGGAGACAATGGAAAATTGTAGAATACTGGTCCATTGACTTGCCTCGACAAGAATATGAGCGGCTATCCCAGTACCTCACCCAACAAAAAATCTATGCTTCTCAGGGCCAGGATAATCTTCGCTGAGGCATTTCGACCTTTGGGGTCTTATCAGTCAAGGAATCTTATCTCCTTCGTGCGGAGGTGCAAGTTAATCCCAATACTTAGGTTTGGAAGAGAATCTGGAATGGCCATCTCTAGCTGAAGGTAACACACTTCCTCTTGCTGGTGGTGCATAAACGGGTCTTGACATGGGACCATCTCCTCAAGAGGGGATTTATTGGGCCTTCCTGGTGCTTCCTCTGTAGGTAGGCTGAAGAAACCCAACCCCACATCTTCATGCACTTCCCTCTAAATCAACATGTTTGGTCGCAAGCATTTGATATTTTCGGCCCCTCAGATATCACCCTCGAAAGTTCCAAATCCCTACTTGAAGACTGGTTGATCCACAGATTCTCCAACCTAGTGGTCTCCGGAGCATGGTGGCTTCTACCCGATATCCTACTTTGGAACACTTGGAAGGGGTGTAATCATGCGATATTTGATAACCAAGCTCCGGCCACCTTGCTAATCTGGTCCCCGAACCTTTCCAACCTCTGGGAATCCATTCTTGTTGACCCTTGGGACCCCGTGGACGGGGAGGCTCCTTCCCCTGAACCAACCATTCTTCATCTTCTTAACCTCTCTTCCATCCTGGTACACCCCCGCCCACCCCTTAATCGCTAATCGTCCCCTCCCCCCAGGGATGCATTCATATTAACTTTGATGGAGCCTCCAAGGGCAACCCTAGGCAGGCAAGATATGGAGGTCTCCTTTGTGATGCCAAAGGAGCAACACAGGCTGCTTTCGCTGGGTCCCTTGGGAAGACGAACAACAATGTAAGAGAACTAATCGGCTTGGAAGTCGGCCCGACTCTGGCAAGAGACCATGGGTACAAGCGTATCTGTATAGTCGGGGACTCATGGTTGATTCTAGACATGACCCAGAAAATAATTAATGACACAGACCCGCAACGCATCGCCAAGAGCTGACGATTGGACGCACAAATCTCTTGCATCAGCAGACTCATCAGCCAAATGGACTATGCCACCACAAGCCATGTGCTCCACACAGGGGATAAGGTGGCTGATTGGTTGGCTAATAGAGGCACTAATAAGCCATCTCACAAATTTTGTGGCAGCTAGAATGACGTCTTCACTAAAGCGGATTTGAACCTTGGAGAAAGTTGAGACATCACAAGCCTCATGGAGGAAGACCTTCACATCCCCGCTGTGGGTGTCCGATAACTTGGACAAGTAGGTGCGCTGACCCCAAGCGACGCGCTCGTCGACTCACCATGCTCACACGAGCAAGGGGCAAAGAGCCTCGGGGTAGGAAAAGTTTCGATAGGGTGGTCAGGATAAGAGGAATGAAGAACGTCCCCTGGCTCATTTCTATTATGCGGGTGATGATGAAGGTGGGAGTAGAGGCCAGTGTTGATGATCACCTACTAGCACTCAAGCCCTGGCTTGAGCTCTGTCATCTTGGATAAGACAGAGGAACACAACTGTCGGAAAGTAGAGGCGATCGGTGGGAAACAAGAAGGTATCCCAGCAGTGGCTCTAGCACCCGCGAGGCACACTAGGAGGAAGACGAGGGAGGAGGTAAGGAATTTAGAACAATGAACATGGTCTTGAGAGGGAGACTTGGGCTCACCACCTAGGTGCCGGTTCCAATTTCGTGGCCAACAGATCAAGATCTCCTCAGTGTCGCAGCTGCTGGGTGGTTCTGCCTCGGACTGGCGGGGAAATCTAGCATTCCAGCAGTGTTAGATTGTGGGTGATGGCCCCTCTACACCTCCTTGGGAGATAGTAGCAAAATCGGGGGTGGCTATGTGTATCTCATCTATGACACCAAGGAGACACTGGTCGCAACCCGAGCCAACCTCAGCCAAGGGGTAAGTGACAGAACGTGGGAGTCTTGGACGGGAAATTTGGAAATGACTTGGATAAATCGAGTAGCCAACAGTGAGGTAGAGCCGGTAGCTTGCATGCCACAAGAATGTGGACGGGCTCATCGTGGTGGTTTTGACCGAGGAATGGATCCCAGAGCAGCTCCTGAAGACCCTAGTTCCCACTCGGAGTCAACGGAGAGATCGCATTCAGCAACGGCCATGGCTGTCTCCCCATCTCAATCCCTCAATGACATTGAGGCACTCATCACCCTGGACACCATCTCCGCTCAGCTACACTAGATTCAACTCAACCTGGACACTCTGTGTGAGCAGAGGTATGAAGACCGAAAGGAAATCGAGGCTTACTTTCGCGTTGTTCAAAGCCTGCAAACAGAGATCATTGAGGCCCTGGAGAGCATGCACCGCATCCTGAGACACTCTCAAGACCACCTCCGTGCCCTGGAGTCTCAAATGGATCACATTAGCTACCACCTGCACCACCAGGACCGTTTCTTCGGGGATCCTCCACCAGGTCCAATGCATCCTCCTCCTTCAGGATAGCTTTGTTTTGTTTCTTGCTTTTGTAATTTTGCGGCTAATAACCAAGTGCTTCAAATGCCTTGGATAGCACCTCGGATCCATGAGCACTATTTTTCATTGAGGGTGATTGAATGTAATCGAGCCACGGTGGCTCCTCTTGTAAATTTTGTTTTTACAATGATAATATAATACCAGTTCTTGAACAACAATATATATATATCTATATATATATATATATATATATATATATATATATATATATAAGGAAACAAATGTGACATGAAAGGATGTGAGAAAGTGAAAGTGTATAATATGAACGAGGGGAGAAGACTATCTACAAACCCAAACTAGTTGGGTGGTTGGGAGATATACTAAACAATGTATGAGGGACATGCCCTCTTCCCCATGTTGGAAGCAATTATTTAACGAAACAAATAAACTATAAAATATTACATTTCTTAGATAAAGAAACAAACAAACTATTGAATATTACATGAGTAAGTAAATAACTTACACTAATATTACTTGTTGGTATTGAGTTTCCTTCATTATTGACACATTCTCCTTGGATGTCTAACGAACATTTATAACGACCATTATTATTAAAAAAAACTAGTTTATATATTAAAAATCAACAAACCTATAACCAGTTCACTAAATCAATGATATATTGCAGCAACAAGCTTGAAAGTTGGATACCAATTTTCATAAAACTTATTGTAGTTATATTACTTGGTTACAATTGAGCTTTTATCCTTTGTTTAACTAGTTTTTCACTATGAACTTTTATCTGTCATTTTATATGTGTGGAAGTTTTGTCCTAAATCAATGTATATTTTGAATTTCAAAAACAAATATTACTTATCTTTATAAAGGAGACACATGGGTGGGGTAGCCTTGTTTTATTAAAATTAATATACATTATTTATATTAATAGTTAAATGAAATTTCAATTTAAAATAACATAAATTTATATTAAAGCAAAATGAAATCTTCAACTAGAACATTTCCAAATGAAAATTAGTCCAATTTTATAAGGATTTATCTTAAATAATGTCAATATTTAATTATAAGGTCATCTTACTTAATTAAGATCAAAATTGGATATGAAAGGAGCATTTTGCTCATAAATATATTCAAATTAAAAAAAAATACTAAAAATTATTAAAAAAGGAAAAAGAAAAGAGGTAATAACATAATAACATGTACTAATGAAAATAAATTATATATATGAACAACTATTTTTTTTTTCCTTGAGAAAAAAGCGTAATTTCATTACTGCAGGTGAGTATAAAATTACATTGTGAATCACATAAAAGTGTGATCAAAGAAGACAAACCCATGTGTTTGTTGGCAAAACAATTACAAAGAGAAAAGCACTCCTGTGCAGAACCAAAATCTGGCTTTTACCCTGATCCAGCTGGAAAACATGATGATCATACTAAAAATTCAGTAAACACTGCTGTCTACTATTAGCAGTCCAGTAAGAGTTCATTCAGAAAAAATACTGCCCAGAAGAAAGATTTCTAATGTTCTTCACAGAGCCAATCAAAGCCCAGACAATCATAAACCTTATGGATGCATCAAACAGATAAAAAACGCATCAAAAAAATGTGATGTAGCACCGTCATTGTCAATGTGTGTCACTTAATTGTGTGACCAGCACACTGTAGCAGCCCTTCAGGCGAGAAAAATCCATCAATAAAACAGTGGTTGCGTAGCCACCATCACAATATATGTTGAGAAACGCCCACCAAAAAGTAAGCAGCCTGTGACTTTTAGTGTCAAACCTGTTAAATAAGTTTCTGCCAACTGCAGACAGCCCATCGAGCATGTAAACCAAAATAGTGATAAAACACAACCATATTCACATAAAATTGTTGAGTAAACGCACACCATGAGTATGCTTTTTGTTGGCTATTTTTTGTCAGGCCAACATAGGAAAATTGTAGCCTCTCAGTCAAATAAAGATGGATGTAATTATTCAGTGGTATCGCCATCCTGATGTTCTCTAATCCTCCAGATACCCTCGTCCTGCTGAATCCCCCTCTTTGAATCTCGATCAGCCTCATCATTATTTTCTCGATATATATGTTTACAAGAGAAAAATTCAAATGAAAGGAGGATCTCCCTAATAGAACGAAATAGGTTTTGTAAATGGTGAACTCTGCATTGTTGTATTCCTTTTATCCAATTTATCACATTCAAAGAGTCCCCATAAAAATTTATCTTTCTGCAGCCTTTCTCCACAGCAAACATCAGAAGAATCTTGAGGCTCAACAATTCAGCATAATTATTTGTTCCTTCCCCAAGCCCAGCAGAGATCTCAAACCAATGTGATTCAGAAAGGAACAGCAGAGCCCCTCCACCACAAACATTTTGCTGCATAGCCCCATCGAAAAAACCCCAAGGATTCCTCCTATCAATGTCCAACAGAAGGACCTCCCTCTGATTGGCAGCACGGATATGGATAGGAAAAGCTGAGTGCAGACCAATAGTCATGGCACCAATGATCTCAAGTGTACTGACCGACCCATCAAAAAGTAGTCGGTTACGAGCCAACCAAACACCCCAAATGACAAGGAGAGGCATAACTTTTAGATTCTGCTCAGCATAAAACACCCACCACGAATCCCATGCATGAGACACATTTAAGCCCTCCCATCTACAAAGGATACCCAATAACCTGGAATTCCAGCCAAACTCCTTTAATGAAAGGACATCTGAGGAATAGATGGTTAACAGATTCCTCATCAGATTTGCACAGACAACACCAGCCAGGGCCCTGAAAACATCTGTGTTGCAGCACATCCCAGGTGGGGACTTTATTCTCAAGGACACACCACATAAAAAGGCGAGTCTTTGGAGGACAATTTAGTTTCCAGAGTTTCTTCCACCACCACCGCTCTTCACCCAAGACAGCCCCAACACTAAGTTTTGTGTAGCCAACCCAAGGAGAATAGGTCCCCGAAGAATCAAAATCCCAAGCAATCTTATCCTCCCTATCCTGAAGCAAAATATGAGCCTGTTTTAAAGCACGGATATAGACAGCCAAAGCCCTCTCATCATGAGCATCCAGCCCCAAAGAAGAGGCCATAATCCAATGCTGAATGCCCAACCTTCTCCGAACCGGATCAACAAGATGGGAGAGAAAGGTAATCCCCCTCTGCCTTAAGGCCTCAATCATATGCCTGGGAAGGAGGTGTTGTAGTACGCTTCCCATCCAAGGATCCTCACCAACCCGAAGCTTCTTGCAACTACCCACATCCCAAGCCAGACTTGTTTCCAGAATGTGAAAATATTTTACTAGAGCCTTCCAAATCACCGACCCACCCGCAAAGGATTTTCTAGGATTCCTAATCCAATCAACTATAGAAAAAGGAGCAATATATTTCTGTGTGATCACCTGTGTCCAAAGACTATCAACATTGATGAGCCTCCACCCACCCTTTGCAGCAAGAGCCTGTGCAAAGAGAAAACTATTTTTCAGTCCCCATCCTCCCAACCCTTTAGGGACAGCAATTTTCTCCCACCGAACCCAAGGTGTCACCAACGATTCTTGTTTCCCACTCTAAAGGAATCTAAAGAAAATCCTCCCGGCTACCTCCAAAATACCCTTTGGAATCCAAGAGAGGGACAACCAATAAACTGGGACAGCCTCCAAAACATACTTAACCAAAGTCAACCGCCCAGCTCTAGATAGCCATTTATGACACCAAACTCTTAAGCGCTTTTCCAACTTCTCCAACAACCAGCTCCAATCATGTTTCCTATAATCATTGGGTTTTAGATGGAACCCCAAATAATTCAGCCCATCATCCAAACTAGTAGAATTATAGGGAAAGATCCTCACAAACTCACGCCTCTCCACATCCCTCAGAAAATGAGTAGTAATGGAAGACTTCCCAGCATTCACTTCCATTCCAGTGGCCTTGCTAAACAGGTCCAAAATCTCACCAATAGTGATTGCATCACACACCGATCCAGAGCAGAAGATTAAAATGTCATCAACAAAAAGTAGATGAGTGATGAAAAAATTAGGAACAACCTGTATGCCCTTCAAGGAACCTTGTCTCTTGGCCTCCTGAAGAGCTCTACTCAAACCCTCAGCAACCAATAAAATCAAAAGGGGAGAAAGAGGGCAGCCCTGGCGCAAACCCCTTTCAGCATGAAAAAAGGGAGATGCTGCCTCATTAATCAAAACAGAGAAAGAGACAGTTGTAATACAGCTCATGATCCATCTTATGAAACCAATGCCAAAACCAAGGTGAGTCAGAAGCATACGAATATATAACCAGCTTACCCAGTCATATGCTTTGGAGAGATCTATTTTCATTACAGTCCCTTTGAGGTTCTTGGTCTTCATGCTGTGGAGAGCCTCTTGAGCTGTTCCGATTGCTTCATGAATTTGAAGGCCTTCCAGAAAACCAAATTGCTCACCAGAGATATGAGTAGACAGAATGCATTTGAGTCTTCTCGCAACCACCTTGGCCACCACTTTATAAATACAGTTACACAAAGAGATAGGACGAAAATCAGCCAGCGAAAGAGGGTTATCCACTTTCGAAATTAAAGCTAAGAAAGTGGAATTAAAACAAGCAAGAATCTCCCTGAAATTCTGGTATCCTCCACAACTTTCAGCAAATCAGCCCCTAACACATCATAGAGGGCCAAGAAAAATTCGATCGACCAACCATCTGGCCCGGGACTTTTGTCTTTTTGGAAGCTATGAAGAACCTCCTTTAACTCCTTCTCAGAAACCTCAGCCATCAATGATCTGTTATCTACCTCCTCCACAAACCTCGGAAAAATTTGAGCAACTCTTATCACTTCCACAAGAGATGCATGAGCTGGAGCCTTAAATAGAGTCTTGAAATGATCAACTCCCAGCTTAGCTTTAGCCTCAAAGGTAGAATTCTCAATGTCCTGACCATCTCTTAAACTCCATATAGTATTAGCCGCCTTCCGACCAGGGGCATATGCATGGAAAAATTTGGTATTATCATCCCCACATGCCAACCATGTGGCCCTACTTTTCAACCTCCAATATTCCTCCTTATCCATAAGTAGGGAGCTCCTTCTTTTTTCAAGAGAAACTGGGGTATATTTAGCTACTTGAGATTGAAACCCCACTCCAATCCCCTCATAGATCAAGCGAAGATCCTCTTCCACCTGCTTCAAATCCATATCCTCCCTTCGTCTCTTAGTAGCCGACCATACCTTCACAGCATCCTTGATGCGTTTAAAATTGTCAGCAAATTGAAAAGCCGCAGAAATAGTACTATCCGCCCTAAAAGGGATCCACCTATCGAGAACAGGAGCTTTGAAAGAATCATCCCTGAGCCATATTTTGTTGAACTTTAAAGGGCTAGGAGGCTGCCTGGGCCCGATCTTGAACTCAAGAAAAATAGGAAAATGATTAGATGCACCCCCACATCCAATCCACTGCCTAATCTGAAAAGGCTTGTCCACAATCTGCTCAGCCACCAGGAAACGGTCAAGTCTCTTCGCTATTCTACCATCAGCACATCTATTGTTCCTCCAGGTGGGTTTCATCTTTATGGGCTCAATATCGAGCAAAATATTCTCCTCCAGTTTTTGTGAGAAGTACCCAGTCAATAAATCAGTTTGTGCATGAGGACCCCAGACCTCTGACTGGCCCAATGAGAAGTTCAGATCCCCTCCCAAGATCACCGAGTCCCCCTTGAGTAAAGAGTTACCCAGGAGTGAGTCCCAGAAAGGGATCCTATCTTGATATGGGCCATAAATATTGAAAATAGTAAAAGCTTCACCTAGCTCCAATGCCAAAAAATTTAAACCCAGGACCGACTCCAAACCCCAGAAGTTCAGAGGTTTGATTTTTCTTTCATTCCATCCAACTGCCAAGCCACCCGACCTTCCTCTAGCGTTCAACATCTCAAATGACCATCCTAGCAGCCAACCTTCCAATCTAGATTTGACCACAGTCCCTTCACCTAAAGTCTCTTGTAGCAGAATAATATCCGGACAGTCCAGAAAAATAATCCTCCGGAAAGCAGATTTCTTATGGGGACCTGCCAAACCCCTGCAATTATAGGACATAATCTTCATTACACACCATACTTCAGGGTATGGTTTTCTCTAAGCGCCCTGTCAATTGAAATCTGCCTCCCTTCATGTACATCCAACATAGCTCTATCCTGAGCTTTTGCCAAAAGAGAAATCCTACCCCTGCCTCGAGCTGCTGGGGATCTCCCCCTCCTGAACCCACCTGCACCTTTTTTAGCACTAGATATCAGATTATAGCCAGGGACCGAAGGGGCATATTTTACCAAAGGAGCTAGTAGCCCATCACCTGGATCGAAAACAATAGCCTTCTCTTGGAGAGAAGGCTGAGAAAGAGTAGGAACAACAAAGGGTAGCATACCACAATCGTCCTTCCGAACCGAGACTGAATTCGAGACTGAAGTCGAGACCAAGTTAAGAGAAATATTGATGTTGGGGGAGAATGGGAAGGATCCCATGAGAGAAGAGTTCAACAAAGTCAACACTTACTTTGGCATGCCATCATCCTTCAACTGGAAATTCGCTCCAAAATGATAGCTATGGATCTTCACAGCAGATAACGATCCACAATCAGAAATCTGAGAGAACGAATCCGGCCCAGAAGAGTGACCAGACTCTGCACCCAACACCTGGAGACCCAAATCAAACGGGATGCTGGAAACATTGGCAGCAAGGTTCGAAATGCATGAGAATGATGAAGTGGGCAATGTCTGTGTATTGGAGGGGCCACAATCCGCCCCCTTCGAGGTAGGTTCCACCTCAGATCGACTATACCTTCGAATTTTTACATTTCGAGAGAAAGAACCACAATCGGAGGCAGGATGGCCATAAACATGGCACCTACGGTACCGGAAAGGAACATTTTCATAATCAAGTAGCTGCTTAATATCAAAATTCCCCCACCGGAGATTCAGAGATTCTGCAAGGCCTTCTCTGATGTTAATCATGACAAGAATTCTAGCAACATGCCTGTGATTTGTCTTCAAAAAAGAGAGATCAGCCTCTAGGAAGACCCCAAGCGTATTACCAATACCACGGAGATGTTCCTCTATCCAGTAATGAAGAGGCAGGCTAGGTAAACGAACCCATAAAGGGACCGAATCCACCCTCTCCCTACTAGCATCAAATAGAGAGTGCCAAGGTTTTAGGAGCATTGGAGAATGGTCCAAAGCCCAGCACCGATGCATCACCCAATGGATATGATCAGGATGCAGGAAATTGAAGGCAAACCACCCTTTTGAAAGAGACACCACCTCAGGCACATATCCAAGGGCAGCTTTCCAATGCGCTTCAGCCCAAGCAACAAAGGTTTTCAGAACAAAAAACCTCCCCACAGCCCTGCCAACCAGTGTTCTTCTAGCCATCTGTGAAACCCATTCCTAGCCTATGTCTTCACCCAAGACATAGTTATATTCTGCTCTTTTGACCTTGATCCATTTCTTTTTTCTTCCCCCCTTCTTTGACGCTCCATCCTCCCTTACTTTGTTTGTGCCCGACTCTTTTGTGCCTTCAGAAACCTGAACCCAACACTGTTCTTCCAAGCTGATAAAGTTTGGGGTAGTTCTAAAGCTCTCCCTCTCACTAAAACCTTCCACCCTTCTATTCGTGAGCACAGAAGGATCCTGATCCTTTTCATACTCGGAAAAAAGCTCTCTCTGATTACCACCCACATCAATAACCCTCACTTCCGCATTCAGGCACTGAGACAGTCCCTTTCCCTGCAGATCGAGACCCTTTTCCAAGGGTGTCGCGCTCCTGCTGCCAGTCAAACAGCCTCCCACCTTCCCATCTAGACCGCCTTCAAAACCAATGAACGACTGCCTTCCTTCCGTGAATAATGTGGGCTCCTCCTCTCCTTGTGAACGCAGCCCAAGCTGCACACCGCTCCTGGTCTGATCATCGATTGCAGAGACGCACAGACCCTGAACATTCTCCCGCCCAAGGCCATTCAAACTGGCCAGTCTCCCGCCTAGCTCCATTCTTCCGTCAAATTCAGTGTAGCCAGATTCAAAGCTAATTATAAATGCTAAAGGCAAAAACAAGTTAGAGAAGGTATATGATAAAACCATATGTATATTATTTAAGAGGATTTAAAATCTCAACAAAGAGGACATGGAAATGGTAAACTAATATATATGGTGCCTATCACTTACCATAGTGTTGATGAGGAAACAAATGTTACATGAAAGGATGTGAGAAAGTGAAAGTGTATAATATGAAAGAGGGAAGAAGACAATCTACAAACTCAAACTAGTTGGGTGGTTTGGAGATAATACTAAACAATGGATGAGGGACATGCCCTCTTCCCCATATTGGAATCAATTAGCTAAAGAAACAAATAAGTTATTAGATATTACATTTCTTAGATAAAAAAACAAATAAACTATTAAATATTACATAAATAAGTAAATAACTTACAATAATATTATTTGTTGGTATTAAGTTTCTTTAATTATTGACACATTCTTCCTAGATATCCAACCAACATTTCTAATGGCCATTATTATTAAAAAAAACTAGTTTATATATTAAAAATCAACAAACATATAACCAATTCACTAAATCAATGATATATTGTAGCAACAATCTTGAAATTTGGATACCAACTTTCTCAATCAACTTAATGTAGTTATATTACTTGATGTGTTAAATATTTAATTAAGAAAAAATAAAATTAAATGGAAAAAATAAATTATATATATCTATTCTTTTAAATAAATTCTAATTTTTAATTTATCTATTTTTATTAACATTTGATATTAAAAAAACTTATACAAATATAGTTCAAAGGAAAAATATAAATCGATGATCCCATATAAATATATGTTAATGTTTTAAATTTATTTATTTATTATTATTATTTTTAAGTTGATAAATTTTATTAATTCAGGAAAATATTACAATAGTAAGCGCTTCGTTTTGGACCTCCACCAACCTCGTTTCTATTGGACTTGTTGGCGAGGTAGTATATGCAAAAAAAGACAAACAAAAATAACAAAAAATTGGTTTTCCATACATAAATAGCCCACAAAGACCAAAAGTACCATAGAATCCATATGCACCCAATTGTCATCCTACAACTTACATATTATCGACATTTTTTTCTGTTGGACTGTTTCCATGTTGTTGACGGAATGCCTCATGTACATGGGCCTCTGTATGCTCCACTCGACCCTCAAGACGATCAAGAATTTCTTGCAACCTCTTTTGCCCACGATGGAGGGAGGCCATTTGGTCTAGCATCTGTCATTGGTTGTGTTGGAGGTCATTCATGAAGGCAATGACCTTGTTTCTATCGTTGTGGTGGTCTCGTGTCAACTACTCCCTGAGGACTGTGATCTGGTGGAGTTATGCCTCCAAGGATTCAAAAGGAGGTGGAAGGATCACTGTCCCAAGCGATTGGTCTCTCATCTGGTCCACTTCCTCCACAAATTTCGGACGTTCCCCTTAGTGAGTTTACCTTTGGCCTCTTGGGCCGACACCCCTCCTCACTCCACCATGTTGCATCTACATACTACAACTCCCTAACGTAACTCGAACCACACTCCACAGGGAAATGCCACCAATAACAACAAGGGATTTCCAGTTGACCATGTCAGTTGACATGGCGACAACCACCACAAACCCTCTCCTCCTCACATTCACGTCAACCTGAAACCCTTTGAGGCCACAAGATACAATTTACAGACTCCTTCCTCTAGAGCGTGGTTCAACGGTTGAGCCCAACACTCTCCCCACACCCCAAAGGTCTGAGAGGTAACCCCAATCCTGAACTCCGCACACAAAAAAGCAAGATTTTACAAGCCACAACCAATAACACCTGAATATTTTTATTTTTAATTATATTTTTATGAACATTTTATTCATATAAAACTTTTTTTTTTCCTAACAGGGTCGATTATATTATATTTCTAAAAAAAAGGAGAGGAGAAAAGCTTCTCCATTACAAAATTCCCCAAGTTTGGTGCAGAGAGAGATCTGCTTGGGGGCTATTTCTTGAGATGTGCTACTTGATTTCCATTTTTCTATCCTCCTTTTAAAGCTGGAGGCGGTTACATTGGAACTGTACTGTTTGACAAACTGAAGTAATAACACAATACACTTGAATTTCATAATAAACTATGTTTGCTGCTGTAAATTAAAGCTAGATTCATGAGTGACCAGAGCTTTGATGAGCTATTTGGTGACAGTATTCTCGCTTCCACGTTGCTTGCTTCCTTGGTCCATTGATGTGGAGCCTTGCTCCGAATTTTTACTCATTGCTTCTTTGATGAAGTTCAGTGATTCCTGTAGATGACTACAGCTGTTCTTTAATGTCCTTATTTCTTCATTGCATGTCTTCCATTACGATCTCATTATATAGGCCATTTCTGCTTTGGATTTTTCTTTATCTTGCAGAATCTGATTCTTGAGGTTTTCAATCACAATTTGGTGAGACTTGCAGAATGCATAGGGATGTGCTCTGTTATCCATAGGGTCCATCTTTGAATTTTCATTGTTGATGCTATTTGTAATGTCTGCTCCTTCTTTCGTTGATGAAACCCACTATTGTGCTGCTCTTAGTCTTCCTACTATTCTCTTTGAAGATGAAAACGTTCTCTTGCTGATTGAGGATGTATGATAATGCAGAATGAAGTGTGTGGGTGCTGCTGGAGAAGATGTGAGCGTCCATCTCACTAAGAAGCAAAGAAAGGATGCCTTAAAGTGAGCTGGTAGAGGATTGGTGAAGGGGGACGGGAGAAAAGTAGGAAAGAAGTGAACAGGGGAAATAAGGAGGACGTTGTGCGCATGGAAGGGCTGGAAAAAGCATAGGAAAAGCCAAGGGAAGAAGAGGGAAAACACAACAAGGAAGGCAAAAGTCTCATGCAGAGACAAAATCGTGAGGGAGAGATGAAAGGTTGGATGGCCAAAACGAAGTTTGTTGATGCGCATGAGAGAGTAAGGGTAGAATGAGATCACGTGAGGCATGATTCCAAGGGATTTTGAAATACTGTTTGCAGTGATTTTGAGGATATTGCAGAGATTGTATATTATTCCAGTTTTGACCAAATTCTTGAATGTAGATTCAAGGGAGATTTTGATGATATCTTTGAAATTGTGATTTGAAATGATTTGATTGTTGATCATCATGGATGAGGGAGGGTAGATCAAGGGATAGGAACTTGTGTTGTGATTTCTCCAATTTGAACTTGTTCAGAATTCTGATGGACTCCTTTGTTTGCTTGCTCATCTGCTGATTTATTGTTCTTCCTCAAAATGTGTAAATTATCTATATTGCCAATCTGAATTGATATTTTTTGTGCTCTACTCAGAATTTGATTTAGTCCTGCATTTTTTGGGAGAGAATTTGTTGTCATTGCCTTGATAATGATAGCTAAGTCCCCAAAGACAATGGCTTCATTGATTTTTTTTTTTCTTTTAGAATTTTGAGACCTAGCAAAAGCCCATAGGCCTCTGCTTTGTTATTCGTCATCTGGCCTAGACCCCAATTGTAAGGTATCTGTGTGGACTGATTTTGTAGCAATATTATTCCTCCAGTTCCTGCTTTACCTGGGTTCTTTTTTGATGCACCGTCAAAAAAGAGGCATGCTTTGTTTAGAGTGTTTACCTAGGTTTGAAATTCTTCTTCGGTTTTCCTTATTTTCCAGTTTTGATGCCTCATTGTGTTTTTCATTTGAGGGACCTGTTTGATCTTGCTTGCTGCAAAACTAATCCAGTTCCTTTCCTCTTCTTGGAGTTGGCTTAGATTGATTCCTTTGACCCCTTTTGCTGTGAGAAATTCCACCATTAATCCCCATGCTTTTGTTGTGACTTTGCTTACTGTTGGGGTTTTATCTTTGGAAATTACTCCGTTTCTTGCTAGCCATAGTTGCCAGCAGAGGAATGAAGGTAGGTTGTTCCATAGTCTCTTCATTGTTTGTTTGTTTTTGAAGGAGTGTGGGTAACTTCTTTTCCATCTGCTGATAAATTGATTTATGGGGACGTTGTAATTTATATTTGCTGCTATGGGTATCACCATTGCCTCCCAACATTTTCTTGAGAAAGAGCACTCTAAGAATAAATGTTGGATTGTTTCTTCCTCCTTTCTGTATAGTGGACATTGAGATGGCCCACTTATTCCTCTTCTTTTTAGATTCTTTGCAGTTAGAGATTTGCTGTGTAGTAAAGTCCACAATTTTTTTTTTGATTTTGGGAAGGGTTTCAACCTTCCATGCTAATCTCTAGTATTGCTAGTCTTGTTGGTTTTGATTCTCATGAAGTTTTTGGTATCCTGTTATGACCGTATAATCTCCTCCTGTTAGCTCCCATATGTAAATATCCTTCCTATTTTTTTCTATCGGGGTTCCCCCTGCTAAGAGAGCTATTAATTGATCCCATTGATCTGTAAGGTCGCATAGAAGATTGGGTTTGGCCCATTGATTCCATCTCCATCTATCTCCTAGGTGGAAATGTCATTCAACTTGTGAAGGCCTTCCTTTATCATCCATTCTTTTAAATCCTTTGTACTTGGATTATTCCCCAAGGGTGGGTGCCCCATTATGCTATCTTTCCAGATGTTCGTTTGTTCCCCATTTCCTGGTCTCACTGTGATATGATCTTTGATGAGTTGAGTTGCCTTGGTGATTGCTTTCCATATCTGAGTGCAAGGCCTTGTCGGAGGGGTATTGTCCAGAATCATGGTTCTTGGACCATTGAGATATTTAGCTTCAAGGGCAGCTTTCCACCACAAATTTTCCCCTATAAGGAAGCTCTAAGTTATTTTAATCCCCAGTGCTGTGTTCATCGGTCTTTGAAGTTTTATGGAGAGACCCCCTTGTTTGTATGAGGTTGTTACCTGCTTCCAATTTATCAAACTATTTTTTTTTCCCTTTTCCCTCCCTGCCATAAGAAGCTTCTAATAATTAGTTCAATTTGTTTATGGATGCTTGCAGGGGCCGATATAAGTGAAAATTGTTATAGAGGCAAAGCTACTAATATGGACTTTATTAGCGTAATTCTGCCTGCTTGGTTTAGCCAGAGCATTCCCCAAGCCTGGATTTTTACTTTTATTTTTTCTGCAAATTTTCTCCATATCTCGTTCTTCATGTTTTTATTGCTTATTGGCAGCCCCAGGTATTGAAAATGGTCCCAGCTGTTTTGGAAAGGAATATTCAAAATTTGTGACATTCTCTACAGGGTCCTTATGGGAGTGTTCCAACTATATATACAGGTTTTTCCATTGTTGACCATGCCTCCAGAAACCTCCATGAAGTTGTCCAATATGACTTTGAATCTTCTTGCCACTACACAGGATGCTCCTCCCATTAGAAGAGTATCATCAACAAACATAGAGTGATTTATTCTTTTGGTTCCTCTGCTTATTGAGAGGCCTATTAGAGTGGAGTTTCTTCTGCATTGTTCCAAGTTTCTGCTGAGGGAGTCTGCCATTATGATATAGAGGAAGGGAGATAGGGGGCATCCCTATCTTATTCCCCTTGAACTTTGAAAGAATTTGCACGACCTACCATTGATGAGTGGAGCTATCCAAGGGCCCACTGTACATGCTTGTATTAATTCGAAAAATTCTTCTGAGAAGCTGAATGCTTTTAGAACATCTGCAAGAAAGGAAAGGTTAACTCTATCAAAGGCATTCACCATATCCATTTTTAGAACGAATCCTTTTTCATTGTTGGTGAGACTGGTATGAATGGCTTCTTAAACTAAGATGATGTTGTCCACTATCTTCCTATTGGGAACAAATGATCCTTGGTTTTAAGTGATTAGGTGGGGAAGGAGGGGTTTCAGCTTGCCAGCTATAATTTTGGAAATAATTTTATAAGAATTGTTGCAAAGGGATATGGGCCTGAAGCGGTTGAGAGTAGAAGGTCGGGGATCTTTGGGTATTAAGGCCAAGAAGGTTGAATTAGTGTATCCTCCAATCTTTCTTTTTCTCATTACATATCTTATCATTTTCAGCAGATCCTTTTTGATGATGTGCCAAAAGGTTCTGTAGAAAGCTATGGGAAAACCATCTGGTCCCTGTGCCTTGTCCGGTTGCAGGGTCCAGACAGCTTCCTTTACTTCTTCTTCTGTCACTTCCTTGGTGAGAGAGATGTTGTTGCTATTGTCAATAATTCTTGGGATATGTCTCAGAAACTCTTTAGGATTTGCCTGGCTATCTGGAGCTATGAGAAGATTTTTGAAATGGTCAAAGGCCTCAATTTTTATTTCTTCTTGTCCTTTTAACTCTTGTCCTTCTCCTCCTGTGATTTTTTCAATATTGTTCTTTATTATTCTGGTTTTTGCCGAGTTATGGAAGAAGGAGGTGTTCTTGTCTCCAACTTGCATCCATAACTGTCTAGACTTGAGCCTCTAAGTCTCTTCCTCTTTTCTGTTGTTTCTGTAGATTTTCCATTGAACTTCTTTTTCTCATGCTTGCTTTTCTACGGTGTTGTCACTGCTTTCCATTTCCTCTTGAATCTGCTTTAGCTCATTTTTTAGGTCCTCTTTCTCTTTGTGTGGTTCTTTATATCTATTTTTTGCCCAATCTTTCATGCTTACTTTTGTTGCTTTTATTTTTGTTTCCCATATATAAGTGGGGGATCCACTGATGTTTTTTCCCCATACCTTTTCCACCTCTTTTTGTGCTTCTTCACTGCTGCCCCAAAGATGGTTATATCTGAAGGGCAATGGTCCGTAATTTTTAGCCATGCCCAACTCCATCAAAACTGGTTTGTGGTCAGAAACTGCCGAGGGAATAATTCTGAAGGCCGCTCTGCTGTAGTTGACTATCATCTTATCTCAGATAAGGATCCGATCTAGCCTTTCCTTGATGTTTGCCCTGCCTTTTCTTCTATTGTTCGAGGTGTATTTCCCATTTTTAGGGGGGATATCAAGAAGGTTACTTTGTTCCATTATTCTTCTAGAGTTTCTTTGCTTGGATCTGACAAGAAGTTCCCTCCTCTTTTTTCTTCAGATTTGAGTATTAGATTTAGATCTTCCCCCAACAATAAGGTTATCTTCACGGTCATCCCCAATGCTATCTTTTAAGGTTTTCCAGCATCTTTCCTTGTCCTTATAATGGTTGGGGGAGTAAATGTTGTAGATGTTGGCTTTCCCGCCAATTTCAACATTCTCCAATTTAGTGTTTATCCAATGATCTTTTTGTGTGTGTTAGTGCAGTTTCCATTTCCCTTTTTTCCATATAGTGCTTATCCCTCCTGAAGCTCCAGTAGCTGATATTGCTTGTCCTTCATAAATCCTAGAATTTTCTATGATCGTATCAATTTCTTGACTGCTTAGCTTTGTCTCTTGAATTAAGAGGATGTCAGGTTTTTCACTTTTAATCATGTCTTTTAAAAAGTTAATTTTGGAGGGGTGACCCAACCCTCTATAATTCCAAGAGACAACTATTATTATTTACTATTATTGGCGGCTGTAGGACCCCTCCCTCTGTTTTCTTGCTGTACTTTTTCTTTATTATTTGGTCCTTTTTCTAGAAAATTATCCAGTCCCTATTGTGTTCCCGATGAAATATCTTTGGCTGCTTCTTCATCTCTTATTTCTTTGTTTGATCTCCTTCCAGCTTTTTTTGTATTCTTGGTGTTTTGAGGGGTTTCTTTTGTTTGGTTTCTTGTGAGGATTTGGTCCAGGTTTTGAGGGAGGGGCTTGTCCGCCTGATGAGGGGAGCTAGGAGGGGTAGGGGTGGGGGATGTGAGGAGAGTGGGAATAGGGGAGGAGGTGGAGGTCGGATCAGATGGAATGAGGGTAGATGAGAGGATGTCAAAAGGGTTTGTCCCCAAGAGGGAGGTTGCTTGAGAGGGGGGGTAGATACCGAAGAAGGAGGAGGATGAGGGCCTGAAGCCGGTTTTGAAGTTGTCTTCTTCTTTTTTACTTGTTCCCATTTTGGATCTGAGGTTTCTTCTGTGTTTTTTCAGGTTCCTCTCTTTTGCTACATCTATTGTCAAAATGACCATATTCGTGAAATACCTTAAATTTGAAGGGGATTTTCTCGTAGTCCAGTTGTTGAAAGTGGATCCAGTTGTCCACCTTGATTTTGACCGCTTTCGGGAGGCCCTTTCCTAAATCTACCTCAACACAGATTCTTGCGCATGCCATCGTGTTGTCTTTGGGTTCACTTCTATCAATGTATTTTCCCACTCCGTTTCCTATTGCACGAATCGAGTCATCGCTCCAACAATGGAGAGGGAGGTGCGACGATCTGACCCATACTGGTACAACGTTGGGAACATCTAGTTCTGGATCAAAGTCCGGAGTCCATCGGTTAAGGTACAAGCCCGTTATGTCCATGAAGTAAGGCCTGCTTCGGAATATGAGATCTCGATCACTTTTGGTCTCAAAATGAAAGGTGTAATATCCCTGGCCGTAAAATATTATGGCGATTTTTCGTTGTGTAAACTGGATCCAGTTCCTCTCTACCCATTTCTGCACTGTTTTGGGTGAGGGCCACAATCCTGTAAATTGACCCACTAGTCCTTTATTCGCCAGAGATATCGCGGCTTTCCTTGGCACAGATGGAGGTAGAGATATTTCTGGAATGGAATCCAATTTTTTTTAAAAATTTGTGGCTGTTGGTCTGGTTCATTAGGGTCCCAAAGAACTGATTAAAGAGGCGAAGGCAAATGATTCCTCATCTTGTTGTTGACTGTTTGAAGTTGCAGCTGGAGCTGATGGTGAAGGCGGCCCCGGATCTAGCTCCGGGGTAGCCATGCGAGGCTAGCTGAAGGTCATGAGCATGCTGCGTTTGGCTCAGCATTGGCCAGGGCACGGCCCAGCGCAGCATTCTAAGATCTACATGTTATCATGTAAATTCTTATTCATATAAAACTTTTAATATTATTAAAATAAGACATTAAAAAATCGTATATATATTATTAAAAGAAGACATTAAAAATCGTATGTAAAAATATAGAGGAAACGAAAAACATACATCGACAATCCATATATATATATATATATATATATTTTATGAATTCACATAAAATATATTTAAATAAGGGCTACAATATAGCAAGTACCCGCCTCTTAGTTTAAATGTAACTAAATTAAAGTAAAAATATTAAATTCAAGTTAGTGTTGATGCTTAGAATTAGGTCAATTTAGATTCTATTAATTGGTAAATTGAGGAACTGTAACTTACTCCTAAATAAGAAGAGATTGTAAATCTGAGACCTAGCTGCACCACCATCACCCTTGCGCTGCTGCCCCTGCAGGTGCGCCTGCTCTCGCAGGGCCCCTGCTCCTGCTATTCCTGCTGCGTCCTGCATTGCATCCTACTGTGCCTGTTGCCTCCTGTTGCGCCCTGCTGCTCGCGCCCTGCTGTGCCGTGTCCTCCTGCTGTGTCCTGTCCTCCTGTCCCCCTGCTCCTCCCTTTGGGTCTCTCTGTTCCGCTCGATCGGCCTTCCTCGCCGAATCTGCTGGGTCCCGCTCCTCTGCCGCGGGGCCTCTTCCTGCAGGTGCTGTTCGGTTCTTTCCTGCTTCTCTTCGGCTCTGAGATGCTACGTCTTCCATTTTTGATTTGTGCATCTTGGGAGTGTTGCTGCTGATCTGCTCTTCTCGGCCATGGAGAACCAGGGCTCGCCCCTTAGTCCTTCGCTTTCTACCCCCCCTGATGCTGAAGCTTCTTTCTCCTCTTTGTTAGCTTCATTGCCCAAGAAGAAGAAGTCTGAAGCTGCCAAGTTCGACAAAAAACTTGCTGATGTCCCTGAGGTCATCCTTCCTCCTGAGGGCCCGATCCAGGTCGCTTTGTCCCTGGCAGATCGTGCCCTGGTGGGTCAGTTCACGGGCCTTTGGCCCTCGCCAAAATCAACGGAAAATTGGGTTGTTAAGAACTGGATCCCGCTGATCAAGAACAAAGTCACTTCTTATTTCCTGGGAAGAGGCTACTTCTTGTTTGAGTTCAACTCTAAGGAGGACAAAGACTTGATCTTCAGGAATGGGCCCTATTTCATGGGCCCTCAGGGTCTCTACCTCAATAAATGGACCCCTGACTTCGACCCGGCCGTGGATGTCCCGACGACAGTCCCTGTCTGGGTTCGGCTCCCAAATCTTCCAGTGCATTGTTGGAACTGGGATTCCCTCAAGCACATAGGCAATACGTTGGGAAAATTCATTGACAGAGCAAACAACAACGATCAGTATGACTGCGCCCAAATCTGTGTCAAGGTGGACTTAGAAGTGGGGCTTCCGGAGGCTATCAAAATAAAGGTTGGCAATTGGAAGCATGTGCAAGTGCTGGACTATGAGCAACTCCCTTTCAAATGCCGTAAATGTCACATCTACGGTCATTTTGCAAGAGGGTGTCCAAACAAAGGGGAAGAAGAGAAAGGAAAGGAAGATGGTTGGAACCAAGTTAAGCAGTCAAAGACCTCACACAAGAAATCTGGGGCCCCAAATGGCCAAGGCCCCCAGCCTGCCTCCGCCCAAAATTTACCTCAGCCAACAAGTAAAAAAAACAGGTATGAGTTCTTAAGCTTTGAAGAAGAGGTTCCTCAGGAAGAGGATAGGCAAGATAAACCCTCAGAGAAAATGGCCTCAGCAGGATCAAGACCTGAAGAAAGTGCAACAGCAAGAAACAAGGATAAGAAAACAGAAGCCTCCGAGGAGGAACATGATACAGAAGAGTTAGAGGAGGAAGGAGAAATAGGAGATACGCAGACATCGGTCAGAAGATCAGCAAGGGGCCGCAAATCTGCAAGAGAAAAGAGAGACCAGGAAACTTACAAAGACAAACTTCAGGGTTGTCAGCCCACTCTGGAGAAACTCCTAGGCAAAAACCCGAAGATATCTAAAAATCAAGCGCAGGGCTCCAAGGGAGCCCATCATCATAAAAATAAATGATGAAGATCGTCTCCTGGAATTGCAGAGGAATGGGGAGCAAAGTGAAAGAAGAAGCAATGAGAAGTCTTATTAGAAGAGAAGCCCCAGATATTCTTCTGATCCAGGAGACCAAAATGGAGGGCAATGAGTTCCTCCAAACCAGTAAATTTTTTTGGAATGGAAGCAAAGGCCAAGCAGTTTCAGCACGGGGAGCCTCTGGGGGGTTGGGCTCTCTCTGGAATCCTCTCAAGTATAGGTTGGTCTCTGAGACACTTAATACCCATTGGCTATTTTTGAAGCTTCAACCTGTGGACTCGAGGGAATCTTTCTGCCTTTTTAATGTCTATGTCCCAACAAATATAGGGGAGAAAAGGGAGTGTTGAGACTCCGTCAGACATCTGTTGGAATCAGAGAACTTGGAAAACATCATTATTGCGGGAGATCTAAATCTCACTCTGTGCATGGAGGAAAAGCGAGGAGGCACAATCGTAAAGGACCCAACAAGGGAGTGGGTGGAGGATCTCATGCAGGACTGGGATCTGCTCGATATCCCCACAGAAAACGGTAAGTATACCTGGTCCAATAAAAGAATAGGCCCCAGTCACATTGCTGCTAGACTTGATAGATGTTTGGTGCAGAGCTCTTTTCTTTTGTTGGGCTTAGAATCCAGATTGCATATCCTCCCTTGCAGTGTTTCAGATCATAAGCCTATTATGCTTGAGATGTTGGATCACATGGATCTCGGTCCCATACCTTTCAGATTCAATCCTCTTTGGGTCAAGGACCCTGAGTTCCTGAATTTAGTTCAGGACAGCTGGAAAGTGCCAGTGAAGGGTTCACCTTTCTTCATTTGGGAAGAAAAACTTAGAAGACTGAAAGCTGTTCTTAAATCATGGGCCAAATCTCTCCCCTCCCCTACACAAGAGAGAAAGCAGGCCCAAGTCAGACTTGCTCAGCATCACGCTCAAAATGAAGATGTAGAAATCACTAAAGAAGTGTTAGATAAGGAAGCTGAGCTTCAGAAAACCTTTCATAAAGCCCGCCTTTCGGAGGAAGAGCATTGGAGACAAAATTCTAGGAGTTTATGGCTAAAAGCGGGAGACAGAAACTCCGCCTTCTTCCATAAACAAGCTCAAGCTAGAGAGAGCTTCAATTCTATTGCAGAAATCAAAGAAGGAAACTCGACTCACAAAGACTTTGGGAGCATAAAGAGAGCAACTTTCAACCACTTTAAAAATTTGTACAGAGAAGAGGGAGTGACTGACCCAAACTCTAAATTCTTGGAGGCGGTTCCTACTAAGATCTCCCCTCTAATGAATCAGCATCTAGAAGCTAAGATCTCTATAAAAGAAATAAAAGATGCTCTCTCCGACATGGAGCTCGACAAAGCCCCAGGCCCGGATGGCTTCACTGCAAGATTCCTTCAAACCTGTTGGCCAATTGTGGAGAAAGACCTCTACAAAATGATCTTGAAATCTCAAAATTGCCAGAAAATAGGGGGCAGCACCAATTCTACCTTCCTTGCCCTCATACCCAAGGAAAAGGGCGCTAAAGATTTTAATCGGTTCTTCCCCATCTCTCTTTGTAATATTGGATACAAAATAATCATAAAGGTGATTGCAAATAGGCTAAAAGGCATCCTCCCTTCCATCATTCCGAAAAACCAAGGCGTGTTTGTTCAGGGGAGACAACTTGCTGACAACTTCATTCTTGTGCAAGAGGCGATCCATTCGAGCCATCTTCGCAAAGAGAACGGTATGGTAATTAAACTAGACATGGCCAATGCTTTTGATTGTGTCAGACTCAGTTTTCTTTGGGAAGTCCTACATAAATTTGGCTTTGGAATGGGCTTTATCAATTGGATTCGCGCTTGTATTGTCGATCCCTGGATCACTCCTTTGGTGAGCGGGAGAGCAGCTGGCTTTTTCAAAGCTTCTAGAGGGCTTAAGCAGGGCTGCCCCCTCTCTCCGCTTCTCTTTTTCCTCCATGTTTCTGTCCTGAGCTTCTATCTTGACTAGAAATTGGTTGATCAAGAGATCCTGGGGCTCAACATAGCCAGAGGGGTTAAAAATGTTAATCACACTTTGTTTGCTGATGATACACTCTTGTTAGGGGTTGCCTCTGTCAGATCAGCCTTAAAGTTCAAGGAGGTTCTGGATGATTACAACGAAGCTACAGGCAGCAGTTTGAACAAAGGTAAATGCAAAGTTTTTTGTTGGAATATCTCTGCCTCCATTCTTTCGGCCATCACCAGAATCCTTGGCTTTTCTGCCTCCCTCATTTGGACCTCTTTTACCTATCTGGGCCTTCCTATCTTCTGAAAATTAGCTTACAGCAGAGATTGGATCCCTCTTCTGGATAAATTCAAGGCTAAAATTCAAGCATGGGGATTCTCATGGTTAAAACTTGCCGACAAAACTGTCCTCATCAAATATGTTCTCAGTAGTCTCCCCATTTTTCAATTCTCTGTCATCCTTGCTCCCATTGGCATCATCAAAAAAATGGAAGCCTTCATACGCAAATTCTTCTGGAAAGGCGGCAAACACAATGACAGGAAAATCCCTTTGGTAAGTTGGGAGAAAATCTGTAAGCCTCAGAATGAAGGAGGCCTAAACTTTAAAGATCTCAGCCTCCAAAACATAGCCATGGGAGCCAAGATTTTTTGGAGAATCATTGGTCCACACCCAGGGTGGGCGCAAAGAGATTTATGGAGGAAGTATTTCGTGGGGAAACAGAAAAGATGCCTAGAAACCTCACTGCCCACCTCAGGCTCGCAACTGATCAAAGTCTGTCTCAAAGCAGCTCCTTTAATCAAAGACAGAGCATATTGGATTCCTGGCAACGACAAAGAAATCAGAATATGGGACGACAACATCATGATGCATCCCCCATTATCGAGCTACAGTTCTCTGCAAGCGCTGCGACTGTGGCCGGACAGGGCAGGTTGCGTTTCTCTATGGGACATTTCGTTGTGGGCTGGCAGCAACTGGTTGCGATGGAGACGCCCGCCTGCTCCTCCAGAGTTGATTCAAGAACGCGACCTCCTTCTCACTCTGCTGCACGGTAAGGCGCCTCTGCGCGTTGGCAGGAAGGACGCCCGCGGTTGGGGCGCCGCCCCAGGGCTATATACTGTTGCGCAGGGGTATAAAAGCCTCCATGATCGTCCACACGTCCCTCCCGACCCTGCTGTGTGGAAGGGGCTCTGGACTTATAAAACCATGCCAAAAGTTGATTCTTTTTGCTGGCTGTTATGCCACAAAGGAATTTTAACAGAAGACAGATTGAAGAAGAAAGGGTTCCAAGGTCCCTCATGATGCCACTTGTGTTGTGACAGTGAAGAGAACGCCCAACACATTATCTTGGACTGCAAATTCTCAAAAGAAATCTGGCAGAACCTCTTGAGCCATTGGAAAATAGAATTCACCTTACCAACGTCTATCCCTGAATTATTTGCAAACTGGCGAAACTTCTACCCAGAAACGCTCCCAAAAAACGAAATTTTTAAAGCCGCTTGGCTCTCCCTGCCGAAATTTATCTGCTGGCAAATCTGGTTGGAGAGAAACAAAAGAGTCTTCAAAGATGAAAGCTTAAATCCACAGTTCACCATCATCAAAATAAAAAGTCTTTGGAAAGAAAGTTTGGGGGAGCATTTGTCGGACTTGAATCTAAGGCAGCAAGACCTAGATTGGGGTGCCTCGTTGGATCTCCAATTCTCTGGAGAAACAAGGCACCACAAGGATACAAAAGAGTGGCAATTCAGAGGGAAGGAGAATGATCTATCTGATTTTCTCATCAGGCAATCCAGATACACGTTGTTCTTCGACGGGGCAGCGAAAGGCAATCCCGGATTGGCTGGGGCAGGAGGAGTTATAAAGAATAAGGAGGGCAGAATTGTGACTAAGTTCGCTTGGGGTTTAGGTCATTCCACCAGCATCCAAGCAGAAGCCTTGGCTCTTCTTCAAGGTCTCAAGCAAGCTAAGGCCTTTGGTCTTTCAGAGGTTAATATTATAGGAGATTCTCAGTCCATTATTAAAGTTTTATTGGAGGATTCTTCTCCCACTGATCTTAGATTGGCAAGAGTGATTTCAAGAATCAGAATTTTGGTGAAATCGTTCCAGACTGCAATCTTCCTTCATGTATTGAGGGGGAACAATAAAGATGCTGATCTGGAAGCCAACAGGGCGGTGCCACTTCCCGCTGGCTCTCTCTTGAAAGACGGTATTGTGGAGTGGGATTCCATCCCTTAATTTAGAGTAATGTTTTACTGCATTATTTTGAAACAGTTTGTTTGCACATTTAAGATAGGAAAATTAACGGAGATAGATTCTCTAGTCTTGAGTAAAAAACGCGGATCTCCAAATTTTGGGGCCTATGATCAGTTAGTCGAAGTAAGCTCAAGGGCTATGCCCGATCTATTGTAACCGGTGAAAGGCATTTTGGCCAATATCTAATATAAATCCATATCCGTTTCTGTAAAAAAAAAAACTTACTCCTAATCATTGGTTTGATAAACTTTAATGATTAGACAAACCTTTTGATGTTTTAATTTTTGTTTAAAACAAATATGTTACGTTGAATAAACAAACATAAATATTATTTGTGAGTTCAATAACAATTATAGATATTTTGTATTAAAGTTGGTCAATTTTCTTTACTTCGGAAAATGATTTTTTTTGAATATATATGGTACTAGAACCAACATACGAAGGATAAAGTGTATTTGTGATAAAAAAATAAGGCAAATGCATTTTAAACAAATCAATTATATTGGAAACCAAATTATTTCTAATGCTTTCAATTTTTAAAAAGCTAATGTCGATTCACACACTTATCAACATGGAATGAACATAATCTGTTTGTTTATTGTTGGAGATGATAAAAATATAACCAAATATGATCGGGTCAAATCAAGTCATTTGTAACATTTTGACAATAATTTTCATCTTTATTTTAAAATAATGTTCACTCACCTATTCACAAGTGCAGAATGGATGCAACTTGAATAAAATATAATACAAAACCTCCCGTCAGAGATATGTATATATACACAAACGTCCTAGAAGACATTTTTAAACTAAAGGTGATGTCGATGTCCTTGTTAGTTAACATTAAATATTGTAGGCTTACATTGTTCATTTAATTTAGCCTAAGCTTCTGCTTGCCACGTTTGACGTATACATGCCTATGATTTAGGTCTATGTACAGATGACCACAGAGCGTTTAGATAGCTAGAAGTACTGAAGCCTGCAAGTACCAATAATAAAATTGAATATACATATACCAGGTATTTGTATTGCATCATAAATATTCTATCAATAATTACGAAGCATTTTCCAATAACATTTTCAGAATTACAACGAAAAAAATTAGATATAAATACTAATAAAAATATTTTCAATAAATACAAAAATAAATTGTGAAACTAAACTTTATTAAATGTAAAATTATACAAAATGTTTGACCAAAATAATACGTGATCAAATGTGCACTACCCTAGAAACAAACATAATAAATTTTAAAAATATAACATTTCAAAATTGATAAATAAACACTTTAATACCATGTTCATGAATTCATAAAAAGTCTCTTTAAATTATTTTTAAAAAGATTATTACGTTTCAAAATTAGTAAATAAACACTTTAATATCATTGCTAGACTTTTTGTAAATTAACATTAATGTAAAATAATAAAAAACAAGTCGATCACTCTAGTCATAGTTCTAATAAAGACCATTATAGTCAATTAAAAAGCTAATAAGAAATAATAAGAAATAACAACAAAAATCCATTAGAACATGCTATCTCGTTTTTAAGAGACAACAACGAAATGATGTGAATGTCACACGTGTTGAAGCAATATCGAATGCGTGACAAAAGACTAATTTGAAATATTCCTCAATATTTATTGCTATCTGAAACACCGTAAGGAGAAAGAAACTAATAATAATATTGTAATGGGATTTGATATGAGGTATAAGTTATTGTTCATAATTTATTTTGTATGGTTTGGGAAATAAAGTTTGAATAAACTTTATGCTAGTTCTCTTGATTATGTTATTATCTTATAATGGGATTTGATTTTTTTAATTTTATTTTGTTTTGGCCCCACTTTGATGTGAAATGAGGTTAATATCCTCCAAGCGAGTGGTACTTGGAGGATTAATAATTTAGATTATTTTAAAATTTTAAAAAATTAAAAAAAGATTGAGTTAATATTGATTTTTGATATAATTATTAATAATTAATAAGTTTAGATTTATTTTAACTTTGGATTTATTAAGTGTTGAGAGTGATTAATTGTTTCGGTGTAAATCTTATTTTTTTTGTGTAAAATTTGAGAGATTTGATGTCTCTTAGAGTTGAAATGGATTTAGGTTTATATATATATACACCATTGTTAAAACCATGGATTGTCAAAATCTGGAGCCCAAAAACATCAAAATGTTAGATCTAACATCAAAACTTGAGGAAAGATTTACACCTCTAAAGGTTTCATCCCTTTGGACGTTTGATAGATCTAAAGTTGAAATGAATCTATGATGGTTTAATTATTAATAATTATTTATTTTATTTTATTTTTTTAATTTTAATTTTATTTTATGAATTTGAATAGTCAAAATATTTTAATTAATAATTATAATTTTTAATAATATTTTTTTTTTTTTTAGTTTTTATTTATGTAATTTGATCAAGTCAAAATGTTTATATAACATAGTCTTACAACATCTCTTTTATTCTGGGTGTGCAAATCCGTCAGAAAACTTTTTAAATATGAAATTAAAATAAATCTAAATTAATTTAATTATGAATAATTAATAATGATAATTATTTATTTTATTTTATTTTTATATCTTATTTTATCTATTTAAAATATTATTGTAATATTTTTAAATTGATATATATTACAAGAACATTAATTAATTTGTTGTATATGCTTATATATTTTTAATAAAAAGATATATATAAACAATTTATATTTGCCATTGAATACTTATTGTGATATATGTTAATAAATATATTTTACGTGAAAATATAAATATACTTTTGGGGCATAATTTTCATAGGGACTAAGTCCATATTTATTATTTATATTGGTTGATTTATTGTATTATGTATTTTATTAATAATATAAAATATAAAATATATTATTATTTTTAGTCTGAAGGGTTAATTTAATTGGTTTTGTTGTTATAACTTTTTAGAATTGTGAGGTCATTAGTTCAATTTTCCTTGACATTTTTAGGGTGAGGCTCTGATTAGTTTAGTGAGGGGTTATGGTTCCTTCAAATGGAACTATCTTGATTTTCCATGAAAAAAAACATATTATTATTATTATTTTTAAATTGATATTTTGTTTTTTATTTAAAATATTTGAATAGAGAATAATTCATTTTTATGGAATAATTTTAATTAATTTAAAGAATTTGACTAAGTTTGAACTTGTTATAAAATTTGAATTCATAAATGATGGCCACTTCATTAGCAACATGTCATCATGACTAATTACCAATTTCTTTAAGCGTGGTCTAATTAATAGATGAAATGATTTTTTAGGCATTTTTTTTTTTCTTCAGTCATTTTTGCCCAAAATCCGACGAAGATTTTTAAGAATTATAAATTTATGTTGTTTAGTCTTCAAATTTGAAGTGCGTAGGGATTATTTAGGGTGTTGAATCTATTTATGCATTAAAAAATGCATGTTAAACAATAAGAAATCACAATCTTACTCGAAATTATATTACCAAATTCCGACAAAAAAATTCATTTGTCTCCATTCCTTTATCTCTAAAAGAGAACATATGTCTTAAGAACATAACTCACCCATTGTTGAAGTTCAACAAGAAACTTTAGCACCTACACTAGTGTGGGACCAGGAGGTCCAAGCAGCACCTATAGTAGTGTGGGACCACAGGTCTTAGTAGCACCTACATTGGTGTGGGCTAAATTTGGTGCATGCCTATTTTAGTTTTCCCTTAATTAAGATGGACAATAAAATGTAGTCTAATCTCAAAATATCTTGTAATAGTTAACTGAATTTGATAAAATCAGTTAACTCATGAATTTCGAGTTGAGGGTAGTTGGCGAGGCATGCAGAGTAATTCTAGTTGTAATAGAGTTCAAAATGCAGCGGTGCATTAGTTAATGTAGGTTGTAATCAATTTAGCTCAGTTAAGTGAGTTAAAATTAGTTGTGCTAGTTGTAACTATTTGATACACTAGTGAGAGATCAAGTGAATTAAATATTATTTAATTCACAATCAATGATCTCACATGAAACTGAGGATTTACTCTTATTAGCTGCAGGCATGTTAGTTCTAGTGGAGACCCAGTTGAGATATAGATGAAAGGGATGTTGACTATTAGTTGTAGGATTATTGGGTTGCACCCATGCAACCAAACACCCATTGGATTGCCCATGATCCTTGCGCAGTCAAGGAAGGCCAAAATTCCTATGGAATGGCAATTTCATTATACATGAATTGTGAAATCAAGGCAGGCTGTTTAGAGGCTGATAATTGGCTAAGTGTTGGTCAGTTTTGTCCAGGACAGTGTGAGACAATTAGCTGAGTACATGAGGGCTCTTGTGAGAAGAGTTGTATGTAATTGTTTCATGTATCCATGCTGAATATACAATAGAAGATAGTGGGGTTTTGAGCAGCAAGCTTTCCCCCGGAAATTATCTGTGTTGTGGTTTGATTGATTCTTCTTTGCTTCATGTGATTGGCGGTTGTGTTTTTAATTCTACAATTGATTTGTAGAAGTGATTCAATATCTAGCTTTAGCACATTGTTAGATCAAATTGAATCCATGATATGCATGCTTGTTTTATAATTTCAACATGTTATCAGAGCACAGAAAATCACAATAGTGAAGAAGGAGCTGAGTTTGTGACTGAACACTAAAAGGAAAAGACCCTCTAGTGGATGTTTTTGAGGAACCCCTTATAAAAATAGGCCAGAAATCCGTTTGTAGCGGAGGTTACTAGAGGAGGTTGGCAGGTGGATGTTTTTGCGAATGTTTTTCTTCAGGTGTGTTTATCATCCTAAAACACACCGGTGCATTCAAATAGAGAAAGCACAGGTGCGTACAAAACATTGGCACACTGGGACATCGTGCGCTCTGTTAGGGTCCTATAATAATAGGGTTCATAATTTTTGAACTAGAGAAAGCATAGGTGCGCACAAAACATTGGCACACTGGGACACCGTGCGTTTTGTTAGGGTCCTATAATAATAGGGTTCATAATTTTTGAATTGACTATGATTAGTCTTGTAAATATATACATACCTTGCTTTCTGCAAGTTGTTTTCCCATATTTGAAAATAATAAAAAATGAAAAGAGGGTAAAAGTCCTAAAAGAAAGATCAAAGGACTTTAAAAGAAAAGATCAAAAAGAATAAAAAATGGACCCTAAAAGCAAAAAGAGATAAGAATAAGACATGAAAGTGATGCAAGTCAAAATGCCACTACTTTTAATTTTACTCCAAGAATAATGATTATGTGCAGCTTATTCAAAATGCCATAATCCATGATGAGTTAAATAGCTTAATCTTGGCTTTTCGTGCTTCAAATTTCATGTTTATAGATAGAGAATAAAGATCTGTCAAACAATTTAAACTTGAAAAATCAGTAGATAGTTAGAGAATAAATGAGGAGCTCAACATTTAATCTGAGCCCTTGGATGAAATAAGGTTAGATTTAGATAGTTTATGCTTTAAAAGAAAAATGGATTTAGGGTTGCAAGCTCAAATGCACCCATGCAAATAATGAAAAAATGATATAATGAATGATGGGTATATAGAAAGAAGTTGTACAGGGCATGTAATAAAACATCATCTAGCAAAATTACTAATTTCCCTCCCCTCAAAGTATTCAATATTCAAAACCTTCAGTTAAAAAGGCTCAGAGCATTTCTCTGACTTTTGTTGGGACCGGACCCAAGGCTTAATAACTGATTGGTAATGAGTATTGGATTCCCTTCATAAAAAACCCATTTCCTCAACATAATCACCCTTTTCCTGAAATAAAAATCCTTTTCCTAATGTAAAACACCTTTTTTCTTAGGGAAAGTAAAAATCTCTTTTAACAAATCTCATTTCATGCAAAAACATTCAAAAAACCCAAAAATACTATTTATTCTAAGTATGAAGTGTAAATGTTTAAAGTGGGGCCTTCATTGTACCCAAATGCTTAAAATACACTTTTACTTAGTACATTTATGTATATTTTCACTCATCACATTCACTTTCATAATAAATTTAATTTATTTTATTAATTTCTTATAAAAACCCCTCCCTGTAGTTATATTAACTCATTTATTTTAATATACTCCAAAAACCCACCTAATAATATTAAATTATGGTTTTAAAAACCCACGTGATATATACCCTGCTCTTCCCCATAGATTAAAACATGTGATATATATTAAACCCGCCCTATGGTCAAATTACACCTGCATATCATTCATTTGCTATGTAAAACCGAATCCCGCTTATCCTGTTTAATACATTAGTTTATACGTTTAAAACTATGTTTTAAATGTATAACTTAACCCCGCCACATATAAATCTCCCGGGCCCCACGCCCCATATGCCGAGCTAATTCACCGATGAATCACAGCCGTTCGCATCTCCTTAACCCGATCCGACAAACCATATGTGATATCGCATTTTCAAAAGTGCGATTGTTAATCGATTTGAGATTTGCGAAATGGGCAGTATTACCCTCTTCTCTCTCCTCCACACGACGCAAAATAATTCGATCGCATTCATTTGCGAAAAACCACAAACCACTCTTCAACCGTACGATAACAGCTGATGGTATTCGCCCCCCCAACGCCAAACTGCCTCCATTTCGATTTGACTTGCATTAACTGCACACAGTGTTTAAACCCAGATTCTTTATAAACTTCATATGCATATGCTTTAAACCTTTTTTCTGTGTTTTTCAGCTGCGATAACCTTTTCCAACTAAAGCAAGATGCTGCTGCCCCTGGTTCATGCTGAAATACTTGAATTCGTTCCAAATTTGATGCTGCAATTGATCAGACTTACCAAATTGTGTTCCTAAAGACTTCAATAGCTTCCAAAATATCTCTAATGCCTCAGAAACCCTGTTTCAAGTCCAAATACCAGCAAAAAACATGTATTTTTCAAAGAAAGTAACCTTCCCGTCATCTAAAAGAGCTATTTCTGTCAATTTGAAGCCTTGTGAAGCCTGTTTATCTGCAGAAAGATCTTAATTGCCTTCAAAGAAAGTATTTGCTTTAGAAACCCTGATAAAATCTCAGTTTTGATACTATAACTGGTTTTAAAACGAAATTGAAGATAGTTAAGCCTTTTTACAGACCTTAGAGAACCTCTGAATAATTCAAAATCCTTTGCAAATACTCAGAACCTTTTTCATGCCTGAATCAAACTATTTTTAGTTTATTTTATCCAAGAAATGAGCTGAAAACCCTTATTGAGTCTTTTCTGAGTCTGTAAAGAGTTTTGAAGACTAGTTTTGGAACTAAATTGAAGGTTAAAAACTAGAAGAAAGCCAAAGTTTACCTATTGTTGTTCAATAGACCTCTGTCATACCAGAAATACCTTCTGTAAACAGTTTAAGCTTACAGAAGAGTACAAAAGCCTAAAAAAAGAGTTTTAAGCATCCAGAAGGCTAAAATTGTCAAAATTAAACCCAAAAATGGCTTCAAAAAGCACCATTGTTATAAATCCACTACAACCTCCTGTTGTAGATGTTGAGCATACACCTATAGCTGATGTGGATTACAAAATAACTGATCCAATAATTGAATTTAATCTACTAGATCTCCACTGGTGGAGTCTAGAAAAATCCTTAGATCAGGGAGATGAATTTTAGATTTGGGAGTCCAATTTACCCAAATATGTAGTTCCACATACTCATCAGTGTCCAGAAGTCATTAGGCTATGTTAAACCTACTATTCCCCTTACCAAAGGGCTATGGTTGATGCTAACAAAGAAGTATTGTTCACTATTACTGCAGAGTCTATAAACATAATGCTTCAGCTGAAACCAGATCCTAATGCAGTCCCATTATCCATAGAAGCCCTTACAAAGCTTTATACTGAGTTATAATTTCCTAAGAGATTTCAGATCTTCCAAACTTTCATGCCTTCATATGTTTAAATCCCAAAGGCAAACCTTTGTTACTCATCCTCTAAATTTCCTGAAGGATCAAGGCATGTCATTTCAATGTTGTCCTTTATTCTTGGATATTTTATCGATGAGCACACTGATGAGTCTATTATTGGTTTTCTATCCACCTTTGTGCCTGGTCAACCTCCTTCTGTTATTTATAATTATGCTGAATACATAGTCGATAGTATCCATGATCAGCTTGTGAAATTGCCCACTGAAGGAGTTTTCAGATATTCATCCTTCCTCTTTCACATGTTCCTTTACTTTCAAGAAGATAAATTCCTAATAAACCTTCAGAAATTGGATGTAGAAGGTAGTCCATTGTTAGTCATTTTTTGGACCTCTCTAATCAAAAGATAATCAACAAAATGCACTTATGTGGATTTCATAGATTGTTTTGTTCATCCATTGATAAACATGATGACAAACAATGTACAACCAAGAATAAGTAATGAGATAAAGAAAGTGTTACAGCTGTCAGAGCAAAGCAGAACTGGAGATTGGTACCTTTACCAAAATCATACAGAGATTAGAGTCTATGGGTCAAACCTTTTACCCTATAAACTGCCAAAATACTTGCCAATGAGAGTTTTTGTCTTAGAGTACAAAAGACAAATCCTAAACTCAAATTCTATCAACTTCTTGGCTGCTAAAAAGAAGACTCAATTCAAATTGAAGACCCAGGTGGGTCCTTTCATTTGCAATCACAGGGAAGCATGTATAGAAGCAGCAAAACAATTGTTGGAATATAAATTTGAAGAAAGTTTCTTGTGGAATTATGATCCTAATGGAATACTCAATAAAATTAGGGTAAAATGAAAATTAACCCCTTATATCCATGATAAAAAGCCTGAGATTGAACAATTTGCTAATCAAACAGAATGGCTGGACAATACTTTGATGGAAACAGTCAAACAGGGTGATACTAGTCACACCTTGAAAACTGCAAATCAAGAGGATAAAGCCACAAAGAGAATCAGAGAAGAAGGCACCTATATAGCTGAAACAACAACAGAGACCAGATTTAAAATAAGATATAATAAGAAACCTAAGCTCAATCCAGTGAACAAGGAGAAAGAAACAATTGAGGTTCTAGATGAAGAAAATACAGAGAAAACATAGATGCTGCTACAATTATTGTAAATGAGCAAGAAAATGATACTCTAGACACTCAAATGATTGAAAAACAACAAAACATGGAGGCATCCTCATCACAACAAGCAAAGAATATAGATAGTGATATCAAAGAGAAATATAAAGAAATCAAGGCAAAGAATGAAGAGTTAAAAAATGAGATCTATTCACAGTATCTAAAGCAGACTCTAGGAAATCAAAACAGTTTACTCTCAACTTTTGATTACACCAACAAGAAATTTCTTATGACAGTGCTACAACCAACAATGCCTAAACCTACAACAGTAGCAGACTACAAGAAAGTTGACTTTGAAGTGCCAGTTGATAGCATTCATCCCTTAGATCAAATTGAGTTTCATAAGCAAAGCTCTGAAATGATTTATTCTACTATGACTACCAAGGCAATGAGTACCCAAAAACTTCAGAACACTATAACCAATTTGAGAGATCAAATTAGGATTGAAAAAGCTTCCTCTTATGCTAAGGACACTAGAATCAAGTCCTTAGAAGAAATGGTAATTGAAGTAGGCTATGACCCTTCAAATGTAAAGGCTGCAGAAGAATTGGTGAAAAAGAAAAATGTCAACATTGCAGCACTTAGAAAGCAATTAAAACTGCCTCCAACAGAACATCCTCAGGCAAAAGAAATTGTGCAGGAGGCAAATCAGAAAGATGAGATGATGAGTCTCATACTCCAAATGACAACACATATTAAGGAAATGGATATAGAAATGGACAAACTTGTTCAAGAGAAAGAAGCTACAAAAACTCAAAATTCTCCTCCCACAGTCATCCCCATGGTAACTACAATAGTTCCCTCAACTTTAGCAGAGGAGTTAGCACCAAAAGTCCCATTGGCCACAACTATGCCAATGACTTCTTCCACTACTTCTGCTACATAATCATCTACTTCAGCAGTGCAACAAATAAATGAGGCAAGCAAGCTCATAAAAGATATGGAAGATATGTCCATTCAGAATGATGAGATCAATAGGTTGAAAGAACAAATTAAGAACTTGGAAGATGCAAAGAAATTAGCTCAAATCAATGCTAAAACAGAGGAACAGAAAGCCAAAAGGTTAAGTGAGCAGTTGAAGAAGGTTGAAGCAAAATTAACCTTGAAAGAACCAATGGCTTACATAAAAAATCAGTTGTGGTCCAAGATCATTGAGTCAATCAATGATACTTGGCCTTCCATTTAGGTAATCTATGAACAAAAGGATTTGCTTAAAGTATCAAAAGAAGAAATTGTGAAGACAAAGAAAGAGCTTGGTGCCAAACCTGAAGAGGCCCAAAAAATAATCAAGTTTTTAAACACTAAAAACAAACAAGAATTGGATGAGATCAGGATAACTGATAGAGCTGAAACAATTCTTGAAGTGAGAAAGGTAACTAGAAAGAAAAACTTGATAAAACAGCTAGAAGAAAAGTGTCAAAACATGGATTTGGCCATAACTAGATTTATGGTAAGGTTTGAGATATTGAGGCAAAAAGGCTTGCCAAACATTCTTGTTATAAATGATAAACTAATAAAGCAAGAGGATTACAACAAGAAGATCAGAGATTTTGCCAAAGAACAAGTAAACAAGGCAGATTGGCAAGGAGTACCTACAGGCAAAGTGTTGCACAAAAGAATTGAGGTTTTGTTTTATTTACAACGAGATAAAACATCTCTTTGTGGTCAAACCAACCTTTGTTAGATACATAGAGGTTGATGAAAATTACAGAAAACTTACCAAGATAAAGTTACCTGATGAATAATTTTGGCAAAAGCTTATTGATTTGC
Organism: Pinus albicaulis; assembly: GCA_034641835.2. NCBI lineage: Eukaryota > Viridiplantae > Streptophyta > Pinopsida > Pinales > Pinaceae > Pinus > Pinus albicaulis. Next base: position 335,561,081 of record CM076584.1, read on the forward strand.
TGTAAAAGACAATTTTACAGTGAAAGAGGATGAAAACAGAGTTGCTGTTTTTACACAGTAAAAATATAATTTTACAGCAGTAAAGTAGTCAAAACAACAGATGAAAGAGTATCAGTGGTTAAAGTGTATCATATGAAAGAGTATAAGATGAGAGATAAAACTTCAAAATAGATTGAAGATATTTTTGCCAGCGTTGAAGAAAACACAACAGCCAGCTGCACCTAAATCCAAACAGCATTTCTATTTCTGAATAAGTAGGACAACTTGCAAGTTGTTAAGCAACTATCACTATATTTTTGTAAGAGATATTTTATTTTCCTTAGAAATTACCATGAGTGTTCTAGGATATTTAGTATAAATACTTCACTCTTTGAAGTATTATTGTGGAATAAATTGCTGAAGATTTATATAGTCAATATTTTTGTACTTGAAGGGCTTTTGTACCAAGTTTCAAGTCAGCAGGCTGGATCAAATCAATAAAGCATCATGTTTCAGGATTCATGTGTTGGGCCAACTTAAGTGAAGTAATTTCTAGTGTTATTTGTCAAATCTTCTTATGTTTTCCATTCATACATAAATGTGTTCCAAATTTAAATGTGAAATCAGGAAGTGATATATCAAAATTTGTTAAAAGCACTTCGTTATTTACTGGTTTTCATTTTGATGTTTTCTGCTAATTTCCAGAGTAGGGAATCCTTAATTTCTCCCTCTTTTGAATGACCTCTATCCTCTTCACTCCTTATCCGGATTAAATAATCATTGATTGCTCTTTATCCCGATTAAACTACTTCACCAATCAGCGTCAAAGATCTTAAGTGACTCAACTATCTTGCCCTGAAAATATTTGACTTTGTACCTTGATCCCGACCTATCTTCTTGACACATTGACTCCATTTTCCCAATGGAAAAACAAATCTATCTATATCCATATCATTAAGTGGATTTTCCCACCAAACCAAACCAAATATCAAAACCAAATTTCCCTATATAACTAGCCTAAAATCAAACATAAAAAACAAAGTTAAATATTATAGAGAGAGCCCTCTTTGAGCCTTAGGAAGGTGTTGTGGAGGTAAATCCCCTCTGCGGACAGAGGCGATCCCTACTAGCCCAGACCGGGTCTAGCAACAATCATTCACGCTATAGCGCAGGTTCCTAATTGCAAATAAACCAACTAGCGATGAAGGCTTACCTGGAATCCAACGCTGTTGCTTGTAGAAGAGGTAGCGCTCCCGTTCCTTAGCTCAGGCAGACCACGATCCCCATGATCTCCGTGATAGGACACCTGCACAAGAGAGAAACAAAACAAACGCAAGCATAAAATCCAGTATATGCAACTATATGTCAGTCAGAGAAGACATAACTCATCATCATAAACCATAAAAAGAGTGGAACCATAACCAATAGTCGCTTATTATTAACCATTCAAGGAAGAATACAACCATAGCTCTGACGCTGAATTCTCCTTCGGAGGGTCGCCAGCGGAACACTTCTCGAAAAACCTGTCAAGGATGGGACAAACCTCTCTCTTCGGATCTTGACAATAGTCTCCTTGCTTGGATTTGGCCTTAAGGGAGTTATGGAGGCTCTTGCAGCATAAGGCTCTTGGGAATTTGGGAACTTGAAGATTAGCTTGCCATGGAGATGGGTAAGATTTTATAGATGGAGGAAGGGGAGTTGGGATCCCTATAATCATGGGATTGGCCCTATCATCAAGGAAGCTTCCATGAGAGGTGGCAAACCACTTCCTCTCTATGGAGATTCGTAGCCAAATCTCCCAACTCAAGATAGATAGCAGCCCCCAGGAATTTGTTAGGATGAAACTTCCGCCATTTATTTAAAAAAAAAACTCCTTAAATTGGCTGGCGCGAGTGCGACTCTGGGACAGAGCGCCAATTGGCGCGACCTCTTTGAAGGATTTTCCCCATTGGCGTGGGTACTGAACTGGCTACCCGCGCCAATGCAAAAAGGGCCATTTTTAGGGTTTTTCACATGGAGATGTCTTCAGGGGGATGAAAGTACATGTTCAGGGGAATGCCATGAAAGTATTTTCAAGTTATGTCACTACTCACAGGTCAAAAAATGAGCCCTCCAATGTGCGAGACGGGGATTGCAGGGATGGTGACAAATTATTGTGTAACAGATGCCCCCTAAAGCATGAGGCCCGAGAGAGAGAGAGAGAGGGGTGAAATGCTTTACGAGAACGTGTCCAACTGAAAACTCCGCTGTCGGAAAACCCACGTGAAGAAGTACAACTGATGTCTCAAATACATGATATATATGTGGTATGGGCGCAGCCATCCATAACAGAGTATACAATAATCCGGATCCAAGGCGTGGACGCAGCCATCCAGTGAGGATCGATAAACAGACTCAGGTATGGTCGCAGCCATCCAGTAAGTGAGTCATGTAAATAATCATAATAATCCACAAACTCGCAGCCTGGATTACAACAGACACAATCCAGGGTCTTGTGCTCCATCTCAACCCGAACACAGTACAAGTGCAAGCATGTGAAGAAATGGGCTGAAGTCGAACATGCGAGAACATCGTCTGATTACCAGCCAATGATGAAAGCCATTAACAGACGCGATAGGTACCACCAATAATGACAATGGCCCTCAAGGTACTATTGGTACAATCTACGGTATGTGAATCAATGAGCTGGCGTCGAACACCCGTAGAATCATTCGATCGGAGGCCAATGATGAAAACCTCGCGTCGAATGCGAAGAACCTGCCATTGAGGCATGTAGGCTCCAAGGCACCAGAAGGGAGTCTCTAGATCAGCTTCCTGGATAATGAGCTGAAGTCGACAGGAAGTGACCTTGATCGAAGGTGGGCCATAATGTTTCCCACATCATCGACGCGAGACAAAGGAACATAGTGTTTTTGTGAATCACGATCAGATGAGAATCAGAGGAAGGTTGGTACTTGCAGAGGTCAACTTCTCTTGAACATATGAACGACACGACAGTGGACTTGGAAGTATTTGACATCAAAAGATCAGAGGTCATAGTGACGAGGCAAAGAGCAGATGAGAGGTCAAAAGGGATTACACAAACCCACGGAGGCAAGTGAAAAACGAGATGAGATGTCCCCAACCCGACACGAATGCAGACAAGTGCCATGTTCAAGAGCGACATACTGCTGACACGACAATGATGCTGGTTCCATTTTTTCCCCACCATCTTGGAGAGTACCTCTTTATTTTTACACAAGCTTGAAGAGGATACCATATGCTTGTCATATAAATTCGTCCTTCGGACGAATCCATCCTAGTACATTTAACGAGCCCTAGGAAGGAGAAACTCGGATACCATCATTACGACTGAATCCAATGTCATCAGGGTTTAACGAGTTTGACAAAGGAAGAACTCGGTGTCTTTTCATGTTTAGAGAGTTTGAAAAGACAGCGGAAAAGTAAACTCCAATGGTCCCTTTTCGTAAATAGTTTCTCAGACCCGAAAAGGTAGAAAACTTTGTTTGAGAAAACCTCCTAGTCACAATAGGCTAGGGTATTCCTTTTTCATAAATAATCTATCCCAGCCCGAAAAAGCGGTAAACGTATACTGGGTAGATGTCATTTCGTGGCCACTTTAACGAGATCGAAACAATAAGGGCCTCGGCAATCTTTTCATGTTTAGAGAGTCAGAAAAGAGCTAAAATATGACTCCTCTTGGAGGAACAAGTGGTATAAAGGGTAGCAACTGGTTTCAGTAATGGTGGAACTGCTAAAAACAAGTGAAGGTCAAGAGGCTGGCTAACAAGACCACTCATCGCATTGGTTCCTCAAGATTGGGTGAAACAACCAAGTGAAGGCATATGATCGGCCAAGCAGATAGTGACGATGGAGTGAGAAAACCAAGGCTCATCTGGAAAAATAGGCTGATAAAATGGAAATCACGAGAGGTAAAGGGGGAATGTTTCATTTTTACACAAGCTTGAAATCAGGAAACTTTGCTTGAAGTTGGTTTCATTTTTACACAAGCTTGAAACAAAGATAAACTATGCTTGAGACCGGTTTCATTTTTACACAAGCTTGAAATGGAAACAAACTATGCTTGAAAAAGTAAGCATGCCCCCAGCATGGTGACTCAATTCGAGGTACATGCCCCCCAAGCTTCAATCCATATGAAAGGAAGATGGAGTGAAGGTTCAAATTATGAGATCAAGAGAAAGACTCGACTGGGATTTTACGAGAACTTATCAAAGACTCGAATTGAACAGGAACGTGTTTCATTATTTTAACGAGGTTGACACATTAAAAGAACTATCCTCAGACACCTTTGTTTCATTTTTTAAGGAGCTTGACACAAGACAAGGAACTCTGCTCCGACAACCTTGTTTCATTTTTTAAGGAGCTTGACACAAGAAAACGAACTCTGCTTCGACCAGCTTGTTTCATTTTTTAAGGAGCTTGACACAAGAAAATGAACTGTGCTCTGACCGACCTCATCATAATGAATAAGAAGTCATCGCTCCCAAGAGTTCCAATCCCGATGGAAGGAAAACATCCTGGAAGTCAGGACCCAATGCCTCCAGCACCTGATGCACAATGGCACTATCACTGGGTACAGGCATGCGGTAGGTAGCCACATAGTTGACCTGCAGTGGGGCAGATACAACGGGTGGATAAAAACCAGGAAGGGATGATGGTGGGCCAGCTGCCACATCAGGACCAAAGAACAAAAGCTGATCAATGGTCACGATCCATCCTTCATGTGGAAAGCACATCACGCGAAAGAGGGAGGAGACAAGCGCTCCCATGGCATAGGTGTAATCGCGCCCCAAAAGTAGATTAAAATCCAAGGGGCCTGGAACAAACATCACGTCCATATGGACGGTTTTGCCTCCCAAAGTAATAGCTAACTGTGGAAGGATCCCTAACGGTTGACTCGTTCTTCTGTTAAATGCCAACAGATTCTGTGTAACAGGCGCAAGCGGCGGCGAGCCAAAATCTTGCCAAGTAGTTGAGGATAGAACACTAACAGATGCACCTTCGTCTATAATGGTGCTGGGTACAACCAGACCAAAAGCCTGTACTGTGATCTCGAAAGGCACATAAGACGGAAGGCGGTATCCTGTAAATTGACTCCAATCAAAGGAAGCGACCAAACTACTTGGAGGGGCTACCATCGAACTGAGATGGTCTTCCCCTGGTGTTACGGAAGAAGAAGGAGCATCCTCCATGACCTCCATCTCGAAGGTAGGAGGAGTATCCTCCAGAACCTCCATCACGGGAGGCAGAGGAGTATCTTCTTGAGATATAGGGACAAGAAGAATATTTCCCCAAGTCCAAAGAATCTGAAGAAACCAACAGAACATGAGGGGTGTGAGGTCCACTCTCAACGGAAAATACCTGGTGCACCGAAGACAGGGCCAACTCAACCGATCCCACGACCAATGGTTGGTCAGGAACGGATTTCTGAATTTGAATTTTCGGGGGAGCAGGATCGACCAAGGACGACTCTTGACCAATCATAGGATCAGCTGGTGGAGGATTCAAAGAAAGCTGTTTATAACCAGCCGGGAGGCCTGGTGTAGAAATAGTTGAAAACTCTCTTGGCTTCATCCATATATGGACAAAGGTGAATGGCATGGTGCCCTTCACACAACTTACAGGGATGGGTAATCTTACCCTGTTTCTTAGGAGTCTTACCAGCACCAGTTGAAGACGTGCCCCCAACTTGACTCCCGGAAGCCAAAGGCAACGGCGGGCGATCGTTGGACCATACTTCAAGCACCTTGGGAATTCCAGGGCAATCTCGAAGAAGATGGTCTCCCGTGCACAAAATGCAAGGGAACTTGAATTTCCGTGGAGGGTTGGAAGGTTTATCAAGAGGAGACTTCTTAGGCGCAATAGCCGCAGAGCTAGCCTCTCCTTTATCAGACTTCTTCTTCTTCGTCTTCTTCTTCTTCTTCTTAGCCACCTGGTTACTCGAATCCAGAATTTCACCAGGCAAAGTAGAAGAGGAGGACGCAGAAATAGGCGAAGAAGGGGAGAGGTCCACCTTGGAATCAACATGATGTTGCGCCAAAGTGAGGAACTCGATTGAACAAGAGTCAGACATTTGGGATGACATAGTTGCGCAACCAAACAGTAACCCAATAGTTAACCCGTAGGCGACAATGTTGCCGTTAAGAGCACCAACATTTCCAAAAGGAGGAAAAGGGACCAGGATTCCCATCGTGAGGATCCCTTGGTTAGGTTAGTGAAACTCAAGAAAGTTTCCATCAGAAATGATCTTCAAAACAACACCCTAAGGAAACTAACTTTAACCAGGAATATTTCGTGGGCAGTTAATTTTTAAAACATTGAAACAAAACTCTACCGTTTCATATTTTAAGAGTCAAGAAACAAGCAAAAGGTGACTCTATCACTTTCAGATTGGAAACAAGCGTGAAAGGACAAGCGCTTGATGACCTTTTCAAATTTAAAGAGTCAGAAAAGATCGAAATGACTACTCAGGAATTCTAGGCAAAGGGTGTACCAAATAACCGTGAACTGCAATATACACCTTGGTTTCAAAATGAAAGAGAAATCAACCAAGGACTTAACGTACGTGTAGGCAATCTCCCCGAATGCTGTGTCCGGTGTATCACGGGTATAGGGCGGCAGACTCGGCTTCCTATGGATAAAGGATTGAAACCTAGTGGGGTCTCCCTTTATATACGCGACGGTACGGGGAGCACAAGTCCGTACTAGTGTTGTCTAAAGCCAAGAGGCGAATGACAGCTACTAGGTTTAAAGACGCCGGAACACGTCTCTAGCCTAGACCTCTAAATGTTTCGTTAATGTTTCAATGCTGCCTTAGTGTAAATTAATGTTTATCTTCAATTACGTTTCAGTTTTCAGGCCCTAGCGAATGTAATGTCTCAAAATCTCCTATATGCAGCTATATGAGAAAAAAAATCTTTCAATTCAATGAATGCTATCTAGTTAAGGGAAGGGCTTCAAACAATGATGCAACAAACATCAATACTGAAAACGAAACTTTTTCCAAACTAGATGACTTTCACTATCCAAAAGTAATTTCAAACATTCAACGATGCGAATAATGCAATGTAATCTATGCAAAATCCTCTTTTTCGAAAACTATGCAATTTTAATCTATGCACAATTTCCCTTTCCTTTTCAAATGATAAGAATGCACTCAATGCATTTTTCGATGAAATTAGAATCTACTTAATGCATGCTTTTAATAAAAGAGAATGCAATCAAAGTGATTTCTAGTTTTCAATCATTAAACAATGTGATCTAAGTTCAATGATGAATCTCAAAAAATACTTTTCAATGCAATGTGATCTAATGCATGAAAAGAAAACTATGAGACGAAAACTAAAAGAACGCAAATCTTCTTAATGAAGGATGAATGCAAAAGAGATGTAAACAAACACTAAGAATGCAATCGTTGTTTCAATTCTTTGTAACGAAATCCCTCAAAAGGCGACAAGACATATGAGGTCAAACACAAAGAGGACTTCCAAAGCAAGAGATCAAAACAAGGCATTCATTCCCTTTTACATCAAGCAATCATGGAAAGAAGACATTACAAACAATGAGCAATGTAATCTATGCTCATACAGTGAAAATACTAGAAGGGAAAGACACACTGGTGAAGGATTTAGGGAAAAAATCTCAATTTTCACACACCCTGAAATTAGCCCGACTTTATCATTGACAACTAGCACCAACTGGCGCGACTTGCTCACTGACAACAAGCGCCAACGCTTGAAAATGAAAAACAAAGAATTTCTCCCAACCAAGACCAGACTCACCACTTCAAGCAGAATATAAAAAAAACCCAGAAGCAAAGTACTGACCAAAAGAAACTTCTGAACAAGGGTAAACCCTACCACCTACAGGAAATGGCGTGACTGTCTGGCTGTAATCCGTGCCAGACAGGGGATGGCGCGAGTGATGCACTGGCAACCTGCGCCAATTGACGCGACTGTCAGGGTGGAAACCGCGCCAATCAAGCCAACCATTAAAGGATGAAAACTCAGAAACACAGAGGTCAGATTTGATTCTCTGGGGCTGAACCAAAAGCCAAACACAAAAAGAGCCAGCCAAAAGAGCCAATCAAGCAAGCATAATCGAGAAACAACCGAAAAGACAAGACAATACTCCAAGTGTTCAGTTCATAAACAAAACCGGAGATTGACTGAAGCAGCTTTTATTTACTTCGCAATTGCAGAGCAAGAGCGTTTCGAAGGTTATCTGGCTAACTTCAGGCTCCGTCTGTAGCTTACAAAGCAGAACAACAACAAGCTAGACGATCCCCAGCGGAGTCGCCAACTTGTTGTGGAGGTAAATCCCCTCTGCGGATAGAGGCGATCCCTACTAGCCCAGACCGGGTCTAGCAACAATCATTCACGCTATAGCGCAGGTTCCTAATTACAAATAAACCAACTAGCGATGAAGGCTTCCCTGGAATCCAACGCTGTTGCTTGTAGAAGAGGTAGCGCTCCCATTCCTTAGCTCAGGCAGATCACGATCCCCACGATCTCTGTGATAGGACACCTGCACAAGAGAGAAACAAAACAAACGCAAGCGTAAAATCCAGTATATGCAACTATATGTCAGTCAGAGAAGACATAACTCATCATAATAAACCATAACAAGAGTGGAACCATAACCAATAGTCGCTTATTATTAACCAATCAAAGAAGAATACAACCATAGCTCTGACGCTGAATTCTCCTTCGGAGGGTCGCCAGCGGAACATGTCTCGAAAAACCTGTCAAGGATGGGACAAACATCTCTCTTCAGATCTTGACGATAGTCTCTTTGCTTGGATTTGGCCTTAAGGGAGTTATGGAGGCTCTTGCAGCATAAGGCTCTTGGGAATTTGGGAACTTGAAGACTAGCTTGCCATGGAGATGGGTAAGCTTTTATAGATGGAGGAAGGGGAGTTGGGATCCCTATAATCATGGGATTGGCCCTATCATCAAGGAAGCTTCCATGAGAGGTGGCAAACCACTTCCTCTCTATGGAGATCCGTAGCCAAACCTCCCAACTCAAGATAGATAGCAGCCCCAGGAATTTGTTAGGACGAAACTTCTGCCATTTATTTAAAAAAAAAAATCCTTAAATTGGCTGGCGCGAGTGCGACTCTGGGACAAAGCGCCAATTGGCGCGACCTCTTTGAAGGATTTTCCCCATTGGCGCGGGTACTGAATTGGCTACCCGCGCCAATGCAAAAAGGGCCATTTTTAGGGTTTTTCACAAGGAGATGTCTTCAGGGGGATGAAAGTACATGTTCAGGGGAATGCCATGAAAGTATTTTCAAGTTATGTCACTGCTCACAGGTCACAAAATGAGCCCTCCAATGTGCGAGATGGGGATTGCAGGGACGGTGACAAATTGCTGTGTAACAGAAGGCTAGAGCATAGAGCTTGAAAGTAGGTTTTTGGTTACCTCTAATATTCTTTAAACTATAAATTAAAATCTCACAACTTGGAGAATTATTAGAGTGTTAACATACTGGCGACCATACTGGGGAACTAACCAATCCTTAGTTTTAAATAGGTCTTAAAGGAAATATTTTTCATTATCCTTTCACCTTAATATTGTTTTATAAGTTGTGAGTCTAACTTCATAAAAAAATGTAATTCTGGCTTCCAGAAAAGTCTACTATACCAGGTCAAATCCAGATCCTAAACCTGATGCAATAGTAGATGATCTGAACAGAATTGGGAAAAAGAATAAAAAAGTAGAAGATTTAGGTAATAAAGTTTCCTTAGTTAGAGAAAATTCCATTCCAAAACAATTATAAACTATACAATACATTGATTTTGACTTAAATTTTGAACATTCTTTATTGAGAAACAAATCAGAAAGTGATTTAAATAGCATTGTTATAGATCCTAATTTTATTTCATCTCTTGAAATTAAACAAGAAACTGTTTCAATAGATTCTGAATGAAAGATATTTGAAGCTTATGATAAACTTGATGAAATAAATGCTACTATACTTAAGGAAATAGATGAAGCTCTTCTTCAACATTCCGTTTATTTAGCTGCTCTATCAGCTTATACCCCTAAGCCTTTTACCACTCATTTAGATACCAGTATTTTAGAGTCACAAGGTTCATATCTATTTACTACCACATCATCCATAATATCCACCACACTCCATTCCATAGATCCATTTATTCCTAAACAACCATTCCAACCTAGAGTATTATTTCCATCTTCCCCCACCTCAACACCACCCACTAGTTTTCCTTCTGCATTTTCCAATACATCATTCTCATTCCCAAGCACTTCTTCATATATCCCAGTTTCATCTTCTGGCATCCAAAATTCACCTTTTAGGTCTTCAACCATATTTTCCAGTACATCATCTTACATTCCAATTTCATCAACTACTTCTTCAACTGCATCAGCTAGTACTTCTAGTTCTACCTCAAGCACTTCCAACTTACCTCCTAGCCAAGCTAGAATTCAAGCCATAGCTGCTAGGTATGCTCCCTTAGTCCTTCTAGGATAGTTACATGACATGCCTCAGGATTACCAAAGTAAAATACCTCAATTTTATGCAACCACCCATTACACTGCCCAACAACATATTAATAAGATGACAGATTATTTTGAGCTTCATGAAATAGATGATTCTGATGTACAAATGAGACTTTTTGCTCAAACATTAACTGGGGAGGTAAAAAAATGGTTTGAAGGTCTTAATCCTGGTAGTATTGCTGATTTAGCAGTTTTTCATAGATTATTTTTGAATAAATCGGAAAAGAAGAAAAATCCACTTCAAATATTATCTGGATTTGATGCTATGAAAAGAGCTCCTAATGAAACAGTCCAAGATTACTGTACTAGATGCAACAAAGTTTATAATTCAATCCCTGCTAATCTCAAACCCACTCCAGACTCTGTCCTTCTCAAATTCCCTGATGGATTTGATACAAACATAGCCTATCAATTGGGAGAGAGAAATGCTGACACTTTAGAGCGAATGCAAACTGATGTTGTTAGTGTAGAGGTAAATATATTGGCTAGAAAAGCTAGATTAAGGAATGAGAGGAGAGTAACAATAAAAGAAGAAGCATCTAGTTCAGATGTAAAAATAGATCAATTAGCCAAAACTTTAGAGAGAATGATGGATAGATTAGACAATATAGAAAGGAGACTACAATGGGATAACCAACAACAAATTAGAAATCCCAACTTCAGGAAGAATATAAACACAGGAAAATATAAAGAATCAGCACCTGACCAGACAATAAGACCTCCTTTTTAAAAGAACTATGCTGAAAGTTCTCATCAAGATGAAAATGATGAAAACACCATAAATCTAATGGGTATAAATGATGATAACACTATCTTTCTCACATAGGAAGATCAAGAGTTATTTTAACTACAACAACTTCAATTAGATTCAAGTGAATCATTTGATTACAAACAAGGTTATGATTTTTCTATCAATGAAGCACATAAGCAATATAACCTTAGAAGCAAGAAAAACATAGAATCTTGTACTAAGAAATCTGCACAAACACAAACTAAGAAAACAATAGAAGCTCCCACTACAAAAGTTCTGCAAATTATCCCTAGGGAAAATAAGCAAAACTCTAATTCATCCCAGAAAATTTATAGCCCTAAAATTTTACCTAGTCCCAAGATTGTTGATGTAACAGATGAGGCTGTCCAAACATCAACAGATTTACAAAAATCTGCTGCTATCAAAACAACTAATTCTACTAAAACATCAATTTTATATTCCAAAACACCCACTGCTGATCCAAAAGCTGCTACTGCCAAAATAGATTCTAATAATTCAAAATCTAAAAAAAACATCTACTGCTTCTCAAACTATTCCTGAAAAGAAAACTAAAAATGTTAAGGCAGTAGAAACACAAATTGAAAATGAGAAAACAACTGTAGGAAAAGAAGATAAACCTACTCAAACTATAGTTACTAAAGAAGAGATAATTTAGCTAAGTCAACCACAACCTTCATTTAATATTCAAGCTGAAATTTCCAAATTAAAAATAACAATTGCTTTAACAGAATTAGTAAAACATGATTTGTACAAAACAACTATCACTGAAACCTTAAACATGAATGATGGAGAAGATTCAATAAATCTAAATGATGATCAACCAAAGTTAATTTTTGGTCCTGATGTTAATGGAAAACACCAAGATGGAGTAGTTCCACCGTTTTACATTAGCTTAACTGTTTATGACCAATTATTACACAATGCAATGCTGGATTTAGGGGCTTCACACAATTTAAGGCCAAAAGAAATAATGGAAACCCTTAATTTAGATATCACTAGGCCTTACAAAGATCTATTTTCATTTGATTCCAGCAAAGTCAAATGTTTAGGTTTAATTAAAGATTTGTGTGTCACATTAGTTCAATATCCTGGTAAAAACATACTCATGGACATTGTAGTAGCTAATATCCCACCCAAGTATGGAATGCTCTTATCTCGCTCATGGGGAGCCAAATTATAGGGATCTTTACAACTTGATATGTCATATGCAACCATATCAGTTTTTGGCCAACCAAACAAAAATCTATAGGGAAACATTGATGAAATACATGGTAAGTAGTGTATAAAGACCAAGAAATTACCTAATTTACACTACACCTACTGACATGGATTCATTCATCTTATGCAACTCTGAAACTGATATTAAAATCAAAACTGAACTAAAAGATAAAAACAAAACACCAGACAGTGAAAATATCTTTCATGAATCATTATGGAATTTAGATTTTGATGGTTCAGTCAATAAACTAGGAGCAGGAGTAGGATTTTGGATAACTAATATGGAAAAAAATCATGCAGAAGGCCATGCTTTTAGACTAAATTTAAAATATACCAATAACATGGTTGAATATGAAGCTCTCATTTTAGGACTACAGATTGTTAGGAATTTAGCAGGTAAAAGAATATCAATTATGGGAGACTCAGAGTTAATTGTAAAACAAAAAAATGAAGAATATTATGTTTATAATCCAAGATTAAGCCAATATATAGAAACTGTGTTAGATTTGATCAAATAACTGTTAGAATGTAATTTTTCTGCAATACCAAGAAAACAGAACATACAGGCTCACTCCCTAGCAACTTTTGCTAGTACCTGTAATCTGCCATTTCAGCCATATCATAGATATACTTCAGAAATCAAACACAAACCAATAATTCCATATAATCTTAAATATTGGCAAATTTTCTCACAAGATCAACAGATTTACCATTTTATGAACAATGAAGGTGAATTTTAGAATTGTAAAATAGACACAGATTGTACAGTAGATCAAAATTTAGATAGTGAAATTGACTTGAATAACATAGATCTAAATAACTTAAGTTTTTCTAAACCTACACAATTTAGTCAATCAAACATAGATGATCAAGAAAAAGTAGAGATTGAAGAGATAGTTGATGATGAATCTGATATTTTAAATCTTAAAGATAACTTTTTACCAAAAGGCTTAACTCCTTTAGAAGATTTATTTGACTCCATTGATGTTGCAAGAAAACCTAAAATGGAGCCACTTAGATCTGACATTGAGGAATTGAATATTGGTACAGAGTTAAAACTTAAGACGATTAAACTATCCAAACTTTACCTCAGAAAGAAAAAGAAAAATACATAGCTCTTCTTAAGGAATTTCAAGATGTTTTTGCTTGGAGTTATGAGGACCTAAAATCCTATGACACTAGCATAATACAACATAAAATACCTATAAAAGAGGACCAAAAACCTTTTAAACAAAAGTTAAGAAGGATCAATCCTATTTTGATGCCTTTAATTGAGAAAGAGGTAAAAAGAATGTATGATGCCCAAATAATTGCACCAATCAGATATTCTGAATGAGTTTCTAATCTAGTTCCCACTAGGAAAATGACAGGAGAAATTAGATTATGTGTTGATTTTAGAAATTTAAATAAGGTATCCTTAAAAGAAAATTACCCTTTACCAAAGATGAATCACATTTTACAGAGGGTAGTTGGTTCTTCTAGGATTTCACTTTTAGATGGATTTTCAAGGTATAAACAAATTTTAGTCCAACTAGAAGACCAAGCCAAAACTGCTTTTACTACTCCATGGGGCACTTTTATGTATGTAAAAATTCCTTTTGGGTTAATGAATGCAGGAACCACCTTTCAAAGAGCTATGGATATAGCCTTTGCAAAGGAAATTAATGAATTCTTAGTAATTTATTTAGATGACATTACTGTATTTTCAAAGACTGATTATGAACACTTGGATCATCTTAGGTAAGTCTTTCTAAAATGCAGAAAACTTTATTTGGATTAGAAGAAGGTAATTTACTTGGACACATTATATCTAAAGAGGGAATTAGAATAGACCCTGCCAGAATAGAGGCAATTTTTAACATTAGTCCTCCTAGGAACATTAAAGAGTTACAAGCTTTTGTAGGTAAAATTAACTTCCTTAGAAGATTCATATCAAATCTAGTTGAAATAATCAGAGAACTTAAAAATATGTTGATAAAAGATTTAGTTCTTAAATGGACTATTGAGGCCAAGAAATCATTTGAATCTATTAAAAAAGCCTTAACAAAAACTCCAGTCCTTATAAGTCCTGACTTTAAGAAATATTTCATTATTTTCTCTTTTGCTTTAGAACACACTATTGCTGCAGTTTTACTGCAGAAAAATGACAGGGCTATGAGAATCCCATAGCTTTCTTTAGAAAATCACTCATATATGCCACTTTAAAGTACAATATCATAGATAAACAGGCCCTAGATTTGGTAAAGGCCATCAAAGACTTTAGAGTGTACATTATTTATTCACACATCATTGCCTATGTTCCAAATGCAGTTGTAAAGGACATTCTAACACAGAATGGTCCTGATAGTAAAAGAGGCAAGTGGATTGCCACAATTTTGGAATATGACATAGAAATCAAACCCACCAAACTCATAAAAGGTCAAGGTTTAGCCAAACTTATGGCTGAATCAAATTTTCATGCTTTAGACATTAATTTTATTACCCAAGTAGATGATCAGGAAGAGATGGTGACTCCAGAGATTAGTGAAGCCTTTTCAGACTCACCATGGTATGCATATATTATATTTGTATTACTAAATTTACATGCTCCTCCTATATTATTAAGAACAAAAGATAGATCCTTAAAATTGAAGGCAGTAAGATTTTGTATTATAGACAATGTAATTTTTTGGAAATATCATGGTGGAATTTTACTGAATTGTTTGCTTAAAGAAGAAGCTGACAAAGTTTTAGAAGAATTTCATGCAGGTGACTGTGGAGGACATCTCTATTGGAATACTACTGTAGACAAAATCCCGAGAGCTGGTTTTTACTGGCCTACTTTGTTTACATATGTAAAAAATTATGTGACCTCCTGTCACAAGTGTCAAATATTTGAGGGAAAGAAAAAGCCGTTACCCCTGTCCTTAAAACCCATCTCAACAGAAATTCCATTTCAACAGTGGGGTCTTGACTTCATTGGTGAAATTCACCCTTCATCCTCAACTCAACACAAGTGGATTCTGACAACCACTGACTATTTCACTAAGTGGATAGAAGCCATACCCTCCAGGGAAGCCAATGACACTGTCATTATCTCCTTTTTAGAAAACAACATACTTTTAAGATTTGGATGCCCCCAAAATATTATCATTGACAATGCAGCTACATTTAAATCCAAAAAGATGATTTATTTCTGCCATAAATACCACATTACCCTAGGTCATTCTATTGCATATTACCATCAAGGTAATGGCCTTGCTGAATCTTCCAATAAAAGCCTTGTGAACATCATCAAGAAATTACTAGAAGATAATAATAAAACTTGGAACAAGAGGTTAGTTAATGCCTTATGGGCAGATAGACTTACCACCAAAAAATATATTGGTACATCCCCTTACCAGCTTGTTTATGGAATGGATGTTGTTTTTCCATCTTCCATAGGAGTACCAGTAATGAAGATAATCCAAGAATTATAAGTTGAGACCAATGACATTCAAAGAAGGATTAATCAAACCATTCACTTGCAACAAACAAGAGAAGAATTTTATCTTAAGTCTCAAGTTATCCAAGATAATACTAAGAATTTTTTTGACAAAAAGAGTAAAGAAGATGATTTCTACATTGGTGACAAAGTTATAAAATGGGATTCAAGGAGAGAAGAGAAAGGTAAACATGGGAAATTTGATTTCCTATGGAAATGACATTATGTTATTTATGGTTACAGGGGTAACAATGCTTTCTTTTTGAAAGAAATGGATGGATCAGATCTGCTAGGTGGACCTATCAATGGTAGAATGTTGAAGCATTACTACTCTTCAGAAATAACTAGTAGTTAATTTTGTTTACTTTATCCATTGTACATAAAATTGCAGATTTTAGATTGGATTGGATGTTTTCCTAACAAAGTTGAAGCCCGGAGAGAAGGCCCTAAGCTTTGAAAGGTAAAATATCATAAGTATGAACGATTGCAGAGATCAGACAACATTTACAAGGTCAACACAGTCAAAATTCAAAAGCTACTAGTCTCAAAGTTCTTGACATTTCACCAGGAAATGCCATCCCCACGTGGAGCCACTGTTAGGGTCCTATAATAATAGGGTTCATATTTTTTGAATTGACTATGATTAGTCTTGTAAATATTTACATACCTTGATTTCTGCAAGTTGTTTTCCCATATTTGAAAATATTAAAAAATGAAAAGAGGGTAAAATTCCTAAAAGAAAGATCAAAGGACTTAAAAATAAAAGATCAAAAGAATAAAAAATGGACCCAAAAATAAAAAAGAGATAAGAATAAGACATGAAAGTGATGCAAGTAAAAATGCCACTACTTTTACTTTTACTGCAAGAATAATGATTATGTGCAGCTTATTCAAAATGCCATAATCCATGATGAGTTAAATAGCTTAATCTTGGCTTTTCATGCTTAAATTTCATGTTTATAGATAGAGAATAAAGATATGTCAAATAGTTTAAACTTGACAAATCAGTAGATAGTTAGAGAATAAATGAGGAGCTCAATAGTTTAATCTGAGCCCTCAGATGAAATAAGGTTAGATTTAGATAGGTTATGCTTTAAAAGAAAAATGGATTTAGGGTTGCAAGCTCAAATGCACCCATGCAAATAATGAAAAAATGATAGAATGAATGATGGGTAGAAAGAAAGCAGTTGTACAGGGCATGTAATAAAACATCATCTAGAAAAATTACTAATTTCGCTCTCCTAAAAGTATTCAGTATTCAAAACCTTCAGTTAAAAAGGCTCAGAGCATTTCTCTGACTTTTGTTGGGACCAGACCCAAGACTGAATGACTGATTGGTAATGGGTATTGGATTCCCTTCATAAAAAACCCATTTCCTCAACAAAATCACCCTTTTCCTAAAACAAAAGCCCTTTTTCTAATGTGAAACACCTTTTTTCTTAGGGAAAGTAAAAATCCCCTTTAATTAATCTCATTTCATGCAAAAACATTTAAAAACCCAAAAATACTATTTATCCTAATTATTAAGTGTAAATGTTTAAAGTGGGTCCATATTGTACCCAAATGCTTACAATACACTTTTACTTAGTACATTTATGTATATTTTCACTCATCACATTCATTTTCATATTAAATTAAATTAAATTTATTAATTTCTTATAAATACCCCTCCCTGTAGTTAACTCATTTATTTTAATATACTCAAAAACCCACTTAATAGTATTAATCTATGGTTTTAAAAACCCACGTGATATATACCTCGCTCTTCCCCATAGGTTAAAACATGTGATATATATTAAACCCGCCCTATGGTCAATTTACACCTGCATATCATTCATTTGCTATGTAAAACCGAATCCCGCCTATCTTGTTTAATAAATTAGTTTATATGTTTAAAACTATGTTTTAAATGTATAACTTAACCCCGCCACATATAAATATCCCAGGCCCCACGCCCCATATGCCGAGCTAATTCACCGATGAATCACAGTTGTTCGCATCTCCTTAACACGATCCGACGAACCATATGTGATATCGCATTTTCAAAAGTGTGATCTTTAATCAATTTGAGATTTACGAAATGTGCAGTATTACCCTCTTCTCTCTCCTCCACGCGGCTCAAAATAATTCGTTCACATTCATTTGTGAAAAACTAGAAACCACTCTTCAACCGTGCGATAACCGCTGATGGTATTCGCCCGCCCTCGGCGCCAAACCGCCTCCATTTCAATTTTACCTACATTAACTGCACACAGTGTTTAAACCCAGATTCTTTATAAACTTCATATGCATATGTTTTAAACCTTTTTTCTGCGTTTTTCTACTGCAATAAGATTTTCCAACTAAAGCAAGACCCTGTTGCCCCTGGTTCATGCCAAAATACCAGAATTCATTCCAAATATGATGCTGCAACTAATAAGACTTACCAAATTGTGTTCCTAAAGACTTCAACAGCTTCCAAAAGCTCTCTGACGCCTCAGAAACCTTGTTTCAAGTCCAAGTACCTGCAAAAAAATAGGTATTCTTCAAAGAAAGTAACCTTCCCGTTATCTAAAAGAGCTATTTTTGTCAATTTGAAGCCTTGTGAAGCCTGTTTGTCTGCAGCAAGATCTTAATTGCCTTCAAAGAAAGTATTTGCTTTAGAAACCCTGATAAAATCTCAGTTTTGATACTATAAATGGTTTTAAAACAAAATTGAACATAGTAAGCCTTTTTACAGAGCTTAGAGAACCTCTGAATAATTCAAAATCCTTTGAAAATACTCAGAACATTTTTCATGCATGAATCAAACTGTTTTTAATCCAGTTTATCCAAGAAATGAGCTGAAAACCCTTATTAATACTTTTCTGAGTTTGTAAAGAGTTTTGAAGATGAGTTTTGGAACTAAATTGAAGGTTAAAAACCATAAGAAAGCCAAATTTTACCTATTGTTGTTCAATAGACCTATTTCATATCAAAAATACCTTCTATAAACAGTTTAAGCTTACAGAAGAGTACAAAAAGCCTAAAAATAGAGTTTTAAGTATCCAGAAGGCTAAAATTGTCAAAATTAAACCCAGAAATGGCTTCAAAAAGCACCATTGTTATAAATCCACTACAACTGCCTGTTGTAGATGTTGAGCATACACCTCTAGCTGACGTGGATTACAAAATAACCGATCCAATAATTGAATTTAATCTGCTAGATCTCCATTGGTGGAGTCTAGAAAAATCCTTAGATCAGGGAGATGAAGTTCAAATTTGGGAGTCCAATTTACCCAAATATGTAGTTCCACATACTCATTTGTGTAGAGAAGTCATTAGGCTGTGTCAAACCTACTATTCCCCTGATCGAAGAGCTATGGTTGATGCTAACAAAGAAGTATTGTTCACTATTACTGTAGAGTCTATAAACCTTTGAAACCATATCCTAATGCAGTCCCATTATCCATAGAAGCTCTTACAAAGCTTTATATTGAGTTAGAATTTCCTAAGAGATTTCAGATCTTCCAAAATTTCATGCCTTCATATGTTGAAATCCCAAAGATAAACCCTCCTTACTCATCCTCTAAATTTCCTGAAGGATCAAGGCATGTCATTTCAATGTTGTCCTTCATTCTTGGATATTTTATTGATGAGCACATTTATGAGTCTATTCTTGGTTTTCTATCCACCTTTGTGCCTGGTCAACCTCCTTCTGTTATTTATAATTATGATGAATACATCACTGATAGTATCTATGATCAGCTTGTGAAATTGCGCACTGAAGGAGTTTTCAGATATTCATCTCTCCTCTTTCACATGTTCCTTTACTTCCAAGAAAATAAATTCCCAATAAACCTTCAAAAATTGGATGTATAAGGTAATCCATTGTCAGTAATTTTTTGGACCTCTCTAATCAGAAAAGAATCAACATAATTCACTTATGTGGATTTCATAGATTGTTTTTTCATCCATTGATAAACATGATGACAAACAATGTGAAACCAAGAATAAGTAATGAGATAAAGAAAGTGTTACAGCTGTTAGAGCAAAGCAGAACTGGAGATTGGTACCTTTACCAAAATCATACAGAGATTAGAGTCTATGGGTCAAACCTTTTGCCCTATAAACTGCCAAAATACTTGCTAATGAGAGTTTTTGCCTTAGAGTATATAAGACAAATCCTAAACTCAGATTCTATCAACTTCTTGGCTGCTAAAAAGAAGACTCAATTCAATTTGAAGAACTAGGTGGGTCCTTTCATTTGCAATCACAGGGAAGCAGGTATAGAAGCAGCAAAACAATTGCTAGAATATAAATTTGAAGAAAGTTTCTTGTGGAATTATGATCCTAATGGAATAATCAGTAAAATGAAAATTAACCCCTTATATCCATGATAAAAATCCTGAGATTGAACAGTTTTCTAATCAAACAGAATGGCTGGACAATACTTTGATGGAAACAGTCAAACAGGGTGATACTAGTCACACCTTGAAAACTATAAATCAAGAGGATAAATACACAAAGAGAATCAGAGAAGAAGGCACCTATACAACTGAAACAACAACATAGACCAGATTTAAAATTAGATATAATAATAAACCTAAGCTCAATCCAATGAACAAGGAGAAAGAAACAATTGAGGTTCTAGATGAAGAAAATATAGAGAAAAACACAGATGCTGCTACAGTTATTGTAAATGAGCAAGAAAATGATACTCTAGACACTCAAATGATTGAAAAAAAACAAAACATGGAGGCATCCTCATCATAGCAAGCATAGAATACAGATAGTGATATCAAAGAGAAATACAAATAAATCAAGGCCAAGAATGAAGAGTTAAAAAATGAGATTTATTCACAGTATCTAAAGAAGACTCTAGGAAATAAAAAAAAATTACTCTCAGGTTTTGATTGCACCAACAAGAAATTGCTTATGACGATGCTACAACCAACAATGCCTAAAATTACAACAGTAGCAGACTACAAGAAAGTTGAATTTGAAGTGCCAGTTGGTAGCATTCATCCCTTAGATCAAATTGAGTTTCATAAGAAAAGCTCTAAAATGCTTTATTATACTATGACTACCAAGGCAATGAGTGCCCAAAAACTTCAGAACACTATAACCAATTTGAGAGATCAAATTAGGATTGAAAAAGGTTCCTCTTATGCTAAGGACACTAGAATCAAGTCCTTAGAATAACTGGTAATTGAAGTAGGGTATGACCCTTCAAATGTAAAGGCTGCAGAAGAATTGGCGAAAAAGAAAAATGCTGACATTGCAGCACTTAGAAAGCAATTAAAACTGCCTCCAACAGAACATCCTCAGGCAAAATAAATTGTGCAGGAGGCAAATCAGAAAGATGAGATAATGAGTCTCATACTCCAAATGACAACACAGATTAAGGAAATGGAGATAGAAATGGAAAAACTTGTCCAAGATAAAGAAGCTACAAAAACTCAAAATGATCCTCCCACAGTCATCCCCATGGTAACTACAACAGTTCCTCAACTTTAATAGAGGAGTTAGCACCAAAAGTCCCATTGGCCACAGGTATGCCAATGACTTCTTCCACTACTTCTGCTACAGAATCATCTACTTCAGCAGTCCAACAAACAGATGAGGCAAGCAAGCTCATAAAAGCTATGGAAGATATGTCCATTCAGAATAATGAGATCAATAGGTTGAAAGAACAAATTAAGAACTTGGAAGATGCCAAGAAATTAGCTCAAATCAATGCTAAAACAGACGAACAGAAAGCCAAAAGGTTAAGTGAGAAATTGAATAAGGTTGAAGCAGAATTAACCTTGAAAGAACCAAAGGCTTACATTAAAAATCAGTTGTAGTCCAAGATCATTGAGTCAATCAATGATACTTGGTCTTCCATTCAGGTAATCTATGAACAAAAGGATTTGCTTAAAGTAGCAAAAGAGGAAATCGGGAAGACAAAGGAAGAGAATGGTGCCAAAATTGAAGAGGCTCAATAAATAATCAAGTTTTTAAACACTAAAAACAAACAATAATTGGATGAGACCGGGATAACTGATAGAACTGAAACACTTCTTGAATTGAGAAAGGTAACTACAAAGAAAAATTTGATGAAGCAGCTAGAAGAAAAGTGTCAAAACATGGATTTGGCCATAACTAGATTTATGGTAAAGTTCGAGATATTGAGGCAAAAAGGCTTGCCAAACATTCTTGTTATAAATGATAAACTAATGAAGCAAGAAGATTACAACAAGAAGATCAAAGATTTTTCCAAAGAACAAGTAAACAAGGTAGATTGGCAAGGAGTACCTACAAGTAAAGTGTTGCACAAAAGAATTGAAGATTTGTTTTATTTACAGCATGAGATAAAACATCTCTTTGTGGTTAAACCAACCTTTGTTAGATACACAGAGGTTGATGAAAATTACAGAAAACTTACCAAGATAAAGTTATCAGATGAAGAATTTTGGCAAAATCTTACTGATTTTCTGTAAAAGACAATTTTATAGTGAAAGAGGATGAAAACAAAGTTGCTGATTTTACACAGTAAAAACAGAATTTTACAACAGTAAAGCAGTCAAAACAACAGATGAAAGAGTATCAGTGGTTAAAGTGTATCAGATGAAAGAGTATAAGATGAGAGATAAAACTTTAAAATAGATTGAAGATCTTTTTGCCATCGTTGAAGACAACACAGCAGCCAGCTGCACCTAAATCCAAACAACATTTTTATTTTATTTGAATAAGTAGGACAACTTGCAATTTGTTAAACACCTGTCACTATATTTTTGTAAGAGATATTTTATTTTCCTTAGAAAAATCCTATGAGTATTATAGGATATTTTGTATAAATTTTTGTATAAATACTTCACTCTTTGAATTATTATTGTGGAATAAATTGCTGAAGATTTCTATAGTCAATATTTTTTTACGTGAAGGGCTTTTGTACCAAGTTTCAAGTCAACAGGCTGGATCAAATCAATAAAGCATCATGTTTCAGGATTCATGTGTTGGGCCAACTTAAGTGAAGTACTTTCTACTGTTATTTGTCAAATATTCTTATGTTTTCCGTTCATACATAAATTTGTTCCAAATTTAAATGTGAAATTAGGAAGAGATATATCAGAATTTTTTAAAAGCACTCTGTTATTTACTGGTTTTCATTTTGATGTTTTCTACTGATTTCTAGAGTAGGAAACCCTTAATTTCTCCCTCTTTCGAATGACCTCTGTCCTTTTCATTCCTTATCCGGATCAAAGAATCCTTGATTTCTCTTTATCCCGATTAAACCACTTCACCAATCAACCTCAAATATCTAAGTGACTCAACTATCTTTCCCTGAAAATATTTGACTTTAGACCTTGATCCTGACCTATCTGCTTGACACATTGACTCCATTTTCCCAATGGAAAAATAGATCTATCTCTATCCATATCATTAAGCGAATTTTCCCACCAAACCAAACCAAATATCAAAACCAAATTGCCCTATATAACTAGCCCAAAATCAAACATAAAAAACTAAGTTACTTATAGAGAGAGCCCTCTCTGAGCCTTAGGAAGGCTAGATCCTAGAGATTGAAAATAGGTTTGTGGTTACCTCTAATATTCTTTAAACTATAAATTAAAATCTCACAACTTGGAGAATTATTAGAGTGTTAACAAGCTTGGTACAAACCCGCCCGATGCATCTCATTACTGTAGCGCATCGGTGCGCCTATTAAACCCGCACACCGGAATATGTTTAAATAAAAAAAAATTACGGCCAAAAAATCGTATTTTTCACTTTTTAGTGCTCCAAAGCTCTCAAGCACCGATAAAAATTTAACTTGTGTGAGGCGTCCTACCATCGGTGCTCCCATTGCACGCACTGCTGCTGTCCATTGCCCACCATCTCCATTTTGAATTTTTCAAAACGGTGGGAAAATTTAGTTTTTCAAATTATACAACCAATATGCCTCCTTGATGGCCAAATGTACAGGCATTTTCCTTGTTTTTCCATAATTAAACCTTTTAGCGGATTAGTTTTGTAAAATAGCTTAAAATTTAGCTTATTTAAAAAAAAATTTCCATGCGCTGTGAGCTCGAGCCATTCGGCTTGCATCGGTTCAGGGTGCTGCCTGTAAATTTACAGGCCGCACCGCGACTGGTTCTAACGATATCCACACCAATTTCGGGGTGGTACCGAAACGACGCATCATGATATTTTAAAATTAAAAAAAGTGCGGTGTGAACGGTTACCCGGCAACACCGTTGACCATGTCAAATTGCGGGAATGCGGTGCGTTGATAGAAATATCCATCCCGGGGCGAGTAATTTTTTCAATGCATCGCATTCCTGCAATTCGACATGGTCAACGGTGCGACCGGGTAAACAACCACACCGTTGATTATTTAGTGATTTCAGGAGGGCGGTGCGCTTCCTAAACTATACACCCCGGGGCATATTGTTTGGTCAGCGCACCGCCCTCCTGACACTGGTACATAGTCAACGGTGCGGTCTATTATACCACTGCATTGTTGACCTTGTAACAACGAAAGGAGGGCAGTATGCTAAAAATTTGTATGTGCACCGCTTTCGGTGCGCTGAAAATTTTCTGGGGTACCGCCGCCGGTGCATGACAAAAAAAGATGCACTGTTACTGGTGCATGCTTGTTTTTTGTTGCACACCAATTTATTTATTTATTTATATATATGTATATTCCTAAATACATTTCTCATTTAATAAAAAAATTGTATTTAATATGTCAATCATTCAACGACGTGAAAGGGGAGAAGAGAGGGAACAACAACAAAAACAGACAGACTAGTATAATATGGTTCGCCTGTGGGAGGCACGAGAGAGGGAGAGAGATACGTACCCTCGCCTTATTAAAACAAGTTATGAACCCATCTCCAAAAGTATAAGAGAAGAGAGATCAACGCCTTAGAAATCAACCACTTCGAGGGGGAAACCTCCAATACATTAGATAAATGAACAATTCTTGGATGATACAAATGAAAAAACCTCCTTCTATATATAGGGGTCCATGGGATCACAATATAATCCTAGCCAACCTAACAATAATAATGTAAGGGAACAATAATAACAATATGGGGGTTACAGGGGCACAAAAATAACAATAAGGGGGCTACACTAATAAAAATAAGGGACTACACTAGTAATATGGGGACCTAACATGCCCCTCTCTTTCAAAAAAGTGTTGTCCTCAACGCTTGAGTAGCTCTGGATGCTTCTGTATAAAATTCTCATCCTCCCATGTAGAAACTTCAGTGCGTAGGTTCTTCTACTTGATGAGATACTCTGAAATTGACCGTTTTCGTACCTGTCGAGTTCTTGTTTCCGTGACTGTTTCAGGTTCCAGTATGATTTTTCCTTCCTCATCAAGTTCTGGAAATATTGTTTGAATTGGAAGTTTGTCACCTATAACCTTCTTTAAGCATGAAACATGGAAAACTAGATGCACTCGTGAAGAAGAAGGAAGCTCCAATTTGTATGCCATAGTACCAATCTTTTGCAACACCTTATAAGGACCCTAGTATTTTGGAGATAATTTATTATCCTTGTTAGCTTGCTTGAGGGAAATTTTTTTGTATGGTTGTAGCTGCAAAAATACCCAGTCTCCTACATCAAAACTTCTCTCGTTGCGATGTTGATCTGCCTATTGTTTCATTCAATTTTGTGCCAAATTGAGTTAAGAGTTGGAGAACTTGCTGTTGATGCTCGATGTGATCTTCCACTGCTTGCACCTTAGAATTTTCTCTTAAAGATGATGTGATGGATGGTGGATGATATCCATAAAGTGCCATAAATGGGGTAATTTTTGCTGCAAAATGGAATGAAGTGTTATACCACCATTTCGCTAGAGGTAACCACTTGACCCATTGTGTTCGTTTATGAGATACAAAACAACGAATATATCCTTCCAAAAATTCGTTCACTATCTTAGTTTGACCATCAAATTGAGGATGATAAGATGAGCTATGAGCTAGTTGAGTACCTAAACAAGAAAATAATTCTGTCAAAAAATTTCCAGTAAAAATGGGATCTCTGTCACTTACCATAATCTTTGGGTTTCCATGTAGCTTTTGAATTGTTTCCATAAATGCAGTAGCAACTATACTTGCTTTAAATGGATGAGATAATGCACAATGGTGTGCATACTTGGTAAGTCTATCAACTACCACCATGATGACACGACTTAGGTAAACCTGTGATAAAATCCATTGAAATCTCCTCCCAACGTTGACTTGGAATGGATAAAGGCTGTAGAAGACCTGGGGTCTTAATTCTCTCAACTTTATTTTGCTGGCAAACCAAACATTCTGCCACAAACTTTTGAATATCATATTTAAGGCCATCCCAAAAAAATTCTTTCTTCACCCTGTGGTAAGTTTTTAAAAATCACGAGTGTCCTCCTAAAGGAGAAGTGTGCAATTCCAAAATAATCCTTTGTTTTTATTTGGGAATTCTTACAAAGATATAAGAGATATTTGTACCATAAGGATTCATTTTTCCAACTAAATGTATAATATGTACTAGGATCTTGCTTCAACTTTTGAATGAATGTCCACACTTCTTCGTCCTTCTTCCATTCATCTCTTGCTTCAGTTATCCAATCTGGTTGGATAATAGAAATTGCACAAAGAAGTGCTTCCACCTATTCATCCTTTCTTGAGAGTGCATCTGCAACAACATTTAGCTTTCCTTTTTTGTAGATGATTTCAAATTCATAACCCAACATATTTGTGACCCATTTTTTATGCTCTTTTGAAGATAGTATTTGTTCCAAAAAGTGTTTAAGACTATCATTATTAGTTTTTACCTTGAGGTGCCTTCCCATTAGGTAAGGTCGCCATTTCTTTAGTGCATGTAGTATTGCCAACATTTCCTTCTCATAAATAGCTTTCTGTAAATAATTTCCTTTGATTGGACAACTTTCAAAAGAAATGGGTCTTCCTTCTTGCATTAACACAACACCAATTCCATTTCCTGAGGCATCACATTCCACAATAAAGGTTTTTGTGAAGTCTGGAATAGCTAAGACCGGTGCTAGGCACATTGCCTCTTTAAGATGTTCAAAGGCCTTAGTTTCTTCAGGAGTCCACGAAAATGCATCTTTATTCAATAATGTTGTTAGATGTGCTGCTATTCTCCCATAATTCTTAACAAACTTGCGATAATACCCTGTTAACCCAAGATATTCTCGCAATTGCTTTATGGTTGTGGGGAATTTCCATTCCTTAATGGATTTAATTTTGTTAGGGTCTACCTTAACACCCTTGTGAGATACAATATGACCTAGATTTTCCACCTCTTGTACTCCAAAGAAACATTTGGATGTTTTTGCATATATTTTGTAGAGCGAACTTGTACGATGTTCCACGTGTCACTGTTTCCTCCTTCGGCTCCGAAATTGATAAAAAGGAAACCAAATTCTGTGTACTTGCACCCCATTTTTACAGAATTCCATTCCTATGCTCAGAGTGAGAGTTATGAAGATTTTCCCAGGGTCACCTCTTTGAGATGAAATTTGGAAGCCTGAAACAACACTAACTTCCACAGATCACATCTCCGAAAATATTGCGAATAAAGCTCTAAAATTTTTCCACAATATTCGTCAGGATTTCGGCTTCGCTATGAAAAAATTTCAGCTTCTGAAACCTCGTAGAAAAACAATTATTGCGAAAATTCAACGATGACCTATTTAGGTTAAATTCAGGAGCCTACAAAAAGCCCTAAATTCCACATAACATATCTTCAAAAATATTGCGAACCAAGATCTGAAATTTTTCCACGACGTTCCTCAGGATTTCGGCTTCACTCTCTAAAAATTTCAGCTTCTGAATCTTCGTAGAAAAAAATTTATAGCGAAAATTCCACGATGACCTATTTGGAGCAGCGAAACCCTAAAATCCAAAGATATGATACCAAATGTCATGAAACCAGCTCCAAAAATAGAAGAGAAGAGGGATCAACACCTTAGAAATCAACCACTTTGAGGGGGCAACGTCCAATACATTACATAAGTGAAAAATTCTTGGATGACACAAATGAAAAAACCTCCTTCTATATATAGGAGTCCATGGGATCACAATATAATCCTTGCCGACCTAACAATAATAATGTAAGGGAGCAATAATAACAATATGGGGGTTACATGGGCACAACAATAATAATAAGGGGGCTACACTAATAAAAATAAGGGACTACACTAGTAATATGGGGACTCAACACAACAGGTACCCAGGGGCTCCTAAGGCAGGTAGGTCTCCTCAAGTTCTATGAGGAGGCTACATCCTTGAAGGGCCATGGTGTGTTTTTGCGACATCTTATCTGTAGGTGGAATTCCCACCTACAGGATTTTCGGGTTGGTCCTAACCAGTGGTACGCACTCACTGAGGAGGACATCTATTTCATTACTGGCCTATTGAGGAGAGGGGTGGATTTTCCCTCATTCCCATAGGTCCTCGTTGGCTATGCAGCAGGGAGTTAGTTGGCGTACTCCCAGAGATACATTAGAGTGGATATACTATCTCCTTCAAATTTTCAGGTCTCTGGAGGTCAGTTACGTATTGCTTCATTTGGTGGAGAGGAGGTGAGGTGCCTCTCACTACTGATTTCGAGCATTGCACACCATACCAGCGGCCAGAAACGAATTAGTTGCTCGCTTCTATTTTATGTTGATTCTTTATTACAGGAGCCATGACTTGTGAGGTGGTCTGCCATTTTTTTGTGGTAGTTCTGTACATCTTTAGATAGATGTCGTGCTCAGGCACAAGGGAGGGTGAACTTCCCTTTTGCTTAAGAGATATTTTGTTTATTTTTTGAGAGGTTTCTAGAGACGAGGCCTACTTTTGTTCGACAGCCTCGTAGGCTGATGCTGCATGTACAGATGTAGATGTGGGGACAAATGATGCCCAAGAGGGGCGAGTCAGATTTTTCCATGAGGATATCGCATGATTCACTGGAGTTGCTAGCCAGTGTTGATGAGAATCCCTTCGTTCTGGTCCCCTGTCCGTATGCTAGTTTGGATTGGAGAGGGTGTGCCAACATACTCTTCACAGATGATGAGCCACCGAATGATAGAGGTAATATTATATTTTTATTTAAATTTATTCTAACATGTTCTTTAAATTTTTTTTAGTAAATTGTTTAATGAAATTGTCTAATTATTGTTGTGTACTTATATATATTTTGCAGACATTGGGTCATTTGATGGTGATGAGATGCCAGCGCCACCAAATGATCCAGGTGTATATCCTGATGATGATTAGGATATGGAAGATGCCGAGGATCAGACCGGTGCAGACAGACCTGGTCCTCATGGTGTGCGGCATGAATTTTTCTAGGCATAGGCCTCACAGTAAATTGAGGATGGAGTTGGGCGACCAACTCTGTGCACTGTTTGTAGAGGTGGGAGTTAGGCCCACCACTATAAGAGAGATATAGGCCGATGCTAGGTTGGTATAGATGTGGAGAGGCATGCCACCTGACATGTTCACCTGGATGCGGCATGTCATAGGAGCTACAAGCTTAGTTACGTAGTTGAGGAGGGCCCTTCGATGTAGGCATGGTCGAGACGCAATACGTCGACAGCCCGTGAGCAGTGACACATCATCTAATGATCACGATCAGGGGAGTGATCATTGTTCACATCGCACCGCAAATTAGTAGCTTACAACATCGACCAATAGTCATGATGGAGAGAAGGATGGACCATCGACCATGTCAAGTCAACAGCCTGCAACATCTAGCAATAATCTTGATCACGAGTAGGATGGACCATCGGCCATGTCGAGTCATCATGATGAGCAGCCGGTAGTTGATTCTGATCAACATGAGGCACCACCAGATCAGCAGGCACATGATGATCGACATGTATTTGAGCTTGTCGAGGCTGCACCATTGATTGAGCAGGCCTCGACTAGTACTACTATTCATGATGATTTACCATCACCTGATATTTGACATTTATATTACAGTTGTATATTTTTGACATTATATATATATATATATATATATGGTCCATGTATTTTATGTTCATGTTGTAGTTGTATTTAATTTACATGTTGGTGATCATCATGATGTGCATATTGTTAGGTCATGTTAGATATGTTCATTTAATGTGCAACTTGCAGATAGATGTGTATGTGATAGCAGTTATTTGACATGAGATGTATATTTGATGTTTGTGTTGTGATGATGTTATACAATGCTAATTGTGTTTTGTTAGATGATCATGATCACGATGAGTAGATGATGTTAGCGAATTAGTCGAATATGATGTTTGTACGATGGTTATCATGATCGTGATGTTTATTTAATTTAATATTAAATCATTATATTTATTAAATATTATGTTGTGATTTTAATTGTATGTAAAATTGTATTTGTATTTGTAATTTTAATTTTAATTGTAAATGTATGTAAAATATTTGTAAAATTGTAATTGTAATTGTAATATTTAATATATTGTGAAATGATTGTAATTGTAATTGTATATATGTAAAATTTTAATTGTATGTAAAATTCTAAAATTGTAATTGTAATTGTATGTAAAATATTTGTAAAATTTTAATTGTAATTGTAATATTTAATTGATTGTGAAACAATTGTAAATGTAATTTTAATTGTAATTGTATATATGTAAAATTGTAAAATTGTAATTGTAATTCTAATTTAATGTAAAATTCTAAAATCGTAATTGTATGTAAAATTCTAAAATTGTAATTGTAATGGTATGTGTTAACACTCTAATAATTCTCAAATTTGTGAGATTTTTGATTTTGTGTTAAAGAATATCAGAGGTAACCACAAACCTACTTTTAAGCCTTAGGATTTAGCCTTCCTAATGCTCAGAGAGGGCTCTCTCTATAAGATTTAACTTTGTTGATTATATTTGATTTTAGGCTAGTTATATAAAGCAAATTGGTTTTGGGATTTGGTTTGGTGGGGAAGTCACTTACTTAGATGGATAGCTATAGATTTGTATCCCATTGGGAAAATGGATTCAATGTGTCAAGCAGTCAGATCAGGATCAAGGTATAAAGGTAATTTTTCACAGGGCAAAATAGCATAGTCACTTAAGATCTTCAAAGGCTGATGATGAAATGGTTTTTATTGGGATAAAAGAGAAATTAAGGGTTCTTAAATCCGGATTAGGAGTGAAAAGGGAGAGGTCAATCGAAATCAAGGGGAAATTAAGGGTTCCCTAGTCTAGATATTAGTAGAAAACATTTAAATGATAATCAGTCAAAACAGAGTGCTTTTAACAAATTCTAAAATTTAACTCCTGATTTATCATTTAGATTCAGAAAACATTCATGAATAGAGGAAAACATAAGAAAATTGACAAAATGACAAGTGAAATACTTCACTATAGTGGCCCAACACATGAATCCTGTAATATGATGCTTTATTTCCTGTGATCCAGTCTGCTGACTTGAAATTGATACAAAAAGCCCTTAAGTTCAGAATATTACAGCTACATAAATGTTCATCAATTAATCCACACTCAATACTGCAAATGATGAAGTATTTATACAAAAACTAGTACAAAATATCCTAGAATAAACTTAGGAATTTTTCTTGTAAAATAAATATTGTTATGCAAGAATATAGTGACAACTGCATAACTAATTACTAGCTGTCCTATTTATTGAAATAAAATAGCTTGCTGTTTGGATTTTGACTGCAGCTAGACAACTGAGGTGTCCCTCACACTGGAAGTTTCATCTTCAATCTGTTATATCTTCATCCTTTCATCTGATACATTTTTAACTGATACACTTTGACTGCAGAAAACTATTTACTGCTGATGTAAAAAACAACAAACTTTGTTTTTACCTTTCATGCTCTGTCCTCACTGTAATTTGATCTTACAGTAAATCAGTTAACTTCTCCCAGAACTCATCTTCTGGCAATTTAATCTTCATTATCCTTCTGAAGTTTTCATCAGCTTCAGTGTATTTGGAAAATGTTGGTTTGTTAACAAAAAGGTGTTTTACTTCATGCTGCAAGTAAAATAGATTTTCAAGATTCTTATGCAAAACTTTCCCTATTGGGATTCCCTGCCAATCTGATTTTTTTACCTGTTCTTTAGCAAAATCTCTCATATTTTTGTCATAATGCTCATGTTTCATCGATTTGTCATTGATTACCAATGGATTAGGAAGGCCCTTTTGCCTTAAAATATCAAATTTTATCATGAATCTTGTAATTTCCAATTCATTGTTTTGACATTTTTCCTCTAATTGGTTCATTAAGTTCTTCTTGGATATTACCTTTATTACCTCAAGTATGGTCTCTGTTATATCTCTAATTCCAATTTCATCCAATTCTTGTTTATTTTTGGAATTGAGGAATTTAATAATTTCCAATGCCTCTTCAGGTTTTTTACCTAGCTCCTCTTTGGTATTTTGTATTGCTTCTTTTGCTACTTTTAGTAAATCTTTTTGTTCATAGATTACCTATATTGATGGCCAATAATCATTGTCTGCTTCAATGATATTGGACCATAATTGATTTTTAACGTGTGCCATAGGTTCTTTCAAGGTTAATTCTTTTTATAATTTCTTGAGCTATTCATTCAACCTATTAGCCTTTTGCTCTTCATTCTTGGCATTAATCTGTGCAATCTTTTTGGCATCTTCCAGAATTTTAATTTGTTCCTTTAACTTGTTTATCTCATTGGTTTGTATGGACATGTCCTGCATTGCCTTTACTAATTTACTGGCCTCATCTGATTGCTGGGCTATTGTTGCTAAAGACTCAATTGTAGAAGTTGCCGACGAAGTTACTGGGATTGTTGTAGCCATTGGAACATTTGGAGATAGTGTTTCTGCAAGAGTAGATGGCACTGCTGTTGTAACCACAAGAATTATAGTGGAAGGGACTTCCTGTCCTTTGGTGGCTTCTTTTTCTTGGACCAATTGTCCATCTCAATCTCCATTTCTTTAATCTAAGCTGTAAGCTGCAAAATAAGACTCATAGTTTCATATTTTTGATTACTATCCTGCAAAATCTCCTTAGCTTGAGGATGCTCAGTGGGAGGCAGTTTCAACTATTTATTAAGACAAGCAATATCAACATTCTTCTTTTTAATTAATTCCTCTGCAACTTTTATGTTCTAAGGATCATAACCTACCTCAATCACTAATTCCTCCAATTATTTTATTCCGATATCCTTTTCATATGATGAAGCTTCTCCAGTTTGAGCTGATCTCTTACATTTATCAAAGTATTTTGAATTTTTTGAGCACTCATTGCTTTAGTAGTCATTGTGGAATAAAGAATCTCTTCTGCTTGTTTATGGAATTCAATCTGGTCCAAAGGATGAATATCCTAGACTGGCACTTCAAAATCAACCTTTTTGTAATCAGATGATGTTTTTGGAGTTGGTACTGTGGGCTGAAGCACTGTCATCAACATTTTATTGTTCTTGTAATCAAAGGCTGAAAGTAGCCTATTTTGTATGCTGGGGGAATGCTTTAAGTACTGAGAGTATATTTCATTTTTTATTTCTTCATTTTTAGCTTTAATCTCCTTGTACATTTCCTTTATGTTCATATCCTTTTCTTCTGTTTGCTTTGATGATGACACTTCTATATTATGCTGTTTTTGAATCAACTATGTATTAGAAGTGGTAGGTTGTTGTTCATTTTCCATTATTGTAGGGGGTGCAGTATCTTTCTCTGGAATCTCTATGTCAATGATCTCAACAATCTCTTTTTCTTTGTTTTCAGCATTAATCTTAGCCTTCTTTCTGTATCTGAGTTTGAATTTGGTTTCTGTAGTGGTCTCAACTATGTAAGACCCTTCTTCCCTGTTTCTTTTCATACCTATGTCTTCATGAGCTGTAGTCTGCAAAATGTGACTAGTATCACTTTGCTTATAAGCTTCTACTAATGTATTCTCTAACCATTCTGTTTGGTTTGATAATTTCTCAATATCAGGATTCTTTTCATGAATGTATGGAGTTCATTTACATTTAACTTTCATTTTGCTGATTATACCAAAGGGATAATAATACCAAAGAAAACTAGTGTTGAATTTATACTCTAAAAACTGATTTTCTGCCTCTGGACCTGCTTCTCTGTTATTACAAATGAATGGAACAACTTGATTCTTTAGTTTAAACTGGGTTTTCTTCTTTGTAGCCAAGAAATTTACAGCATCTGAGTTTAAAATCTCTTATATACTCTAGAGAAAACAACCTCATGGGGAGGTATTTTGGAAACTTGTAGGGAATCGGGTTTGACCCATAGATTTTGCTTTTAGTGTGATTTTGGTATAAATACCAATCACCTATCCTGCTCTGCTCAGATAGTTGCAAAAATTTCTTGATTTCATTGCTGATCCTGGGTTGCACACTATTGTTTAGAAAATTTACCAAGGGATGGATAAAAGAATCTGTAAACTCTGCATAAGTAAACTCATCCGAATCCTTCCTGATCAAAGAAGTCCAGAATACAACAGATTGCGGATTTCCTTCCACATCAAGCTTCTAAAGATTTATAGGAAAATTTTTAGACAAAAAATAAAGGAACATGTGGAAAAGAAATGAAGCATACCTAAATACACCTTCAGTAGGTAGTTTGACTAGCTGTTCATGGATGCTATCAACAATATACTAGGAAAAATTGAAGATAACTGCAGGGGGTTGGCCAGGTACAAAAATGGAGAAGAAACCAAGTACTGATGCATCAACATGTTCATCTATGAAATATCCAAGGATAAAAGATAGCATAGAAATAATGTGTCTGGTTCTTTCTGAGAATTTAGAAGAAGAGTATGGAGGGTTG
Source organism: Pinus albicaulis (assembly GCA_034641835.2). Lineage (NCBI taxonomy): Eukaryota > Viridiplantae > Streptophyta > Pinopsida > Pinales > Pinaceae > Pinus > Pinus albicaulis. Next base: position 335,595,816 of record CM076584.1, read on the forward strand.
AGCTTAGGAATTTCCACATAGAATGGCATGAAGATTTGAAAATTTTGAAATATCTTGGGAAAATATAAGTCCAAATAGAACTTAGTGAGGGCTTCGATTGATAAAGGGAATTCATTAGGCTCAGGCTGTAATTGAAGCATTTTGTTAGTAGATTCAGCTGTAGTGGTAAACAACACTTATTTTTCAGAATTTACAATGACTCTTTGATATGGAGAATAACAAGATTGGCATAATCTGATAACTTATGGGCATTGATGAGTGTGAGGGACAACATATTTAGGCAAATTTGATTCCCAAATAAACACATCATCTGCTTGATCTAAGGATTTCTCTTGGCTCCAATAGTGGAGCTCAAGGAGGTTAAACTCTGTCACAGGATTTGTAATTTTGAAGTCTACATCTGCCAAGGGAGTATGTTCTACATCTACAACATGAGGTTGTAGAGGGTTGATCACAATAGTGATTTTGGATTGCCATTTATTGGTTTGATTTATAAATTTTAAACACTTTTGACCTTTAAAACATTGATTTTAGGCCCGTGAAATACTCTTGTAAGATTAAATAGTTTACAGAAGGATTTTAGATATAACAAGGTTTCTATCTTTGGTCTGCAAAGGCATATTTCTTATAATTTTGACTCAAACTGGAAATTCAGTATCAACAAGAGCAATTTCTTAGCCTTATAGCCTTAACAAAATATATCAAGGGTTTACAGTAGACTTTTTGTGGTAGAAAAATCTTAAAACCTTAATTTTTATGCAGAAAGGCTTCAAAGTACTATAAAAGAGGTTTTGGAGGTTATCAGAGGGTTTTTTAAGTATGCAAGTGGCTTAAATTCACTCCAAATTTGCTCTAAAATAGGTCAAAGCTTTAGAAACTATGGAAAATGCTCAAGGTTTGTATATATGAAGAATTAATGAAGTAAAGGAGTATTCTTTAGGCATACAAGCTTCTAAAGGATTCAATTAACAATAAAATCTTTCAGAATGATGGATGAGTCTTTCTTTCTCTGAGGAATACCTGTGAAATTCAGAAATTTTCTGTGAAGCAGGGTTTTTTGGGGTTAAAAAGCTTTCAATAGCTTCCTCTAGCCTTTATATGCAGTCTGGTGGTTCTTGCAGTGGATTTCGATGAATTCTGTTTGTTTTTAGACTAAAACAGAGGTGACAACGTTCTTTTCTCAATCTAGGAAGGTTTTACGAGAATAAAATGGTAACAGAAGGCTCAAATGAATGCATTTCAAGTGTTTTATAAGTAATTAGTTGAACAATGAATGAATTTACTGCTGGTCATTTCAAATTATGGGCGGTTTGGGCGTGGGGGAGGGAATTACTACAGAGCAGTTTTTGCACGGTAGAAAGATGATAAGTGGTATTGATTGAATCGATGTGATCCAACAAAAATAAGATGCGTGGAGGGGAGAGAAAAGATCAAAACATATTTTATCGCAAGGTTTGATTTTGTTATTGACCGCGTAATGAAATATGCGATGTTAGATCTACACCGTTAGATCTGGCGGAAAGGAGAGAACGACTAAGATCGTGCGATGAAGCTGTGGGGTTGAAAGGCATGGGGCCCGAAAAATGTATGTGGCGGGAGTGTAAAATGTATTAAAATATTAGGTTTTAATACATAGTTTAGATATGGAATATGATAGGCGGGTATAGTTTTGTTTTAACAAATGAAACACTTATAAGTGTAATATTAGCATTGCGCGGGGTTAATATATAATAAAAGAGTTTTAACCTATGGGAGAGGGAATATAATAATCACGTGGGAAAATAAACCATAAGTTAAAAAGTAAAAGCATGGGTGTGTGATATATATTAAAAGGTTTTTAATATAATACGTGATATAAAGGTTAGTAAGGAGCTAATATATAAGTTAATGTGTTAATAATAAAGTGCGACGAGGAAAGAAAAGATAAACTAAGTTTAATGTAAAATATAAATAAAGGGATAAGTTTCATAGTTAAGAGTCCTGATATAATATTTTTACCTTTAAACTTATGATAAAATGTTTTTATTGGTTTTTTGGGTATTTTTAGGGTAAAGGGGAATTATTCAAGGGTTTTATTTTCCTTAAGTAAAATGAGTTTTATACTTAGGAAAAAGGGGATTTTTGCAAAGGAAGATGAATGATGATGGGAAAAGGAAAAATGAAGGGGAAAAAATGAAAATGGTGGGGATGAAGTATTTTTACAAGGGAATGACTTTTTTGAAGGAATTTAGTGACTAAATTGACCAATTTCTGCTTATCCATGATTGTAAAAACTGCTTCTGCCTACCCATATGCTACCCTAACATTTTTTCTTCATTTACCTAGGTGCATTTGAGCTTGCAAACCCTTGTTTATTTTTCTTTTAAAACAAAAAACTATCTAATTCTATCCTTATTTCTTCCATGGGCTCAGATTAAACTGTTGAGATCCTTATTTATTCTCTACTTAACTAATGATATGCCAATATTAAACTGTTTGGCTAGATCTTTATTCTCTATCTAATAACATGGAATTTAAAGCATGAAAAATTCAAGATTAAGCCATTTGACTTATCATGGATTATGGCATTTTGAAAAAACTGCACATAATCTTTATTTTGCAGTAAATTAAATAGTAGTGGCATTTGGATTTGCATCACTTTCCTGTTTTATTTTTATCTCTTTTTGTTTGGGGTCCATTTTTCTATTTTTTTCTTTCAAGTCGTTTGATTTTTTATTTTTATTTTATTTTATGACTTTTACCCTCTTTACATTTTTTATTTTTCTAATATGGGAAAACAATTTGCAGAAAGTAAAGCATATACATATTACAAGACTAATAAAAGTCAATTAAAAAATTATGAATCCTATCATTATAGGACCCTAACAATATGTAAAATATTTGTAAAATTGTAATTGAATTGTAAATTTTATGTAAAATTCTAAAATTGTAGTTGTATGTAGAATTCTAAAATTGTAATAGTAATGATATGTAAAATATTTGTAAAATTCTAAAATTGTAATTGTAATTTTTATGTAAAATTCTAAAATTGTAATTGTAATTGTATGTAAAATTCTAAAATTGTAATTGTAATTGTAATTGTACGTGAAATTGTAATTGTAATTGTAATTCTAGTTGTATGTAAGATATTTGTAAAATTTTAATTGTATTACTCTGGAATGATTGTAATTGTAATTGTAATTGTATGTAAAATTCTAAAATTGTGATTGTAATTTTAATTGTAATTGTATGTGAAATTGTAAAATTGTAATTGTAATTGTATGTAAAATATTTGTAAAATTTTAATTGTATTAATGCGAAAATTTTAATTGAATTAATGTGAAATGATTTTATTAAAATTTTTAAATTTGTAAATTTGTAAAATTATAAATAATTGTAAAATAATAAATCTAGAATAATATGATTTTTTGTAACATAATAAAGTTTAGAAAATAATGCAAATAACTTCATGTACTTTAAATTATTATTATTTTATTGATCTTACATACTAAAAAAAAAAACTTTATACAATATGCCCTTGTTTTTGAGATCAACATAATTGCAAATTATCAAGTGAAATATTGATTTTAATATTAACACAATGAAAATTACCAATTAATTCAAAATACATATTATAATGTTTCGAAAAAAAGATTCTTATAAGTTATAAGGTAATTAAGTCCTCTTCTTTATAAAAAACCATTTTCAAAAGTATAAATATTGATGAAATAACACATGTACCATATCACTCTTAGTTTTCATGATCACCCTTATTATCTTCCAGCTTGCATGGCATGATAACACTATTGTTCTAAAAAATATGTTTTGGTCTAGGGTCATGTCTCAATACGAACCACTAATCCCTATCCAATACATCTGGGTAAAAAAGCACTTGGTTGCAGTGTTTGGGGAAAACATAGGGCTCCTTAGCTCCATCCCACATATTTCTAGAGTTGATACATATCAGCCTACTATTGCGATATTCCTTTGCATTATTCCGATCAAAGGTGTACCACCACTTGAACCTAAACATAACACATTGGAAAGAAGAGAAATCCACTTTAATGATCTCTTGTATCTTTCTGGCATTACCTAACGTCCCTCGTACTAGGTTTTGATTACGGTGGCTAGATCAACTAGATTGATCAAACTCGACTTCCACTCCATAGTCTTGTGTCATGTGTCCATCATTGTCATTTTCTGTGCGAAAATGGTGTCCATATGCCCACATAGATGGGAACAAATGCACCTATAAAAAAGTTAAAAAATTATAGTGTCATGTGTCTTATAATAACCCAATTGTTAAAATATGAAATATAGATGTAATTACATTTGAAAGGTGCATTATTAAGTTTCAAACGTACATATAAATTAAATATATTATTACCGAGTTTCTGCACCCAATCTCTACGTTTAACGCATCCTCTTTAGCACGCGGGTAACGACCGGTGGCACCGTATTTCTCTCTAACTTGGTCAGGAATGCAACTGTTGGGGCATAGTTTTGGCATATTTTATTTTAAATGATTGGGATAAGGTACACTTCTACCATTCAACCATCTTAATTCTTTCCTGTCACTATCCCATTTCATCCTGTTTTGTTCATACAATGCAACCCACAATTGTATCGCTTTGGAATTGTAAAGAACAAATTTATTGATTGCTTCAATTTCTGCATTCGCTGATGAAATCAAACCAAAATTATATAGAAAATATACATTATATCAAAGTTCAACACGAATATTTACTTTGTGTAAATTTGAAAAATTATAAGTCGCTTACTCTTTATCAAGCGTTTTTTTCCATTCATTTGGAGCAGCTCCCCTTCTCTTTTGTCTTCATCCCTTTCATCGTCCCAAATCACCACACCTGGTCTATTTTCGATTTTCTTGATGTACTCACTGGCATAATCGAAAGACTCATACGATATGTACCCCTCTGCCATAGACCCCTCAGGTTTTGCGCTCTGTCGAACAAAACCTTTAAATTTCTTCAAGTACCTCTCTAAGAAGAACATCCAACAACAAGAAAACACTACAACTAATTCAACCTCATCTACTAGGTGGATTAGAAGATGAACTTGCAAGTCCATGAAACTCGTTGGCAGTTCCTTCTCAAACACACAAACAATCTCAACTATCTCTTGACGCCATCGTGGAATGCTAGCCACATGAATCTCCTTTGACATGATCCAATGTACAAACGCAGATAATTTAGATATGGCATGTCCTAGGTCTTGAGGGAATTCATGTTTCACACACCCACACACGAATAAAGGATAATGCCACTGCAACGTTATAAACACGTGTAATAATATACAAAAGTATTTATGTTTTATGATCCCTGCATGGGATAAAATTTATTAATATAAAAAATAATAAAATCATGCTTTTGACATTATACGTACTCTTAGAAGATTCAAATGGTCATGCGATTTCAACCCCGACAAATGGTCATCCACGATGAAGCAGCGTCGTAGTGAAGACCCGTATGAAGATGGCACCCTCACACCCATTGTAACTTCCTTTGCCAAAGAAAGATCATCTTTTAAAAAATCCAAGGGACATCACCTTCTTTGAAATACCATAAATTAGAGGGACCAACACCTGCTTATGATCTTGTACTTTCTAATCGTCTTGGCCAATGTTTCTTTTTAGTTTTTGAAGTAATAAGATCTTTCCAAACAACTAATGTGTCACTTTGTTTTGATGATATGTGCCTCCATAAAGAAAATGAAACATTTTTAAATATATGCATAGGATCTAATAAGTGGGTAACCTTAAGATGCTCCCAATATGGGAGGTTATAAGAGATAGATTTCCTTTTCATCCCAATGGGAAATTTCTCAACATAGGTGTCGAAGAATTTTGGATCATCGAATACAGGCTCCCCATTTGAATTGAAAATTTCTATGAACTCCTTCTCCTTCTCTCTCTCATATGATCTAAGCCATTCAGCTGGTGTCGTTATTGGAAGCCTTTGGGTTCTCTCTCGTGTACCATTGAAAGCGGATGCTGCTCTTCTGTAAGGGTGTTCTTCTGGGAGGAATACCCTGGAGCAGTCATATAGTGGCTTTCATAGGTCGTTGGACCATCTAGCTTTCAGAGAAGGTCCACAACATTTACATCCAAAATACCCTTTTGTTACAAGAAATTTGATATTATTGTATACAATTTATATGCATGGCACGATAAAGAATGTCATGAAGATCAGAATAATGACAATAAATTAAATAACTAATATGTGAAATAATATTGTTACATCTATAAACAAATCAATAAACATGAAATTTACCAGAGCAAACTCCTAAGCCTGGATAATCATGTGTCATGTAAGCACATCTGCCATACAACGTAAAACTCCTCTCTGCTGCGATGGGTCTTGATACATCGTATACATTTATCCCATCCCATAATTCCTTCAATTCATCTACCAATGGTTTTAAGTAGACATCCATATTTTTCACTTGTCTTCTACCAGGGACTATGAGAGCCAACATAAGATGTTAATTCTTCACGAACAACCATGGGGGGATATTGTTATTGATCACTACTACAGGCCAAACATAATAGTTGGTGTTCTGTAGGGAATATGGGTTGATGCCATCCATGGCTATATGGTGAGTCATAGACTTCGTACATCATCCTTGGATTTTTTGGGCCATGTATCCTCTATATGCTTAATGGCTATTGAATCAGTTGAGATTTAGATAACTCCCAACTCACTTCTGTGTGAGGCATGCCATCCCTACAACATAGCTATTTCATTGCAACGAAAGAGCCTTTGAATCCTTGGGATTATAGGCACGTGCCTTAATATCTTAAAAAGAGGACCATGTGATTTACCTTTATTTCTTGGTTTACCATACCTGTCATGCCCACATTTCAGACATATCTCTTTGTTTGCATATCCTCCTCTATATAGAATACAATCATTTGGACATGCATGATATGATATGTACTCAACACCCAACATTTTCAACAATTTCTTTGCCTCTTCGCAACTACCAGGCAAGACATTATCACTTGGAAGAACCTTATCTTTGAATAACATGTAGTTGGTGATCATGGAAAATATTAAATGTACATTAATGCCGATATAATTATTAAAGTTCATAAAATTGACCATTTGTGATGTTCATTGTGTGATTATATTTGTCAAATTTATATAAGGGAGGGCTTTATGGTAACTTACCTCAAAATTTATGAGAAACATGCATTCGAAAAACAAAAATTTGCTTTCAAGTTGTACAATAGCATCGTTTTCCCCAACTGGGTAGAATTTTACTGACCACCAGGTCTAAAGAGAGGGGTGGTGGAAGAAAATTTAAGGCTTTCGAAAAAGGTGTCAGCGATATGAGCATCATCCCCTAGCTGATTATCGTTTTGGAATGCATCTAACAACATTGTCTCCATGGCAGTCACATCCTTAAGTAATCATCCATAGCAACCTCTATTTGATTGCCTCTATTGCTAGATTTTGAATAACTACTATTGCTGTAGTCATTCCTAATTGGTGAATCTAGACATCGTGGGAATTGAATCAGTGGTTGATTCAACCATTGGTATGGATGTTCGTTGCTATACTTCAATTAGGACTTATCAGATTTAGGATTATGGTAAGTTGCTCGAGAAGATGTAGTGATAGGTGTCATCTAATCATTAAATCCTAATACATTTCAAAAAATGTATTTAGGTGCCAAATTAGAAATGCCAAATATGAATGTCAGTAATGAGAATTCTTAATGATGGCGATTCATTTTTAGCGTTGAAATAATAACAATATTAATATACAAATATTATTATTGCATCATTGTCCAGTTGGTGCTGATGCAATATTATTACAATGCATGGGGTTAAATGAGATGTCATTACGATTACAATCATAACTCGGTATCGCACTCGATGAGCTTAGGTGCTGGTGTTTGAATATTTTGTGCATCTGAACTGGTGATTTTAATTTACCTTGAACACAATTGTATACGTGTAATTTTATTGTTGGTCGACATAGATAAAAAACATAAATTTAAAATTTAGATAATGAATATATAAAGAAAATATGAAGTAAATATTAAATCTAAAGATGGATGGAAGAGCCTAAGTGGATTTTGAAATATTATGGAATGAACTAAGATTTTGAAGAATTGTCTTTGTTAATTATGATTTTTTCTCTGCATTTGAGCAAAATCAACAATGTGATTTTAATTTTTCCTAAAAATAATTTAAGTGCAACAAAAAATGGACTTATTATTCTTAAGTTACTAATGTATAATTAAGCGTGCCGGTGCGTTTTGGTGTGTATACCTTTTGGGTCAGGTATTTTAAATAATCATGCTTCTTAGGTCTTAGAATAAATTTAATTGACATGCAGGTGGCAAAAAGGAAATGTAAAATAAAAAAAATGCAACTTTATTTTTTCTAAGTGAAAAAAAAAGTAGTAAATTGAAAAATGGACAGCAAAATATTTTCGAAAATATAATTTCATAAAAAATTCTTTAAATACTAAACAATCTTCATTATTTCACTATTTTTGAAAAAAATTTCAGCCATAGATTTGCACGAGACATACCTGGAGCAAGAGAGCACGAGAGCACTGTGGAGTAACGAAATAATTTCGAACAAAACTATTCAGACAATCAGAATTCCAAACCTCTGGTGATTCAAACCCTATAGCATAGAATTTCAAACGATCTCGCGATGAAATTTTATTGTTTTTTTTTTAACATTTTCTGCAGTATTTTTTACGCAATAAGTAAAGATTTTAAATTTGATGTTCATTTTCAGCAATATATATATATATATATATATCCATTTTACCCTAAACCCTTCATTCTTTTTGTTTCTGCCTTGCTTCTTCCTGTTTCTGTGATTTCAGAATTAGGGCTTTTATTTTAGATTTATAGGGTTTGTATTGCTATATATATAGGCCTATGACATCTAACCCATGGGACGATTTGCATAGTTGGATCCCAATCCATGTCGGCCCTTGCGTCAAATTTTTAATTTTTTTTTTTGTTAATTGGTGTGCCCTGTGTACCCTAGTGCACCGGTGCGCTGGATTATCACAATGCACTGCGCACGTACTGCTTCATAAAAATTTTAAAAACAATTTTTTTTTTAATCCATGTGCCATATGTAAAATAGGGCACTGGTGCGCTATTTAATTATAGTGCACCGCGCACATACTGTTTGGAAAAAAATAATTTTTTATTTTGTGTTAATTGGTGCACCATGTAACATATAATGCACTAGGTCTCCTTGTTGAAAAAGAGCACCGTATGGTGGTCCCCTGTATACGCGGGGCGTTTATAAGAATAGGGCACACTGCCCCCTCCATGACACGATATGCTACAAAAACTAACACTAGACGATTTTTATTATTTTTTCTGTGTTAATCGGTGTGGTGGTTAACATATAACACACTGGTGCTGCTTGTTGACACAGAGCACCGTACAATGTTTTATACTGTTTTGGTGGTGCGTTTATAAGAACACGATGCAACGACATTGGTGCGTATAATATTAAAAGCGCACCGGTTTCTTGAAATAATTATTTTTTTTACCTAAAAAGCTGATGATTTATTTATAAAATATATTAATGAATTAAGTTTCATATTGATAAAGAAATGGCTGACAAGAGATCAAGTAACAAAAATACTGATAGCACATCAATAAAATAAAAAAAAGGTAATTTATTTGTAAATTCTTTACAAAAAATATTATTATTGAAGTATATGTAAGTTTAACTAATATGTATTGTTTACTGTGTATCATGTAGAGCCACAAAATTACGAAGCTCAATAAGATTATTTCTGATCTAGGACCAGAAAAGCATAAAATCTTGATGGAAAAATTGTAAAAGGATGAATCAGGTGAATGAAAAAATACTATTGATCCAATATGAGTTTCTTTTTTTAATTTTCATTAATAATATACTTTAAATTATTAGATAAAATGTTTCAAAAAATCTATTAATTCGCATATGTTTAATGTTCTACAGGGGCCAACAACTTAGAAAATGAAGGATGTTCTAAGAAAAGAAAAGAAATAGAACATGCAAATGAAATGAATTGCTCCTTAGCTCATCTGGAGTGGTGCTGGAAGTTAACGAAAGGGGGAAAAACTTTTACAAAAGTTTGAGGGATCTAGTGGAATGAATGTATAGATGTTCTTTCCACTTACAATACAAAAATCAATCCAATGATTCAAGGAACCAAATTTTATCTAAACTACAAGAAGAGTTTCCAGATAATTGGTCAATGAGACATGTCAGACTTTTAATATAAAAAACATACAACAACAAAAATAAGTAATGAAAAAGTAATATTCCTTAAATTTTTTTCTAGAATTATTTATAAATATCACTTTTGTTATATTTACTTTTCATATATATATATATATATATATATATATATATATATATATATATATATATATATATTAAATAGTTTATTTTCATGTTACATTTTCAGGAATATTATGAAAATCTCAAAAGATGAACGAGCTGATATCAGAAATATGCCAGTAGGATGTCCGAAAAGGTGTACAAGGAGATGGTCAAAGAAATGGACAAAATTACATCGCAAGAGGAACCATCTCAACAAAAGCGTGCTTCAAATGTAATATGTAATCATTGAATTTTTCAATCGTTAGGTACAATAAATAAACAATTTAGCATTAAATATTAATTTTTAAGTATTTTCTTGTAGAAAAAGAAAAGAAAATGGAACCCATTCAGCACATAAAACAGGACGACAAGGAAGAAAAGGGTTGATATCTAAGTTTGCGAGTAATTGTTATTTCCGTATAACAACTTAACTAGATTTCATTTTTGTATATTTTAAGTTCTTTTACAACAATCATCATTGAATGTCTTCAAACGGGTGCTAACATACAAAGAAGAACCATCAGACAAATTGATTGACATTGGGTTAAATATGGGTTGTAAGTATATGTTGGCATATCAAAAATTAATTGTGGAATTTGTAAGCATATATCGATCTTGTTTTACTTAACTCCGTCTATAATTAATAGAACAAAAAAATATTTTATATAAAATATATGATTTGTTATGGGGTATAAAACTTGCAGGAAACAAAGTATGGAACTGCACTAACAGAAGAAATCTTGAAAGATGGCATTAAATTTGGTTTTGAAAAAATGTGTATAGTTCATGAGTCAATTGTTCCTATGGTACATCATTTATTTTCAATTTACATTGATTTATATTATTTAATATTGCAATTTTCATTATTCTCACCAATGTATAAACTCATTATAGTTTATTTTTATGTTTGTAGATGGAAGGTGAAGAAGAAGAAAACAATCAACACCATGAAAAAAAAATTCATCAAAATAGCCCAAGTCATGGAAGTAGCTCGAGCAGTGACAACAGTTCAGCGAAGAATGATGATCATTATGTTTGGATATCAAAGCAAGGCGTTGTATTTTCTGAAATATTTGTCTGTGAAATCAGACATTTTGTTTAATGTAATGGACATAGTGTCCCAATTGAAAGACAAAGGAATACCAATAATTGTCCCATTTTGTATGACAAAGACTGTCTTATTCATATATATAATAAAATATGTTTTAATTTATTCTATTACGTTCTCCATTGTCGATGTGAAATGTAACACCACTAAATAAATTTATGGATGATTAAATATTATAATGAAGAGATGTGAAATTATATAATGATATGATATAACAAATTAATCCAAACATCACATTCAAATGCACTAATAAAAATTTAATTGATATGATTACTGTTATAAGATATGTGTCGTCTTTTGATGAATAATGAATTAAAAAAAATCACAATAATTATGATATTATATAACATATTAATCCAAACATCTCATTCAAATGCACTAATAAAAATTTAATTGATATGAATACTGTTATAAGATATGTGTCAACTTTTGATGAATAATGAATTTAAAAAATTCACAATAATTTCACTGTCACAGGTTGATGTTTCTAAAAAATACAAAATGAACACCGGTGTGTGTCAGCTACTGTACACCAGTGCATTTGTATTATAAAGCGCACTGTGCATTTCTACGACCTATGGGCACCACACAAATACCAATACCAATTATAACTCTCGGTGCATTTGTGCGATACTACGCACCGGTGCGTTTATGTGAGACTGTTCACTGGTGCGTTTGTACGACTTATGGGCACCGCACAAATACCAATACGAATTAGAAAATTTGGCGTGTTTGTGTGATAATGCGCATCGATGCGTTTCTATAATGCTATGAACCAGTGCATTCTTACGACCTATGGGCAACGCACAAATCCAAATACCAATTAGAATGACTCGGTGCGTTGTATTACCTACAGTGAGCCCGGTGTGATTTTAGACCGTTTTACGACCCGATGCATGCACCTTCGACTGCCCCGAGCCGACCGTCTAGATGACACGCACTGGTTCATTGACACCTGAATAGCACACCAATGAAAAAAAATATGTAATAACCTCCGAATGCCCAGTTTTTTTAGTTGTGTTGAAATTCCATTAGAAACTATGCCAAAACCTTCGTTACCAAAAACATATGTTGTAGCAAATGTTTTTTTGACAATTTTGGCCAATTTTATAACACTAAAAACCTCCTTTATAACCTCCGCTAGAGGGTCTTTTCCTAGTAGTGGAATATAATTTGAATTTGCAGAAAGACTTTCTTGGTGCTACAACTGATTCAGGATCGAAATGGCTTTCAATGGCTTGAGATTGGAGTATGCACTCGAGAGCATATCTAACTATATTGCTTGAAAAGACAAGATGGAGGTAGTACTTGAAGACAATGGCTTGAAGAAATTCATTGACAATGATGTTCCTAAACACGCTGTGACAGATGATGCGAATATTGAAGCATGGAAATAGAAAGTCGCAAAGGCGAGGAGAATATTACTGGAGGGAGTACGAGACCACATTGTCTCAAGTCTCCATGGTAAAGCCACACCATATGCTATGTGGAAGGATTTGACATAACTATTTCAGAGCAGCAATGACCATAGGAAATTGGCACTGAAAGATAAAATCAGGAAGATCAAGATGGAGAAAGGCGACTCCATGTCAAAATATTTAACAAAGTTTGTCCACTGTCGGGATGAGCTGGGGAGCGTTGGCATTACTGTCGCTGATGATAATTTTGTGAGTCTAGCTCTACTAGGACTTCCCAAGAGTTGGCGCAGTTATCAAGACTCTGTCAATGGAAGGGAAAAGCTGCCAGATTGGGAACGACTATGGTCGGATTTGGTGTAGGAGGAGTTCATACGGAATACCAGAGATGGATATTCATCTAAGAATGAATATGAAGAAGATTGTGCTTTGGCTGCCAAGGCGAAGAAGGGGAAAGTAAAGAAGTTCCATTCTAAATCTGAGTCCAAATACGACAAGAAGCGTGACATGTCCAGAGTGAAGTGTTTTCACTGTCATGAGCATAGGAATCATGCTACTAACTGTCCACAAAAGAAGAAGAAAAATAAGGCTTCAGGATCTACAGCTGGTGAGGCTTTGGCCTCGCAATTTGAGCTTGACTTCTCGATCATTGCATGCATGATGTCAAGTGAAATGGGATCGGTGTGGTATTTGGATAGTGGTGAACCCTTTCACATGACAGGAGACAAATAAATTTTCAGTATCTTGGAGGAGAAGGACCTCTAGATGCATATCGAAATGGGTGGTGAAAGGTGGTATAGTGCTAGTAGGACTGGTACCATTACCTTCCAGATACATTAAAGTAAACCCTTTCAATTAAAAGATGTAATGCATGTGCCAGGATTGAAAAAAAATTGGTCTCAGTTGCAATGTTAGAGAATAGAGGCTATGATGTTGTTTTCAGTGAAGGAAAAAATTTCCTGTGACACAAAACAATAGGACAAGCCAAGAAGATTGGGATTTGAATCAAGAATCTCTATAAGCTGGATGTAGATGGGTGCGAAACATTGATGGGAAAGGTGGACAAAGTGGTGAGCCGAGATGAGGGTGAGTTATGGCATAGGAGATTGGGCCATATTCACCATAGAGCCTTGAAAGTCATGCAACAGATTTCTACAAGCCTTCCCAAGGGTACACTTGTGCAGTCAGACACATGAAAGGGATGTACTATGGGAAAATATTTAAAGGACACCTTTCATGAGAAGGAGAACCAAGCCACGAGGATCCTTGAGAGAGTTCACACAAACGTGTGTGGAACATTCTCTTTTGCTTCGATAGAAAAGCATAAGTACTATGTGATATTTGTTGTTGAAATTTCCCGAAAGTGCTGGATCTACTTCATGCAGAAGAAAGATAAGACATTCTCAAAATTCTTAAGTTTAAAGCATTGGTGGAGAAAGACATGAGGAAGCAAGTGAAGGCTCTTAGGAGCGATAATGGTTGTGAGTACATCTCTAACGAATTCAAGAAATTCTACAACAAAGAAGGAATTCAGAGAGAACTGATAGCTCCTCATAACCCACAACAGAATGGGGTTGTTGAAAGAAAGAACAAAATGATTTTGGGTGCAGCAAGATCGATGTTGCATGATTAGGGCCTATCTATTCATCTGTGGGCAGAGGAATGCAACACAACGGTATTTTTGCAGAACCGTTATCCTCATAAGATACTTGGCATGGGTACACCAGAAGAGGCTTTCACTAGTAAGAAACCTAATGTTTCACATTTTAATATTTTTGGCTCATCTGTTTATGTGCATGTGACGAGAGACGCCAGGAATAAGCTGGAACCAACAGTTAAGATTGGGATTTTTTTTGGGTACACTGATACTCCCCAGAACTATCGAGTGTATTTATGAAACAACATAATGACTGTTGTGCGACGGGATATACAATTTGATGAGGCAAAAGCCATGCGATTGTCCCTTGAGAGGGAGTTGGATTTGCATGCAGAGGACGAACTCTTGGTTCCTAAGGATGAACCTCAAGATGTGGAGTAGCCACATGCAGAGGATCATGGAGTAGCAAAAAAAATTCATGCAGATCCATCCATCAGAAATGGTAGAAGGTGCACCACGGAAGCTGATAAATTGATACTTGATGCTGCAAAGAATGTAGGAGCCCCTACTTCAAAGCACATACAGAGGCAGTCTCTAGACAGGTTTACTGGATACATGGCTCTTATGAGAAAATGTATTATGACTAAACCATATTCCTTTCAGGAGGCAGTGCAACAACCAATTTGGGTTGATGCAATGGTGGAGGAGTATGACTCCATTGTCAAGAACAGGGCATGGGAGTTTGTCCCAAGACCGGTCGGTAAATCAGTGATTGGATCTAGATGGATCTACAAAGTAAATCAAGTTTTTGATGGGAGTGTGGAGAAGTACAAGGCCAAATTTGTGTCTCGGGGATTCTCACAGATTGAGGGGATCACCTATGATGAGAATTTTGCACCAGTTGCAAGGTACTCTTCCATTAGATCCAACCTTGCACTCTCAATGCATATGGGGTGGCACATTCATCAGATGGATGTGAAAATTGCATTTCCCAATGGAGTTATTGAGGAAGAAGTGTGCATAGAGCAGCCAAAAGGTTTAGAGATCTTCTACAGTGAGTCGCATGTGTGTCGACTCAAGAGAGCATTGTATGGGCTGAAGCAAGCACCTCATTCTTGCTACACTTGGATTGACAACTATTTCACCAGACCGAGCTTCACCAAAAGTGAAGCTAATGCCAACCTGTACCAGATTTTGGTTGAGGGTAAGCTATTGATTATTGTGCTTTATGTTGATGATCTAATTTTGACTGGTGATGAGCAGCTGATACACTCATGCAAGGAGGATCTTGCAAGGGAGTTCTAAATTAAGGTCATTGGACTCCTTCGTTATTTCCTTGGTTTGGAAATATGGCAATGGGATGGTGAAATTTTTGTTTCTCAAGGCAAGTATTCCTGTAATGTTCCAAATTTTTATTCAATAAATTGGAACATTAATTTTTGTCTAAATTAATTTAGGAGATAAATAATTGGGTAAGGATTCCCAATGATAATAAAAACATAAATAAAATCCCTCTAGTGTGAAAATGGATCAGCCATCACTAGAAAATTTGGCCCAATTTCCGACGGCCACTTCGTTGCTATTCCAACACATAGTCGTCGCAAGAGCGACAGTTCGAGGCCGGACAAAACGTGGTTAGCCATTACGTCACAATTCCGACGCTTTGCTCAAGTGTTGCAATACCGACACTTTTTTCGACATTTCCAAACAACCGTCTCTCTTCCAACGTTTGTAAACTGTCGCAATTCCGACGATATGTGGTCTGACGTTTTGAACGTTGCTTTTCCGACATTAGTAAACTGTCGCTCTTCCGACGTTTGTAAATTGTTTCAATTCCGACGATATGTGGTCCGACGTTTTGAAAGTCGCTCTTCCGACGCTTACAAAGCGTCGCAATACCAACTCTATGGCTAACCATGCTTTTAAAGCGTCGCAAAAACAACATTGTGCAAAAGGCTCTCTTCCGACGCTAGAGGCATCGCAATACCGACGTGGTTGGCTAACCACGCTTTTAAAGAGTCACAAAACCGACGCTGTGCAAAAGGCTAGAGGCGTCGGTCTACCGACACTTTGAAAGTGTCGGTCTTCTGACACTGTGATTAAAAAAAAAAAAAAAAAATTAAACTCGTAAACATGTAACATTCCTTACAGGTAAGGTGACTGTCCGCTGATCAGAATCGACATTCAATTTGACATGATTACCTTTGATGTAATAGTTTCAAGATGCGTTATAAAATCGGATTACTTGATTACTTGATTAGTGAAGATGCGTTGTAAAATTGGGGTCTTATCAATGAAATAAATAATGAGGTTCCTGAAACATGTGACCTGATTTGATTTCCCGTGATCTTTCAGTCACTTTTGGAGGATGACGACACGATCTGTAATGGATTCAGTGTCATCTCACCACTTCATGAAGCATCTTAACTAAATACACCAATTTTTTCTGTTGAAAGGACTTGATCCTTTCAGAGCAATATGTCCTGCCATCAATAGAATCTAAGGTTCCCGGCTAGCCCAACCTTATCTGTATGATGCCTCAATTTCCTCCAGAGTCTTCCCCTTGGTTTCATGCACACACAGCACCGCAAAGATGAACGTAAAGACAGTAAAGAGAGCATACAGTGAGAATGTTCCTGTAACAGATAACAAAAATATCGACTTTAGTTAGGGATCCCAAACTGATGATCAAAACGCGTTGAAAAAACAATTCTAGATGATGCAATAGAAAATTGCAATATAACCAGTCCTCAAAAGCAACAAATTTTACCTACAGTGCTCCACTCTAAAATCAAATTGATAGTCATTGTTACTGCCCAGGAAAGGGCCCAGTTGGCCAAAGTTGCCACACTACCAGCGATTCCCTTGACATTAGTAGGAAGTATCTGCAATAGAGTAAAGTAGAAAACTTATAATTGATGGGGAACATAGCATAATCAGAAATAGTAACTGATTGACATCCACATAATAGAATGACAACGAAATCTATTTGGCAGTAAGCTTGATTTTCAAAACATCATAAAGGCCCAAGTTCAACATTACTAGTTACATCCACTCACGATTAGATTCCATATTTTGTTTGCATGTGAGTGATTCCTCGAGAAATGGAAGTCATGATCACTAGTTGGAAAGTGCCACCAGTTTACCACAGGACCATGTCCACTTCTTCGATTATCACAAATAGTTTATGGTGGTAAGCCTCAATTTTCTCAATTGAAAATTACCCCCATACACATACAATCTGGAGTCCTCTCCAAGAATGCTTCTCAAGTGAAGTTGGAGAAGGCACATTACCTCAGACATAATAATCCATGGGATGGCTCCCATACCCAGGGATAAGGCGATAATGTAAGCCTGCCAAGGAACACCACCAATTGACATTAAGTGAAGAAAACCATGAGGCATTTCTATTATGAAAATGATGACTGCAATGAAGACATAAATGTGAAGTTCGTAGGTAATTTGAATCCAAAACCTACCAAGAGACCAATTAAAGCCAAAATACTAGCTATATGGGAAACTGCTGACATGTGGATCTGCAAGAAGGAATGAGGAAATTAGATCAAACTCAGATATCATGATCTAGCACCCACCCAGTTTTCATATTGGTTCCAAACACATATATAGACACTTAGAACTAGCTAGTTGATGTTTTCCCACTCTTATTGTCAGAGAATAAAGGAATGATCTGCAAGAAGGAATGACGAAATTAGATCAAACTCAGATATCATGATCTAGCACCCACCCAATTTTCATATTGGTTCCAAACACATATATAGACACTTAGAACTAGCTAGTTGATGTTTTCCCACTCTTATTGTCAGAGAATAAAGGTGTTGTCAAAGAATAAAGGAATGAACTTTGCTATAGTAAACCAGCCAAAATACAAAAAATATCCATATAATAATTGCATGATTTAATTAAAAAAAAACATCATAAAAATGAAAAATGCAAAAACTCAAAGAAGACAAACCCGGTTCAGAATGAAATTTAGCGGAAGTAATAGGTGTCCTTGGATTCCTTAAATCCCACCAAGCAAGGCTTCCATCCTCGTACCTGTCAATGCCACACCAGAAGGTGAACAAAAGATAATATTCACATAAATACCAGAAGGAGAACAAAATATAAGATTCACATAATGTTGTAATGTTGCATAACCTTCATTAGAGGAAGTATAATGTTGACAATTAGGGATAAGAACCTTGCCAAACCTTTAGGTAAATAAATATACGAATGGATACATGTTCGCAAGTAGGGTGGAGAACCAAAGAGGGTAGTGACCCTAACTACGATCTTTTGGGTTGAAATATGCTTGTTAGCACTACACAAGGAAAGAGAGCCAACAATGTTCCAAGTACAAAATTAAAGAACATGCTGAGCTGTGACATTGGAGTTAAATAGTGAGCACACATACTTAAAACCAAAACCCTAGTAAGAATTCATAAAAATCCCTATTGCTTCCCAATTCCAAATACACCATTTTTTAAAGGCATTGTCATCCAACATTCTATGCAAAAAGATAATATCAGAGAGAAATTGAAGTAATCCAAATCTTCAGAAGACAAGTTAACATTACATCCCCTCTCCCTACAAAATCAACTACACTTGAGAAGGTTCAAAGGGAACATTTCCCCCAATCTCTACTGATATCGTATCAAAAATATGGGTCACAGATGATAGAGAACCGACAGAAGCCCCTTTGGGTGGTGGAGCAAGCACTAGATCCTCTTGAGATTGACGAACCACGTTAATAGTTAGCTACTCAATCATACAAGGCAAACCCAAAACCACATTCTAAATGCACCCATAAAGTGAAGTGCAATGTTATATTAAAAAAAACATCCAGTAAAACCCTTATAGCAGAAACCACTTACCAGATATCCAACCTTCTGTTGTTTGTCAAAAATACAACAGTTAATGAAAATGGGGAGGTTTCCAGCTGAGAGGATTCAGATTCGAGCTTCTGGCAGGAATGAAGTTGATCTACATTACTACCACCACCACTTGTTGAGGTAAAATCAAGGGAAAATCACCGCAGCTGTACAGGGCATTTTTTTCCATGCTCAGAGTTCATGAGAACCAGGCTGTGTACAATGTTTCCATGAGAAATGTAATATATTTCAGACCTACAACCATCTATATCTCATAACCGAGATAGCGTAGAAGAAAATAGTGAATTTGAATGGGATAAAACAAGGGAAATACCAATCTAATTCTTCCAGAAGAAGAGAGCATTCTTCCACAATCGATTTCTCTTCAGATCTCCCACAGATTTCTGAACATCGGCAAAACTCGAAATATCTCCACCAGATACTATGGCTTTCGAGCCGTTAATGGACTGTGGCCGCTTTAGGGTTTTAGAGCGTCCATGCTTCTGCAAGAATCTTGAAAAAAGCAAGCATCATAGGGCAGAATGGAATCATGGGAAAGAAGGCATAAAGGTCGAACAAGCTGAGCGGGAAAAAAAATTTGAATAGGTCGAATTAGGCTAATTTGTTGGAATTTAAAAAAAATAGGCCAAGCTAGGGATCTTTAATCATGTATTAATGCTATCAATTGATTAATTATGATTAATCATATATTAAATATATCAATCGATTAATTAGGGGTCTTTAATCATGTATGAATTGATTAATTATGAATTAGTAAATTTAATTAAAATTGTTTTATATATTTATTGTAAACTGTTGTAATATTTTACAAAATAAACTTATTTTATTTTATTTAAAAACAATTTATCAATATTTTTGGTTGTAAAAATCATTACTTATATCATTAATTGAAAGTAGGCCAAGGAATTATGTGATTGATTGAAAATATGACATGAAATCATATGACAATTTCCCACTCAAACATTAGTGAATAATTTATTTTATTTAAATTATTTTATTGTAAACTGTTGTAATATTTTACAAAATAAACTTATTTTATTTTATTTAAAATTTTTTTATCAATATTTTTGGATATAAAAATCATTACTTATAATATTCATTGTAAATTTTCATTGTAATTATTATTTATAAGTAATAAAAAATATCAATAAATATAATATTTTTAGGTAGAATAATTACTTTCATCATACTTTATAGGTTCCTTCAAAATTACTTTCATTATTACCATAATTATTCAACTTCATTAGTTGATTGGCAATATTTTCTTCCTTATTTGAATCATCCTTAAATAGACCTTATAGTAATTTTCATAATGTTCGTGTATGGAGATAATTATATGATTCCACAACCATTTTCCATAGAGTTGTTCATTCAAGGGATACCCTTAGAGTACCAAGTTATGAATATTCCAACATCTTCCATATGTTCTAAAATAAGTGGCATCTTCTTATTGATTTCTTACACATGTTGTGACACTTCCACTCAACCACCTGAAGTATTTAGCTAGCACTTTTTTTGTGTTCATCTCATTATTCCAAGCTGGTCATAATCACACGAGTTACCATCAATTATCATCATTAGAAATTTTGCAGGTTTTTCCTAAAATTTACTAATTAGTCTACAAACACATGGTAATAATGGCATTACCCACAAACACATGATACCCTCATAACCTAGTATTGTGTGCTAGGAATGCTTTCCAAAGAAGTTGGTTGGCATCACTATGACACTATTACGGAATTAGAAGGGAAGAGAAAGGCAAAGGCTCAAGTATCATATGAGAGAAGGAAGAAATTGGAAAAATTGAGATCAAAAGCAGTGGAGTTAGCTGAAAAGAAGCTTGCCCCAGAGATGGATAAGATAAAACTTGACAACATATTGGTCAATTTCCTTGACCCTTTATTGGTTATTCAGAAGGAGTATGAATACACCACCGTTAATATCAAGGTAACCGCCCCCTAGCAGATCAAGGGCTACAAGTTGTAGTTTTCGTCTGAACATCAACATACCACAACCATGCTTACAACCAGAAGCCTTCTCACATTCATGATCTGATTATATAGTGAATTAGACAGAAGTAAGAAAACAATTACTTCTTCAAAGCTAATTCGAATTTGGAGGGCTTAGCCGGGGATTGGGGGTTAAGGGTTAGGGATTTAGAGGTTATAGGTTTAGGGTTTAGGGGGTTAAATGGGTTAGGGGTTTAGAGGTTTATGGTTTAGGGGGTTAAATGGGTTAGGGGTTATAGGTTTAGGGTTTAGGGGGTTAGGGGATTTAGCAGTTAAGGATTTTAGGGGTTAGAAGTTAGGGTCTAATGGGGTTAGGTTTTAGGGGTTAAGGGTTTATAGGTTTAGGGTTTAAGGGGTTAGGGTTAAGGGTTTAATGGTTTAGGGTTTAAGGGGTTAGGGGTTAAGGGTTTATAGGTTTAAGGTTTAGGGGGTTAAGTGGGTTAGGGGTTAAGTTTTTAGAGGTTTATGGTTTAGGGGTTAAATGGGTTAGGGGTTTACTTGAGGTTTGGGAATTAGTGTTTAAGGGGTTAGGGGTTAAGATGATAGTTTCATTGGTCTCTGTTTGTGCACATTTTAACCTTCCCAACAAGGCAGAATTAACCCAATCATAGGTCCCAATATGTCATGATATAGATTAACTCTAGATATATATGAGAAGGAATAACCAACACTCTTTATGAATAACATAGTGAGGTGATCTTGACCAGAGTATTCAGATTTTAGGCAATTGTACTATTCTCTTTGATATGGAATGAAATTATTCTCTTGAATTGTATGATTTTCAACAAAGCTACTATAAACTGAGTTTATGGGAATCATCTTGAATTGTAGGATTTCCATCGAACCTACTATTGACTGAATAAAGTACAGGGACAAGTTCTATTTGTTAAATCATTTGTTGAGTACAGATTGCTACTGCTCATAGATGAGGTTTGCAAGGATATGACACTAAGGATCCAATTAGGATTGTGGGCCAGAGGAAAAGGTTTGTGGGTTCACAACATTGAGGAGCCACAATCTAAATGGTGGCCTACAATGGGATCCTTGCACAAAAATCCAGAAAGTGTTGTCATGTTGTTTCATATTGCTTTCACAAATTCTTGTTAGAACCACACAAATGTTTAATGGCTACATGTAATTGTGACATGCAAGAGGCATGAAGCCTGTGTAGATGCCTTTTTATGTGATTCCAACAATAATACTTGCTGATGCAGACACTTAAAACACTCTTGTAACCATGCACGAGCCAGAGTTAGTGCCTTGTCTTAGATCAAGGCTAAATGATCACTTTAGGATCTAGGCTACTGTGCACACAGTAACTAAAGGGATATTAGTGAAACCCACAAAATTATTATAGGTGATTTTATATAAATAGGTGTTCTTGTGTTCTCATTGGTTAGTTATGGGTAAATGACAATAAAGTAAGAGAAGTTATAGGTGCTTTTATAGAAATAGGTGTTCTTGTGCTCTCATTGGTCATTCAGACAAAAACTAAACGACACGGTTGCAAGTCGAAAATTGTCATTCAGGCAAAATTATTATGGCCTCGTTGGAAAATTCCTAAAAGAAATGCACTTTTAATGTTTTCTAACAATTTCAGCAATTTTGGCGCTATAATAATCAGACAACAATGATGACATTTACGATAATGAAAATTAAATAAAGATGAATGAGCTTCTCTTGGTTTCAAGAATAATTTATTCTGTACTGAACAAGGCCAACCACGTGAAGGTGGAAGCTCATATGGCCCCTCCAATCCCCCTCACATCACTCTCATTTTCCCAATACCCAATCTATGAAATAGAATATGAACAAACCAAAAATTAATTATTAAGGTCGTAAACAAAATTTTCAATATGTGTTTCTAATATAAATACATAATTTTAGTTTAGCCTATGCAATAGTAAGGCCATTATTTATTGGTTTGAAATAATAAACAACATGCAATAAACCCACATAATTAGTGAATTATTTAAAGACAATAATACCTGCATATTAAAATAAAAAGTTATAACATACCAGCTCATACTCGAACATAACATCTGTATCAATAATCAGGTTTCGTATCTTCTTAATCTTCATCCAACTGATCGACATCTATACCAACATCTGATTCAGAAACGGTGTTGAAATTATCGACCATGTCATCATCATCATCAATTATGTCATTTTCAATAATATCCTCATCGACATCATCATCAATAATTGTTGCCTCGTCTCCTATGCCTGGTTCATCTTCTAATATATCTTCTTCATCTGTCAATGCATCTTCCTGCTCATCTGCCACTGCATCATCTTCTTCTTGATCAATATCATCTTCTTCCTCTACAGTATACTCTACTGGCCTTCCTCTTGGATCATATCTAATAGCAAATGACCATCCGTTCTCACCTAGAACCTCTGAGTAAAAGACTTGTTTGCATTGGCTTGGAAAAACATAGCGATATTTTCCTACAAATTACGATGTTTTAACCATTGGAAATCCATTTTCATGTTGAATAAGAGTTCTATCATCATCACATACATTCATTCGTAGCCTATACCATTTGACGTCGAATAAAACTATTTTGAAGGAATTAAAGTCACACTCAACTATATCATCTAAAAAACCATAATATCTATTTTTAGAGTCTCGAGGATGTCTTTCACTCCTGGAGGAAACATTAGTGACCTGGAATACTGCAGTTATCTCACTATCAGAATTTTTCGGGCACAAATTAGCAAATTTGATACGACCGCCCTCAACCGATATGACCCAACCTAAACGCGTTTGGGCGGGTGCCCTCAACCGAAGCGACCTGACCTGAACACGTTTGGACGGGCGCCCTCAACCGAAACGACCCGAACCGAACGCGTTTGGGCAGGCACCCTCAAACGAAATGGAAAACAGGCCACATGAATGTGCACAAGACACCCATGCGATCACAACTTAGCAAATTTGATACGACCGCCCTCAAACGAAATGACTCGACTCGAACGAGTTTGGGTGGGTGCCCTCAAACGAAACGACACGCGGGCGTGCCTGATCGAATGAAGGCACAAGCGAGAAAATGACAAACGGGCTGTACGAATGTGCACAAGGCACTCGTGCGGTCACAACTTAGCAAATTTGAAATAGCCGCCCTGAAACGAAACGACCCGACTTGACTCGAACGCATTTGGGCGGGTGCCCTAATCACATGGCACGCTCGACTGAATGAAGGCATAAGAGAGAAAACGGAAAACACGCTGCACGAACGTGCACAAGGCACCAATGTGGTCACAACTTAGCAAATTTGATACGACTGTTAGCCCCCCTATGAAATTTTTGACAAGCAAATAGGGGGCTAAATCATTGTTGAGTCTTCAAGGAATGCATTTCCTCTGAAAACACAGTCTCCTTGAAGTCTCCATGTGGCTTTTATCCTTTGATCAAATCCCCTCTGCTGATTCCCCTTTTAAAGCCTCTCTGTTATGTGAAGAAATTCCCAAAGGCCCCCTTTCCCCTTTATTTTCCCCTCATTTAACCTCTTTTTATTTCCCCTTTTCTCCCCTTCTATTTCCCCATTTACCCCTCAAATCCCCCCAAAATCCCCTTTAATTTCTTCCCCTACCCTTCGTTTTTCCTTTTCTCCCCTTTCTCCCTCTATCGTTCCCCTTCCCCAGCCCTCAAATCCATTGAAATGGGCAAAAAACCCCTTTTCGACCTTATTATAAGGCCTAGCCCCTTTCCGCCAGCCCCTTTCAAACCACTTCCCCACATGCCCTGGCGCTGGGACCAAGCGCTTAAGTCCCAGGCGCTAATCGCAATCGGAGCATCGGGCGGGTGCAATTCCTTTGTATCAGTGAAAATCCCTGATGCGATCGTTTTATCACATAAGTCCCGCGACAAGTTTCGGTCCGTTGATCTGTCGTAAAGATCGACGGCGGAGCGCTAATCGCATTTCCCCTCTCCGATCGCAAGTCTCAGCAGTGCCGCCCTGATCACAGTCCTCCGATCGCGTTCTCCACCGTTGATTCCTCCCGCAGATCAACGGTCCAGCGCCAATCGCTCCATCGCAATCGTAAGCCTTCTTGTCCGACCCCCGATTGCGATCCCCCGATTTAATCCCAGCCGTCCATCTGTTGCGCGATCCAACGGCTATCGCACAATCGCTTAATTCCCTTCGTGCCTCCTGTTTCTCCCGCCGATGGATTGTGAGCCGTTGATTTGGCCTTCGGATCTGACGGTCAGCGCTCAATCGCAGACCCCTTCCCGATCGTCAGTCGCAAGTCCTTTCCTTCGTCTCCCGATTTAATCGCAGCCGTCCATTCTCCAGCCGATCCAACGGCTCAGTGCTGATCGCATCGCTGCTCCGCCGCCTCTCTCCATCTCCCTCCGATTAGATGTGGACCGTCGATCTGATCCCAGATCTGACGGTTGGTGTTTAATCGCAACATCTCCCCAATCGCAATCGGAACATTTGTGTTGTGCATTGCGATTGCTCCCCGCTCCGACCTCCGATTGCGATTATTGCGATTTCATCTCCGCCGTCCGTCTCCTCCCGGATCTGACGGCTCATGTTTAATCGCCCTCCGCCTCCGCTGGGTCCCACATCCATAGCTCCGCTTCACTGTTTTTGTGCGTTTCCTTTTGTTATCCGCCCAAATTTAATTGTTGGGTTTTATTACTGTTAATCATTTCTCAACCACTTTGTATCCTTTCCACTGTCCTTTCACTCTTCCGCCACCATTCCTCCGCCTTCACAGCATTTCCTCCACCACCACTGCCCAGGTTTGTAACAGACCTATTGTATTATGCATATAACGCAAAGAGGACTGTTCGGCATCCACCAGCTAGTCAGCAGAAGAGATTCAAAAGGGATTAACGCACATTATTGATATAATTAACATCTAATCCCGCATTCAAAGGATTCAAGCACAGTTTGAAGATTCAAGCACATTGTCAAAGTCTTATCTGTGTTTAATATTGGCAGAGTACATTCTCTCCAGATGTACACCTTCCCACAGCGTTCTCCGTGCCTCCTCGAGCCCTGAAAAGATTAATTGCCCTGTCTGAGCCGCAATAATGGAGGGATGGAGAAGCCATGCAGATCTTTCACCCAGTTCATTTATTCAGAAGGCTAGCGCAAAGCTCCAAGCACCAGAAAGGACTCCAAAGAAATATCAGAGGCCGAGTTCGGCCTGACAGAGCCTCCAAACAGTCTACAGAGTACGCACAAAGCCATTAAGTGGTATGGGCGTGAACACTTCCGCCTTACTGACTTAATGAGATTCATTCAATGTTCATCTACTTCTTTTTTTCTCATTCTCCTATAAAATCCCCAGAAATGAATTGTTGTGGTTGTTGTTGCCTTGCTGGGCATTTGCTGTTAGAGGGATTCATTTGACTGTTGGAACAGTCTTGGGAGGGAATAGCAAAGTAGTTGTATGTAATAGGCTGGGAGGAGAAGTACGGGGCTGCCTGTGTTCGACTTATTGTACAGTGGTTTTACATCGGTCATCAGCTTCTTCACACGGGATCACAGTCTTATTACTATTGAGTGATGTCCTTCTTAATACATTGTTACATTTCCATCTTGTTCATGTTCTGGGCTTGGTCTGGGCTTGCATCGGAATAATGGTATGGATTCACCCTTGTTAGGTGCCCTATAATACTCTACTTGTAATAAATGTTTCTGCTAAAATGTGTTATGCGAGAGTTGGAATTTCGATCAATTTAACCGGTGTAGTGGATGTTGTGCTTGCTCTCAAATCTGCAGATTGAACAGATCAGGTCCTTGGAAGTGTTCTTCTTCAGGTTAGGTGGAAAGGTTTGGAGCTTTGGGGATGATCATCAGCCATACTAGGATCCTTGCGCGACCAGCTGGCCCTTCTAAGATCCCTTCTGTTAAACTTATCTCTGTTTTTCCCTTGGAGTTGCTAAAGCAGACCTGGAGTTAAATGACCTCTGGTCCGATCTATAAGCAGCCCCTTCGTCCCTTTGAGAGTTTCCTTAGAGTATGTCCAAGAAGGTATGGAGTTAAATGACCTCTGACCTGATCTATAGATAGAAATTTGGTTGTCTTTCCTTCTTTCACCTTCCTTCCTTTATGTTCCATTCCACCATCTGCCTAAAATATCCTTTAGTATTAGATGATTTTCCCTTTGGAAGCCTTGGCTAGTGGAGGCAAGTAATTTCCTTTCATGACTCCATAGCCCAATGGATGGCACTGTCTTGGCCTATCATCTTTGCTGAAATGTCTTGCTGCTTTGTTCCTTTCTTCCCATTGCTTTCCCAGTCCACGATCTCCTAACCAACCCAGCAACCAACCAACCAAATCATTTAAAACCCCCCTTTGTGCTTCGTAGCTAGCCTGACATCTCAATCTGAGATTTCAAAGACTTATCATTCTTTGCTCTATTTGGAGAGATCCCTCTCCGGGTCCAGGAGGGCTAGATCCTAGGGCCCCAAAGTGGTTTGATGTTGTCTCATATTTTGGTATTGCCAAATCTGCCAAAACATGGGAACCCCAACAACGACCACCCTCAACCGAAACGACCTGACCCAAACGCATTTGGGCGAGCGCCCTCAAACGAAACGACCCGACCCGAACGCATTTGGGCAAGTGCCCTCAACCGAAACGACTCGACCCGAATGGGTTTGGGTGGGTGCCCTAAAAAAAATGGCAAACGAGCTGCACGAATGTGCACAAGGAACCCATGCGGTCACAACTTAGCAAATTTGATACAGGCGCCCTCAACCGAAATGACCCGACCTAAACGCGTTTGGGCGGGCGCCCTCAACCAAAACGGCCCGACCCGAACGCATTTGGGTGGGCACCCTCAACCGAAATGACCCGACCCGAATGGGTTTGGGTGGGAGCCCTCAAACGAAATGGAAAACGGGCCACATGAACGTGCACAAGGCACCCATGCAGTCACAACTTAGCAAATTTGATACGACCGCCCTCAAACGAAATGACTCGACCTGAACGAGTTTGGGCGGGCACCCTCAAACAAAACAACATGTGGGCATGCCCAAACAGATGAAGGCACAAGCGAGAAAACGACAAACATGTTGCATGAATGTGCACAAGGCACTCATGCAGTCACAATTTAGCATATTTGAAACGGTCGCCCTCAAATGAAACGACCCGACTTGACCCGAACGCATTTGGGCGGGTGCCCTGATCACATGGCGTGCCTGACCGAACGAATGCACAAGAGAGCAAATGGAAAACTCTAACATTATTTCTCATACAACATTTTTTTCGAGGGCAATAAACTCTACCATCACCCCTTTCACGCTTTTGAATTTTTGTTCCACCTCTAATGTTTTCTTCCATTGATGCAACACGACGCGACACGGCGCGCCCGACAGAACGATGCCACAAGGGAAAAAATTGCAAACGGGCCACCCGAACATGCACAAGGGACGTCACAACATAGAAAAATTGATACGGGCGTCCTCGAATGAAATGGCTCGACCGGAACGTGCCCGGTTGGGCGCCGACCTCACACGGCACGACATGATGAGCCTGAACGAACGTTGATGCCACAAGGGAGAAAACAACAAACAAGCCGCCCGAACTTGCACAAGGCACTCGGGTGGTCACAACTTAGTAAAACTGATACGGGCACCCATGAAAGAAACAGCCCGACCCGACCTGAACGCGCACGTTCGGGCGACCTCACAAGGCGCGACATGGCGCGCCCGACCGAACGATGCCACAAGGGAGAAAATGGCAAACGGGCCGCCTGAACGTGCATAAGGCACTCGGGTGGTCACAACTTAGAAAAACTGATACGGGCGCCCTTGAACGAAACGACCCAACCCGAATGTGCCCGGTCGGGCAACCTCACAATACAGCGCGACACGGCATGCCTGACTGAATGATGCCACAAGGGAGAAAATGGCAAATGGGCCACCCGAATGTGCACAAGGCACCCGGGTGGTCAAAACTTAGCAAAACTGATATGGGCGCCCTCGAACGAAACGACCTGACCTGAATGCGCCCAGTCGGGCGACCTCACACGACGTGACATGGCGTGCCCGACCGAACGATGCCACAAGGGAGAAAATGGAAAACGAGCCTCCTGAACGTGCACAAGGCACCCAGGCAGTCACAACTTAGAAAAATTGACATGGGCACCCACGAACGAAACGACCCGACCCAACCCGAATGCGCCCAGTCGGGCGACCTCACACGGCGTGACACGACGCGCTCGATCGAACGATGTCACAAGGGAGAAAATGGAAAACAGGCCAACCGAATGTGCACAAGGCACTCAGGCAGTCACAACTTAGCAAAACTGATACGGGCACCCTCGAACGAAACGACCCGACCTGAACGCGCTCGGTAGGGCGACCTCAGATGGCGGGACACGACGCGCCCGATCGAACGATGCCACAAGGGAGAAAATGGAAAATGGGCTGCCTGAATGTGTGCAAGGCACCTGGGTGGTCACAACTTAGAAAAACTGATACGGGCACCCTCGAACGAAACAGCTCGACTCGACCCAAACGCACCCGGTCGGGCGACCTCACACAGTGCAACACGGTGCGCATGACCAAATGATGCCACAAGGGAGCAAACGGAAAATGGGCTGCCCGAATGTGCACAAGGGACTCGGGTGGTCACAACTTAACAAAACTGATACGGGCGCCCTCGAATGAAACTACCCAACCTTTAGCGCCGACCTCACACGGTGTGACACGACGCACCTGAACGAACATCGATGCCACAAGGGAGAAAACAAAAAATGAGCCGCCTGAACGTGCACAAGGCACTCGAGCGGTCACAAATTAGCAAAACTGATATGGGCACCCTCGAAATAAATGGCCCGACCCGAACGCGCTGGGTCGGGCGACCTTGCATGGCGCGACACGATGCGCCCAAACGAATAATGCCACAAGGAAGAAAATGGAAAACGGGCCGCCTGAACGTGCACAAGGGACTCGGGCGGTCACAACTTAGCAAAACTGATACGGGCACCCTCGAACGAAACGACCCGACCGGAACGCGCTCGGTCGGGTGCCGACCTCACATGGTGCGACATGACGCGCCCGAACGTTAATTCCACAAGGGAGAAAACAACAAACGAGCCGCCTGAACATGCACAAGGAACCCAGGTGGTCACAACTTAGCAAAACTGATACGTGCGCCCTCGAACAAAATGGCCCGACCCGACACGACGCACCCGACTGAATGATGCCACAAGGGAGAAAACAGAAAATGGGCCGCTCGAACGTGCACAAGGCACTCGGGCGGTTACAACTTAGCAAAAATGATACGGGCACCCTCGAACGAAACGACTCGACCTGAACGTGCCCGGTCAGGTGACCTCACAGTACGGCGCGACACGACGCGCCCGACCGAATGATGCCACAAGGGAGCAAACGGAAAATGGGCCACCCGAACATGTACAAGGCACCCGGGCGGTCACAACTTATCAAAACTGATACGGGCGCCCTCGAACGAAACGACCGCCCTGGACGCATCCGATCGGGCGACTCACACGGCGCGACACGACGCGTCCGACTGAACGATGCCAAAAGGGAGAAAATGGAAAACAGGACGCCCAAACGTGCACAAGGCACCTGGGCGATCACAACTTAGCAAAAATGATACAGGTGCCCTCGAACGAAACGGCCCGACCCGACCCGAACGCGCCCAGTCGGACGACCTCACACGGTGCGACACGACGCGCCCGACCGAACGATGCCACAAGGGAGAAAACGACAAACGAGCCACCTGAACGTGCACAAGGCACCCGGGTGGTCACAACTTAGCAAAACTGATACGGGCGCCCTCGAACGAAATGGCCCGACCTGAACGCGCTCGGTCGGGTGACCTCACACGTCGCGACATGGCGTGCCCAACTGAACGATGCCACAAGGGAGAAAACGGAAAACAGGTCGTCCGAATGTGCACAAGGCACTTGGGTGGTCACAACTTAGCAAAACTGATAGGGGAGCCCTCGAACGAAATGGCTCGACCTGACCGAATGATGCCACATGGGAGCAAACGGAAAATAGGCCGCCCAAACGTGCACAAGGGACCTGGGCAGTCACAACTTAGCAAAACTGATATGGGCACCCTCGAACGAAACGACCCGACTCGAATGCGTCCGGTCGGGCGGCTTCACACGGCGTGCTCGAACGAATGATGCCACAAGGGAGCAAACAACAAACAGGCCACCAAACATGCACAAGGCACCCTGGCAGTCACAACTTAGCAAAACTGATACGGGCACCCTCGAACAAAATGGCCCGACCTAAACGCACCCGATCGGGCAACCTCACACTGCACGACACGGCGTGCCCGACCATGGTTGGGGGCACACATTAAAAGTGAACCAAGGAGTGAGCACATCACGTCTATAATATTTTATGAAACTCCTTAGAAGTCCCATCATAACCACCTTCCATCTTAATCACAATGTGATATGTCAAGTAAAGATATCTTATTATGTTGCTCCAACCATTCAAAAAGGGGACCCAAGTTAGATTATTATTTATTAAGGGAGAGGCCAAAGAAATTAATTTACAAACCGTCGCTATAGCGACACTTAGCCCAAACCGTCGCAAGAGTGACACTTAGCCCAAACCGTCGCAAGAGCGACACTTAGCCCAAACTATCACAATAGCGATGATTTTTTTTTGAAATTGTTGCACTAGCGACGCTTTTGCCCAAACTGTCGCAATAGCGACGTTTTCCTCCAAACGTCGCAATAGCGACACATTGCTCTAATTCGTCGCAATTTCGACGCATTTTCCCAAACTGTCGAAATTCTAACACTTTGCTACAAACGTCGCAAGACTGACACTAACTTCTATGTGTCGCAATACCGACACTTGTCTCCAAACGTCTGTATAGCGATAGTTGTGGGTGAGATTTGAAAAATTGATAAATTTTGGGGAAATTTACGACATTTGGTCAAAAGTGTTAGAACCAAAGTGTCGGAATTTCCGCCAAATGTACTAGTGCTTGGAACCAAATTTCACACCCTCATGTGTGAAAGGAGATATTTGCAAAAAGGTTTGACCAAGTCAACCAGTGCAGGATATGAGGTGGAAAGCACTGCATGGGACAACGTAGGAGGGAAGCTTCTAGAGGAAGGGAAACCCTAATTCGAAGTAGGGCCCATGGAGAGCCTTCATTTGCTATATATGGAGAGGAGGAGAGCCATTGTTATTTAGGCATATGTTTATGATTTCATGTCTATTCAGACATTGAGAATTATTTGTTGTTTAGAAATAATTGCCAGGAAACTTCTGTTTATGATTTCCTCACCTTCTTGGGAGGCCTCTTGAAGGTTGGTTCTTCATTCTCCACATTTCTTGGCTCAAGGCCAAAGCTTCCTCCTCCAGGTCAGTGTTATTGCTGCAGCAGCATAATACTGTGTTGTAGGGTGTTGCAGTGGAGACTTCACAACACCTCTTCCATCTTTGTTTTTTAGAGAGAGATACTTTCCTTTCTTTGGGAGATCAGATTGGAAGCTAGAGAGCTGATTTGCAGATCTTGGCACTTGGCCACAGTGATCTATTCCACTCACTGCGCAGTCCCTCTTAGTGACTGCGTTATTTTCATGCAGAATCTGTAGTGAGGGTTTGCAGATTGATTTGAGGGTGAGATCTCAAGTGTAAGGATCAGCCTTCCACTTAGGAGATCCATTGGAGGAGGTTTAATTCAGTTTGTTCATCCTCTTCAACCTTCTTCATTGAGTTCCAAATTTGAGTTGCAGCAGCTGTCCAGCAACTCCAGCATTTTTTCCATTTTGTGTATTTTAGCCAATCCCTTGGAGGATTGATGTATTATTGTATCTAAGGGTTAGAGCTTTGCTCCCCTATCATACTTGAGCCATATATTGTCATATTCATGTATTGACATCATTTTGTAGTAGTGTTCTATCATAGACTGCGTCCTCATAGCCTGGTTTTATGCAGAAATAGTAGTGTTATTTCATTTCCATGTACATGTATTGTTGAGGCTTGCATTGCCTTTCTTGAGAGGTTGTTTCCTCAAGAACTTGTACTCTTTTACTGCTATAACATTACTCTTGGCTATTCATACATCTTCTTGTCTCACAACTCATTGAATAACACTGTCTCTTCATGGTATGCTCATGTTTATGTTTGCATATTGTTGTAGCTCACTTTTGAGTGGGATTCTTCAAGAAGCTCTATAGATAGAGTCTGAAAAGGGCCAGATAGCCTTTGGATCTCACACTTCCTTGAGAAGGTGACACATTCGGTAAATGCCTCTTTAGTCAATCTCTCGGAATAGGATTGATGATCGACAAACATTCCCGAAAAGGAATATTGATAAAGGGTATTCGAACAACTCTATCGGGGTCGCTGTACCTCATGAGTCTTCGCTAAGAAGATCGTAATGTCAAGAAGATGATTTCCTTACCAAGGAGAGTATCCAGAGGAGACCTCCAAGGAGGTCAAGAAGATTGAAGAAGAAGAAGAAGAAGTACCATGCACTTCCTATTCTCATCAAGAAGAAGACATCGAGCATGGAAGATACTGATCATCGATTTTTTGAGTGATTACCTTGCTGAGTATAGATCTCAACCTAGAGCCTTCAAAGGGACTCGATTTTCCTCATTTCATACTAACATGAAGAAAGAGAAGAGACCATGTAGCAAAAGAGAAATCAAAGGTAATATATTTCTGTTGTCTACCTATGATGGGTCATCTACTGAAAAAACTTGGGTGAGAAAGTTGGAGACATTTTTCCTACTACATCCTGTAGCAGAGAAAGAAGCTGTTGAAATATCAGTGCTGCACTTGGGGGGTGAAGCCTATGTTTGGTGGAGCAGCCACTTGAGCCATGAAAGGGTGATAAATTTTGCAAATTTCATCCAAGTGTTGATCAAAACCTTTGATGATGAAGGGGAAAATAAATAAAAGATCACATCACCACTTGATGAGCCTTGGGATAACGCTGTCACACTCATGGAGGAGCAGCCACATGCATCAACAGTTGGGGAAGCCAACACTTTTGAGGAAGGAACTATTGCAACCCTATAAGAAGTTCCAAATGCACATCAAGGTATGAAAGAATTTCCACAATCTATTGTTTCAACAACTTCTTTTTAAAATTGTGGATATTTGCTTTTGAATGACCAAGGGTAAAATCCCATTGCTACTATAGAGTAGCTTGGTTGCATTGCGCTGTGCAACATGGAAACACTCAAGAAGGAATCAAACCATCATTCTCATGAGCCATTGTTGGGTTGTACATCACATTGGAGGTTGGGGTTTGAAGCCTTGAAAATTGATGGTAGAAATATTGGAGTAAGAAGCCCTTTCTCCCTTCAAGATGACACTTTCTCAATGAGCTCCTCTCAGCTCAAATAGGAACTTCTACTTTCAGATCCAAGACCTCATTGATTTTTTAAGACTATGGATGAGAGGGATGTCTCAAGGAGAGATCTCATCAGAGGTGCACTTCAACACACCATGGAGTGCAAAGATTTTCTTCTTTTCTCACAAAAGAAGATAGAAGATGAAAGAAATCTTAGGATGGATAACATCTCTCATGCTTGTGTTGGACATTCCTTGAGCCACACACATCATGATGGGAGGTTTTTTCCTACCACCTATTTGAGTCTTGATAGGGTCTCATTGATCCTTGAGGAAATTGCATTTCAAAATCCCATGAAGTGCAAAGATAGGAGTATGATTTGGGAGGATGGTAGCCCTCATGGGGGGAGTACCAATATGAAGAAAAGAAGGAGGCATCCACAAGTGATTGAGTGGATGTGGTTGATGAGCAAGGAGCTAGGAGGCTACTTGCAAATCTATGATACTGGGCAATAGGAGGCTTGGTTGCGCTGGTTACTCTTGAAAGAGTTTGGCCACCACTTGGAAAACACTCTTCTTAAGAGTTGGAGGATGGATAATTGCATCATTGAGCAACATAGAGTATGGATGCATGATGTTGGTGTGACATTCATATCATTCATTGTGTCTCCATCACATGAGTTGTATGATGGAAGTACGGGAGGCAACAAATTATTTTGTTGCTTTGCTTGTTTCTGGGAGAGCAAGAGCAGATTTTCTCTCACACTTTGCATGGTGTTGCAGGAGGAGGACATGGCATTATCTCCTTGGTCTTTGATGATTTGTAAGCTCTTCTATCTTGGGGAGTATTCCATATTTGTTGCAGCATTATTGGAGGAATATTTGATAAGGAGCATGTCAAAGGACAGAGTTTTATATTGACAGGGGCTTATTTGCATGAGCTCACAACAATGTCACTTTGGAGCAGAGTCTTATGGATGAAATGTGCCCAGTGGAAGTGTGGTGGATCCATAACCCACAGGTCCCAGGATAATTTCATATTTTTTGCACTTGATGAATAAAGAGGAGGTAATGATGATAGAGCCATCTACCACTATAGCATGTTCTTCTTGACTTGGGGTTCCAAGCATCTTCTTGTAGCACATGGTTCATTCTTCTTCATAGCATGCCAAAACACTATGGAGTACTCATTTATGGACCCATATACCATCTTACTTCCAGCATATGGTGAGAAGTTTGTTTATACATTCATTAATTTGCACAATCTTACCATTCTTATGCAGTGCATTGCTTCACAAGAGGGAAAGCTTGTCACATTGCACCATGAGTTTTATTGGGCCAAAATACATGATGGAGGCAGCCATATATTTTGTGGCCTTGGAAAAATGTTTTATCACCACATGTATGTTCAATTTCTGCACTATAAAATGTATCATATGAAGGCATACATGATTCACCATGTAAAAATAAACATTTTTCCTTGTGCTTTCATCAAGCAACAACTTGTAAAACTGTGCTGTACTTGTTTGGGAAGCTGTTGGTACCTTCTTGCACCACATGAAACCTTCAACATTATCTTCATATTATTTCTGATCATCACTTCATTTGCTGATATAGATCATATTTTTAAAGGAAGCATGATTATGAGAGAGGCACATAAGTTGGATGTGTCCTTGAGTGAGAAAAATTCTCACATTTTCTACACTACATGTTCTAATGGGAGCATGGGAGGAGGTATGGCCACCACTACTACATATGTGTTCTCTTTTGAAGTGGACCATGGAATTGATAGAAATCCATTGTATAGCCATGGGCAAGTGTTTGGTCATGTATTGTTGTTACATTCAGCCATTTACTATCCACTAGTAGATGTGATGGATTTTGTACATTGCTTGCCATGTAATTTTCTGAAGTTGCAGTGGATGGAACTGCGCTGTGTCCTCTTGAGATGTTGTTTGCACTTTGTAGCATCATGTAAAACCTACAAAAAAATTCTCATTTGGATATTCTATGATGAACATGTCCTATTCATCATGGATGATATGTTTTGGGCCAACTTGTTCTTCATTGTCGGAAGAGAACTCTTTGGAGGATTTTTCTTCATTTTTCCATTTGAGGGAAATAATTTTGCAGCCCAGGATCAATACACTCTCTATACTTGTCATGAGTGGAGAGAAGGAAAACATGGGGTAGGCTATGATGCTTACCATGATCAGATTTTCATCCCACCTTCATTTCCGGAGCTTGAGGTGGAAGGAGATTTTCAGGAGTTGCCTTGTTGGGAGGTGGCTCATTTTGTTTGGATGATTTCTTGGGGATGGAGGATCCACATGAGGGAGATGATCCTCATTATATTTCATACTCCATGACTTGAGTGGAGATTCTTCAGTTCTATCCTTGCAGTTTCTTGGGGACAAGCAACATTTGGGAGGGAGGGACTGTAATGTTCCAAATTTTTCTTCAATAAATTGGAACATTAATTTTTGTCTAAATTAATTTAGGAGATGAATAATTGGGTAAGTATGCCCAATGATAATAAAAAAATAAATAAAATCCCTCTAGTGTGAAAAGGTATTAGCTATGGAACTAGATTTCACACCCTCATGTATGAAAGGAGATATTTGCAAAGAGGTTTGACCAAGTCAACCAGCGCAGGATATGAGGTGGAAAGACTACATGGGACAGTGTAGGAGGGAAGCTTCTAGAGGAAGGGAAACCCTAATTCGAAGTAGGGCCCATGGAGAGCCTTCATTTTCTATATATGGAGAGGAGGAGAGCCATTGTTATTTAGGCATATGTTTATGATTTCATGTCTATTCAAACATTGAGCATTCTTTGCTGTTTAGCAAGAATTGCTGGGAAAATCCTGTTTAGGATTTCCTCACCTTCTTGAGAGGCCTCTTGAAGGTTGGTTCTTCATTCTCCACATTTCTTGGCTCAAGGCCAAAGCTTCGTCCTCCAGGACATCGTTATTGCTGCAACAACATAATACTGTGTTGTAGGGTGTTGCAGTGGAGACTTCACAACACCTCTTCCATCTTTGTTTTTCAGAGAGAGAGACTTTCCTTTCTTTAGCAGATCAGATTGGAAGCTAGAGAGCTGATTTTCAAATCTTGGCACTTCGCCACAATGATCTATTCCACTCACTGCGCAGTCCCTCTTAGTGACTGCGTTATTTTCATGCAAAATCTATAGTGAGGGTTTGCAGATTGATTTGAGGGTGAGATCTCAAGTGTAAGGATCAGCCTTCCGCTTAGGAGATCCATTGGAGGATGTTTAATTCAGTTTGTTCATCCTCTTCAGCCTTCTTCATTGAGTTCTAGATTTGAGTTGCAGCAGCTGTCCAACAACTCCGACATTTTTTCCATTTTGTGTATTTCAGCCAATCCCTTGGAGGATTGATGTATTATTGTATCTAAGGGTTAGAGATTTTCTCCCCTATCATACTTGAGCCATATATTGTGATATTAATGTATTGACATCGTTTTGTTGTAGTGTTCTATAATAGACTGCGTCCTCATAGCCTAGGTTTATGCAGAAATAGCAGTGTTCTTCCATTTCCATGTACATGTATTGTTGAGGCTTGCATTTCCTTTCATGAGAGGTTGTTTCCTCAAGAACTTGTACTATTTTAATGATATAACATTATTATTGGCTATTCATACATCTTCTTGTCTCACAACTCATAAAATAACGCTGTCTCTTCATGGTATGCTCATGTATATGTTTGCATATTGCTGTAGCTCACTTCTGAGTGGGATTATTCAAGAAGCTCTATAGACAGAGTCTGAAAAGGGCTAGATAGCCTTCAGATGTCACACTTCCTTGGGAAGGTGACACATCTGGTAAATGCCCCTTTAGTCAATCTCTGGAATAGATTTTAGATTGTTGACATTCCTGAAAAAGGAATATTATCCAAAGAAATACTGGGTAAGTTTCACATGGAGAGCTGCAAACCCATGGACACTCCTCTTCCAGGAAATTGGAGGAAAGAGGATGCTACTTTTGGAGAGGTAATGGATGCTACTGTCTACAGGCAGTTAGTTGGTTCACTGATGTATTTAGTGAACACTAGACCAAACATTTTCTACTCAGTTAACCAGCTGAGTCAAGCTATGGTTAAGCCTACCAAGCTCTTTTGGAAGGCGGGGAAGCATATCTTGAGATACCTGAGGGGCACATCAGAGTGTGGATTATCGTACAGACAAAAAGAGGGAGTGAAGCTTCAAGGCTTCATGGATGCAGATTGGGCAGACAGTCAATCAGACAGAAAGAGCACATCAGGAGGGATCTTTAGTATAGGATCGACAATAGTTTCTTGGTACAATAGGAAGCAATGATCTGTGGCACTCAGTTCAGCAGAGGTAGAGTACATGGCAGCAAGTCAAACTGCATGTGAGGCTATCTGGATGAGAAATATATTGGTTGGTTTGTTTGGTTCTCAGATGGATCCGACAGTGATACATTGTGATAATCGGAGTTGCATTAAAATCTCGATTAATCATGTGTTTCAGGATAAATAGAAGCACATAGATATCCGGTACCACCATCTCAGAGATTGTGTGCAAGGGAACATAATGTTACTTTAGTACATTCCCATGGAAGATTAGGATGCAGATATCCTGATGAAGGCGCTCACCTGGAGAAAATTTGAATACCATAGAGATAGGATTGGGGTGAAGGATAATCCATTTCTTGTTGAGAGGGAGTGTTTAAGTTCAACAAGAAATTTCAGCACCTACACTAGTGTGGGACCAGGAGGTCCAAGCAGCACCTACACTAGTGTGGGACCACAGGTCTTAGCAACACCTACACTGGTGTGGGCTAAATTTGGTGCATGTCTATTTTAGTTATCCCTTAATTAAGATGGGCAATAAAATGTAATCTAATCTCAAAATAACTTGTAATATTTAATGAGTGTGATAAAGTCAGTTAACCCATGAATTTCGAGTTGAGGGTAGTTGGTGAGGCATGTAGAGTAATTCTAGTTGTAACAGAGTTCAAAGTGCAGTGGTGCATTAGTTAATGCAGGTTGTAATCAATTTAACTCAGTTGTGCTAGTTGTAACTATTTGATACACTAGTGAGAGATCAAGTGAATTAAATATTATTTAATTCACAATCAGTGATCTCATATGCAACTGAGGATTTACTATTATTAGCTGCATGCATGTCAGTTCCAATGGAGACCCAGTTGAGATTTAGGTGAAAGGGAAGTTGACTATCGGTTGTATGATTATTGGGTTGCACCCATGAAACCAAACACCCATTGGATTTCCCATTATCCTTGCACAATTAAGGAGGGCCAAAATTTCTATGGAATAGGGATTTCATTCCACATGAATTGCGCAAGCAAGGCATGATGTTTAGAAGCTGAGAATTGGATAAGTGTTGGTCAATTTTGTCTAGGACAGTGTGATACAATTAGCTAATTATAGGAGGGCTCTTGTGAGAAGAGTTGTATGTAATTGTTTCATGTATCCATGTTGAATATACAATAGATGATAGTGGGGTTTTTAGAAGCAAGCTTTCCCCAGGAAATTATCTATGTTGTGGTTTTATCGATTCTTCTTTGCTTCATGTGATTGGCGATTGTGTTTTTAATTCCGCAATTAATTTGTAGAAGTGATTCAATATATAGCTTTAGCACATTTTTAGATCGGATTGAATCCATGATATACATGCTTGTTGTATAATTTCTACACCCATAACTATTTATATTGTTGTAGTATGGAAACTCAATCACCTTTTGTCAAATTATCTTCATAAACTCTCTCTATATTTGTTGTTTTGTTATATTTTGTATATTAATGAGATTCTCTTTTATAATTAGTGAAATATTCTTCTAAATGATTTTTATTATTAGGCCCCGTATATATTTTCTTGTGAAAATTTTGTATCTATGCAACTCATTGTTGTATAGACTTTAAAAAGTGTTATTTTAAAAGTTATGTATTGTCATCATTTAACTAAATACAACCATAGGAAACATTTTCTTTATTATATGAAATTAAATAATGCATGCTTTCTTTATCTACTTAGGAAATTTTGGATATATGCAAATCATTATTATTGTATAGACCTTAAAAGGTGTCATTTTAAACAAGCTTGGTTGCATGGCAGCTAGCCCCTACCTTGAGTGGGGAGCGGGGATTGTTTTAAAGTACGAAATCCACATGGATATATGAAAGAGAAAGGGAAATCTAATTGGTATGATGTCGTTGGAGGAAAGACAAACATCAATTACAGAAATAACTTTCCTAGAAGACCAACATTTTAAAGTTCTATGAAGTCGATTTCTGTGGGAAGTGAGAACTGTTGGATTATTCTTACGGCTCTTGTTCATATATATTGAATTCCTTGTCCTAGACTTTGTCTGTCTTTGCTTCCTAGTTTACCCTAGGTTTCAAAGCTAAAAAGTAAATATCTTGAGAGTTTGACATATCAAATATTGGAGCTCTGCCACCAAGAAATGATTATTAGACCTCGATTAGTGTGTTTGTCCTAGTAGTAGTAGCAATAGGGAAATGAGGGACATGCCCTCTTCCCCATGTTGGAAGCAATTAGTTAACGAAACAAATAAACTATTAAATATTACATTTCTTAGATAAAGAAACAAATAAACTATTGAATATTACATGAATAAGTAGATAACTTACATTAATATTACTCGTTGGTATTGAGTTTCCTTAATTATTGATACATTCGCCCTCGATGTCCAACGAACATTTATAACGACCATTATTATTTAAAAAGAACTAGTTTATATATTAAGAATCAACAAACATATAACTAATTCACTAAATCAATGATATATTGCAGCAACAATCTTGAAAGTCGGATACCAAATTTCATACAACTTAATGTAGTTATATTACTTGGTTACGATTGAGCTTTTATCCTTCGTTTTAATGCTTTGAACTATTTTTTCACTATAGACTTTTAATTTGTGATTTTATATG
Source organism: Pinus albicaulis (assembly GCA_034641835.2). NCBI lineage: Eukaryota > Viridiplantae > Streptophyta > Pinopsida > Pinales > Pinaceae > Pinus > Pinus albicaulis. The sequence continues at coordinate 335,637,440 of CM076584.1, forward strand.
TGTGGAAGTTTTGTCCTAAATCAATGTATATTTTAAATTTCAAAAACAAAAATTACTTATCTTTATAAAGGACACACATGGGTGGGGTAGTCTTGTTTTATTAAAACTAATATACATTGTTTATATTAATAGTTAAATGAAATTTCAATTTAAAATAACATGAATTTACATTAAAGAAAAATGAAATCTTCAACTAGAACATTTCCAAATGAAAACTAGTCCAATTTTTTAAGGATTTATTTTAAATAGTGTCAATATTTAATTATAAGATCATCCTACTTAATTAATATCAAAATCGGATATGAATTTCAAATTCAAAAAATACAAAGAATTATTTTTTTTTTAAGAAAAAAAGAAGAGATAACAACATAATAACATATACTAATGAAAATAAATTACAAAGTAAGTATATATATATATATATATATATATGAAATGCAAGGATTTTGAAAACAACTAATTATAAATGCTAAAGGCTAAAGACAAAAACAAGTTAGAGAAGGTATATGATAAACCCATATATAAATTATTTAAGAGGATTTAAAATATCAAGAAAAAGGAAATGGAAATGGTAAACTAATATATATGGTGCCTACCACTTACCATAGTGTTGATAAGGAAACAAATGTTACATGAAAGGATGTGAGAAAGTGAAAGTGCATAATATGAACAAGGGGAGAAGACTATCTACAAACTCAAACTAGTTGGGTGGTTGGGAAATAACACTAAACAATGTATGAGGGACATGCCCTCTTCCCCATGTTGAAATCAATTAGTTAAAGAAACAAATAAGCTATTAAATATTACATTTCTTAGATAAAGAAACAAATAAAGTATTAAATATTACATAAATAAATAAATAACTTACGTTGGGAGATAATGCTAAACAATGTATGAGGGACATGCCCACTTCCCCAGGTTGGAATCAATTAGTTAAAGAAACAAATAAGCTATTAAATATTACATTTCTTAGATAAATAAACAAATAAACTATTAAATATTACATAAATAAGTAAATAACTTACAATAATATTATTTGTTGGTATTAAGTTTCCTTAATTATTGACACATTCTCCCTAGATGTCCAACCAAAATTTCTAACGGCCATTATTATTAAAAAATAATTAGTTTATAAATTGAAAATCAACAAACATATTTAACCAATTCACTAATCAATAATATATCATAGCAACAATCTTGAAAGTTGGATATCAACTTTCTCATACAACTTAATGTAGTTATATTACTTGATGTGTTAAATATTTAATTAAGAAAAATTAAAATTAAATGGAAAAAATAATATATATATATATATATATATATATAATCTTTTAAATAATTTTTTAACTTTTAATTTATTTATTTTTATTAACATTTGATATTAAAAAAAACTTATACAATTATAGTTCAAAGGAAAAATATACATTGATGATCCCATATACATATATATATTAATGTTTTAGATAATTTTTATTTTCTTAAAGTTGATAAATTTTATTAATTCAGGAAAATATTACAATATTAAGTGCTTTGATTTGGATCTCCACCAAATTCATTCCTACTGGACTTTTTGGCTAGGTGGTATATGCAAAAAAAGAAAGACAAAAATAACAAAAAATTGGTTTTCCATACACAAATAGCCCACAAAGACCAAAAGTACCATAGAATCCATATGCACCCAATTGTCATCCTACAAATTACATATTATCGGCATCTTGGTCTGTTGGACCGTTTCATGTTGTTGACATAATGCCTCGTGTACATGGGCCTTTGTATGCTCTACCCTACCCTCAAGATGATCTAGACTTGCTTGCAACCTCTTTTTCCCATGACAGAGGGAGGCCATTCAGTCCATCATCTATCATTGGTTGTGTTGGAGGTCATTCATGAATGCAATAATCTTGTTTCTATCGTTGTGGTGGTCTCGTGTCAACTTCTCCATGAGGAATACGATTTGGTGGAGTTGTGCCTCCAAGGATTCGAAAGGAGGTGGAAGGAGCACCCTCCCAAGCGATTGGTCTCTCGACTGGTCCACTTATTCCCCAAATTTTGGACGATCCCCTTAGTGAGTTTCCCTTTGGCCTCTTAGGTTGACATCCCTACTCACTCCACCATGTTGTCTCTACATATTGCATCTCCCTAATGTAACTAGACCCACACTCCATAGGGAAATGCCACCAACAACAACAAGGGATTGCTAATTGACCATGTCAGTTGCCATGACGACAACCACCACAGACTCTCTCCTCCTCACATTCACGTCAACCTGAAACCCTTTGGGGCCACAAGATACAATCTTACAGACTCCTTCCTCCAGAGTGTGGTTCAGCGGTCGAGCCCAACGCTCTCCCCGCACCCCAAAGGTCCTAGAGGTAACCCCAATCCTGAAATTCACATGCAAAAAAACAAGCTTTTACAAAGGCACGACCAATACCACCTGAATTTTTTTATTTTTAATTGTATTTTTATGAACATTTTATTCATATAAAACTTTTAATATTATTAAAAGAAGACATTAAAAAATCGTATATATATTATTAAAAAAATACATTAAAAAATTGTATATAAAAATATAAAGTAAACAAAAAACATACATCGACAATCCATACATAATTATTATTTTTATGAATTCACATAAAATATATTTAAACAAGGGCTACATAGTAGCTAGTGCCGCCTCTTAGTTAAAATGTAACTAAATTAAAGTAAAAATATTAAATTCAAGTTACTATTTATGCTTAGAATTAGGTCAATTTAGATTCTATTAATTGGTAAATTGAAGTACTCTAACTTCCTCCAAATCATTGGTTTGACAAACTTTAATGATTAGATTGACCTTTTGATGTTTTAATTTTTGTTTAAAACAAAAATGTTACATTGAATAAACAATCATAAATATTATTTGTGAGTTCAATAAAAAATTATAAATATTTTGTCTTAAAGTTGGTCAATTTTCTTTACTTCCGAAAAGGAATTTTTCTGAATATATATGGTACTAGAACCAACATATGAAGAGTAGAGTATATTTGTGATATAAAGTAAGGGTAGTGCATATTAAACAAATCAATTATATTTGAAACGAAATTATTTTTTAATGCTTTCCATTTTTAAAAAGCTAATATCGACTCGCACATTTATCAACATGGAATGAACATAATCTGTTTGTTTATTGTTGGAGATAAAAAAAAAACCAAATATGATTGGGTCACATCAAGTCATTTGTAAAATTTTGAAAAGAATTTTCATCTTTGTTTTAAAATAATGTCCAGTCACTCGTGCACAAGTGCAGACCGGATGCAACTTGAATCAACTATAGTAAAAAACCTCTCGTCAGAGATATGTATATATACACAAATGTCCTAGAAGATCTTTTTAAACTAAAGGTGATGTCGTTGTCCTTGTCAGTTAACTTTAAATATTGTTGGCTTACAATGTTCATTTAATTTAGCATGAACTTTTGCTCGCCGCGTTTGAGGTATACACACCTATGATTTGGGTCTATGTACAAATGGCCACAGAACCCTTAGATAGCTAAAAGTACTAAAGCATGTAAGTACTAGCAATAAAATTGAATATACATGTACCAAATATTTTTATTGCATCATAATTATTCTATCACTAATTACGAAGCATTTTCCAATAACATCTTCAAAGTTATAGCGAATAAAATTATAGATAAATACCAATAAACATATTGCAATAAATACAAAAATAATTTGTGAAATTAAACTTTGTTAAATCCAAAATTATACAGGATCTTTGACCAAAATAATAATTGGTCACCCTAAAATGAAATGCGTAAAACTTGCTCAACAAGCATAATAAATTTAAAAAAATAATATTTCAAAATTGATAAATAAACACTTTAATACCATAGTCATGACTTCATAAAAAAAATAAAAAATAAATAGCTTTAAAGTGTTTAAAAAAAATATTACATAAATAAACACTTTAATATCATTGCTGGACTTTTTGTAAATTAGCATTAATGTAAAATAATAAAGAGCAAGTCGATCACTCTAGTTATAGTTCTATTAAAGACCATAATAATCAATAAAAAGGCTAACAAATAATAATAATAATAATAAAAATAATAATCCATTAGAACATGCTATCTCATTTTTAAGAGAGAACAACGAAATGACGTGAATGTCACATGTGTTGAAGCAATATCGAATGCATGACAAAAGACTAATTTGAAATATTCCTCAATATTTATTGCTATAAACACCGTAAGGACAAAGAAACTAATATAATATTCTAAGGTGAAATTGTTCATAATTTATTTAATATAGTTTAGGAAATAAAGTTTGGATAAACTTTATGCCAGTTCTCTCGATTATGTTAGTATCTTATACTCGGACTTGATTTTTTAATTTTATTTTCTTTTGGCCCCACTTTGATATGATATGATTTGATTTTTTTAATTTAATTTTGTTTTGTCCCCACTTTGATATGAAATGAGGTTAATATCCTCCAAGCTAGTGATGCCTGGTGCAATTGAAGGATCTGCTCGATTTGATTAATAATATAGATTATTTTAAAAAATTTAAAAATAATAAAAATATTGAGTTAATTGTTGATTTTTGATATAATTATATTTAATTAATAAGTTTGGATTTATTTTAATTTTGGATTTATCAAGTGTTGAGAGGGATCAAATTTTTTAGTGTAAACTTTATTTTTGAGTGTAAAATTTGCGACTCTTAATAGATCCAGAATTTGATCTCTTTGGACGCATGATAAATCCAAAGTTGAAATAAATATCTGGTGGTTTAATTATTAATAATCATTTATTTTATTTTAATTTTATTTTATGTAATTTGAACGAGTCAAAATGTTTTAATTAATAATTAATAATTAATAATTTTTATTTATGTAATTTTACCAAGTCAAAATATTTACATAACATAACATAGTATTACCACATCTCTTTCATATTGGGTGTGCAAATCTCTCTCAATATTTGATAAATATGAAACTAAAATAAATCTGAGTTGGTTTAATTATGAATAATTAATAATTATATTTATTATATTTTATTTCTATATCTTATTTTATCTATTTAAAATATTAATTTAATAATTTAAAATTGATATATACACTAACATGAGTTACAAGAACATTAATTAACATGGGTTACAATAATGCTTATATATATATATAAACAATTTGTTCTTGACATTGAATACTTAACCAATAATTTGTTATATATTAATACATATACTTTACATGACAATATAAATATATTTTTAATTAGGAGCATAATGACCAAATCCTAGTGATGTGATTAATTTGAAAGACATTCATTTATATTTATTATTTATATGAGTTGATTTATTGTATTATGTATTTTATTAATAATATAAAATATAAAATATATTATTATTTTTAGTCTTAAGGGTTAGTTTAATTGGTCTTGTTGTTATAAAACCTTGCAATTATGAGGTCACTAGTTCAATTCTCCTTGACACCCCTAGGGTTATTATTATTTTTTTAAATTGATATTTTGTTTTTTATTTAAAATATTTGAATAGAGAATAATTCATTTTCATGGAATAATATTAATTAGTAAATTTAAAGCATTTGACTAAGTTTGAACTTGTTATAAAATTTGAATTCATAAATGATGGTCTCTTCATTAGCAACATATCATCATGGCTAATTACCAATTTATTTAAGCATGGTCTAATTAATAGATGAAATTATTTTTCGAGCACTTTTTTCAGTCAATTTTGCCCAAAATCAGATGAAGATTTTTAAGAATTATAAATTTATGTTATTTAGTCTTCAAATCTGAAGTGCCTATGGATTTTTTAGGGTGTTGAATCTATTTATGCATTCAAAAATACATGTTAAACAACAAGAAATCACAATCTTACTCGAAATTATATTACCAAATTCCAACAAAAAAAAATCATTTGTCTGCATTCCTTTATATCTAAAAGAGAAAATATGTCTGAAGAACATAACTCACCCATAACTATTTATATGGTTGGAGTAGTACGAACACTCAATCACCTTTCTCAAATTATCTCCATAAACTCTCTATATATATTTGATGTTTTGTTATATTTTGTATATTAATGAGATTTTCTTTTGTAATTAGTGAAATCTTCTACTAAATGATTTTTACTATTAAGCCCCGTATATGTTTGCTTGTGAAAATTTTGGATCTATGCAGCTCATTTAAATTGTATAGACTTTAAAAAGTGTTATTTTAAAAATTATGTATTCTCATCGTTTAACTAAATAAAACCACAGGAAGTATTTGTTTTATTATATGCAATGAAATAATGCAGGCTTGCTTTTATCTACTTAGGAAATTTTGGATATATGCAAACTATTATTATTGTATAGACCTTAAAAGGTTTCATTTTATATGAAATTGGTTGTATGGCAGTTAGCCCCTACCTTGAGCGGGGAGCGGGGTTTGTTTTAAAGAACGAAATCCACATGGATATATGTAAGAGAAAGAGAAATTTAACTGGTATGATTTCATTGGAGGAAAGACAAGCATTAATTACAAAATTAAATTTCCTAGAAGACCAACATTTTAAAGTTTTATGAAGCCGATTTCTGTGGGAAGTGAGAACTGTTGGATTACTCTTAAAGCTCTTGTTCATATAGAATGAATTCGCTGTCCTAGAATTTGTCTGTCTTTTCTGTCTGATTTACCCTAGGTTGCAAAACCATAAAGTAAATATCTTGAGAGTCCGACATATCAAATATTGGAGCTCTTCCACCAAGAAATGCTTATTAGACCTCGATTAGTGTGTTTGTGCCGGTAATAGCAGCAACAAGGAGATTCATACTCAACAAACAAAAGGTGTTTTAGGGAGGAGGTCGAGCATTAAATTTCCCCCCCTTGAAATGCATCTAGATGAGGGATTACACTGACACATTGAAATGCATCTAGATGATGGGTTACATTGACACCTTTTGTGGAAAATTTATTTTGGGAGCTAATATGATGGGCTAACCCCTGTTGGAGGGGTTTTGTATTTGTTATGGTAGATTTACCATTGTTTTCCTTAGATCTAATCACTATGGACCTATATGTCCACTTGGAGGATGCTTAGAAGTACCCAGGTGGCAGACATACATTTAAAAGGATTTGGAAGTGTAGATCTTTATACCCAGGGTTTCACTTGGACAACAAGAAAGGATATATTAGTGGAGTGCATCCCTTCTCATAGGAGGCTTTGGACATAGCTGCTTTGGATAGAAAAATAGAGTTGGTGAGTTGGCAGTGGCCCCTCTTATTTTCACTTGGATCACACTTGATATGAAGAGTAAAACCCATAGGGTGCAAGGCTAAGCATAGGAAATTGAAAATAAATTCCTAGAAGGAAGGATTTCTTAATCTGTGTTGTTCAATTTTTAGTTGGTTCAAGGGATTTGGCTTCATGCTTCACATGTTTTTAATTTGCCGCTTTGTGTAAAAAAGGAGAATGTTCCATTTAGTAAATTCCTTTCATGTAATATCACCTTGTTTAGACTGGTGCATGAAAGTAAAAATAGTGAGGGAAAGGAGATACATTTCTTCACATTCACTTAAAAAATCTAAATTAAACTGGTTCCCCAACTCATTATCTCTAGTGAAATTAATGAATAAATTGTTGCTAACAAGTTCATTGAATTATCTTTGTAAAATAATAATAACTAAAGTAGGAATAAGGTAGAGATGGTTGCAAGTTGGATGGGAAACAAACCCAGAACAAGTGGCAAATGCTCCAAACATTTTTTCGACAAATTTCTACCACCTTGTGCATTTTCTTGAGTTTTGGGACAAAAAGTGTTTAAGGTTGGTCACCTGAAAAAGATTGAAAGATCATCCTGAGCCATTTCATCTTGTGAGCACCCCAAGGAAAATATGAGATAAAACAAAACTAGAGACTCAAATATTGTTAATAATTATTCAAACCATAATGTATGCAACATTTTGTAGGGAAACATGGGAATATTTATGGCTACAAAGGTCTAAAAATTAATGTGTGGTTAAAATCCCTCTCATTTCATGCCTATGTGGATATACAATATGAGAGTAAAGTTGAGGCAAGTATATCATTTATCATAGCTTCATCATTATTTGATGGATCCCTTTAGAAACCCTTGAATTTGTGTTATACTTCACCAACATTCTCTAGTGTGACATCATACACAAGTTTGCTGAACATGAGAGAAATAAGCAACATACTTGATAGATCTTATGAAGAGAATATTTAGATGTGGTTTGGTGGAAGATGATAATGCCTTCATTCAACATTTTGCAATTAACACTAACTCTATTGAAATTGAAGAATGGTTCAAAGTTTTTGTATTTGTTTGTTGGTGTTGAAACACTATCACACACGTTGGAGGCAGCTTGACACTGTTGTAGGGTATGGTTCAGGAAATAGCTATGATTGGAGACATCAACAAATGCATGGTGTTATGATTGATGCCTATGGAACATTTGACCTTTTAGTTGAGTTTTCTACTTTGGACAGGGAAGTTGGCAAAAGAGTAACATAGGTGAACTTTGTGCCTCACATTCCAAGGATTAATGGAATATTTTTTTCAATGGATGAAGCAAACACAGGCCATTAAAATATATTTGACAGGTTTATGATCTATGATTTGAGTGAACTTAAAATTCCTGAAGATATAAATTGCTAGTTTTGAGCCCTTTTTGATTGGTTTTATCAAACCCATGAGAATCATAAGTTTGTCAGCAAACATGTGTTTAATCAACAAAAGTGTGAACTAGAAATGTATGAAGGATGTGTACCCATGGAATATGATGAGTTAACTTTGCAAGATGCTACAAATTGTTATGGGGTTAGGATGTGAGAGGGATATCCTTCAAGGATCCTTGCTTTGTTGATATTCCACCAAAATTTTTAACACTCGAAACAAGTGATCTTCTTGAAATTTTGGGGTAAAGTGCACTATAATTCCATTTATCTTGAAGGGATCAAATTTAATGTAGAATCGAGATTGGTTGAAATTGAGGTTTGTTATATACATCTGGAACAGGTCAAGTGGCAGACTCGTTGATAGATCTTAGTGCGTTTTGCATAGCATACTACATAGAGGAAGTGATTCTCAAATACCCCTGGTCCAATGTCATAGACATCAAATATTGCTCCCATATTGATCCATAATTGTGTTGTTAATAAATGAGAATTGGGTGCATATATATACATAATAATTGCCTTGAAATTTTCGATTAGGCTAACCTGATCTATATTTTTGAGTCGAATTCCAATATATATATATATATATATATATATATATATATATATATATATATATATATATATATATATATATGGATTTGTTGGTGGAGCTTAAATTGATGGAGTTCACCCCTATTGGAAGTATTATTTGTGATTTGGAGTGTGTAGAGGAAACGGTTCTTAGATAGTCTTGGTCCAATGGGCATAAACCTCAAAGAGCATAAATTTTTATGTCCACTTCTAATATATATGATTTGTTGGTGGAACTTAAATTGATGGAGCTCATCCCTGTTGGATGTCTTATTCGTGATTTTGGAGGTATGCATTAATTTGTTCCCACTTGAAATGAATCTAGATGATGGATTACACTGACACATTTTGAAGAAAAATCATTTTGGGAGTTGTTATGATGGGCTGGACCCTGTTGGTGGGGTTTTGTATTTTTTTTTATGGTAGCTTTACCATTGTTTTCCTTGGATCTGATCAATGTGGGCCTGTATGTCCACGTGGAGGGTGCTTAGAAGTATCCAAGTAGCAGGCATACATTTAAAAGGATTTGGAACTGCAACTGGCTATACCTGGGGTTTCGCTTGGACAACAAGAAAGGATATATTAGTGGAGTGCAACCCTTCCCATATGAGGCTTTGGTCATAGTTGATCTAGATAGAAAAAGAGGGTTGGTGAGTTGACAGTGGCCCCTCTTATTTTCACTTGGATCACACTTGATATGAAGAGTAAAACACACAGGGTTCAAGGCTAAGCATAGGAAAGGGAAAAGAAATTCCTAGAAGGGAGGGTTTCTTGATCTATGTTGTTCAATTTTTAGTGGGTTCAAGGGATTTGGCTTCACGCTTCACGTTTTTTTCGTTTGCTACTTTGTGTAAAAGAGGAGAATGCTCCATTTAGTAAATACCTTTCATGTAATCTCACCTTGTTTATACTAGTGCATGAAGTAAAACAGTGAGGGAAAGGAGATACATTTCTTCACATTCCCTAAAAAAATCTAAATCATGGTTCCCCAACCCATTGTCTCTAGTGACATTAATAAATATATTGTTGCTAACAAGTTCAATGATTTCTCTTTGTAAAATAATAATAACTAAAGTAAGAATAAGGCAGAGATGGTTGCAAGTTGGATGGGAAACAAACCCACAACAAGTTCAAATGCTCCAAACATGAGAAACAAGGTATCAATTTGATATTTGGATATTTTTATTTCAGAAAGGATGTAAATATTATTGAATTTAAAAATATATTTGAGATTAAGTTATTGGTAGATGAATTTTATTGACTATCAACCATTTGGAACTTTTAGCGTTGAGCCTCCCTAATATTAGTTACATATTCAAAGGATTCTAATACTTCCTACTATTACAGGAAATTTTGAATAGACTGGCATGCAAAGAAAGACCTTCAAGCCACTTCTGCCACATGAAGAATTGGATCATGAACAATCTCGGCTTTTTGAGGTTACCTCCTAAGAACAAGTGAAGGGAATAATTTGACTATTATGCTACTAAAAAAAACTCAAATCTTAGAGAATGGCAACAAAAAACAACCACAAAAATCGAGAATGTAGCTTCAACAATAGAGAGAAAACACCCAAAACTAGAAATACCATTAGACAAAACAATACACAACTTATCCATTATAAATACACCAAAAACTTGTTCAGTCTGCCCACAAGTTGGACTCCCAGACAACAAATAATCTGCAAGTTACTCACATGTTAATAAATGACTAGAAACTTAGCAAGTTCATGTAGATCTCTTGGTCATTAGAAGTTTGACTTATTAGTAGAGTGTCAAACTCTAGACCAAACACGCATTCGAGCCTTCAATCAAGAATATATTTAAGTATCATGCATTAAACAAAAGGAAGTGCTCACCAAATATAGATTTTTGGCTCTGCCACAGTTTTCAAGCAATAATACAATAGATTTTTACAATATAAAAAAAAACCCATTTCAGCCATTGATGATGGTAATGTCAGACGATATACTACTAATGCAACATGGAAAATACTACTTCAACATCTGTATGTCCACATTAATACCTTCTCGCTCTTAATCCTGTTTGGCAGAGTCAAGAAACATAACAACAAGGAAAAGCTTCAAACTGGATGGCCCAGATCTTACTCTCACAAATCATTGCATGTGTACAAACATATTGATGCCCTCATATCCATTTATACTATTTCACAGGAAAAAATCCTCAAGAAAACAACAACAACAAAGAGTTTCCATGCTACACGCATCACTAACAACATCAACAAATTATTAATGGAAATAATATGAATAAAGTAAAAAATAATTTCCTATAGAAAAGACTACTAAACCAATTAATGGAGATAATCCAAGATAAAATGGAACCACAACAAGCCAGGTTCCTTGCATGATTAAGATCATAGTCAACATATACTATGGAAGGTACAACTGGCTCTGTTAGTCATCAGTAATTTTTACCTGTTTAGATGACTAAATGATTTGTCCTGGATTTCTAGAAACAAAATTCAAGAATCATGTGAGTTCTAGAAATCTCCTCAAAGATAAATTTTTCACTATACCGTTTCTCTGTCAAGCATGGCCAATATATCACCCAGATAAGACCAAATCCTGGACTGATGTCCCTCACTCTCACTATGTTTTCCACCTCTGCCTATAACACACTGTCTTTGTTTTCCTAAGCCCTCTGTTTTCATACCTTATTTCGCCAAGTAAACCAAAATTTTTCCCCTACCCACCAAGTGCCTCAAGCAATGGTGGTTTCAAAACTCCCTTTCTAAAGCCCTTTGAAGTAAAACAAGGTTTTGTTGGAAATGTTGTCATTGATGGCAAAGGAGCATAAAAGAGCAGCACCTGAATCAGAAATAAGGCAAAGTAGAAGACAGGGAACAGAGGCAGTAGAGAACTACATAGGCTGCATGATGCAAGGAAGAAGGCCGCGGAGTTGAAGACCTGGCTGAGATAGTAAGTTTGTAAGTTATTTCACTGTGTATGATTGGAACAACAGGGTACAAGGATGTGTATAAGCAAGAATATAAGGATGTGTATTATTGGAACTTAATCCTGCATGAATAAGCATTGAGGCTCAATAGGAGATTGTGAAACATATGTGTGATAACCCTATGTTAAAAATTAATATGAGATTTGTGTGTTTAAGTTCCGTGAGGACGTGCACAGATAGCACAGGTCGAAGCTCTGTATTAATCGATGTTGGATTTGTATGGAAGTCGCACCCATAATTTATTGAAAATCGAATCTCGAACATGCTCAATTCTCGTGGGAATAGACTAATGGAAATCGATGTTAGTTTGGCTGTTGAATATAAATCGAACCCTACGTCTATATGAACTCTATAAGGGTGACTATAATACAGTGGAGTTGATTTGATTGCTTCTGCGCTTAATTTTCAAGTTGGGTTTGGGTTGAACTGAACCGATGGAAATCGATTGGAATTGACTTCACATTCTCAGCGTTTAGTCCGCATAATGAACGAGCTGTGTATTGTTGGAATAGGGAGAGGCACGAAGCTGTGTGTTGACTGAAGTGAGGTTCACTGAAGGGCGAAAGCAGAGTATTTGGAATTGAAAACTTAAGATGGAACCTAAAGTAAGGGGAGCAGAACCACGAAGGAGTGAACAATGACAGTGGGTTTGCGAAACCAACCCCACTCATATCGCACCGCCTTTGTAAGGTAAGCTGTATTTCCAATTCGAACGCGATCAATGACATCGGATGACACGTGGCCTTAAGCGGTTTGGAGATACCGCCCTCATCGTGTGCCATCGCGTGTTAAAGCCTGGGAGGAAAAACAATGCGATATGCATTATATCCGTCGGATCAGTGGATGAGTGCATGATAAGCTTACAACCGTAGGATGAGAAGGGGAGTTAAGCGTTGGGACCCGCTCCATTGCGTGAAATTGGAGAATTAAATGACTTTCACTTTGGTTGCGCGATGATCGTCAGATCATTGAATGGTATGCGGTAAAGTTTGCAGCCGTCGATTGAAGAGGTAAGAATCTATTACTGGGACCCAATCGTTAATATAATTTGTAACCGGTAATATAAACAAATTCTGAGTTTACGTATGGTTGAATAATAATATGATTTGGATTGCTATGAATGGGTTTCATATTAATGTTTACGACACTCGATTCAAGGAGTATACATATGTTGGTATATATATATTATATGATAAAGAGAACCTTTACTGCTGCGAATATATAATATATATAATATATAGCTGCGAATACTGATATCTGATATAATATATGTCACCGGACCATAGAGTCACAATTCGGCTTTATGTAAAGTTATATAATACATTCAGAGTGATGGTGAAGTCCACAGATCGTTGGGACTAATGGCTATTGAATATTGACCGAAGATCATGAAATAAGGTATGGCGTGATATGTCGGGTTTTGACCAAGGTATAGAGTGTTAAAGTTATGATGGCAGTATGAACGTCTGGCCAACCATAGTGTATGTTGATACTTTGGTAAGTTTTATCAAAGTCAAAGATAATAAAGCGCACTCGTAAATGATGGTTTGATAAAGGGGCACATTATATAAATTGGGGTTTTTATAACCCTTTGAAGAAGTAGGTTCCGCACAGTATTTAAATTTTCAGCTCAGGAATTAAACATTGTAGGTTGCCAGATTGTGGATTTGTATTGGAGGCAATTTTTGGGATGCATTTTAAATGCACAGAGAAAGTTTAATGTGAGTTGATAGTGCTGTGACCCAATATATCTATGTATTCAGATAATCATGTGTGAAATCCCAAGTTTGTGCAGGATTTGAATAATGGATTCGAAAATTCAGAAAGTGAAGTTAGCCTTCGATTAAGAGTTGGAGAAATGAAATTGACTATGGTTTGAACCATGAAATAAGAAAAGCTTCCACATGTAAAGATTTCCATATTGTGAAGTTATTTGGACCATGAATTTGTAAATCAGTTATATATATATATACAACAGGTACACAATTGCAGTGAATAGGTGAATATGCACAGGAATGAAAATGTGGGTTTGACAGGTGTACACGCACAGGTGCATAGAGTTGCAGTAAACAGAGGTATACAGGAAAGTTGCATGACAACAACAAAAAGGACAAAAGCAGCAAGCCAAGGGCTGAGTGAAGTTTATATACTGTAATTGAAAATGTAAATGTTTTAATTGTTTTGTATTGTTTGTGATGCAAAGGCACGTATCCGAAGGAAAAGAAAAATCCCTTTGTAACATTGAAATTTGTACATATTTTTAATGAGTTGGACAAAGGAATGAGAAGGCAGAAGCCAAAAGGTCATGGCTGTTCACTCCAAATTCCTTGTGGAATACAAATAGTCATGTGATGAACTCTATATATAATATCAACTTGATATGCATACTGAGGTTTGAGAGAATAAGGATAGAGAATGCAAAGTATAGAAGATTGAGGCAGAGAAGATAAGGAAGAGAGGAGCAGAAAGAGATGCTATAGAACAGAGCTGATATCTAAGGTAAATCAGAAAACATTTCTTTTGATAAATTGAGGAAGTTGGAGCTTCCCTATCAAGTTGGAGCTTGATAGCTGTCAGTTGTAGCTGACTGAGGTTGGAGCCTCCTGTAGGTTGGTGCCTGCCGAAAAACAGTGGTGAGAGGAAGTTGGAGCTTTCCTTTGCATCACAACAATAATAAAATGTGGTTTTCTCCCTTTATGGGTTTCCACTTACATTTGCTGTCTCTATGTGTGTTTCTTTTATGTTGATATGATTCACTCAATCTGTTTAATTTTTTTCTGCTCTCACAATAAGGTTGATGTCACATTAATTTAATACTTGTTGCAACATTTTAAGACAGTTCACATATTAAGCTGTAAATAAGTTTAATGAAAATTTAAATAGCTGATGCATGTGTTAAACTGATTCACCCCCCCCCTCTCAGTTTAACCAAATATTCAACAATTGGTATCAGATCAGGTTCCTTTTGTACCAGTTTAACCACTGAAAGGAGATCCTAGCCCCCCAGGATGGCTAGTCAAGAAGGAAGCTCAACCAATAAAGCCCCTTTCTTCACTAGTGCTAATTATGCCTTCTGGAAAATCAGAATGAGAGCATACATAATGTCTCTAGGAATAGAGGTATGGGCTACTGTAGAATTTGGATATGCCCCAAAGGCAATTGACCTAGAAAGAGAAGCTAAACAAGAATTTGTAACAAATGCAAAGGCCATGAATGCAATCTTAAGTGGACTTTGTGAGGCTGAATTTATCAAAATAATGCACAGTAAGACTGCCAAAGATATGTGGGACACTCTAGAGAATATCCATGAGGGAAATAAAAAGGTAAAGACTGCCAAACTTCAAGTATATAGAGCCCAGTTTGAAAATTTAAAAATGAATGATAATGAAGATGTTGGCAGCTTCTTCTTAAGAGTTGCAGAAATTTTTAACAATATGAAAGCTCTTGGAGAAAACATACCAGAAAGTATCATTGTGCAAAAGATTCTAAGATCTGTTCCATCCAGGTTTAATCCCAAGGTGTCTACAATAGAAGAAACAACTGATTGGGAGACCTTGACTATGAGCCAGTTACTTGGAAATATAACAACCTATGAGATGAGACTCCCACATAAGAAGCCAAGTACGAGGGAGGCAACCTTTAAAACAGAAAAGAAGATAGAAGAAAAGGAAGATACATGTTCTTCCTATGATGAAGAAGAGGCTAAATTTGTCAAGAAACTGGATAGAGGCTCAGGTAAATACAAAGGTAATCTTCCTTTCAAATGCTTTAATTGTGGAAGAGTTGGACACTATGATGCTAAGTGTCCTCACAAGAAAGTAAAGAATCAGGCTCAAGAATCAGGGAAAAATACATCAAAGAACTGGCAGAAATTCAAGAAATTTAGTAGAAAATTCTTCTATGCTCAACAAGAAAGCAGTGCATCTAAAGACTCAGTGAACCCTCAAGTGAAGAAGGAACCTCTGAATTTTTATTGATGGCCATAGAAGAACTTGAAGGACTCCTGCTAGAAGATGAAGAAGAAGAAGGTGAAGTCGACCTTGAGGGGGAGCTAAGAAGTGCCCTGGAGGAGATTGATAGAATCAAACTGAAGTGCAGAAAACAAAAGGACATTCTCCTCAAGTATGTATGAGAATAATAGAATTCAGAAGTCCTCATGCAGCTAAATATAGAGCTTGAAGAATCCAAGAAGATAGAAGACATGTTACTTAAAAAAATCAAAGAAAAAACTCAGGAACAAGAGAAGTTGGAAGAAGAAGTAGTATGTCTCAGGAAGAAATTAGAAAATGCTCAAAGGAAAGTGGCTATGAATTCATCTAAAAAAAAAAGCTCTGGTAAGTTGAACGAAATTCTGAATGTTCAAAGATCTTCTATGATAAAAACTGGAATAGGCTATGAAGGAGAATCAAGTAAAAGCAAAGAAAACGAAAACAGAGAGATTATTTTTGTAAAAGAAAAGAAGAATGATGAAGAAGCTCAAATAATTCCTACAAAAGAAGAAACGTGTAAGGAGGGAGACAGAACCTAGAAGAATCCTCTAATAACAAAGAATTAAGGAAATACTCAGACAACAAAAAAAGATTCATATACCCCTGAGTATGTCAAATTTGGAAGCCATCAAAGGATATTATTCCCTCCTATGAAAAATGCTACCTGTTATGTCTGCCACAAGCTAGGACACATTGCTGCATACTGTTATACAAGGAGGAGTAATTCAAACCAGCAAAAGATACAAACAATGAAGAGGCTGCCTAGAGAAAACAAATGGAGAAGACAACCTCACATCAGGTATGCAGATTATTTCTATGGTTACTGTTTTTATTGTAAAGAATTTGGCCATAAAATCATTGAATGCAGAAAATATGGACAAATATTGATGCTCAACACCTCAAGGAGGTTTATGAATCAAGAAAATTTTACTCTTACTTACAATTCTACAAAAATCATAATCAAATGCTGTGTCTGCAACAAAATTGGACATATGTCTTCCAAATGTCCTCTCAGAAGATGTAGTTCAGCATCTTACAAAAGATACCAAACAAAAGGGTGCTTCTAGTGGATAAAGAAGGTGAATAAATTTGACTTGGCTCTAACTGCTCAAGACCAAAAAAGCTAGTGGTATTTGGACAACGACTGCTCAAAACACATGACTGGAGACAGAAGCAAGTTTATAACTTTTGATGAAAAGAAATCTGGCAATGTTACTTTTGGCAATGATAAATCAGGAAAAATAAAAGGAAAAGGCTCCGTCAGCCTAGATAATAGCAGAGGAAAGGCCCAAGATGTACTATTTGTAGATGGGCTAAAAGTAAATTTGCTGAGTGTCAGTCAAATGTGTGATAAAGGCTTTGAAGTTCTTTTTAGAGCACAAGATTGTGAAATCAGATCAAGCACCATAGGTAAGACTCTGCTCAAAGGAGTTCGAACAGAGAGTAATGTTTACATTGTGAAAGAGGAAGATGAAGCATGCCATCTTAGCAAACTTGAGGAGTCATGGTTATGGCATAAAGGGTTGGGACATCTCAGCTTTGATCACATCATCAGACTGAGCAAGAAGAAAGCTGTCAGAGACATGCCAGAAATAAGAAGGCCATCTAATGCCATATGCAAATCTTGTCAATTGGGAAAACAGACCCGCACATCATTTAAAGTCAAAGATGAGTTATCAACAAGAAGACCACTCCAGATTGTGCACATGGACCTGTGTGGAACTGTAAGAACTAAAACACCAAGTGGAGAATCCTACTTCATGCTAATAATAGATGATTTCTCCAGAGTGACTTGGGTTGCATTTCTCAAGAATAAATTAGAAGCTCTGGAAAAATTCAAACTATTCAAAGCTTTAGCAGAAAATTAGACAGGATGCAAGCTGAAATGCATCGGATCAGACAGAGGAGGTGAATTCACAGATTATGACTTTGCAGACCTATGCAATGAACATGGCATAAAGAAAAAATTTACTATTGCAGGGACACCTCAGCAGAATGGAGTAGTAGAAAGACAAAACAGATCTGTACAACAAATAGCCAGAGCCATGATGCAAGAAAGTAATATTCCTCAAACCTTCTGGGCAGAAGCAGTACACACAGCCGTGCATATCCTTAACAAATCTCACTTAAGGCCAAGCAGTGACAAGACTCCCTATGAACTATGGCATGGTAAACCAGCTTCAATCAAGAATTTTAGAATCTTTGGAAGCAAGTGTTACATAAAGAATAATGATGAAAACCTTGGGAAATTTGATGCAAGAGAAGATGAAGGGATATTTCTGGGATATTCTTCCAAAATTAAAGGGTACAGGTGCTACAACAAGACTCTTTGAAAAATTGTAGAAAGCATTGACGTGAGATTTGATGAAGAACTTCCAAACAATACAAGAGGTACAGACTGCAGCAGTCCTTCAGACCACCATGACGAAGAAAACCAAGATGATGATGAAACAAGCAAGACAACAAAAGATGCTAAACTGAGCTCTAAAGCCCCTTCTAGATACACTCAGAAGAACCATCCTGAAGATCAGATCATAGGAGACAAGAGAGTAGGGGTCCAGACAAGAAGGCAGCTAACTGAACAGACCGAAGAGGTATACATAGCCATGTTATCACAAATAGAGCCAAAGGAATTTGAAGAAGCCAAAAAGGACAAGTCTTGGGTGAATGCTATGAATGAAGAATTAGATCGAATTGAGAAGAACAATACATGGGAGCTAGTTCCTAGACCCACTGAGAAAAATGTCATAGGCTCAAAATGGGTATTCAAAAATAAAATGAATGAGGAAGGACAGGTAGTCAGGAATAAAGCCAGACTTGTCTACAAAGGATATTCACAAATCGAAGGACTTAATTACGATGAAACATTTTCCCCTGTAGCCAGAATGGAAGCCATCAGAATGTTTCTGGCCTTTGCATGCTACCAAGACTTCAAGGTATATCAAATGGATGTGAAATCTGCATTTCTGAATAGAGATCTAGAAGAAGAAGTCTACATGGAACAACCAGAAGGTTTCTCATTAACAAACAAAGAAGACTATGTATGCAGACTAAAGAAGGCTCTATATGGACTAAAACAAGATCCTCATGCTTGGTACTCAAGGCTGGATAAATACTTGCAAAACCAAGGCTTTAAGAGAGGAGGAGCAGACAACAATCTATACATAAAATCCCATGAAAATGAACTCCTGATTGTTGTAGTATATGTTGATGACATTATGTTTGGAAGCAACAGAGATGAGCTAGCAAAAGGGTTTGTTGAGGAGATGAAATCATAGTTTGAGATGTATATGATTGGAGAGCTCAGTTTCTATTTAGGACTTCAAATTATGCAAAAGAACACGAGTACATTCATATCACAGGAAAAATACTTAAAAGAAACTTCATATCACAGGATTGAAAAAGATGAAAAGGACATGGAGGACATAGGTCTCATGAATAGAGAAAACATCCATCAATAGACAAAAGTAGATGTCTAGGTTCAAAATGTGAAAAACGGAAAAAACAAGCAGAATCACTAAGTCTGCCAAAGTTTGTGAAAAAGGGTGCCAGCTCCCAAAAAAAAAAGTGTTGGCAAAAGGAAAGGAGTTCAAAGTAAACTTAAAGAAGTGGGTTGTATTTATATTTTTTCAAAAAAGGTATAAAACCACTACAAAACAACATCTCCCTGCTCCTTTGGTCATTTACACACATAGTGAGGGTTTTCGATTTTTCCGTCAGAATCCTCGGGCAAAATTTTCCAGGCGCTGCACTCCTGTAAAGTCACGTTGTGCGCCTGTAGCGTCTCCCTGTGTGAAATTCCACTACACGCTGCACGCCTGAAGAGTGGTGCTCCGCTCCTGCAGTTTTGCCCGACGTTCAAGAGGAAAGGCATGAAGGCCTAACAGAGCTGCCGACTGTGTAGAGAAAAGGAACGAAGACTTGGCATATGTGCCCATCGTGCAGAAGAGGGCACAAAGGCCTGTGCAACCCCGACACGTTTATCTGTTTAAGAGATTGACCCGAGCTGCGTGGAAGTAGTGGTGCTGCGCTACTACCACGGTGTTTAACGCTGAACGGTGACTTGAGTTGCTTGACCCTCAGTGTTGCGCTCCTACCACGGTGTTTAACGCTGAATGGTGACCTGAGCTGCCCGACCCTCAGTGCTATTCTCCCGCCATAGTTTTGAACTCTTCACAAAGGCACATTCAGGGCCGCCCGACGGAGTTGTGCTGTGCTCCTGCCACAGTTTTGTAGCCTCTGCATGATTTCACGTTCAGGGTTGACCCGAATTTGCCCACAAGATTTTTGGGCCATTTTCCTTGCTGTGGAGGCATTTTGAAGAGGTATTTTGAACTCTTCCTACATATTCATGTTTTTCTAAAGATAAGGTCTCAAAGAAAATTGAAAGTTGGTTTAGAAAGGGAGTGAAATCCTAAAAGGTAACACTTGAGCTACACACTGCTATGAATTGACCTAGTTAGAAAACTCATCATCTCCTTTAACCGCTTTCCACATCATTTCACTAGTAGTACCATTTCTCTTTAAGGATCTTGAGGCAGGGGTAAAGAAAAAAAAAATTCCCAAAGAAGAGAATGTTGACATAGATGAGGCGACTCAAAGGCGTAAAAGCAGAAAAGGAAAGGAGGGATGCCAAATAGGTTTGAACCTATAAGCACTAAAGAGCTGATAACCTCCCCTACTATTTTGGCCTGTTTTCAAGAGTCGGGCTACTATGAATTCTGTAAAAAGGTACAAAAGATCTAGAGTCACTGACCAAGCTCTTTGCCCTAAACCTTCATAAACATCAAGTACACCTAGCCAGGGTAAAATTTGAGTTGACCGCCTATGCCATCTCTAGGGCCACTGGAATACCTTGCATAGGAGAAAGGTGGTTCAAACAAAAGCATCTGGACCTAAGCCACTATTTCCCATTCTTGAAACCGAGTTGTCAAGCTGACTGTAAAACAATGTTCCCCTTCTCTCATCTATTGGACATATATTCTCTCCTAATTTATTTCATCATGAAATACTTCACCTGTGAGGGTAGGTTATGTAGAGTCTATTCATACCACATAAGGATCCTCATGCACTTCACCAAAACCAAGATGCTACACATGCCCTACTACCTTTGCAAAAGTATTGAGAAAATGTCTTCCATCATGCAGAAAAGGCCTCAATCCCAACAAATGTCAAGCCTTTTTCATCATTCCCTCATAAAAGTGATTGTCTCACACCAACTAGAACAAGGCATCCCCTCGGAGGTTTTGAATGCCCGCGATGATCTCACAACTCCATGGCCCATTCCTCTGCAAAGTTTGCCATCATCATCTCAAAATCCTCCTCACACAACTCCATCACCCTCCACTAACCTTGGTTCATATTCTTCACATGAATCATTTCCTCAAATAGACTTTCCTCATTCACCTTCCCCTAAGAAATCAGAAAATGAGGAAAGTAGTGATGGCCATGAAGAAAGCAGTGATGGCCAAGAAGAAAGTAGTGATGGAAAAGAAGAAAGCAGTGAGGGAAAGGATAATGAAAATGAAGAAAAAAGTGAAGAAGAGGAAGGTTGCAGAGAGGGAGATAGCCAAGAAGAAATTAATAAAGGTAGTGACAAAGATGAGTGTGTTGATAAGGAAGAAAATAGAGTTGAAATCATTGAGTCCCATAATGAGAAAAATAGCCAAAAAAATGGGTCTTATGGTGAAGAAAATGACACTGAGAATACATATGAAGACAGTGGGGAGGAGGCATATGAAAGCAATGAATAAAACAAAAATGAGAGTGACAGGAATGGTAAAGGCGGCTAAGAAACAAAGTTTGAAGTTGTTTTCAGTAGGCAAGAAAATGATGACAAAGGGCCAAGTAATGAAGATAATGAGTAGGACAGTGAAGGAGAGATCAACTGAAGGAACTCACTTAGTGAATAAAGAAATGACCCTCACAGTGATGGGAAGACTAACGAGGGTGCCCAAGATAGTGACCCTAAAAAGAGTGCAAACAATGATACAAAGAATGAAATTGAGGTTGAATATAGTGGTTCAAAAGATGAAGAAGAGGACAGTCATGGAAATGGAGATATGCCAAACAATGATCAAGGCGCCTCTAGCATTGAAAAAATAGAGGATGACAGTCCTAAGGGTCTTGAAAATGATAATGGCATAAAATATAGAGGATGTTGATCAAAAGGGTAGCGAAGAACAAGGTAGGGAAGATGCACACACAGAGATCATCCATGAGGAGAAAAATAATCCTAAGGTCACTAGTGATCAAGCTTTGCAAGTAAAATTTTTTGCACCTTTCACCATTACCTATCAAAGAGGAGAGAGGCATGTGTTTGCTACCTCCAAATGGCAAGGGGCCATGCCATCCTCCTCATTTCAAATGAATGACAAAGGTAAACAACAAATGAAGGAGGAAGAGGACAACCATGAGGAGGAAAGAGAATTTGAAATCATCAACATAAATAGTGATGATGAAAATGAAACAAGAATTGAAAACTCCCTTCTACAAGACAGGTTTGCACAAATTAGGGATTTGGAAGCTGAATTAGGGAGAGCTAAGGATCTCATTCACTTTTTGAAGATGCAGAAAAAACAAATGGGTGGCCAGCTTGCCATCTATGAAGCAAGGGCACTCAGATACCAGAAAAAGGCTCAAAGGTCACAAGTGAAATTGGAGGATTATATGGGTGCTTATGAGGAGGATAGTGGTGAAGAAGGCCGAAATAGAAAAATACCTAAGACTATGGGTCTTAGGAAAGCTTTGGAAAAGCAGAGAGAGGAAGAATCAGCCCAAGCACAACAATTTCCCCTCACCGAACCCCTTGTCATGGAAATTGAGCATAACAGGGAATCATGGCTTGAGAGATTCAACATACATCTAGAGGCCAAACTGGAGAAGGCCAACAAAGACTTGAGCTTGCAAAGGAGAATGAATGAGCACTATAAACAGAGAAATCACTTTGCAAGGAAAAAGCTCAAAACTACCCAAAATGAGGGCCCGACACCAAATGATGAAAAGGACCAAGCTAGGATTGGTATTTTGGCCCAAGTTTCTCTACAGGTCTCCAAGGACCCATGAGGCACCTACCTACCAAATTTGGGAGAAATTGAACAAGTTTTTGTTTTTTGCAAATTTTGAGGCTAGGAGCACAGCACACCCTGTGCTGTGCTTTTCCCCAGGGCATATTCAGGAGGAGCAGCTTAATTTTTTGGATTCCCCATCATTGGAGGAGCATTCTCACCAATTTTCATCTCAATTGGAGTTGTTTTGACCCCCGAAAAGGGTAAAAAACACTCATTTTTTCACCTTTCTGCCCACTTTTCTGAGCATGTGTTGCGCTCTTGGTAGTCTTCGCTTTTTCCATTTTTTCGGAAGCTTTCAGAGGTCAGATTGAAGAAATAAAGGGATATCTGTAAATTATACTTTAAGGGCTTTCCATTGGGACATCTTGGAACTTTTTCCGACATTGGGAATGCCTCCAAAACACTGCTGTAAAAAGGCCTATTTCTGTGCTACGCTCCTGGCAAGTTTTTAGATTTTGACACAGTGTGCTACGCTCCTGTAGGTGACTGGGTAGAATGTGCATCTGGCAAGTTTCCTTTTTCTTTTCAGGGCCTAAAAGTCAATATAATTTCTATTTTTGACTGGGAAAGATATTTTTAGGATATTTTTGTGCCTTGGGCCTTGCAAGGCCTCAAGGACAAGTTAGGATATTTATTTTTGGACAATAGGCTTCTAGATGCTCTAGTAGGCTCTCCTCTTGATTGTTTGTTATATAAGGCATGAGGATTCATTGTAAACATTGGGAATTGATGTGTTTAAGAGAAATACATGGTTATATGAGGTTGGAGAAGAAATTGGTTTTATGAAGTGGATGAATGGCTTGTTTGGCTTGATGATGGAGAAGCATGTTTGCAGGATTCCATAGCTTGGTGAATGGTGATGTTTTCTTAACTTGTTAATGTTTTATTTTCCTAATTTTTGGTTCATTCTTCTTGGTTGCTATAGATCAGAAAATTATAGGTTGAGACATGCTCATGGAAGCACCTCAAACCTCCTGTTTGTTATAGCTTTGATGTTTTCCTCTTTTAGTCATATTAAGGAATTCTTGACTGCTCCTTAGGTCCACTAAAACTTTTTTTTGTTTCATGAATGGTTATTATGCTAGCTTATAAGTATGATTCATGGTATGCCCTACTTATTTAAAGTTTCAAAACCCTATCTTGAAGCTTTTCTATGGAATATTGATTGATTAGATTAAGACAAAGAGGTCTCGTTCGATCTTTCCCTTTGCCCATGCTTACCAACTTATTTCAGAGTTCCCAATAACTTGATATCTGCTGTTTAGGAGTTCCCTCTCCATAAATTGAGTTATTTGTTTATCTTGTGTGTTTTCCCAAAAGCCGAAGGTGAATTTCTAAAGTTAGGAGTTCTAATGATTCTATGTTTCACTGGAATGTTCATCTTACATGTTTATCAGTTTGAGTATTGTTCGTAGAGATTAATGGTTTGCCCTACCTCATGAGTTATTGCTTCAGACTATATATTTTTAAGACCTCTTAGTTTTTTTCACGAAATTAATGTTCATTACACCTCATACATCACCTAAAGGATCCATTAACCTTGCTAAATCGGCCCTGCAATACACTCCGTTTCATCATTTAGACACCCTTGACTTCATCTGACCCCATAGCCCTATTGATTTGATAACCTCTCATTCTACCTATCCTACTTAATCATCTCACCCCAACCCAAAACAAACAAACAAAACTACACTTAACAACTAGCCTAAAATCAAATTTTCAAAGCGAACAAGTTCACATCCTTCGCCTAATAGAGAGAGCTCTCTCTCAGTCCAGGAAGGCTAGGTCCTAGGACTCCAAAGACTAGTCTGATGTTACCCTATCATTTGGTTTACCAATCTACCAAATTACGGGACACCAACATAATGGCGATCACGATGGGACCTTATGAGTTCATAAAAATCTAAATACCCCTTAGGACTCTGGAATCCCTTCATCAACAATATCCTATGATTTATAGCAACCTCATCACTATCACTAAAAAAATAGTGATCATGATGAAACCTCTGATGTCAGTGACAATCTAGTTATCCCTTAGGACATCAGTAACCTTCGTCAAATGATAGAGAAACTTAACTGATAGCCTAAGAGTAGAATCTAAATTTTTCACCATCCTAGAAAATTGATGACTCAGCTATAGGACACTCTTACAAACCTTAGGGCTACATATAGAAACTCAGAAAAACCCCAAAACATTTCTAGATTGGATTTTTTTTAGTATTGGTGGTGGACCATAGACAACATATCTTCAAAACAACTAAAAATATGCACCTGGCGACTCCACTAGCCTTCAGTAGGCCTTCTAAGTTTTCTAGGTATCTATAGACTCCTGTAGGATTGCATCAAACCAGCCCTGAGAAGTCTAGAAACCTAGTCACACACTGTGCGAGTTTGATAGCACCTAGAGAGTTCAGCCTTCCGAAAGCTATCATAAACTTTCATCCTCTTTGAATTTTGAGTTTGAAATTTGGCTTCGTGAAGAATCAATACTAGATCTCATCTGGACCCAAACCCTCCTACTATAGTTGACGAGCCAGAAAATTTTTTGTGGAAAACTTTTGAAACTGGAAACTTAACTACTGATAGGACTATTCACAAAGCAAGCTCTGTACCTGAACATCTTACATCCTTGCAAGATCCCCAGTTTGACTTGTGCCATACAAAAAACCTTTTCAGAACCAAGTCACAAAGTAGAATCGACCATACCAATCTTGAGCCCATAGACTTGTAGTAGAGTCCTAGAGGAGAAGCTTCTCCTTCAACGCCACCTGATTTCCAAATTCTCCATCACTTTGGCTCTTTTCACCCCAAGTCTGCTTAGAATCAGTGTACTGGTCCAAGTACTTCTGCCACACCCATTCACACCACCACTGTGCAAAACACTCCATCTCATAGCACAAATCCTCCACTTTTAAATCCACCATTAGCTCCTACCATGGCAGCATGGTATGCACCCCTTGTGTTACCACAACCATTAGTACCTTTGCCAAATTATTACTAATCCAGAATCCCACACTTCACCAGGGCTGAATCCACTACTGCCCAACAACATGTAGATAGAATGAATGATGCTTTTGACTACATGGAATTGGAAGAGGAAACCATGAAGATGAGGATGTTTGCCCAAAGCCTAGGAGGAGAAGCTAAGAAATGGTTCAAAAAATTGACTCCCAACAACATACATGATCTCCCTTCCCTTTACCAAACTTTCATAAACAAATGGGAAATCAAGAAAAACCCCCTTCAGATCCTTTCAGAATATAGAAATCTCAAAAGAAACACGGGAGAAAGTGTCCAAGACTATTGCACTAGGTTCAATAGTGTTTACAATGCACTACCACCAAACATGAAACCCCCATTAGGCCTAGCCTTGGCTAAATTCCCAGAAGGTTTTGATCCTGACATGGCCTATCAGCTGAGAGAAAGAGAGCCCCTAACCTTAGAAGACATGCAAAAGGGAGCTATAAGTGTAGAGGCCAACTTAATTGAAAAAAGAGCTAGGCTAAGATCGGAAAAGAGGGTAACTTACAAAGACGACACCATGCCCTCCACCTCCTCATCTGATTCCAAGATTTACAACCTCCTTAAGACCATGGAAATAATGATGGAGAGAATAAGCATAAATGAAAGAGAACCCCCTAGGGACAACCAACCAAGTCCCCTAAACAGAAACCAGAATCAGAACTTTAGAAGAGACGCGCCCCAAAACAGACTAAGGGAAAATGATCAACAAATCAGGCCACCCTTCCAAGAAAACTATGTTGATGAAGGGGAAAGAGATATTGAAAAACCAGATGAAAATCATCTAAACTTAATAGGCTGTGATAGTAGATAGAAAATACCAAGAAGGAGCCATTCCCCCATTCTATGTTAGCCTAAACATACACGACAAAATCCTACATAATGCTATGCTAGACTCTGGTGCCTCTCACAACCTCATGCCAAAGGTAGTGATAGAAAGATTAGGCGTAGAAATAACTAGGCGATACAAAGATTCGTATTCTTTCGATTCAAGCAGGGTTAAGTGCTTGGGCTTAATCAAGGACTTATGTGTCAATCTAACACAAATCCATGCTAAGAGCCTGGTCATGGACATAGTCGTGGCTGGCAGTCCCCACAAATATGGCATGCTTTTGTCCCGTTCTTGGGGAGCCAAACTTCTGGGGAACCTCCAACTTGACATGTCTTATGCTACCATTCCAATTTTTAACCAAACAAGGAGACTATACCGTGAATATCACATGAAGTATATGGTAAGCAACCTAGATAGACCCAACAACACCCCTATCTATTCCATTCATTCAGACTTGGACTCATTCATCTTGTATAATGAAAATGACCTTGATGAGAAAATTAATGAAGATTGGAAGATCTAGGCACATTACAACAATCGGATCAGTCCCTCTATGATGAATTCAACAGTCAAAACTATCACGACCTTGAAACACCATAAGATAATAAAACTGAACTTGATTTTCTGCAAATTGAAAATGAAATATCAGAAACAAAAACTAGTGTAGAACAGGACACAAATTATTCAAATGAAGGAAAAACCACCAAGATACAACTTCCTCCTTTTTCTAATCCTGAAAAAATGAGATGCCCTCACAAAACACAAATCTTTGGGAATCTGGAACAAGATAGTCTTATGTTTTTACCTTACCTAGATACTTCATCATCCAAGAATTTTTCCCTTTCGAAAAAATTGTCAATTTTCACAAATATTGCTATAGATCCCAAAGAAATCTTTGCTAAAGCTGATATAGAGGAAGATAGCATGGGTAAACTTCAGAAGCCTGAAATAATTAAGTTGTCTAAAATTTTATCACTACACACAAAACAAAGAAATACAAGACTGTGCAAAAAATTTCAGAATGCTTATGTGTGTAGGCAAGCTAGTCTAAAACCCTGTAACACAACCATTGTTCTAAAAAGCCCTCCTTTCAAAAAGAATCATGGAAATATTAAGCAGTTAAGTTTACTTAGAAAGAAGGCAAAAGGACATAGGCTTTGCATAGACTTTAGGTACCAGGATCAACCCTTCCAAAAGAAAAAATACCTTTTTCCCAAAAAATATCATACTTTACAAAGGGTATGGTTTTCTAACCAAATCTCATTGCATGGTAGTTTTTCAGGTTACCATTAGGTGATACCACTTCAGATAAATCAGCTCAAATATTTTTTCAAGTTTCCTTAGGATAATTGCATGTTTAAACAAATACTTCCTGGTCCAGAGACTGCTGGAGACACCTTCTGAAAAAATATGTTTTCAGTTTTCAATTTCTCCACTATGGTATACATTGATGACATCATTATTTGTTTTAAAAATGATAAAGAATATCTTTTCTATCTAAGAAAAATTTGTGACAGAAACAAGTATGGGAATCAAAATTAAAAGAGGAAGCACCAAGGAGAGCATGAGTTATTTGAAAATTCCTGGAAAGATCCTTATACCATGTTTTCAAATGAAAATAACTATGATTTCTATTCACAAAAACTGAATGGACATAAAATGTTAGGAGATCCTTTTGAAGACATGACACTCAAAGACTACTCTTGTCAAGATCCTTAGCCATAGTTTTTCACTCATTGTACATACCCTTGTTTGAAGAAAGGGCCAGAAAGAGAGATAAACACAAAAATATAGTAAAAAATAGAAAAGAGGGTAGATTCTAAAGAAAAGGTACAACCCCATACCGAAAAAATAGTAATACTGAAAGTGTGCAAGTCTAAATGCCACTATTGGTGCAAAAAGAATGTCTTGTTCAATCATCTAGCCTAATCATGGCTGAACATGTTTTAAATTTATTATTGATAAGTTAGTGAAAATAATGTTGGTCGAATCATTGAAGCTTGAATTGTTGAAGAAAATAGATTAGGAAAGAAAGGTACCGGTTCCACATGCTCAAAACATAACCAAGGAGAAAAATAGGGATGAATAGCAAACTATGTATCTTAGCCTTGATTTTTCTAGTCTTATTTTGTACAAAAATAAACATTTGTGTGCAGCTTTTTTTTATTCCACAAACCCATGATAAATTAGATTGTCTAATCCTGATTTAGTCATGTTTTCAATTTCATGTTTTTAGCTTAGTGAATGAATCCTGTCAAACAGTTTAACCTTGACAGTTGAATAGTATAGGTAGAGAATCAAAGGAGTTCATTAGCCTAATCTGAACTCCCAGAAGAGATAAGTGTAGAAGTAGATAGTTGTCTGCTTTTGAAAAGAAAAATGTCAATGGGTTTGCCAGTTCAAGTGCACCGAAGGAAGAAAAAATGTTAGGAAAGTAGGTTGGGTAGGTAAAGGTGAAGTTGAGCTAATCATGCTTTCATATTTTCAAATCACTACTTCAGAGAAAGCAACAACCAAAGAAAAGAAGAAAATACACCCAATGGATGAGGCACTGATCTTTATAAACCAAGAGATTCAAGATTCTGGACACCTCCCGAAAATGAGCTTCCCTCCCCAACTGGAGCCACTGTTAGTCATCAGTAATTTTTACCTGTTTAGATGGCTAAATTATTTGTCCTGGATTTCTAGAAACAAAATTCAAGAATCATGTGAGTTCTAGAAATCTCCTCAAAGATAAATTTTTCACTATCCCGTTTCTTTGTCAAGCATGGCCAATCTATCACCCAGATAAGACCAAATCCTGGACTGATTTCCCTCACTCTCACTATGTTTGCCACCTTTTCCTATAACACTCTGTCTCTGTTTTCCTAAGCCCTCTGTTTTCATACCTTGTTTTGCCAAGTAAACCAAACTTTTTCCCCTACCCACCAAGTGCCTCAAGAAATGGTGGTTTCAAAACTCCCTTTCTAAAGCCATTTGAACTAAAACAAGGTTTTCTAGTTGTCTAGGATGGTAGTGCATAGTAGAGTGTCAAAATCTCCTCATCCAAACCCTGATTCAAACTTTTTAGTCAAAAACCTATTCCAAGGACATTATAATGAGTCAAATAGGGTCACCTAGGTTATGCACTATCATGTTTCTAAATTCAATATTTCCACAGGTATTCAAAGGTGAAGTCAAGAGAACACAAGGATGAGACTTATCATTCTACAAAGAACATCAAGGACCTCCAAAGGTATCATCTTGATCAAGCAGTAAGCCTGCAAAGGAACAATTTACCATGTCCAAGAATTTCTGCATAAATGATTTATAAATGGTCAATAGCAGAACAAAGGCAAAGAAAGAGACTTAAAAAGCTCATAAAGGCATCCATAGCTGGTATTAAGATACAACATGCTTAAGTTAACAAGGAAGATCATGATCTCATGATAGATTGTTATGAAGTGCTGCCCATCAAAAGGTCCACGCAGGTCCTAAAAGACAGTGGCACATAAGCAACACTATACATCAATCAAAAAGATCATTAAAAAGTTGTTTGGCCTCAAGCATGAATCTTGTAGAGGGACAATTGCCCTTTGCTTACATTCCTGCAAAGAAGACCAAAAGCCATCAGATTAGCCATGAGGTAAGGTAAAAGAGAAGGATCATCATAAGAGGACCATTCATAGCAAGAAGAAAGTAGCAGGAATGTGTTTAATGTCAATTAGGATGTATGACTGTTTTGACCAAGAAATAGAGAAATACTAGGATTACAAAGGCAAAAGAACACCTCAACCCTCCAAATGATCATTGAAGGCTTTTTAGACATAAGTGATGAGTTTAATAAATGTTTCTTTTAGAACTTAGAAGACAACCCTGTTTTCCTTTTTCTAAACATCCATAAAAACTCAGAAGTTTGGGAAGATGGACAAAGAGGGACAAAATAATGACAAAGAAACCTCCTTCATCACAACAGATGGTTTCAAGGGTTTTTAAAACTACCTTCTAAAGTTTGGCAGGCAAGCACTAACTCCACTTCAGCAAAAGGTAAAATCAGAGGTTTTTAAAGAAGATCAAGAAGGGCATACATAAAGGTCAATACTCCACTACACCAAAGGCAGAAAATTGATGAAAAGTATCAACAAGAAGAGACAAGAAATGTCAGTTCAAAGGTCTCTTTTCTCTAAAGAACAGTTAGAGACATATTCCAGTGGCTAAAAAGGAAAAAATGGGTAGAAATTGCAAAAGAAAGCAACTATGACAAGCAATGGGTCATCGTTGATTAAGTAAACTGTCCAAGTTCAAAAGAGACAGTGATCAAAAGGTTTCAGAAGACATTTAAAAACAACTCCTAGGATTGAAAAAGATGAAAAGGACATGGAGGACATAGGTCTCATGAATATAGAAAACATCCATCAATAGATAAAAGTAGATGTCTAGGTTCAAAATGTGAAAAATTGAAAAAATAAGCAGAATCACCAAGTCTGCCAAAATTTGTGAAAAAGGGTGCCAGCTCCCAAAAAAAAAAAAGTATTGGCAAAAGGAAAGGAGTTCTAAGTAACCTTAGAGAAGTGGGTTGTATTTCTAATTTTTCAAAAAGAGTATAAAACCACTACAAATAAACGTCTCCCTGCTCCTTTGGTCATTTACACACACAGTGAGGGTTTTCAATATTTCCGCCAGAGTTCTTGGGAAAAATTTTCTGAGCGCTGCGCTCCTGTAGAGTTGCATTGTGCGCCTGTAGCATCTCCCTGTGTGAAATTCCACTACACGTTGTGCACCTGAAGAGTGGTGCTGTGCTCCTGCAGTTTTTCCTGACATTCAAGAGGAAAGGCACGAATGCCTGGCAGAGCTGCCCACTGTGCAGAGGAAAGGCACGAAGGCCTGGCAGAGGTGCCCCTCTTGCAGAAGAGGGCATGAAGGCCCGTGTAGCCCCTGCACATCTATCCGTTTAGAGGGTGAACCGAGCCGCTCAGAAGTAGTGGTGTTGCACTCCTGCCACGATGTTTAACGTTGAATGGTGACCTGAGCCACCCGACCCTCAGTGCTGTGCTCCTACCACTATGTTTAACGCTAAACGGTGACCCGAGCCGCCCGACCCTCAGTGTTGTGCTCCCGCCACAGTTTTTAACTCTGCACAAAGGCATGTTTAGGGCTGCATGATGGAGTTGTGCTGAGTTCTTGCCACAATTTTTCACCCTCTACATGATTTCACGTTTAGGGTTGACCCGACTCTGCCCACAAGATTTTTGAGCCATTTTCCTTGCCGTGGAGGCATTTTGAAGAGGTATTTTGAATTCTTCCTACATATGCATGTTTTTATAAAGATAAGGTCTCAAAGAAAATTGAAAGTTGGTTTAGAAAAGGCAGTGAAATCCTAAAATATAACACTTGACCGACACACTGCTATGCCTTGACCTAGTTAGAAAATTCATCATCTCCTTTAACCCCTTTTCACATCATTTCACTAGCAATACCATTTCTCTTTAAGGATCTTCAGGGAGGGGTAAATAAAAACAAAATTTCTAAAGAAGAGAGTGTTGACATAGATGAGGTGACCCAAAGGCCTAAAAAGCAGTAAAGGAAAGGAGGGATGCCAAATAGGTTTGAGCCTATAAGTACTGAAGAGTTGGTAACCTCCCCTACTATTTTGGCCTGTTTTCAAGAGTTGGGCTGCTACGAATTCTGTAAAAAGGTACAAAAGATCCAGAGTCACCCTCAGTTGACCAAGCTCTTTGCCCTAAACCTTCATAAACATCAAGTACACCTAGCTGGGGTAAAATTTGAGTTGACCGCCTATGCCATCTCTAGGGTCACTAGAATACCTTGCATAAGAGAAAGGTGGTTCAAACAAAAGCATCTGGACCTAAGCCACTATCGCCCATTCTTGAAACTGAGTTGTCAAGTTGACTGTAAAACTCTGTTCCCCTTCTCTCATCTATTCAACATATATGCTCTCCTAATGAAGATCATCATGAAATACTTCACCTGTGAGGGTAGGTTCTCCAGAGTCTATTCATACCACATAAGGCTCCTCATGCACTTCACCAAAACCAAGCTGCTACACATGCCCTACTACCTTTACAAAAGTATTGAGAAAATGTCTTCCATCATGCAAAAAAGGCCTCCATCCCAACAATTGTCAAGCCTTTTTCGTCATTCCCTCATAAAAGTGATTGTCTCACACCAACTAGAACAAAAAGGCATCCCCTGGGAGGTTTTCATGCCCATGATGATTTCAAAACTCCACAACCCATTCATCTGTAAAAGATTCCATCATCATCTCAAAATCCTCCTCACACACCTCCATCGCCCTCCACTGACCTTGGTTCATTTTATTCACATGAATCATTTCCTCAAATAGACCTTCCTCATTCACCTTCCCCTAAGAAATCAGAAAATGAAGAAAGTAGTGATGGCCATGAAGAAAGCAGTGATGGCCAAGAAGAAAGCAGTGATAGCAAAGAAGAAAGTAGTGAGGGAAAGGATAATGAAAATGAAGAAAAAAGTGAAGAAGAGGAAGGTGGAAGAGAGGGAGATAGCCAAGAAGAAATTAATAAAGGTAGTGACAAAGATGAGTGTGTTGATAAAGAAGAAAATCGAGTTGAAATCAGTGAGCCCCATAATGAGAAAAACAACCAAA
Organism: Pinus albicaulis; assembly: GCA_034641835.2. Taxonomy (NCBI): domain Eukaryota; kingdom Viridiplantae; phylum Streptophyta; class Pinopsida; order Pinales; family Pinaceae; genus Pinus; species Pinus albicaulis. The sequence continues at coordinate 335,671,203 of CM076584.1, forward strand.
ACAGTGGGTCTTATGATGAAGAAAATGACACTGAGAATACATATGAAGACATTGGGGAGGAGGCATATGAAAGCAATGAAGAAAAAAAAATGACAGTGCCAAGAATGACAAAGGAAGCCAACAAACAAAGTTTGAAGTTGTTTTCAGTAGGCTAGAAAATGATGAAAAAGGGCTAAGTAATGAAGATAATGAGCAGGGCAGTGAAGGAGAGATCAGCCAAAGGAACTCACCTAGTGAAGAAAGAAATGACCCTCACAGTGATGGGAAGACTAACGAGGGTGCCCAAGACAGTGAACCTACAAAGAGTGCAAACAGTGATACAAAGAATGAAATTGAGGCTGAATACAGTGGTTCAAAAGATGAAGAAGAGGACAGTCATGGAAATGGAGATATGTAAAACAATGATTAGGGTGTCTCTAGCATTGAAAAAATAGAGGATGACAGTACTAAGGGTCTTGACAGTGATAATGGAATAAAATATAGTGAGGATGCTGATCAAAAGGGCAACCAAGAACAAGGTAAGGAAGATGCACACACAGAGATCATCCATGAGGATAGAAACAGTCCTAAGGTCACTACTGATCAAGCTTTGCAAGTAAAATGTTTTGCACCTTTCACCATTACCTATCAAAGAGGAGAGAGGCATGTGTTTTATGCCTCCAAAGGGCAAGGGGCCATTCCATCCTCCTCATTTCAAATGAAAGACAAAGGTAAACAACAAATGAAGGAGGAAGAGGACAACCATGAGGAGGAAGTTGAATTAGGGAGAGCTAAGGATCTCATTCACTTTTTGCAGATGCAGAACAAACAGATGAGTGGCTAGTTGGCCATCTATGAAGCAAGGGTGCTCAAATACCATAAATAGGCTCAAAGGTCACAAGTGAAATTGGAGGAGTATATGGGTGCTTATGAGGAGGATAGTGGTGAAGAATGTTGAAATAGAAAGATACCTAAGACTATGGGTCTTAGGAAAGCATTGGAAAAGCAGAGAGAGGAAGAATCAACCCAAGCACAACAATTTCCCCTCACTGAAATCCTTGCCATGTAAATTGAGAATAACAGGGAAACATGGCTTGAGAGAGCCAACATACATCTAGAGGCCAAACTGGAGAAGGCCAACAAATACTTGATCTTGCAAAGGAGAATGGCTGAGCACTATAAACGGAGAAATCACTTTGCAAGGAAAAAGCTCAAAACTGCCCAAAATGAGGGCCCGAAACCAAATGATGAAAAGGACCAAGCTAGGATTGGTATTTTGGCCCAAGTTTCTCTACAGGTCTCCAAGGATCCATGAGGCACCTGCCTACCAAGTTTGGGAGAAATTGAAAAAGTTTTTGTTTTTTGCAAATTTTGAGGCTAGGAGCACAGCACACCCTGTGCTGCACTTTTTCCCAAGGCATATTTAGGAGAAGCTTACATTTTTGGATTCCCCGTCATTGGAGGAGCATGATCACCAATTTTCAGCTCAATTGGAGTTGTTTTGACCCCCCAAAATGATCAAAAACACTCATTTTTTCAGCTTTTTTCCCACTTTTCTGAGCATGTGCTGTGCTCCTAGAAGTATTGGATTTTTCCACTTTTTGGGAAACTTGTAGAGGTCATATTGAATAAATATAGGTAGATATGGAATTCAGACTTCAAGGGCTTTCCAACGGGACATCTCAGAGCCTTTTCCGACATCAGGAAGGCCTCCAAAACACTGCTGCAAAAAGGCCTATTTCTGAGCTGCACTCCTGACAAGTTTTCAAATTTTGACACAGTGTGCTATGCTCCTGTAGATCACTGGGAAAAATATGCGTCTGGCAAGTTTTATTTTAATTTTCAGGGCCTAAAAGTCAATATAATTGCTATTTTTGATCGGGAAAGATATTTGTATGATATTTTTGTGCCTTGGGGCTTGCAAGGCCTCAAGGACAAGTTAGGATATTTCTTTTTGGCCAATAGGCTTCTAGATGCTCTAGTAGGCTCTCCTCTTCCTTGTTTGTTATATAAGGCATGAGGATTCATTGTAAACATTTGGACTTGATGTGTTTAAGAGCAATACATGGTTTTATGAGCTTGGAGAAGAAATTAGTTTTATGAAGTGGATGAATGGCTTGTTTGGCTTGATGATGGAGAAGCATGTTTGCAGGATTCCATAGCTTGGTGAATGGTGATGTTTTATTAACTTGTTAATGTTTTCTTGTCCTCATTTTTGTTTCATTCTTCTTGGTTGCTATATATCAGAAAAGTATAGGTTGACACATGCTCATGGAAGCACCTCAAACCTCCTGTTTGTTATAGCTTTGATGTTTTCCTCTTTTACTCACCTTAAGGAATCCTTGACTGCTCCTTAGGTCCACTAAAACGTGTTTTTGTTTCATGAATGGTTAGTATGCTAGCTTTTAAGTATGATTCATGGTATGCCTTGCTTATTTAAAGTTTTCAAAACCATATCTTGAAGCTTTTCTATGGAATATTGATTGATTAGGTTAAGACAAAGAGGTCTCGTTCGATCTTGCCCTTTTCCCATGCTTACCAACTTATTTCAGAGTTCCCAATAACTTGATATATGCTGTTTAGGATTTCCCTCTCCATAAATTGAGTTATTTTTTTATCTTATGTGTTTTCCCAAAATCTGAAGGTGAATTGTAATGTTCCTAAAGTAGCTAAGCTAATTGGAACATTAGAATTTTGTTTTATTTTTCATGTTTATGAATAATGGACTAATGGAGGACATGCAACACTCCTTAGATCTAAAAATAAATACATGCTCAATGTGAACATGATTAAATATGAGTTGGTTGCATAAAAAACCACTTGTGTGTGAACAGGGCTAAGCTATTTGACTGGGTCAACAGGACCAAATCACAAGACAGTCCAGGTGCATTGAACCTCCTAAGTGATCTGCGCAGTTCTAGAAGGAGCTTCTAAATGTGAAAGGGGCTAAACCAATGAAGTGGTTTAGGGTTTTGCCAAGACTCCAATATTATAAAAGAAGGAGGAGAGACACAAGCAAGGGTTGTTTATGATTTGAGTTTTCTTGGGAAACTTGAGTTCTCTTGGCTGTTTAGCCAAAGGGAAGAGGGTTTCCTATTTAGGAACCCTCTCTCCTTCCATGGAGTAGCTCTTTGGAGGAGGATGTTCAGCTTTGTCCATTATCCAGCATTTGACCAAGCTTCTACTTCCAACTGAAATGCAGATCTTGTTGAGGGTTTGATTGCTTTTGTAAGCTACAGCAAGTGGAGAATAGATCTTTCCAGATCTAGGGATTTCTAGCACCCCTTGTCACTGGGAAACTCATCTATCCCATTGATAAGCTGGTTTTAGACTCATTGGGCTTCAGATCCATATCTTGGAATCACAAAAAAGTGTGCTTTCAGTGGGATGTGCAGTTTCTCTTCCTTGAGCTGCGTAATTCTTGCGGAGCAGTGTTGCAAGTGTTTGGAGTTCTACTGGAGGAGAGATCTCTAGTGGAAAGGATCCCTCCTTTCACTATGGTGATCCATGGATTGGAAAACCAATCCATGTAGCCTTTAGATATGATTTATTTTATGATGTATTTACTACAGAATTTATGAATACTACTGCAGAATTGTGTCTTAGATCTCAGATCTACTCACTATGGTTCATCATTTGCTGAGATCCCCAAGGGGAGTGTAATAAAGAGCCTCTTTGGCTTCCAGATCTGTAAGAGATCTATGTTTTTATGCAAGGATATGTTGTAGATCTAATTTATAATAAAATTAATCTTCAGCCTCCTGAAATTTACGCTGAATATTTTTCTGGGTAATCTCCTATGTTGCAACACCTCAATCTTGAGGGTTATTTCATGTAAATCTCTGTTTTTATTACATGTTTTGCTTAAGCCATGAACCCAATATTATTTTATAATTATTGTGTCATATTTCAACTAATATATTCAGAAAATAACGCTGCCTGAGCTTCAGTAAATTATGCAGATTCAAAGTCATGGGGATTGGGTGTTTTTCTTGACTAGTCGGGAAGGAGGAACTGTTTAACATAGAATTTTTTTTTTTTTTTTTAAATTTTAATTTTAATTTTTTAATTTTTTAATTTTAATTTTATTTATTTATTTATTTATTTATTTTTCTGAAATTCGACATGGGAGTCCCTCATAACCATATATATTATATAAAACTACTTTCCCTCCTTATTTTTACACACATCTCTAATTATACTCGTTTTAGGGCCCAAATCTTCACTTTTCCCCATCCCTTGGTTCATAAAACGTTGTATAAATAATTTCTGTATTTAAAGACATGTATTTATGTATATTTCACCTATTTATAGCTTATTCATTAGTTTAAGACCATTATATAGTTTCTAGATTGTTGCAGTCCCTCATTTGGGCAGTTTTTAAGGCAAGCTAGGTGTGGGAGAACTGTTTAACCCAACTAGTCAGATTTGTTTATGATCTCCTCTTGGAATTGGGTTTTATATTATCATATATAAGGGATCCAAGAGTTGATATATGTTTCTGAAGCACCCATCTCTGAAAAATGCATTTTTTAGGCTTGGCTTGTTGAGCATCCCCTCTTGGAAATATTAGCTCTCGACATAGTTCTATAGACAGAATCTGCTAGTGGGACAGCTAGCCTCTGGGTCTCATCCTTTCTTGTAAAGGTGACATACCCAGTAAATTCCCCTACAGTCAATCTCTGGAATAGTTCAGTCGTTGATTGTTAATGTTTTTGAAAAAGGGAATATGATTTGCCGGATTCACGAGCAGTTTTAGATCTGGAAAATTACAGTGGTATTAGAGCATGATCTCTAGCTCAGCCTATGAGATCAAGCTATCAGAAGAAGTAATAAGAAAACCAAAGAGCATAAAGTTGAAGGAGATGAGTTTTACCTCATCATATTTCAGATCCAGGAAGAGCCTCTTCAAAGAGGTTAGACAAAAGAAAAGAAGGAGGAAGAAAATGAAACTCCTAGAGGGTTTCAAGAAGCAGAAATTTGCAGTGAGACCTGCAGAAGGTTTCAAGAAGGAGAGGAAGATCCATGCACTTCCTATCCTCACAAATAAGGAGAGCTATACAGAGAAAAACCAGAGCATGGCTCCACCACTTGAAAGAATGATGGGTGAGAAGATCTCCTTGCTCTGTTTTCAGATCATGAAGGGCATTGAAGAAGATCTCGAGGAGATTAAAAAGGTGGAGACTTGTACCAGCGCTGTCACAACCTTGGAGGAGGAGTCTTCATGTTCAAAAATAGAGGAATTCCACACAGCTGCAGAAGAAGTTTTTCTTCTATTCACCAAGGTACGATTAAAGATCCATTTATGCTCATTTCAACACATTATATGAGGAGCTCTACATATTTTCATGCTGCTGATTTAGAGCAATAGAGTTGCATTGCGCTGTACAAAGGTGGTGATAAAGAGAAGCTTGCATTTCAAGATCCCATGGAGTGCAGGTTTCTGATTTGGGATGATGGTATCCCTCATGGGAGGTGTACCAAGATGGAGGATGGAGAGCAAGAGGCTAGAAATCCACTTGCAGATTTTTGATACCAGGCAGCAGGAGGCTTGGCTGCGTTGGCTGCTCTTGGAAGAGTTTAATCATCACACTCTTTCTAAGGGTATGTGGCAGGATACTTGCATCATGGAGCAGCAAAGAGTATGGGCACATTGTTTTGGCATAACATTTTTCATGTCAAGCACCATGTTGTGACTACATGGATGGGATGATGGAAGTATGAGAAAGCAGCAAAGGATTTTGTTGCTTGGGATGTTCTTGAGAGAGCAAGGGCAGATTTGCTCTCACAGTTTTCATGATGTTGCAGGAGTTGAAGATGGCACTATCATAGTGCAAAGGGGTTACTCCTTGATTTTAGATGTTCAAGAAGGGCTTTCTTCATGGGATGGACCTCTCATATGTAGCAGCATTATGGGAGATGCCTTTGACATTATACATGTCAAAGATTGGAGCTATGAGTTGATGGGAGCCTACTTGCAAAGGCCAACAACATTGTCACTTTGGAGCTAGTATTTATTGATGGAGTATTCCCAGGATCAATTCTGATTCAATGCACTTGGTGAGCAAAGAGGAGGTGAAGAAGATGAAGTGGTAGATGGAGACATCTATTACTGTGTTGTGCTTTTCTTGACTTGGGTTTCCAAGCAGGGGAAGGAGGAATTTCATGTAGTACTTGGTTCATTCCCCTTCATGGCAGTGTGCCAAACTATTATTGAGGATTCATTCATAAGTCCATGTATCTTCTTGCTTCCAACATATGGTGAGAGCTTTTGCTTGCATTATCTTACCATCTCTTGGCAGTGCATTACTCCACAAGAGGGAAAGCTATTTATTGAGCTTCATGAACTTCATTGGGCAAAATTGCATGATGGAGACAACCATCTATTATGTGGCCTTGAGCAAAGATGTTTTCCATACATGTGGATTCTTTATTCATATGATTAACCATGTCACAAGAGGAAATTTTCCATATAATCTTCTTAAGCAACAGTTGAGAAGATTGCGCTGTGAGGATTTGGGGGACTGTTGGTAATCTTTTGTATCACATAGAACCTTCAGTATTTCCCTCATTTTGATGATGATCATGTTTTCTTTTCTGATATTGCCATTATGTCTTTTGAGAGCATGATTGAGAAAGAGACACATGAGATGAGTGTGTCCTTTTGGGAAGGAGATTCACACATTTTCCGCAGCACATGTTCTAATGGGAACAGGGGGGAAATTGTGGCCACCATAGCCAAACACTTGTTTCTTTTGGAGGTGAGCCATGTGTGTGATGGAGTACCTTATGGTGATACTCTTCTATCCATCACATATGAGGCATTTTGGGCTGACTTGTTTTACAACGTTGGAGGGAGGATTTTTGCAGATCTAATCCTCATGATGCCACTTGAGGGCAATGTCCTTGCAGCCCAAGATCAATTTTCACTCCACACTTATCTTAAGTGGAGAGGAGAATAGCGTGGGGTACGCCATCTTGTCTACCATGTGCAGATTTTCAGCCCACCTATTTTGCAGGAGATCATGGTGGAGGAACATTTTCATAGAGTTGCCATGTGAGGAGGTGACTCATTTTTGGTGGATGATTGCTTGAGGTTGGAGAACTCAAATGGGGGATGTTATTTCCCAATACACTTTAGATTCCATACCTCAAGGGAGCCTCTAGGCAGCACCTTATTGCCTTCTTGGGTATTTGACTGTTTCATGTTGATAGCTATTCAGCTAACTTGCATGCTTGGGAGGGGCAATATGGAGATTCATTGTTGACACAACATCTCATTATTTGGAGGAGTTCATCATATGGGGATGCTACAGTAGGAGGAGGAGACATCTTTCAGTTCTATCCTTGCAGTTGCTTGAGGACAAGCTACATTTGGGAGGGGAGGACTGTAATGTTCCTAAATTAGCTAAGCTAATTGGAACATTAGAATTTTGTTTTATTTTTCATGTTTATGAATAATAGACTAATGGAGGACATGAAACACTCCTTAGATCTAAAAATTAATACATGCTCAATGTGAACAGGATTAAATATGAGCTGGTTGCATTAAAAACTACTTGTGTGTGAACAGGGCTAAGCTATTTGACTGGGTCAACAGGACCAAATCACAAGACAGTCCAGGTGCATTGAACCTCCTAAGTGATCTGCACAGTTCTAGAAGGAGCTTCTAAATGTGAAAGGGGCTAAACCAATGAAGTAGTTTAGGGTTTTACCAAGACTCCAATATTATAAAAGAAGGAGGAGAGCCACAAGCAAGGGTTGTTGATGATTTGAGGTTGCTTGGGAAACTCGAGTTCTCTTGGCTGTTTATCCAAAGGGAAGAGGGTTTCCTTTTTAGGAACCCTCTCTCCTTCCATGGAGTAGCTCTTTGGAGGAGGATGTTCAGCTTTGTCCACTATCCAGCATTTGGCCAAGCTTCTACTTCCAACTGCAATGCAGATCCTGTTGAGGGTTTTATTTATTTTGTAAGCTGCAGCAAGTGGAGAATAGATATTTCCAGATCTAGGGAGTTCTAGCACCCCTTGTCACTGGGAAACTCATCTATCCCATTGATAAGCTGGTTTTAGACTCATTGGGCTTCAGATCCATATCTTGGCATCAGGCCAAAGTGTACTATCAGTGGACTGCGCAGTTTCTCTTCCCTAAGCTGTGTAATTCTTGAGGAGCAGTGTTGTAGGTGTTTGGAGTTCTCCTGGAGGAGAGATCTCTAGTGGAAAGGATCCCTCCTTTCACTGTGGTGATCCATGGATTGGCTAACCAATCGATGTGCCCTTCAGATCTGATTTATTTTCTGATGTATTTAATACATAATTTCTGAATACTGCTACAGAACTATGTCTTAGATCTCAGATCTACTCACTATGGTTCATCATTTGCTGAGATCCCTAAGGGGAGTGTAATAAAGAGCCTCTTTGGCTTCTAGATCTGTAAGAGATCTCTGTTTTCATGCAAGGATCTGTTTTAGATCTGATTTATAATAAAATGAAGCTTCAGCCTCTTGAAATTTACGTTGAAGAGTTTTCTGGGTAATCTCCTATGTTGCAGCACCTCAATCTTGAGGGTTATTTCATGTAAATATATGTTTTTCTTACATATTTTGCTTAAGCCATGAACCCCAGCTGATTTAATGATTATTTTGTCATATTTGAACTAATATATTCAGAAAATCACGCTTCCTAAGCTTCAGTAAATTCTGCATATTCAAAGTCATGGGAATTGAGTGTTTTTCTTGACTAGTCGGGAAGGAGGAACTTTTTAACATATAAAAACTTATTTGTTTTTGATGAAATTCGACATGGGAGTCCTCATAACCCTAGCTATCAGATCCAACCACTTTCCCTCCTTATTTTTACACAGATCTCCGATTATACTTGTTTTAGGGCCCAAATCTTCACTTTTCCCCATCCCTTGGTTCATAAAATGATGTATAAATAATTTATGTAGTTCAAGACATGTATTTGTGTATATTGAATTTTTTTTAAATCTTATTCATTAGTGTAAGACTATTATACAGTTTCTAGATTGTTGCAGTCCCTCATTTGGGCAGTTTTTAAGGCAAGCTAGGTGTGGGAGAACTGTTTAACCCACATAGTCAGATTTGTTTCTGATCTCATTTTGGAATTTGGTTTTATATTATCATATCTAAGGGATCTAATAGTTTATATTAGTTTCTGAAGCACCCATCTCTGAAAAATATGTTTTTCAGGCTTGGCTTGCTGAGCATCCCCTCTTGAAAATATTAGCTCTCGACATAGATCTATAGACAGAGTCTGCTAGTGGGCTAGCTAGCCTCTGGGTCTCATCCTTTCTTGTAAAGGTAACATGCCTGGTAAATTCCCCTACATTCAATCTCTGTAATAGTTCAGTTGTTGATTGTTAATGTTTTTGAAAAAGGGAATATGATTTGCCGGATTCACGAGGAATTTCAGGTCTGGAACATTACATGAATTTCTAAAGTTAGGAGTTCTAATGCTTCTATGTTTCACTGGAATTTTCATCTTACATTTTTGTCAGTTTGAGTATTGTTTGTAGAGATTAATGGTTTGTTCTACCTCATGAGTTATTGCTTCAGACTATATATGTTTAAGACCTCTTATTTTTTTTCCCAAAATTAATGTTCATTACACCTCATACATCACCTAAATGATCCATTAACCTTGCTAAATCGGCCTTGAAATACACTTTGTTTCATCATTTAGACACCCTTGGATTCATCTGACCCCATAGCCCTATTGATTTGATAACCTCTCATTCCACCTATGCTACTTAATCATGTTACCCCAACCCAAAACAAACAAACAAAACTACACTTAAAAACTAGCCTAAAATCAATCATTCAAAGCGAACAAGTTCACATCCTTCGCCTAATAGAGAGAGCCCTCTCTGAGTCCAGGAAGGCTAGGTCCTAGGACTCCAAAGACTAGTCTGATATTACCTTGTCATTTGGTTTACCAATCTGCCAAATTATGGGACACCAACAGGCTCTAGGGATCCACAAAAAAGTTCAAATAATGTTGGAAAATGCCAATTAACACTTGACCTAACCCAATTTACGTGAAACAAGAACAAACAATATACAACAATGTAATCATCAAACCATACCAAATAAATAATTAGATACATAATGTCCAATAAGTCTTCAATGAATGCTTACCATCCATCTAAAATTCCGGGGTAACTGTAATATTCCAAAACAGGAAAAACATGAATATTGAACATAAAATTGGAAATTGTAGTAAATATCAATACATAAAAGAATGAGAAAATAACTGAGCCATTTCATTATGTATAATTGTATAAATGAGTAAAATATCCTGAGGAAAAAGACACTCAAGATAGGAAAAGAAAGCCTCCAATGACCCAATACACTCAAACATGAAATACTGCTGTTATAAAAAATGATGGAATGCCATGACTACACAGTCGCAGTGAGCATAACTGAAGCTGGAAAATAACAATGCAAGTATCTACTAATATAATGCTCAGAAAATGTCGGGATCAGATATCTAGGCTCTCTATCACAATTCCAAGACAACCCAGCAAGGGTTTCCGAAAATACACAATATGAAAAATGCAGCCCTAGGGTTGAATTAAGCTCTGAAATTGAATAACTACTGGGAGGTGGCTGATATGAAAAGAAAATTACTGTGATTCCTCCCTACTAGCTTTCCAGATTAAGGGTTGCTCCCTTCACTAGAAAACAAGCTCACAAACTAGGTTTATCAACCCTCCACTGCAACTGCCCAACAAAATAACGCAGTTCCTGAAGGAGACTGCACTGTTGAAGATGGATGAAGCTTGGCCTAATTCCAGATGGTGGAATGAAGCACAAAGGAACCTTTCCCGAGCGGGCACTCGAAGTCCCCCGAGGATGAGGGTGGGATTTCCACCCCGAAACACCCTTGTGCTAAACAGCACAGCAGACTCCGCTAAACAACTGAAGCGTGCAGAATTTCATAAAAGACCAAACATAAACAATATCTGGAATGCCTTATATGGCTGTCATGCCCTTCCTTATATGCTTTGTGAGCCTCCATTCCCTTGGTCCCACACAATAATGATGCTACTCCCATGCATACACTCCTCCATCATGACTGCACTATCCTCCACTATCTCCACTCCCTCCATGACAACGCTATTGATTTGGTCAATATTGATCCCATCCACATGCATTGACCCCATTCACACCAAGGGTTGCTTTATTCAACTATCTACATTGATCCACTTTCACACTAGAAGTGGTTTTATTTGCACTAAAGAGATTTAAGGGTATCTCTACCCACTTATTCATCTAATTACGAACAAAAGCAAAATTGTAATATTCCAACTAGCTAAAATCTAATTAGGAATACAATTTTCCCCTCCCAAATGTTTCTTGTCCTCAAGCAACTGCAAAGATGGATGCTGCAAAATATTCTCTCCTTCCCAAGTGGCATCCTAATCAGGTAGATTCCTCCATTGAATTAGATATTCTCTAATTAACCTATTCCTTAGTTACCTCTCCCAAGTATCTAAGATAGCTTCCGGTTGTAAAACTAGATGGCCCTCATCATCAATAGGTGGGAGATCCATAGTTTCAACTACATGTTGTCCAATGGCCTTCTTGAGGCATGAGACATGAAAAAGGTTGTGAATCCTACTCCTAATGGGGAGCTCCAACTCATAGGCTACTTCCCCAACACGACGAATCAGCCTGTATGGCCCATAGAAATGAAGCTTAAGCTTCTCAGCCACCTTCTCCTTAGTGTCGAATGTTTGTAAGTCTGAACACGGAGATAGAACAAATCAACCACCTCAAACTACCTCTCTATATTACCACGATATGCATACAAATTTTGCAGATTCTGGGCTGTAGCAATGTTGTCCTTGAGAGCACGAAGTATATCATGACTCTCTTGGATCCATTCCTTGGCTTTAGGAGCCTTGCTTGCCCTAAACATCACATCAACAAATTATAAATCATGATACCCATATAGAGCCCGAAATAGAGAAATATCGATTTCCATATGAAATGTCGTGTTGTAGAAATACTCTCCCAAGTGGAGCCAGCGGAACCATGCTCTTTGTTGCCCCGAAACATAGTTTCACAAGTAGCCTTCTAGCCTCTTGTTTACTATCTCTATCTGCCCATCTGTTTGGGGGTGATAACTGGTACTCGGTGTCAACTCGATACCCACCAACTGAAAAGGCTCCTGCCAAAAGCCACCCATGAAGTGGCTATCTCTATCACTGAAAATGGTCTTAGGAAGACCATGGAGTTTGAAAACATCTCTAAAGAAGAGGTCGGCCACCTGTGAAGCAGTGTATCGTGAAGAAATAGAAAATAAATGTGAATAATTTGTTAGTCGATCAAAAACTACAAAGATAGAATCCTTACCTTGTACTTCTCGTAAACCGATAATGAAATCCATGGAAATACTATCCCATTTTCCTTATGAAATAGGGAGTGGCTATAACAACCCTTCATGATGGTTTTTTTCTCCTTTGTTCTACTAGCAAACTACACACTCCTTGATGTGCTGGAGCACATCCTCCTTGAGACCCTTCCATTAGAATATCTCCTGAATGGCCTGATATGTCTTTGTGAATCCTTGATGTCCCAAAAGTGTGGAATCATGTGTTGCATGCAAAATATTCTCCTTGATCCTAGAATCTCTAGACAAGAAGATCTGGTCTCGGTAATAGATGCTTTCATTGGTCACCTATCCCTCTAGGATCTCACATGCAAAGCAGTCTTTGGAATACTCTACCAACACTTGGGCCTTCCAATTTGTATCCACACTCATCAATGACAATGCTGTTGGCCTCTGTGATAAGGCATCCATGTTGGAAATACTGAGAGGGGGGGTGAATCATTATTTATTTCAATTAGAGCATCAATTAATCTTCAATTAATATCAGTGTTTGTACAATTATAGCAGCAAACAAAAGGAACACAAATGCACACAGTTTTTTAAGGTGGAAACCCACTCTGGGACAAAAACCACCTAATGCTTTTCTAATAATTCTTTAATATTCAACTCCAATTGAAAATAAAGCTCCAACTTCCTAGAATCTAGAATAGCATTCTTCTCTAGCTCCTACTAGATGGATGCTCCAACACCCAAGATTCTTCAGTAGTCAACTGAACGGATGCCCCAACACCCAATGAGCTACAACTCACCCTAGCACCACCCTAGCACCCTATAGAAGAATAAAAGAAGAATGGACTCCTGTACCAGGGAAAATGGTCCACTTTACAATGATATAGAATGATGTAGAAGAAGAAGACACACTAGACCATAACCCCAACTATGACACAACCACCTAATGATGATCCTAGACCTCCCGACACTGCCTCTTCAACTCTTGGTAGATAGACACTAGAACAATTTTTACAATAATGTATTTACAATGACTTAGTACAATGATACCTTTACAGTGACTGTATGCAGTGCTGCCCACTTGAAGACTTCATGTGTTGAACTTCTTGTTGCTGTTCTACACCTTAGTTAGTGCTCTTGTCATGCTACCCTCTGCTGCACCTTGCTTTGCTTTTCTGCCCTAGAAAGTCTGGTCCTTTGCATCCCTTGACAACACATGATCTAGATTTTTCTTGCCTTGTAGAAGCTCGATATTGAATCCGGTGTATCTCTGTTATTTCAGATCCCCAATATCTGATTTTAGGTCTTATAATAGTCCTCTGAGTTGTCTTTCCAATGCCACAGGTCTGACCCAATTTGGATTCTTCAAGAGAGAGTTATTCCCAATATCTCACAATGCCCTAATTATGGACTGTTTCAGTAGAGAAAACGTTTACGGTGTGCCACGTGTCACTGTTTCTTTATTCAGATCTGAAATTCATACATTCAAAAATAAAGTCCGTGCAATATCTTCCACTTTTAACAGAATTCAAATCCAATACTCAGAGAGAGAGTTATGATGCTTTTCCCAAGGTCACTTCTTTGACATGAATTTCAGGAGCCTATAAAAACACTGAATTCCATAGATCATATCTCCAAAAATATTGTGCACCTTGATCTAAAATTTCTACAGGAGCTTCCTCCGGATTTTGGCTTTGCCTCATAAAATTTTCAGCTTCTGAGCCTTCTTAGAAAAATAGTTAGAGAGAAAATTCCACGATGACTTGTTTCAGATGGCAAAATCCCTTGCATGAGGAGGATATGAGGATTACATTAATTTATATAAATGCTTAGGTTGAGAGGGGATTCGACAAGTGAACGTGGGAGGAATTTTAGGAGCTTAAAAAATATTAATTATAAATTTTCAATGACCCATGCCACAACCCCATGGGGTTTTAGCCCACTAACTAGGGGTATAAACTTCAAACATGAATATCTCTCAAACCGTGAAGAATTACATGGCGTGCCATATATCAACGGAAACATATCGACAAGTAGAAACAATTAAAAGCATTCTTGACCCAAAATATATTAATTTGGTATGTCAAAATTCCCATGAAATATTGGGGTAGCCCCTGGTGCTGCTTGGGTTGACATCAATGACAACCACTGATAAAAAATCTCCCCCTTTTCCATTGATGGCAACAAAATTACTCCCCCTGCGATCATGACACCTCTTCCTACAACATTCTCTCCCCCTTTGACATCAATGGCAAAGGGTAACTCCCCATGACACATAACCATCCTGCAGACATGTACACACTTCCACTCCCCCTTTATATTCTAAATAAGGAAAATATAATGAGAACTTGGGAGAATCCCAAACTTTTGGTGAAGATATTCCAATGCTTCATGAGCACTCTCACGATCATCAACACTTCCTGCCCAATCTGCATCTGTAAAGGAATGAATAATGAGATTGTTACCCTTGGGATACCACAAGCCATATTCTGTTGTTCCCTTTAGATATCGAAGAATTCTTTTGATGGAAATAGTATGTGATTCTTTTGGTGTTGCTTGGAATCTTGCTACTTTTCCAACTGCTTGCATAATATCTGGCCGGGAGGCTGTTATATATAGAAGACTACCAATCATAGATTTGTACAACCTTTGATCTACATCCTTAGATGAGTCGTCTATGCTCAATTTGCAACCTGTTACCATTGGAGTAAGGATGGGTTTTCAACCTTCCATTTTAAATTTCTTGAGCATTTCCTTGATGTACTTGGCTTGACATATAAATATTCTTTTCTCTTGCTGAGATATTTGAAGCCCTAAGAAGTATGTCAGCTCACCAAGTAAAGACATATCAAAATCACTTTGCATCTTTGTAGCAAACTTCTTAATTAGTCAATCATCATTGCTAGAAAATATTATATCATCCTCTTTAGCTATTAGACATGCTTTAATTTCTTCATCCAGAACATATATGTCATTTGGAGCTTGACTTGCTATAGCCACAATTTTACCATACCTGCCTTTCCTGATTTCACATTTTGTGGAGTTGAATAGTATTGTGTGTCCTTGATCACACGTTTTTCCAACACTGAGCAGCTTGTGATTCATGTTTTCAACCAATAGAACATTCTTGGCTAGAGAATCTTTGCTTTCGATAGTGACAGTACCTGATCCTATAACATTTGAAGATCCATCATTTCCAAAGGACACGGTTTCATCCTTCTTCTCTTTCAGAGATACAAATTTATTTCTATCTCCAGTCATATGTGTTGAGCAACCACTATCAACATAACACACATATTTGTTGTTTGAGCCTTGAGAGAGAGAGAAAAATTATCAATCTTATTCTTCTTCCATGTTCGTTCGTTCTGTGGCTTCGAAGATTCTTCTGGAGGATTTTCAAGTCTGCAGTCTCTGGCTATGTGTCCAAAGTTTCAACATTTGTAACATTCAATATTATTTCTTAAATGTTAAAATCTATTGATGTTTCACTGAGCCCTGGGAGGTTCATATTTGACAGATCTCCTGGAATTGTATTCGTTCCTGGGGTACGTGAAACATTCTACAGCTTTATGAAATTTTTTTCCACATGAATAACAGTAGCCATAAAAAATATGTTGGTACCTGGATGGAAATATTCGTTGAGGAATTATCTTCCAAGGCTGTTCTTGCGAATCTTGTCCAATGAAGTCTACATGCATGTCAGATCTCATAGGTTCATTGTATTTTGTTGTAGAAGGTCCCGCTTCTTATTCTTTGTAACCGATGCCAGTTATGTCATTGTAAGATCATTGATTGTTGATGAGTTCTTCCAATGCCCTTGAGCTGTTGGCATAGTTTTGGATAGTTTTTCCTTTCTTCACTTCCTTACGTAGTGAGACTACTTCGGCTTCTAATTATTCCTTTTCTTGGTTGCTTTTTTCCAACTTCTTTTGAAGTGACTCTTCATTGCATTTGTGTTCTTCAACTTCAATTTTGAGACCTTGAACTTGTTCTTCAAGAGTATTGGAACGAATATTCTTTGCCTTGAGCTCTTTTATAAGTTTGATTGCTTCCTTAGAAAATTATTCTATGGTCAATTTTTCTTCTTCGTTGTTTGATACCACTTGTTTATTGTGCTTGGCCATAAACAATACTCTCTCATTGGCTTCTTCTTCGCTGTGATTTTCTTCATTGGATGATGAGCTATCTTCTTTAGAGAGAAATTTCCTTTTGGATCCTTGCTTGTTGAATTTACAAAATCCTTTCTTTCCTTTTGAGTTTCCATCACTTATGTTTGAACATTTTGATGCGAAATGCCCAACCTCACCACAGCCGAAACATATCAATGGAATTTTAACTTTGAATTTTCCCTTACCAATTTTTAGTTTTCTCGTAAAGTAAGCATATTCTTCATCCGAAAGACCTTCTTCATCATATCCCTTTTCTTCACACTTGCAGGTGCAGGTCGTTTCCTTTGAAGGTTGTTTGTCCTTATTGGTTTTCTTAGATGCAACGAATGTAGTTTCTAGATGCAAAGTACCCTCTTCTTCATCAAGTCTCATTTCAGATGCTATGAGAACTCCATGTAATTCCTCTTTGTTGAGTTTTTCCAGATTTTCATTGTATTCTAAGACCGATACCTTTGGGTTGAATTTCCCTGGTAACGTTCTAAGAATCTTTCATATAATAGTCTTCTCGTCAACTAACTCTCCCAATCCTTCCAAAGTGTTTTTTATTTCATCAACGTATTGGAAGTATGCAGCAATGTTTCAATATTCTTTCATTCTGAGTTGCTCAAATTTTTCTTTATAGATTGGAAGCTTTGCTTCTTTGACATTTGAGTCACCTGCATATATATTCTCAAGCTTGTCCCATACATTTTTGGCGGTTTTACAACCCAACACCTTATGATAAGCAGATTCAATAAGTCCACTGATAATAATATTCTTTGATTTTGCATCATTTACCAAATTCTTCTTACCTTGTTCATCTACGGTTGATGTCAATCCATTTTGAACAGTGTCCCATACTTTGTAACCTTGCGCCAAGAGATAGACATCCATTCTTCCTTTCTAGAGTACATAATTATTTTCATTGAACAGAGGTACACCATTCTTGGTATGCTCCATGACCTCCTTCCAGCTTTTAAACTACTATTGAAGGAACCAAGCTCCGATACCAATTGTTGGAAATATTGAAAGGGGGGGTGAATCAATATTTCTTTCAATTAGAGCATTATTTAATCTTCAATTATTATCAATGTTTGTAAAATGATAGCAGCAAACAAAAGGAACACAAATGCACACAGTTTTTTAAGGTAGAAACCCACTCTGGGACAAAAACCACCTAATCCTTTTCTAATAATTCTTTAATATTCAACTCCAATTGAAAATAAAGCTCCAAATTCCTAGAATCTAGAATAACATTCTTCTCTAGCTCCCACTGGATGGATGCTCCAACACCCGAGATTCTTCAATAGTCAAATGAACGGATGCCCCAACACACAATGAGCTACAACTCACCCTAGCACCACCCTAGCACCCTATAGAAGAATAAAAGAAGAATGGAATCCCATACCAGGGAAAATGGTCCACTTTATAATGATATAGAATGATGTAGAAGAATAAGACACACTAGAACATAACCCCAACTATGACACTACCACCTAATGATGATCCTAGACCTCTTGACACTGCCTCTTCAACTCTTGGTAGATAGACACTAGAACAATTTTTACAATAATGTATTTACAATGACTTAGTATAATGATACCTTTACAGTGTATGCAGTGCTGCCCACTTGAAGACTTCATGTGCTGAAATTCTTGCTATTGTTCTACACCTTGATTTCTTCTCTTGTCATGCTACCCTCTGCTGCACCTTGCTTTTCTTTTCTGCCCTAGAAAGTCTGGTCCTTTGCAGCCCTTGACAACACATGATCTAGCTTTTTCTTGCCTTGTAGGAGCTCGATATTGAATCTGGTGTATCTCTGTTATTTCAGATCCCCAATATTTGATTTTCGGTCTGTTAGTAGTCCTCTGATTCATCTTTCCAATGCTATAGGTCTGACACAATTAGATTCTTCAAGGGAGATCTATGCCCAATATCTCACAATGCCTATTTATGAACTGTTTCAGTAGAGAAAGCTTTTACGACGTGCCACGTGTCACTGTTTCTTTATTCAGATGTGAAATTTATAGAGAAAAAACTACAGTTCGTGCACTATCTACCACTTTTTACATAATTCAAATCCGATACTCAGAGATAGAGTTATGACGTTTTTCCCAAGGTCACTTCTTTGAGATGAATTTAAGGAGCCTGCAAAAATGCTAACTTCTAGAGATCATATCTCAAAAAATATTGCACAGCTTGATCTAAAATTCCTACCAGAGCTTCCTTAGGATTTTGGCTTCGCCTCATAAAAATTTCATCTTCTGAACCTTCGTAGAAAAGCAGTTAGAGCAAAAATTCCACGATGACCTGTCTCAGATGGCGAAATCCCTTGCATGAGGAGGATATGAGGATCACAACTTATATAAATTCTTAGGTTGAGAGGGGCTTCAAAAAGTGAACCTGGGAGGGATTTTAGGAGCTTAAAAAATATTAATTATGACTTTTCAACGACCCATGCCACAACCCCATGGGGTTTTAGCCCACTAATTGGGGGTACAAACTTCAAACATAAATATGTATCAAACCGTGAATAATTACATGGCGTGCCATATCTCAACAGAAACATCTCAACAAGTAGAAACCACCTAAATAATTCTTAACCCAGAATACATTTATTTGGTAGGTCAAAATTCCCATGAAATATTGGGGTAGCCCCTAGTGCTACTTGGGTTGACATCAATGACAACCGTTGATCAAAAATCCACTACCACATTACTCTTCCCCTTGACATATTCAATGTCAAATTCATATGCCTAGATTTTTCTAACCCATTTCTATTGCCTCTCTTGTAGTTACTTCTACTCAAGAAAGAACCAGAGACTGTTATGATCAGTCTTTACTCGGAATCTGTTTCCCACCAAATACTGCCAGAATTTGGCTAGTGCATGCATAATTGCCAATGTTTCCTTATCATAGATAAGGTACAACCTCTCATGAGGCCGAAAATTCCAACTTTAAAAAGCTATGGGTGGCCACCTGCTAAAAAACTGCTCCAATGCCCTCCCTGGAAGCATCACATTCTAACACAAAGGCCTGGGTAAAATGCGATAATACCAATATCGGGAAAATACTCATCACCTCCTTAAGCCTATCAAAGGTCCTCTGCACTGTATCTATCCAACCAAAGGATCCCTTCTTGGTCAGATCTGTGAGTGGTGTTGTTAGTTGGGAGAACCCTTTGACAAACTTCCGGTAGTAGGTGTATATGCCTACAAACCCCCGAAGTTCTGTTACATTCTTTGGCTCTGGCCAATCCTCAATAGCATAAATCTTCTCCTCATGGACCCTTACTCCATCCACTCCAATGATGTGGCCCAAACAAAGCATCTCTGTGAGCCCAAACTCACACTTGGAGAGCTTAGCATAGAATTGCTGCTCCTCAAGAATGCGTAATACTGTCGCAATATGTTTTAGATGCCCCTCCCATGTGTGACTGTAAATAAAAATGTCATCAATGAAAACCAGCACAAATTTCCTCAATTGACCACAGAAGATGTGGTTCATGCAAGAAAAATTAGCCGGAGCATTGGTTAACCCAAAGGGCATCACCAAGAACTCAAAGTGGCCATAATGACATATAAATGCAGTATTGGGGATATCTTGATCCCTCACCTAGGTTTGATGGTATCTCGAGCTCAAATCAATCTTTGAGAAGTACTTTGATCCACTTAGCTCATCCATCAGCTCATCGATCCTGGGAATCGTGTATCTATTCTTCATGGCTTCTTATTCAAGGCTCTATAGTCAATGCACATCCTCAATGTACCATCATTCTTCTTCACGAAGACCATAGAAGAAGAAAAAGGACAGGTGTTGGGTCAGATATGTCCTAAAGCCAAGAGCTCATGAATGGATTTTTTAATCTCATCCCTGTAGGATTTGGGATGCCTATAGGGTGTGGTGATCACTACTTGGATCCCCTGCTCCATCTCAATAGTATGCTCAAACCCTCGGTCCGGTGGCCTTCCCGGTGGTATGTCCCCAAATACTATAAAATAGCAGTCTAGAATAGACTGCACATCCAGGTGTACTGGTGCACCCTTTCCTCCTGCCTCTGACATACGCAGTTCCACTGCCCATTTTATGTCTTCTATGTGAAAATAAGCCTCCATCCTATGTGCTGAGACTATATGAGGTGGATAGGTGTGCATGCCCCTGATATTTTGGTGCTCACCGCTCTTCTTATCTGTCCATTCCATCTCCAAGGTCTCCCAATATATGGTGACATTCCCTAGTGTGATCAACCACTGAACACCCCATATCACATTATTTTCTGGAATATCAACCACGAAGAAGTGGTCTGTCAATCTGTAAGTCCCCAAAGTGGTGGTCAATGCTGGAACAAACTTAACAAAAGGCATGGTTCTAACTCCTAGAACGAAAACTAAGAATCCCTCAAAATTATCTGTGGGAATGCCTCTCCTCTGCACTAATTTAGTATCAATAAAATTGTGGGTATCCCCAATGTCTATAAATACTGACACTCAATGCCCCTGAATAGTTCCTTAGACTCTCAATGTTAGATACTTGGGAACTCCCTACAAAGATGCAAGGGCTCCTCCAATTGGAGTAAATTCTCCCCTCCCATCTCTTGGTAGTGGTGGATTTCCTCCTGATGCTACAGCACTGGTATCCCCCTCGAGGTCTTCTACTCCCTCCTCTTCATAATCATAGAATACCTCAATATAATGTGCCTTCTCGGAAGCACACCGATGCCCTAGTGCCCATGGATCTTGGCAAGTGAAGAAAAGTTTTCTCCTTCTTAGATATCTCCGGACATCATCACTAAAAGATCCTTTATCTTTTTTCTCCTTTGAGGGAGGAAACTTCACATCTTTCCCCTTTTCATGAGAGGAGAAATTTTGCTAAAATGGAGCTCTTGCCCTTGGAAAAACATTTTGCATGTCTCTAGCCCTCTCAATAGCCTCCTGGAGTGTATTTTGTCTAGTGGATTTTACCAACCCATGAAAAGGCTCTGCTAGCCCATCAATAAACATATATACTCTTCTAGCTGTGGATAGATCTGACACCATGACTGAAATTTTGAGAAATTCAGAGATATAGGTCTTTGGATCTCCTGTCTGCTTAAGCTTAGCTAGCTGACCAAAATGTTCTTCTGGATCTCTGCGGTCAAATATTTCCACAAACCTCCAGTTAAATTCTACATAAGAAGTTACACTAGCATGCCCCCCTGTAGTTAGACCATGAAACAACCACTCATGTGCTTCACTTTCAAGGTGCAACACTGATATCTTAATAGCCTCAATCTCTGAAACTCAGTTCAGCTGGAAATATATGTCTAATTTCTCTACCCAAACCTTGGCTATGCACTTGGGTGACCCATCAAAAGTAGGCAGAAATAATATACCCATAGTACGCTGCAGATCATTGTTCTGCATGTACCCTCCACCTCTATTGTGATTAATGGGTCTTCTATTATCCTTAATCCGACAAAAATCTTAGAAGTTTAGATGCTCCTTGAACCTTTGAGATTGATATTCATATTATAGGAAATAATCACCAAGAGTCTCCTCCTCTTATGGTCATCCTACCTCATTTCCTACTGCAAGGAATGTAGGCATGGTGGAGCATTGTGAAACTGGCTGTAATTATGGTTTCTCACACCAATAATGTGAGGTGCCAAAATTCTCTCCATGTTGAAAACCTCTAGGGGATTCCTTCTGTCTTTATACCCTCATCTCCTTGATTTCTTTGGAAATATCAGGCATAGTCTGGAGAAGAAGTTTTGGAAACTCCTTTTCATCCATTTCTCGAGATGTTATAGATGTAGTGCCCCACAGGATGAGCCAGGATTATGCTCTGATACCACTATAATATTCCAAAACAGAAAAAACAAGAATATTAAACATAAAACTAGAAATTGTAGTAAATATCAATACATCAAAACATGAGAAAATAATTGAGCCATTTCATTATGTATAATAGCAAAAATGAGTACGATATCTTGGGGAAAAAGACACTCAAGCTAGGAAAAACAAGCCTCTAATGACCCAATACACTCAAACATGAAATATTTCTACTATACAAAATGCTGGAATGCCATGACTGTGCAATCCCAGTGAGAATAAATTCAGTTGTAAAATAAGAATACAAGGATATGCTAATAGTGCTCGGAAAATATCGAGATCAGAGATCTAGGCTCTCTAGCACAATTCCAAGACAACCCAGACAGGGTTTCTAGAAATGCACAATATGAAAAATGTAGCCCTAGGGCTGAATTACACCCTGCAACTGAATAATTGTTGGGAGGTGTCTGATATGACAAGAAAATGGCTGATATTCCTCTCTACTAGCTTTCCAGATGAAGGGCTGCTCCCTTCATTAGAAAGCAAGCTCACAAATTGGGGTTATCAACCCTCCACTACAACCGCCCTGCAAAATAACGCAGTTCCTGAAGGACACTGCACTGTTGAAATGGATGAATCTTGGCCTAATGCCAAATGGTAGAATGAAGCTCAAAGGAACCTCTCCTGAGTGGGAACTCGAAGTCCCCCGAGGATGAGGGTGGGATTTCCGCTCGGAAACAACCTTGTGCTAAACAACACATTAGACTCCGCTAAATAGTTGAAGCATGTAGAAATTCATAAAAGACCAAACATAAAAAATATTCAGAATGCCTTCTATGGCTGCCATAACCTTCCTTATATTCTTTTGGAGCCTCCATTCCCTTGGTTACACACCATAATGATGCTACTCTGTTGTGAAACCAGTTACAAAAAAAGAAGAAAAGAGATATCAACGCCTTAGAAATGAGCCACTTCGAGGGGGAAACCTCCAATACATTAGATGAATGAAAAATTCTTGGATGATACAAATGAAAAAATCTCCTTTCTATATTTAGGAGTCCATGGGGCCACAATGTAACCCTAGCCGACCTAACAATAATAATGTAAGGGCACAATAATAACAATATGGGGGTTACAGGGGTACAAAAATAACAATAAGGGGGGCTACACTAACATAATAAGGGACTATACTATTAATATAGGGACTTAAAATTCCCCTCTCCTTCAAAAAAGTGTTGTCCTCAACGCTTGAGTAGCTCTGGGTGCTTCTGTATAAAATTCTCATCCTCCCATGTAGAATCTTCCGTGGGTAAGTTCTTCCACTTGACGAGATACTCTGAAATTGATCGATTTCGTAGCTGTCGAGTTCTTGTTTCTGTGACTACTTTAGGTTCCAATATGATTTTTCCTTCCTCGTCAAGTTATGGCAATATTTTCTGAACTGGAATATTTTCACCTATAACCTTCTTTAAGCATGAAACATGGAAAACTGGATGCACTCGTGAAGAAGCAAGAAGCTCCAACTTGTATGCCATAGTACCAACCTTTTTCAACACCTTGTAAGGACCATAGTACTTTGGCAATAATTTATTATCCTTCTTAGATTTCTTGAGGGACATTTGTTTGTATGGTTGTAGCCGTAAAAATACCCAGTCTCCTACATCAAAACTTCTCTCGCTGCAAAGTTGATCTGCCTGTTGTTTCATTCGATTTTGTGCCAAATTCAGGTTATCCTTTAAGAGTTGGATAACTTCTTGTTGGTGCTCGATGTGATCTTCCACTACTTGAACCTTCGAATTTTTTCTTAAAGATGATGTGATGGACGATGGATGATATCCATAAAGTGCCATAAATGGGGTCATTTTTACTGCAGTATGGAAGGAAGTGTTATACCACCATTCAGCGAGAGGTAACCACTTGACCCATTGTGTTTTTTTATCAGATACAAAACAACAAAGATATCCTTCAAAACATTTATTTACTATCTCAGTTTGACCATCGGATTGAGGATGATAAGATGAGCTATGAGCTAATTGAGTACCCAAACAAGAAAATAACTCCGTCCAAAAATTTCCAGTAAAAATGGGATCTTTGTCGCTCACAATAACCCTTGGGTTTCCATGTAACTTTTGAATTGTGTCCATAAATGTAGTAGCAACTGTACTTGCTTTAAATGGATGAGATAATGCGCAAAAGTGTGCATACTTGGTAAGTCTATCAACTACCACCATGATGACACTCTTTCCTTTGGACTTAGGTAAACCTGTGATAAAATCCATTGAAATCTCCTCCCAACATTGACTTGGAATGGATAAAGGTTGTAGAAGTCCTGGGGTCTTAATTGTTTCCACTTTAAACTGCTGGAAAACCAAACATTCCGCCACAAACTTTCGAATATCAGATTTAAGGCCATCCCCAAAAAATTCTTTCTTCACCCTGTGGTAAGTTTTTAAAAATCCTGAGTGTCCTCCTAAAGGAGAAGTGTGCAATTCCAGAAGAATCTTTTGTTTTAGTTGGGAATTCTTAAAAAGATATAAGCGATCTTTGTACCATAAGGAATCATTTTTCCAACTAAATGTATCAGATATACTAGGATCTTGCTGCAACTTTTGAATGAGTGTCCACACTTCTTCGTCCTTCTTCCATTCATCTCTTGCTTCGGTTATCCAATCTGGTTGGATAATAGAAATGGCACAAAGCAATTCTTCCACCTCTTCATTCTTTCTTGAGAGTGCATCTGCAACAACATTTAACTTCCCTTTTTGTAGATTATTTCAAAGTCATAACCCAACATCTTTGTGACCCATTTTTGCTGCTCTTCTGAAGATAGTCTTTGTTCCAAAAAGTGTTTAAGAATATCATGATCAATTTTTACCTTGAAGTGTCTTCCCATTAGGTAAGTTCGCCATTTCTTTAGTGCATGTAGTATTGCTAACATTTCCTTCTCATAAATAGGTTTCTGTAAATACTTTCCTTTGATTGGACGACTTTTAAAAGCAATGGGTCTTCCTTCCTGCATTAAAACTGCACCAATTCCATTTCCTGAGGCATCACATTCCACAATAAAGGTTTTTGTGAAGTCTGGTGTAGCTAAGACCGGTGCTAGGCACATTGCCTCTTTAAGATGTTTAAAGGCCTTAGTTGCTTCAGGAGTCCATGAAAATGCATATTTCTTCAATAATGTTGTTAGAGGTGCTGCTATTCTCCCATAATTCTTAACAAACTTGCGATAATACCCTGTTAACCCGAGAAATCCTCGCAACTGCTTTGTGGTTGTGGGGACTTTCCATTCCTTAATGGCTTTAATTTTTTTAGGGTCTACCTTAACACCCTCGTGAGATACAATATGACCCAGATATTCCACCTCTTGTACTCCAAAGAAACATTTGGATGCCTTTGCATATAATTGTTTCTCCTGCAATAGTTTGAGCACCCTGTCAACATGTTGAACATGATCCTTCCAAGACCTGCTGTAGATTAGTATATCATCAAAAAATAGTAGCGCAATTTTCTAAGGAAGGGTTTGAAAATGGAATTCATCAACCCTTGAAATGTAGAAGGTGCATTGGTAAGGCCAAAAGGCATGACCAAAAATTCATAATGACCCTCATGAGTTCGAAATGCTATTTTCGGAATATCTTCAGTCTTCATTCTAATTTGATGATATCCTGAACGAAGATCCAACTTGGTAAAATAAATTTCTCCATGTAATTCATCCAATATTTCATCAATCACAGGAATGGGAAATTTATCTTTAATGGTGAGCTTATTGAGCTCCCTATAATCCGGACACATGCACCATGATCCATCCTTCTCGTGTACCAATACTACAGGAGTAGAGAAAGAACTTTGACTAGGTTGAATTATACCAGCCTCTAACATTTATGCAATCATACATTCAATTTATCTCTTTTGGACATAAGGATATCTATAAGGCCTAATGTTTGGAGGAACACTTCCTGGAATCACATGAATATCATGATCATGATCACGAATAGGTGGGAGTCCTTTGGGAGTTTCAAACACCCTAGAATGATTGTCCAAGACTTTTTGGAGATTTGCAGAAATAGATGATTTTGATTTTGGAACTTCTAGTGAGCATAATTGTGCAATTACGCCTAGTTGTTCTTTATTTAGAAGATTTATCATGACATTAGAGCTGATTATCTTTCCTGGCTTCCCTGTAATACCCCGTAATTCGACTTCCTTTCCTTCTGAAAACAATTTCAAGAAAAGTTCTTGAAAATTAAAAGCTACCATCCCCAAAGATTGTAACCATTATACTCCTAGTACAACATCAACACCTCCCATAGGAATGGAAAGCATTGGATTATTCAATACATATTCCCCCATGGTTAGCTTGATATTATGGCATTTTCTAGAGCAATTTATAGTTCCTCAATTTGCAACCATCACTTGACATTCTGGTGCTGGGTATAGCAAACAATTCAATTCCTTGGCTACCTTACAATGAATCAAAATTATGGGGACTACCTGAATCAATCAACACTATTACCTTTTTATTATTGATATGTCCTTCTATCTTGAGAGTTTGAGGAGTGGTAATTCCTGCCAATGCATTACATGATATGGTCAGACTCATTTCTTCCTCTTCTAGGGCTAGTTCCTGGTGTATATCCTCTTCTTGTTCATTCTCTTCTTCCTCTTCACAATCTATGTAAAATAATTTATTCTCAGCACACTTATGACCTTTAGTGTATTTTCTATCACAACTGTAGCAAAGCCCTTTTGCTATTTTTTCTTCCAATTCTTGTGGTTTCAACCTTGTAGGTTGTTGAAATTTAGGAGTAGCAACACTTCCCTCTGTATAGAAGTGAGTGGTAGGCTTCCTTGTTGCCATAATTTTGCATTCAATTTTTCTTGCCAAACTGAATGCCTTCTCCAATGAATCAGGTTCCACAACGCGAAATTCATGTTGGATGTTATCCTTTAAAGTACCTATAAAGAGATCAATCCTATGTTCTGTTAGGTCTCCGTAATTTAGTAGAGTGGCAAGACTAAATTCTGCAGAGACTAGATCAAAAACCACTTTGGGATTCTAGGATATAGCCCTCCTAAATCCAGAGAGGGATCTCTCTATAAGTGCAAATATTGATTTATCTTTTAAGGTTTTAAGTATGATATTAGGCTAGTTATTAAGAACAAGGGTTTTTTGTTTGTTTGGTTGGTCAGATATGATATTTAATTGGATGGAATATCACAAAATGAAAGAGTCCAAAAGAGGTGAAGATGCAAGTATATTGAGAAGTGTTCAACATATAGGATTAGTATGAAATAGCTTTAAACCATTGGGTAATGGAGTCACAAAAGGGTTTAATTGTACAACAATTTCAAGAGTGGTCCAAGGGGCAAGTCATCTATATCAAAAGATCCTTTAGATTAAATGATGAATGGAACATTACAAGTGTTGAGAAAGTGGAAAAAGTCAATAATTTCAACAAGGATTTATCAACCTTCCATACAAGAAAATCCTTTTTAAGCAACTGTTTGAAACCAACCAAAGACAGGCTAACCATAAAATTCTTTGGACAAGCTTGTATTAATGCTAACTTATCCGACAAACAATCCAGTAATCCACATGACTACTTTCAGAAGGGATGAAAACATATAAGAAGACAAAGTGCAGCTTAAGATCAAGTCAAATGCATTAAAATCTAGGGCTGCTTTCAGCATACTCTTAGGGAAACCTTCAAACAACCTTTGGAGAAAGAACTAGAAGACAGGGCAAACCATAAACTTTTCTAGTTTAACTCTACTTAGCATGTAATGGAAATATTATTCAAGAACTTCCTTTCAAGTTTTTCACATCAAGACACGGACTAACCAACATTCCTTGATAATGTTTACACTTAACTTAAGTCATTCTTAAATACAAAATTGGTGGAAAACATAAAGATAAAGCTTATCAGTGAGAGTAGGGTACTTTTAACAGTAAATCCTAGCTCTATATTTGTTGTTCTTTATCAGAGAAAAGTTAACAAAATGGCATACATGAAAGGAAAACAATAAAATTAAGAAGTAATTCACCAATGATATAGATCAGGATCCCAAAAATTAGCTTGTATATTGATTGTCAATCCAGTTGCATACTTTAAGTCCATTGTTTCATCACAGCAACAACTTCTCTTCTCAGCCTAACTTCTTCAATAACTTAACAGAGCTTCAGAGTTTCATAATTTATTTACATTCAAAAATGATTCGAATACATCAACTATTACATCAGAAATCCAATAAACAACCCTTTACAATGTGCTCCTCAAGGAGATTTTATAAGAAAATGAGGAGGTGGAAGAGTTTCTAGGGTTGAGTATCATTAATTCTACACTTAAATGCAATTCCTAGCCTTGAAAACCATGCAAGGCATAAGGCAGGAATGCATTCCATCTACAACTCTGTTTCATTTATTCCATTTCTGATTTTTAGGCTTAGTGGGAAAAAAGACAACTTTAAGGCTCTTTTTATCTTTTAAAATAACTTCAATGACAGTTTAAAATTTGTTCTTTTGTTTGTAATAACTATTCAACTGTCTTTATTCTTAATGTTACTGAATGAGCTTTAATCTGTGTATTCCTTTGAGGCAGAAGGGTTATAGGTGTCAATTTGGTAGCTGGGGGGATTCAATTTGCCCCTGTGATGTGGCTTTGGAGGCCTTTCGGACTGATATATCTCTTTGTTTTTCCTTAAAACACTTTAATTTGCTTTTGGTCTGTTTTTAGGCTTAATTAGGCCTTGATCTTCATTTCTTCGGGTCTTCATCCTTTAACACTGTCTATATCTGTGGATTAGGCCTTTGATTCCTGAGTTTGTGCCTTAATCCCTTTAAACTCTGATAAAAAATCTTTAATTCTTCACTTATGCTCTGATCTTCACCTTTGACACTGATACTCTTTGTATAATTGATGTTTACTGTGTTTTTATTGTTTTGCAGGCACGCAGAAGGTTTACACAGGGGGAGGGGTTTGTTTTAATGAAAGACCCCTTGGATCCCTTCCTGTACTGAAGGTTAGGAATCTTCATCCTAACCTTCTTGCTATTTTTAAAACTCTGGGAAAACCCATATATAACCTGCAAAAAACAAACAAAATTATGAAAATCCTACAAAAAATAGGTTTAAAATGCTTTGGAGGTTTTTGGGCGCGAGGGTGAATCAGAGCCGTTGAATTAAAACAACCAACGGTCCAGATTAATCGGGATCATCCGATCTCAGAGATTGATGGTGAAAAACTCACAATGGAGCGTTTGTGAGAATATATAGAGGGAAAACGAATGAAGGTGAAATACAATGAGAGCCATTCGATCTCAGAGATCAGCGGCCAAGATTAAAAGTGAAAATAAGATTGCAGAGGACAGTGTTTTGGCGGAAAACCATTAATGGTTTTTGTGCGGGCTCTGGGGGGGTAGGCGGTATTCACAAAAATAACGTGATTCCATACACCTGCTGACACCTGTCCCTCCCAATACCGCCCATTTCACGTTTTTTTTCGGTGTTAACTCACTGGCGAAAAAAAATGCAAAACGCATCGTTCGTCGTTGGATTGGAGGCTCCAAATCCGACGGTGTGGATCGCACACGACGAGATAAGTTGCGGGGTAAGCAGGGCAAGCGGGGCCCACGGTGACATGTGATCTTTTGTCATGGAGCGGGTGGGTCTATTGGTTTATCGGGTTTAATCCCGCTCATTGGATCCTTTGGATGGACGACATGGATCAGGAGATAAAGTGGAGGTTTCGAAAGGAGAAAGGAATGGGAGAATGAAACAGGCGGAAGAAAAGTGACCCAATGGCTGTTGATATTTTTGGATCAACGATCCAGATTCATTTGAAATCGAAATGTCGGGGATGGGAAAATAACGAAGAATAAAGGAAATAAGGGGTTTGGAGATGGGGTTTAGGACTTTAGCGCCCGACTGCGGGGCTTTAGGTCATGTGAAGGATGGGGTGCTAAAGGATATAAGCCCTCGGGGGCTTAAATGCCTTATAAGCACAAAAGACTGTTTTAGGCCCAAAAATAGTGTTTTTTAAGCCAAACTGAGGGTTTCGATAGACTAAAGGGAGGATTTTAAAACGAAATAAAGGGGAATAAAAGGTTTTAACACTAGTAAATTTGGCCCAATTTTCGACGGCCAATTCGTCACTGTTTCGACACATAGTCGTCGCAAGAGTGACAGTTCGAGGACAGGCAAAACGTGGTTTGCCATCCCATCGCAATTCTGACGCACTTACAAAGTGTCGCACTACCGACACTTTTTCCGTCGCTTCCAAACAAGTGTCGCTCTTCCGACGTTTCCCAATCCGTCGCACTTCCGACCTTTGTAAACTGTCGCACTTTCGACGAAATGTGGTCTGATGTTTTGAACGTCGCTCTTCCGATGTTTGTAAACTGTCACAATTACGACGAAATGTGGTCCGACGTTTTGAACGTCACTCTTCCGACGTTTGTAAATTGTCGCAATTCTGACGAAATGTGATCCGAAGTTTTGAGCGTCGCTCTTCCAACGTTTGTAAACTGTCGCAATTTCGATGAAATGTGGTCCAACGTTTTTATACTGTCGCTCTTCCAACGTTTTTATTCTGTCGTAAGACCAACGCGTCCTAGAAGCGTCGCAATGTCGATGCATTCCAAAAGCGTCGCAATACCGACCCTAGGAAGACCGACGGAAATCGTTCAAGACGTCCGAAGACCGATGCTTACAAAGCGTCGGTATACCGACGACAGGTTCAATTTTTTTTTAAAAATGAAACTTTAAAATAGGACAGTAAATCTCCAATATTTGTTATGAATTGTGGGCTTTCCAATGACCGTGAAATATTAATATAAAAAACCACCCCGCATCGCTTCGACTATAAACAATCATATAAACATGGCTCTGTATTTCAAAAAACATGTTTAAAATAGAAACAGGGCAACATTTTTTTTTCCAATTGTTATGAACATACATAATTCGACCGTGAAATATTAATATAATAAACCACCCCACAACGCTTCGACTATAAACAATAATTTTTTTTTTCACAAGAGAAAAAACGTTGTTTTGAATATATTATATGAATTAAAACAGTCCATGAAGTCATTACATTTTCACATCTGAATATTGGAACCCAAATATCCATCCAGAAAAGTGGAAGTCCCACCGGAGACAGATAGAAAAATACCCCATGTCACATACGGGGACATGATATAAAACCCGATAACGGTCCACATGGAGATTATCGACAATGCGAAAAGCATCAAACCATAAGGGCATCTATGAAAGTGAAATAGCAATATGTAGAATAGTAAAGCAACGGATAAATCTCTGCGCGTCCATTGTTCGAAGCACGAGTTAAGTACCCAAATCCTTGAGCAGAGAAACCGCTAATCATGTGAGGAGTGTGATATGTCCAAAACATAAAAAGACCATCATACCATATCAATAAACCAACAACATAGACCAGCATCGCTAGTTTTGAAGTAAATAATAATTTAAATGTTTTTTTGCAAGAAAAAACGTTGTTTTGAATATATTATATGAAGTAAAACAGTCCATGAAGTCATTACATTTTCACATCTGAAGATTGGAACCCAAATATCCATCCGGAAATGTGGAAGTCCCACCCCAGACAGTGATAGAAAAATACCCCATGTCACATACAGGGACTTGATATTAAACCCAGTAACGGTCCACATGGAGATTATCGACAATCTACGAAAGCATCCAAATATGCCCGAGGCATCTATAAGAAAGTGAAATAGCCGGTATGTAGAATAGTAAAGCAACGGATAGAGTACGAGCATCCATTGTTCCAAATAAAAAATTAAAGTACCCAAATCCTTGAACGGAAGAAAAATGCTAATCATGTGAAAGTGTGATATGTCCAATAATTAAGGAGCATGGAACCATATCGACGAAGCAGGCATCGCTGGTTTGAAGGCGGTGATAACCTATCAACGATTGTGGGGGTATCATAAGCGAGATACGAGATGTGCAGAGACATGTACTGTTTATATACGCCTCACACAAAAAGCATTCATGATAGAGAAAAAATATGTATAAACCCAGGGTCGATTGTATGTTCTGGCTCACTTGTTCTTGGAAATAAAAACCATCTGCAGAAACCCAGGCTCGCTTGTAAGATCAGGCTCACCTGATTCCAAAATTGGTAACTATCTGTTGCATCCGAGATGTAAGGTTCAGGCTTGCTTGTTTCCATTAGTAGCTCGCTACAGCATCCACCCTATTCATAGAAAAAAGGTTCCTGTAGATATACAGAGAAAGAGTATAATACGTAGACCATATAAACATGGCTCTGTATTTCAAAGAACAGGTTTAAAATAGAAACAGGGCAACATTTTTTTTTTTCCAATTGTTATGAACATAATTCGACCGTGAAATATTAATATAATAAACCACCCCGCAGTGCTTTGACTATAAACAATCATATAAACATGGCTCTGTATTTCAAAAAACGGGTTTAAAATAGAAACAGGGAAACATTTTTTTTTCTAAGTAAAGTTAATCCATTAACAGTGGGAATAAAATTACACCGAAGTCAAAAACATTTCCCAGACTCATGGCAAATTTGTCATCAAAAAATCAAAAAATTAAGAAGACTGCCCTCATACGGGGAAACCAATCTTGAACATTTACATAATTCAAAAATATTACAGAGGTCCAGCACAGTAATACAATCTAAAAGCAACCCAATTAAGTGGGCCATGAAGCAAGAAAAAAAAATTAATCAAACTACTCCTACGGCTCCTCGATGATTCGGCACCATCCTTCGGAAGGTCCATGATCGCCAGGTGCTACCTCCACATTCATGCCACCGCTCCCCTCCTGAAGGCCCGAATGCTGGTCGACTTTTTCTGAGCTCAGACCCGCCGGACGGGTGCATTGTTCTTCCATTTGGGCCTCCTCATGGAAAACCACAGGAGTTGAAGCTGTGATTCATGGGCGGTTCAAAGAGCAATTAAAGGAAAAAAAGCACAGTGCGCGTCATGGGAGAAGGTGAAGCGGTGGGGAAATGAGGAGCAGGGGAGCCCATACGGTGGCTAGATCTTAGAACCCGACCCCACCCACTTCTAGTATCTGGATAGCGACCTGCGTGATAATCACTAGACTGGGAAGACGAATCAGTTGAAGGGCTGGAGGGAGCGCGCAGGGGTTGAAATCTAGTGCTACCCCCTGCGGCAACGCATCCTTTGACGCAGGTGAGGCATGGGTGCAGTCTCAGCGGTGGGCATAAGAGGAGACGAAGAAGCAGAATTCCAAGAAACAGAGGAAGACAGACAAGGACCAGACCGAGAGAAATGCAGATATGCAGCAAGGTCTAAGCAGCAGTTCAGCTAGCCACTTCTCCTTCTTGTCACAGTGAGCAGGCAGTGTAACCCAGCAACCGGCTCGTCTGAAAAACCATAGCGAAACACCATTTTATCAACCCGACTGCAATGTAATCGAAGAAATCCCGTCATAATTAATCTCTGATCATTAATGAGAGCCAAAGGCCGGATCATATTGGAGCATGCAGAATCGCTAACAGGAGTGGAGGTCCGATCTTGAACAGTGTTAAAACTAAATGCGATTTGATGTGAAAACCTTGGAACTTAATTGAACAGCGTTAAAACTTAATGCGATTGATGTGAAATCACCACATCCATGTCCCATCGCCTTAAACGCCATCGAATGCACCCGCATCCGGGAACAGGGCAACATTTGATTGAGGACACATGGCAGAAATTGATTGGAGCAGATCTTTGTTTGGGCCGCTTACGCAGTGGAAATCCGGAACCGAAAAATATTAGGGCGAATTTGATAATAAATTCGCATCACAACTCTCCCTCCGTACGCCAGCCCAACTTCGGACCCGAAAAAGATTAGGGAAGAATTCAATTGGTTTTCGCATCACAAAATTGGCCGACGTCAGCAAGCTATTTTGGAACGCGAATTTGGTTTGAATTATGGTTTATCGCCGTTTGAAGTCCGACGGGCTCGACTTAAGAACAATTTTGTTTGATCCCATCTTATAAAATTTGTGTTGGTTTTATTTGATAATACACATATTTATAATAAATCATGGGAATACCACACTAGTAAACATGTGGAAAAGTTATATAAATTATTGAGAACAATCATTTTTATGTAAAAATATCCAAATGTGCTTTTGGGAAATAAGAATTCGAGTATTTGGTTCATATTGTTTTAAAGGAAGGAGTGACGTTGGAGCCTCAAAAGATGCAAGCTATCACAAAATGACCTATTCCTAAGAAAATAAAGGTTCTTAGAAGATTTTTTAGACTTACATGATATTATTGATAATTTGTTAAGAATTATGCATGCATTTCAAGTCCACTCACATATCTCTTGAAGAAAATATCATTATATGGAATGATGAGGCTACTTTGGCATTCTCTCTTTTAATGGATGCCATGTCTTCTACACCAACATCGGTTGCACCTACTTTTGGTAAAACATTCATAGTAGAGTGTGAGGCACTAGGACAAGGAATTTACGTAACATTAACACAATAAGGGATATCATTGGCTTTTAAAGCAAGGAATTCAGATAAAATATTTGGTGAAATCTACGTATGAAAAATAAATGGAAGCAATATTACATGCAATAAAAAATGGGGATAGTATATCACTGGGAGGTACTTTAAAGTCAAGATATACCATGATAGCATAAAGTATTTTTTGAAGCTATGGATTTCATTGGAAGATTAACAAAAATGAGGAGAAAAAAATGCAAAGTTTTAATTTTGAGATAATCTGCAAAAAGGGTAAGGAAAATTTAGTACATGATGCTCTTTCTAAAATAGAAGAGGCCTCAAATTTATATCGAATTACATTTTCTATTCCTAGGTGGCTAGAAGAAGCTTGCCATAATGGAAAAATGACAATAGTACTAAACAAAAACTAAAATTTATAAAGGATGGGATGAAATCTATGGAGCATTGGGAGTGAAAGAGAGATATACTTTGGTGCAAATGTAGAATATTTTTATGCACACAAGCATATTTGAATAAACAAATATTAAAGGAGTCCCATGTCTCTCTGATGGTAGGATGAAGGGTTCCTTAAAACATCTCAAAGGATCAAAAAATATATTTTTGGAAGGAATGAAGAAAGATATTCAAAATTTTGTAAGAGAAGGTCAGGTTTGCATAATAAATAAAAGAGAGATAGTAAAATCTCTGGGGTTACTTCAACCATTCCACATACATATTCAAAGACTAGAAGATATATCAATAGACTTTATTACAGGGTTACTGAAATATAAAGGTAAGTATTACATTTTTGTGGTCATTTATATAGACAATTTTTGTAGATTTTTTTTGTAGAGCTCAAAGTACATAAACAACAAGCCAAGTGGCAGAAGTGTCCGTGAAAGAAATTCATAGTCTTCATGGTTTTCCTAAAGTAATAGTAACAAGAAACTTTTAGAAATAATTATTTAATATGAGTGGAGAAACACTAGCTTCCATGAGTTCTACATATCAAACACAATCAAATGGTCAAACAAAAATAGTTAACAAATGTTTTTAAGGTTATCTACAATGTTACTCTTTAGAAAATCAATCTTAATGGATGAAGTGGTTTCGTCAAGGAAGAATGGTAATATGATACTACCTATCACACATCTACTAAAATTTACCCATTTAAGGCCCTTTATGGATATCCAACTCCTAGTATCTCATACTTTTTGCAAGATAAGTCCAAAGTATAGGAAACAGAGTCACATATGGAAATACTAAAGAAACTTTGAAAATTATTATGGAAAACCTTCAAATGACATGAAACATGATAAAACAACAAGGGGAACAACATTGAAGTGAAATATAATTTGAGGAGGGTAATTGGGTATTTTTTAGATTATAGCATTATAAGAAATCTTCATTCAAGAAAAAGAAGAATAAAGAATTAGCTCAAAAATGTTATGGCCCTAAATAATTATTCATAGGATTTCACAAGTGGTATAGAAGTTATATTTCCTTCTTCTTGCATTCATAAGGTTTATCATGTATCTTGCCTAAAAAAGGTTTTGGGAAAAAATATGCCAATGTAAATGGAACTTCCAAAATTAGATGAAGAATGAAAGTTGATTCTTGAACCACAAAAAGTTATAGATAAACATTTTGTATCTCTTTGACATATAACCATTATGAAGTACCTAATCAAGTGGAAGAATATTCCTCTAGAAAAAAGGTACATGGTAAAATGATCAATTCGTGATGAAATACCCACGGCTAAAGGGTTCGTTTGAAGTTTTGACAAAGGTTTTGTTATATGTTTTATATAATGCGCGGCGGAATAGTTTTATTGTTTGTTAAGGTCCCACACAGTGATCAAATTTGAAGGGCAAGTCTGAATTTCAATTAGAAGGGCATATATCTATGTCGCCCTTCCATAATGAAAAGCTTTAAAAAAAAAACTTTTCAATTGACCACAATAAATTATTTTTACATTTCATTTTCAGAAAGACAAAATCATCAATCTTTATATTAATAAAATACTGTTACATATACAAAAATGAAGAAGGCTCCATCTTTCATTGCTTAAATATCTCATTGGAAATGTCAACATAAGTCTTTAAGACACTATTATAATAATTTGGATACATACCACCGGGATATAAAAGATTCTTATGTGTCAGATTGTGTAATGCAATTTTGACTTTGTCTCACAAGGAGCAGCAGCATGGATGTCTGGATTTTTCTTATAGAACTTTTTATTATTATTTGAAACGTTGTTTATAGATATGAAGACAACAATGAAATTATGAGCATGGTGGATAATTAGTCAAGCTCATGATGCCAAACCATGATGATGTAATTTTGGAATTTAACATTTTTACATGTTAAAGACAAATAGTCAAAATCACTGACAACTTAGTATGCCATAATTAATAATCATTCCCTGTTCACTTTTGTTAATAGGTTTATGTCATACGATGATCTCTCTTCTTTGGCATTTACTTGTATTGAAGATCACTATTCTAGGAATAAGGAGTTATTTTCTCCAAAAATAACCCTAGCCAAACATTGACAATGCATCAAGGATATCTTTCTATACTTCATAAGTACATATGTTCTACTTCTAAATCATGTCTTGGAAGTGGTTGTTTTGCTGGAAATTATTCACCAGTTGGTTTCATACCAAAGTCTTTTTCACATTTTCAGCATCCAATACATGAAAAAGATAATGGTTTAAAACAACATACATATTTGAAATTTTGCAAGAATTGTCTGGCACACTTTGAATATGAATTTTGAAGTCAAGTGCATGATGCTGTATAGGATCAAGTGTCATTTTGAATACCAAATGTTTCACAAGAAACTTCTCAACATGCTACCCTAGAGTAAGGATTAAATGACAATATTGCATCAACTATTTCCATAATAAAAGTGCACCTCGGCCATAAGACTAAACAACTACAAATGTTGTAGATCTAACAAGACCACACAATCAAATTTATTCCACAAGGCCAATATTGTATGAAAAATGAAAAGGAGTTTGCAACCAAAAATACCTTAGGCAACTAATTCAATTAGATACACCAAACCATCAGCAAAAAGGAAAACCGGCCTACTCAAAAGGCAAGCGTTTACCTCCTTTGACAAAATTTTGAGTTCCGAAACAAGGGCCTTTATTGTCTTGTCAATGCCCCTAGTAATTTGAATAGGGTTTGCACCTGTTGCAACAACCTAAACAAAAAGGTTTCATTTCAAATTATTTTCCACAAATTTAAGATACAACCATTGTGAGTTTTGTATTTCCTAACAAGCTCATAAATTTTGACAAAAGAACCAAAATTTTTTAATACCTGATAGCAATTTTTTCACTCAAAAACTATCTTAGACTCAATAAGCCCAACCCAAAACTAAAAACCCAAACACCAAAAGACCCTACAAAAATGAATAGATGATCTTAATCCAGTACTATCGACAAAAAGTTACATTTACACCCTCACTTATTAAACCCTGTGCTGTTGAATTTTAACTTCAACTGCTGCAGCAGAAGGATGGATGCAGCATCAACATTTTTTTTTGGAGGTTGCTTGCATGCCATCCAGAAATTTAATTCAACATTTAAAATTCCTGCAAGTTTTTTTTGTAGACGGCCGCAGCCATATTTCTGTACAAGATTGTATTTAAACACAACAACCAGCATTAACGCAATTCACCAACCAGAAATTAAACAAACAGAAATTTACCCCCCAGTTTTGTAAATTCAAAAGGAGGACACGTGGAGCATTAATATTGGATCGCATGAAATTGAAGGGAATCTGAAAACCTGAAAACTGGACCCGAATTTTTTATAAGGCACATTGGATTGAGAATTCACGTTACAAATTAGGCAGACGTCAGCATCCCATTTTGGAACACGAATTTGGTTTGAAATTCAATCTATTCAGACTTTTGAAGTCCGACGGAAAGGGTTCTTTAATGTTTTGATAGTTTAATTTTATGTATGCTTTAATATATACATATGTTTTAAACATATGTTATATATATATCATATGCGAAATGAAAGGTGGGCCATGGAATTTAGTTTTAATTTTATTTTTTTTAAAAGAGGGTTTATTATAATATGTTTTATATGTTACGACATATAAAAATAAAAAGGACAAAAAAGCTTGGTAGTTTTTTTTATAGACAGTACGTAAATTTTTTATTACACAGCAGTGTGTAAAAAGTGAAAGACTGAGTGTAACTTTTTAAGTGTGTATGCACAGCAATGCGAAAGTGAAAAACACAACAGAGTGTTTTAGAGACAATGTATGTTTGTTTTGAATAGACAATGAGTTGGTTTTATGCATTGCGTTTTGTAGCAGTCATAATTTTGTAATCCCTCTCAGTGAGGAAGAAGTGTAATAGTTTTTTTTGAGTTATTGAAGGGAATAGAAGTTTGTTTTCAAAGTATTGAAACTCTGTCTCCTGTCAAAGA
Source organism: Pinus albicaulis (assembly GCA_034641835.2). Taxonomy (NCBI): domain Eukaryota; kingdom Viridiplantae; phylum Streptophyta; class Pinopsida; order Pinales; family Pinaceae; genus Pinus; species Pinus albicaulis. Next base: position 335,710,452 of record CM076584.1, read on the forward strand.
AATTTTTATTTTATCTGTGTTAGAGGAAGGGAGATTTATTCTCCATTCATTGTTCTAGAATTTTTCAATATTCCAACATGTGCAAGAACAACAGATGTTGTGGTTCCATCCCCAGCTAAATAATTTTTCCTTTCCGCAGCTTTCCTTACCAACTTGGCCCCAATATTTTCAACTGGGTCCTCTAATTAAACCAATAAAATGGCCAAAACCATAGCATTGAGTATCATTTCATTACACTGCCAATAACAATAAAATTTGACTCAGCCATAACCCTTTCCTTTTATTGTTGTGAAAAGATTTATGCATTACTCTAATGTGGCTAGTCCATAGGCCAAGTAGACCACTGGGTAACAAATATGTTTCCTTTCACCTTTGAGTTTTCAAATTATGCCTGCCAAATCTAAGACATTTAAGAGGGGGAACTAATACAACGTTAAAAAGAAAACCAGAGCACACATCTACAAATTACCTCCTTAGCTACTATCACACCATCATTAACTATTTTCGGAGAACCATGCTTGCTCTCCAAGACAAAAATTTTCCCTTCGCCCCAAGGGTGACTCCAACAAGATCAGCAAGTTTGTTCACACCGCCTGCAAGACAAATTGACAACGCTTTTAGTAAGTGTGCAATTGAATGCCAGATCATATGCCAAAACAACCCTCCATGAAAAATTAAAATAACACATTAAAATCGAATATAAGTGGACAAGGAAAGATCCACCGCAGTGAAGTTTCACGTGCAGGTGACCTTCCTTTAAACATAATTTTTTCTCTGACCTGCAATTTTTTTGTCACTGAGCCATCCTTGTTGAAGTACAACTCATTTTCCATAGCTCTTGTATTAACTACCTTCTCTCTGTGGCGTAATCTCAGAGTCCCTCTTCTGCTTGAGTGATTAAAGGAAATGGGTGAAAAAACTGAAAGAGAAGACAATTGTCTGCCATAATTATCAAACATTGCACCCAACTTCTTCCCCTTTCCATTGTTACCCAATGAGGTAGATGTGGAAATTGTTGTCATACTGCCCAAAGCAGAGGCCATCTTCTCTTATCCTAAATATAGAATTACAAGATCTTCATATTAGTATGAACCTTTAAAAACATGACTCCCATTGCTAAAAACCACTTTTAAGTTGTAACAGGCAAACTAAACAACTATCACAACTTTTGGCAACTTCTGGAGCATTAAGAGAGAAACAACCAAAGAGAAATACAACCACAATCCTCATTTTAATGAGACCGGACTATATTTGCATTAAGATAATAGAAAGAAATCACGACTATATTAAGGCCAGCACAAAACAATCTTTAACCAGTGTCTCTCGCGGCCTTCAGGTTGCCATGCTAGAGGTTGCATATTTTTAATTTAAATTATTGACCTCTCGTGCCCATCTATGAATGCATAAAATGGGATATCTACATCAAATGCTCCTTTATATCCCCAAAAACAAATTCCCTACTACAAGAGCACCAGTATTGATGGATCACCCCACACCATCCCACCCACTAGAAATGGTGAAGAAGGAAACATGAGAAAACTTCTGAAATATCTCAAGATGACTATATGGGTGGTTCTTATGAATCAACCAACCATTCAGAACATGCTCATCAATCCAAACCATGAGTATTATGTGACGATATTCAAGCAGGCACTGAATCAGATTTTTGAAGCTATGTTAGAGAAACCCTAAACTCTCACTAAAAATAGGTGAAATGTGGCACCACTCAGAGATTGACATGTGCCAATTGGTACAAGTGGTAGAAAATTGGCATGCTCAAACAATGAGGTGATGAAGGAATGACACGAGGGAGAAAATACCAGAAAAGCCCCAAATCTGGAGAACTAAAGCTCATCACCAACCTGAGATTGACAACTTTACATGATGTAACCTATGAAATCGTAAATGGAGAAATCATAGTAACAATAAAGTAACCTATGTAACAATAAAGTCGGATTCATCCTGGGAGTAGTAATGGGAGAAATCATAGTGAACAACAGGAAACATGCATAGTTGCTTACAATCAAATAGATGAAAAAACACATACAAAAAACCTAGATAATAATCGTGAACAAGCTTAATATTGAATTATGAGCTGTAAAGGAACTTACAAAATGTGACATTACGAACCTGGTCAAGCGCACAAGCAAAAATATCCTGGACATGACCCTGGTTGACAAGTTGTATTGCTCATGATGCAAGAGAATTTGTACCTACACTGCCAAGTCAATCAAAATCCATCATTATCTATACAATAAATACAAGTAATTGATGTAGTATTTTTTACTCTAAGATGCATTCTTATGATAATGTTAGAAAATATGTTGAAAATGTCAAAACATACCTGAATAAGCTCCTCTTCGTTTCAAGAACAATTTTTGGAGTCGCATGAACTTGGAACAAGCCTCCCACGATCTGAAAGAGTAGCAACTAAGTCAATAGTGACTTTTTTGTTGCTACGCTGGATCAAGGGAGGTTTGCTCCAAGATTAAATTGCTCCAATAAATTATTCTCTACTAAATAGGGCCAAACACGTGAAGGTGGAAGCTCTTATGGACCCTCCCCCCCCCCCCCCTCACATCACTCTCAATTCCCCAATACCCAATCTATATTTCATTTTTTACTTTCTTGAGCACAAAAAAATAATTCAATAACTAATAAAAAAACAATTCAACAAAAAGTACGCAAGGAAACATTGCAATTAATGGTTGACATAAAAATAGTATGACAAATGAGTTTTTTATATAACGCAAAAAACGTTCCAAGTATGGTAACGTTTGTCTTATAATAATACAATATTTTACATTATCAAATTTTCTTTTTCTTCTTCCTATTTCTAAAGCTCCTAATTACATCATCAATATCATCGTGCTTTGCTCCTGTTTCGTGCCTTTCGACCCACACTGCTGACCTAGTTGCGTAGTCACGATGTCTGGTCTCATCCAGTGACGGGGCATCGCCTACAAAAACAGATAATATTAAATTTTAATTGTCAGTTTTTAAATATCATTGAACTAGTTCGGTAATATTAATAAAAAAAATTGCAATGAGATTATTTACCTGGTGCACCAGTTGTCGGCGATGACCTAGTTGCGTAGTCACGATGTCTGGTCTCATCCAGTGACGGGGCATCGCCTACAAAAACAGATAATATTAAATTTTAATTGTCAGTTTTAAATATCATTGAACTAGTTCGGTAATATTAATAAAAAAAATTGCAATGAGATTATTTACCTGGTGCACCAGTTGTCGCCGCTGACCTAGTTGCGTAGTCACGATGTCTGGTCTCATCCAGTGATGGGGAATCGCCTACAAAAACAGATAATATTAAATTTTAATTGTCAGTTTTTAAATATCATTGAACTAGTTCGGTAATATTAATAAAAAAAATTTCAATGAGATTATTTACCTGGTGCACCAGTTGTCGCCGTTGGGACTGTTGCCCTGTCTTCCTCTCTGGTGGTAAGATCCTCAAGGGAAACATTCTGTCATTTAAACAAAAAACGTTATAAGGACAACCATCAAGGTATAATTAGAAAAAATTATAAGTGGAAATTAATTACCGTCACGGCCCTCACTGATAGTAGCATTGTCGGCCTAGTCCCCACTACAATGATCAGGTTGCACGTGAGGATCATCTACATCTGGCTCTAAAACTGGGTTATTTGCCTCGTCGGTAGTGCTGCTCCCTTGATTTAAACAAAGTTTTTAGACATTAAATTTATGGACGAAAAAAAACATATTAAAAGGTTAATGTTTTACCTTATCAGGCATTTTGGATCTTGGGACCTGCCCCAAGCTTCTGCGACGTTCAACTACGGCTTGATCGCCGAAATGGAAAGCGATATTTTTATCTTCGTCTGTAGTTTCTGTTCCGAAGTCATCACCCTACATTACATATGATTGTGTATTTTTAATCATATTTGATAGGATTACAAAAACGTTGGAAAGCGATACAATTAATTATAAGATGTTTAGCTACTTAATTACAATTCTTGCGACTAATTTCAAGTAGCCGCCCTGGCCTAGGTTGTGATGGCCCTTTTTTTCAATCCTAGCTTTGGTTTCCTTTGAGGTGTCAGGCAACCTAGCATCAAAAGATTGAAGTCAGATATGACGTAGCACACTTTTATTTTAGACATAGAGAAAATTAAAGCTATTGAATTAAAGTTGAATTTACCTTGCGGGTCCAATTAGCATTTTTCATTCTTTCTTTGCCCTTTTCTCTTTTCCGTCATTGATGAGTGCTCTCCACTCACTCTTTGGAACTATGAGAGGACGCTTGTATCTAGGGTTAAATTGCAATTGCGTCCTATAGGTGTCCCTGGTATATTTCAAATATTTTCCGGCTACCCGAGCCACTGCTATTATGTCAAATGTGCCGACCCCAAAAATGGCTTCTAGATAATATATAAGTTCTTTTTTCAGGTTGGAATTCTTGGAATTCCACCCTGTGCGTATGGTTGGGCCAAAAATTACCAACGCATGGCTCTCCAAAAACCTGTAGAACTCATTGTTTCCTACACATAAAAAAAGAAGATATTATCATTAATTTAAAAATAAAAATCATGATAAATATGTTTTAGATAAAGTACATGAAATAGTTAAAATATTAAAATTTACCTGGGAGTTGTACAAGCTTTATAGGGACACCTTCATTGTTCACCAACAACTTGCCATTAATGGTCCCTATGAAGTTGACACGTGTAGCTACAAGAAACACAATAATATAGTTGGCCATATCAGCCTCATCACCGCCAACACGTTCAACGGTTGGCTGGGTGTCTGCTTGGGTAGGGTGTGTTTCTTGGCTGGCACCTAAAGGAGTAGAAGGTGTACGAGAGGGTTGCTGGGCAATCTCTTGCCCTTGTGTCCCACTACCACCAACACCGGGTTCAGCAAGTGCCAAAAAACGCTACATACAAAAGAACTTTTTTTTAGTTTAGTCAATGTAAAAATTAAAAATCAAACTATCACAATTCATCTCATGCAGAACAAAAAAAATATCCTTTTGACTTTTTATTATTACCTGATATGTTTCTAGCTGGCTCATAAGTTTTTTTATCCTCTCTTCTGTTTCAGGTGTTTGAGGCGGGTCTATCAAAGTATTAAATTTCGACCTTGCATCTCGTGCCTTTTTTCGCAACAAGAACACTGGAGATAGGGATGAAGAAAGCTCTTCCTCAAAAAGGGAATCATTAGGCGTACCATGGCTAGGTGTCTGTATATTTGAACAAAATTAATATTATTTAAATTATGTAAATAACTAAAATACCTGAAGATATAGGATATAGAAATGCTGGCACTTTACATGTTCTTCCGCGGGCCTCTTTCCGCGATCATCCCGTCTCGGGGTTGTTCTTGTACTGCCCTGATCAGTTTGCCACATTGCAATAAAATTATAAATGTAAAAACTTGAAAACAATATCTAACTTGAAAAAACAAAATGAAAACTAAAATAATTTCTAATAAGACACCAGAAGACAGAGTTAGAGTTTCAAATATGCCTTGCATTGAATTCAGTCCTGGAAACATGTCATTGCACATTAAGGCACCCAAACAAGAGATGAGTTGACAATGAAGACCTTATTGAATATATTGTTGGAGAAACTTCTAGTAAACTTGTTGTGAAGACCTTGAGGACATTTTTGGAGCAACATTGTTGAAGGTGATGGTATAGCATTGTTGGAGACGATCTTGAAGGGCCTTGAAGTGAAGCTTTTGGAGCAACTATTGAAAAATCCTTAGAGCATTTAAGTAAGGCACTTTATATCTTCCATCACCTTTTTCCTTTCAATATCCTTTAAACGATTTTGTTGATATTTAATGTTTGAAATCACGTTATAATTCCTTGATTATATGTGTTTTGGGACTTTCCCTTTGAAATTACCCAAAAATACCCTGGCAATTTTATCTTCAGGATGCATGTCTGACCCTATTGTTCAATATTTTGATTGATAGTAGTAAACATAGAGAGTTAGGGGGCTCTTGACTTGGTTTGGTTGGGCCATTAGATCCGTAACATCTACTAGGAAGAACCCCCCTTGAGTTGGAGGAGAGCTAGCCCGAAGTGAAAAGAGGTTGGTGAGGTGACAATGGGGCTATTGAATTACACATGGTATCACACTTTAGCTTTAGGACTTTATCTTGAGAAGTGCGAAATTTTGCTATATCAATTCTCAAATTGTTTACAACACTATTTTTAAGAACTAATAAGAAGTGATGTTGAGGGGTTTTTGGGTATAAGAAACAATACCATTTAAAAACTAGGGTTCTCGGTCCTTGGCATTCCTTCACCTGGGCCTAGGGGCACACTAGAATAATTTCACACTAAACCATGCAAACTTAAAAGTAACTTAACAGATCCATAAAGTAATAATAATCATAATTCCTAATTTCCTATTGTACGATATGATGCAAATTATTCAAACATGAAGCAATATTGAAGACATGCAATGTCTGAATTTCAAGATTGATGAACCAATACAAGAAGTTAGAAACTACAAGTTTGATTCAATACTCTGTGTCCTAACTCCAGGAAGGAATCTAGTTTGTAGTACAGAACATGCATCGTGTATTATCAATTCTTAATTGACAACAACTAAAGGTCATCTACCTCATCAATTCCTTCCCATTTTGTGTTTTTATGTTATATTCCTTATAAAAGTGTGAAATTTCTCTCAAAGTAAGCAACCACTGAATAAAAAAAAAATAGTTGAGATATGATTGAGAAATGGTCATTTATTTCTTGAAAGGATCTTCACAATTTCTTTGGTTTTTTTTCATCTCAAGAAACAAGAAATGACCTAAGAAACTATCGTGATGTAATATAAGAAACAACACGGTGCAATGGCCATTTTCAAAGCCAAATGATGTCCATTGAGGACATGGCCTTTATTTGGTTCTTGTTTCATAGGAGTTTCGGGTAGAAATGGAACTTTGTTGTACCATTTCCAATAGTAAAAAGGGAAAACCTTCTTTTTCCATGGGAAATAATTTACCTTTCCTTTTCAAGATAATCTAAATCACAAAAAATATGAACTATACTGCACACATTCTTGGATAATGTGAAAGTGGAAAAGGAATACCCTACACAAGTGATGCAAACATGTACATTTGAACACTAATAGATTTTTGTAGTTGAAATGCAATGCTTGTTTCATTTAAATGTAGGGTTTTTAAAGCAGGGAGAAATAATGGTTTCCAAATTAATAAGCGTTTCTTTGGGAAAAATTTAAATCTTGTATTGGGTGATGAAGATAATAGAGGGTATTGAATCTTGATTCTTGACATTGTGTTTAACTTGAATAACTCAAATGATTATAAATATCAGTGGATGAGTTTTTTTTTCAAGTATGTCACTCAAAACTCTTATGTCAAAGCATTGTATGATGGCTAGCATTTTCTTGTTTCCCTTTCTTCAGTTCAATGTAAAAAGTATATTAATATATTGGAGCACGAATGATAACTACAATTTTTTTCTCTGCAGTATATCCAGCCCCAAGATTATGAAAATTTTTCTCAAGTGGAGCTATTGGTTATTGATGAAGCAGCTGAAATTACATTGCCTATTGTAAAGGCTCTGATCGAGCCATATTTAGTGTTTATGTGCTCTACTATAAATGGGTAATAATTATAAATGAGCCAACCACAATCACAAATTTTGTAACCATTCAGTTTCCATGGATAGTGATGATGATATTAACCCTATATATCAGTGACCTATATCTATATGAGAATGATCTCAACATTGACCTTGATATGGTTGTATGGATGTGACCTTTGGTATGTCATCAGAAAATCCCCAAATATCAGAAAATCCCCAAATTTGGAGAACTAAAGCTCATCACTTTCGATCTGGAGTACTACCCTTGTGATAAAGTTGATGACTTTCGATCTCCCATTCTCTACCACTTTGCACTTCACCTTCAATATAGATCAGACCAAGGGAAATTCATTACTGGGTTTTGAGATGGATGAGTTTGTCGAACTAAAATCCATAGCTTAAAATTCATGAAACTGGTGGAGTCAAATTCATGCAAGCAAAAACACATCTTACACATCCTCTTTGAAACTCATCCGAAAGAACATTGGAAGACATCTAGAGAGAACCCTACAGCCTAACACAATCCAATGGAATTGACCAAAAAAAACCAAATAGAGTCAACCCTACTATAGGAGGAAGGGCCTACAATAAGAACTTACCATTTTGCAAGAGTTGAGGGCGAATTCAGTTATGCAAGAGCTGAGGGCGAATGCTGTTCTGCAAGAGATGAGGGCGAATGTTGTTCTGCAAGAGCTGAGGGTGAACGCTGAGGGTGAATGCAGGGTGAATGCTGTTCTACAATAGCTGAGGGTGAATGCTGTTCTGCAAGAGCTAAGGGCAAATGCTGTTCTGCAAGAGCTGAGGGCGAATGTTGTTTTGCAAGAGCTGAGGGCGAATGCTGAGGGCGAATGTTGTTCTGCAAGAGTTGAGGGTGAATGCTAAGGGCAACTACTGTTCTGCAAGAGCTGAGGGAGAATGTTGAGGGAAAATGCTGTTCTGCAAGAGCTGAGGGCGAATGCTGTTCTGCAAGAGCGGAGGGCGAATGCGCGCGTGATATCAGACGTTAATGTAGTTTTTAATAAAATCATTTTTATGTAGCGCGCATATAAGTGTCGTTATACTGACGGCGGACAAAACGTCGCTATTGCGACGGATGCCTCCAAACGTCGCAATTGCGACGTTTGGAGGCAGTCGTCGCAATAGTGACGCTTTGGGGCATAGTGTCGCAATTGCGACACTTAGACATTGTGTGTCACTTGCGACGTTTGGAGGCAGTCGTCGCAATAGTGACGCTTTGGGGCATAGTGTCGCAATTGCGACACTTAGACATTGTGTGTCACTTGCGACGTTTGGAGGCAGCCGTCGCAATAGTGACGCTTTGGGGCATAGTGTCGCAATTGTGACGTCTTCCTCCAAACGTCGCAATTGTGACACTTTTCTCTAAACGTCGGTATAGCGACGGTTTCGGGCGAGATTGAAAAAAATTGGTGAAATTTCTGACATTTGGTCAAAACTGTTGGTCAAAAGCGTCAGAACCAAGTGTCGGAATTTCCCCCAAATGTACTAGTGTAAAGGGGGGTTTTGATGGTTTGGGAATCAAATGAAGGTTAAATGGAGGGATTTTATGAAGTGCTTATGGAGGAAATAAGGGTAAAAATGGAATTTGATAAGAGTGAAATGGAGAAGTGTAATGAGGGAAAATGGAGCTTCTTAAACAATTTTCTCTTGGTAAAACAACAGGTTCTTTAGGATTAATAGGGAAACATCAGTGAAGATTATCTCAAAGAGTAAATGTCATCATAAGACTTCAAGAACTCACAATTTGGTCATTAAATTGTTTCTTGAAGGATAAAAAAAATTTAGCCACCATTTGATATGACAAAATTTTATAGGTGGCTAACAACGGCTCCAACTTGGGATGGCAGCTCCTTGGAGGTGTCAAAAACCACATAAATTCATCTCTGGATGCTGATTGGTGCCTTGCACTTTGATAATATTTTTATCAGCTACTAACAAGGATGATTAGAACTTGATATATCAGCAGAAAAGTATTTCCCAAACAACCACCTTCACAACCTACTTCCTAACATTTTTTCTTCAAAAGGTGCATTTGGACTTGCAAACCTCTTCACCAACATTTTATTCTTTTGAAAACAGGAAACTAGTCTATTCCTACTCTTATTTCTCCATGAGTTCAAATTAAACAGTTGAACTCATAAATTTCTCTACCTAACTACTATCTGTCAGGATTAGACTGTCTGACATATTTTTATTCTCTAATTTTTAAGACAAGAAATTTAAAAGCAGCCAAGCCAGGATTAAGAAGTCTGACTTGCTACTGATCTCTGGCATAAAAACAAGCTGCACATAGATTTTTATTTTCAGAAAATTAAAGCAAAATGGTGAAGGCTTAGGATTTGAAAACTAAAACATCCTTAATTATTTCTTCAGCTCCGTTTTTAGGCTTTTTGAGCTATTTTTCTTTCTCATCTGGTTCAAGTTTTGAGCATATTGGAACTAGTTCTTCATAAATCTCATAGGTTTGGGATTTGAGCTTGTTTGAACCTTCATTTTTCTATCCTAATCTACCTTACTGATAAGCCAATATTAAGCTGTTTGGAAAATCTAATTCACTAACCTATCAACAGTAAATTGAAAAGCTAACTAGTCATGATTAGGCTGTATGACTAACTAGCAGTGTGTTTTTAGTAGTGGCATTTGAGCTTGCGCACTTTCAGACTTTGTTTCTCTTTTTGGTATGGGGCTATACCTTTCTTGTTTTTACAATCTGCCCTTTTTTCTTTTCTATTGTTTATTGTATTTTTTTTCTTTTTCTAACTTCTTTAAAGCAGAAATCAACAACTAACTAAATGATCAAAACTGAGCTTTATTGACATTCCTATCTAACCTACTCTAACTTGGAATATTTACATGCTTCATATGATAGAATAGTGCCAATGTAGCCAGTTGAGTAGTGACAAAAAGGAATAGAGAAACTGGCTACTAGTCAGAGGTAACCACAGTACATATTGAATCTTAATCTTTAAAACCAAGGCTGTCATAGGAGGTGACAACGTTTTATGTCTTTGGATCTTGCAAAAGATCCATGCTTGATAATTTGAGCCAATTGGGACCTCCACACACTCTTCCATAGGATCAACAAAGAAAAGGTGAGAATTCTCTTCTTTTTGGCCCTCCATGATTGGTAGATTGTCTGCCTCTAATATATCAGTTTTTAGGTCTGCACCTTCAGTATGTTCCTTGGAAGCATCATCATCCTTAACCTGCAAATCAACAAGCGGTGAAATTTCTTCTTTCTCTAAATCTATGCTTGCTTCTAGTGTGAATTCAGGTTCTTTGGACGACATATTGATATCAGCAATGGGAGAGGATTTCTCTTTAAAAGATAATATATCCTTAGTGGGATAGTCTTGTATTTGTTTTTCTTCCCCAAAGACTTGCTAGTACCTTTTATTTTTTGGCACAGCTGGTCTAAATTTTTCTTTAACTGCATATTGTTTGCTTTCCCAAGGTCTCAGACATGTACTAGCAACAAGGGCTAATCCACTCGCAAAACTGTTTTGGTCTTTAGGAACAAGGGTAAGTTGGAATTATGTAAAATATTTTAACAAATCCATGGCATCATCCTTATAGGCTCTAATTCTGGGATGTTGAACCATGATTTCTTCATTCACTTGCCTAATTACCAATTATGCATTTCCATGAACTGTTATCCTTTGGGATCCTAATTTCTTCAATAAGTGGAGCCCTAAAAGAAGTGCCTCATACTCTACGATGTTATTTGTGCATTGAAAATTCAATTTATATGAATAGGCTTTAGAATAATTTTTTTTTGTATTATAAAGCCATATTCCTGCACCTGCACTGGTTTTAGTATATGACCCATCAAAGTTCATACTACAAAGAGGACTAGTTTCAGTATTATCATTAATTTCCTTACTATCCTCTTTGTCTTGAGTGCCATTGGGTTGTTCTATGGAATAGGCACTATGTCTATGATTGTCTTGTTTAAATGAAGGTTCAGAGGGTAGCTTATTGTTTAGTATTTGATCAATTTCTTCTTCTATGAAAGGAGATATTTCTCTTTCAGCATAAACAAAAGTACAACAAACTTCCTTCTCTTGTGTTAGCTGGTTTTGAGGCTGGATATCTTCTTGAGCCTCTTCTAGTGAATCAAGTCTTGAGATTGAAGGGAAACTTTGAGGATTTTCTACTATTTCCCGATCTACTTCTGTTTCAAACAATTCCTCATGATTGTTATGATGATCAATTTGAATACAAGGTACATGAGTTGTTTCTTCTACATTATCAGGATGCCATTCTGTTCTTAAAATTTGAAATGAGTTATAACACAGAGGGAGAGTCGCTGTTCGTGTTGATTTATCTTCCATTTCAGGTCCTGTGTTTTCTAAATGGCTTATTGTTTCGCAATAAGTTTCAGAGACTGGCTGTTTATTAATAGTCTGATCTATCTCTTTTTCTGTCAAAGGGGAAGATGTTTCTATGTTTCTTTGAACAGGAGTACAACAGTTCTCTGTCTCTTGTGAAGACTGATTTTGAGGCTGGATGTCTTCTTGAGCCTCAGATATAAGGGATGATGAATCATTAGTTGGGTTTTCAAGGATATCTTGAGGAATGTCCTTTATTTCTTGGTTGATTTCTTCCTCAATTGATTCATCTATATTCTTATAATTTTTCAATAAGATATTAAACTTATGAATGGCTGTTAAAAGATCTTCAGGATGTATTTTTTCCAACTCCTCATCATTGTCTATAATGTGCTGGGTGATGTTTTGTAATGGATAATAATGTATTTCACCCCATGATAATGATGCAGTATTTCCTTTATAGTTCTCATAAAACACATATTCAAGGTCCTTTAAAGAAAACAAACTATCAGATTTCAACCATTCATACCAATCCCTAGCTTTTCCTTCTAATTTTAACATGAACATTTTCATTAGGCAGTCTTCATGCCATTCAAATTTTAACCTCCATACATGTATGTGAAATTTGATAAGATGTAACAATGGGTTATCAAACATTTCACCCTGAAAAACAGGAAGGTTATCATCCCAATTCACCTGGGGCATCTTATGTGGAAACCCATGGATATGATCTCTACTCATTGGGGCATATCTTTGTTGTATCCTTGGAATCGTGTTTGTAAATCAAGAAAGAGGTCACTGTATCTGTTCAATCAGTTCAGGGTCTTCTACCAGTGGAGTCATTTGGTCTTATGAGAGTTGTAGAGTGTGGAGTTTCCAGGTGGAAATTTTTTAGCTTTTATGTAGGTAAAATGTTTTATGGTTCCACCACCATTGTTTATTATGAAGCCAATATGAAATGTTTTTGGATTTTCTAAGTTTTTTAAGTCCTATGGGTTATGATAGTGTCCTAAATCTGTTTCAACACTTAGATACGGTGATGAGAAAAACATAGTTTACTCTTATGTCTTAGCTAGCTGATTCCTTCAAGGTTTGATAAGGCTCTATGATAATCCTAAGGGTTAATTAGTTTGTCACTGATTCAAATAAGTCCTATCATGATTACCAACATGCTTGGTAGTGCTTGAAGAGAGCTACTTATACCGCACTAAATGCTGAGTTTTTTGTTTTAAGGATTCTACTCAGAAGTCCCCAAGTGGAATATCTTGGAAAACTAAAGAAAATCAGTAGGCCTACTGATGTTCAGTGGATTCACCAGGTGAAGAATTTTTACTTGATTTCAGGGCTTGAAAGTTGTTCACCATCAACAATCAAAACCACTCTAGGCAGACACTTGGTTCATTGTCAAAATGAGATTATCTGAGTTGTGAAGTTATCTATTACTTCAGAAAGTTCCCCAGTATGGTCGCCAGAAATGTTAGGCCTCTGTAATTTAGTAGAGTGGCAAGAATAAATGCTGCAAAGACTACATCAAAAACCACTTTGGGATTCTAGGATCTAGCCCTCCTAAATCTAGAGAGGGATCTCTCTATAAGTGCAAAGATTGATTTATCTTTTAAGGTTTTAAGTATGATATTAGGCTAGTTATTAAGAACAAGGGTTTTTTGTTTTTTTGGTTGGTCAGGTATGTTCTTTAATTAGATGGAATCTCACAAAATGAAAGAGTTCAAAAGAGGTGAATATGCAAGTATATCGAGAAGTGTTCAACAGATAGGATTAGTATGAAACAACTTTAAACCATTGGGCAATGGAGTCACAAAAGGGTTTAATTGTATAACAATTTCAAGAGTGGTCCAAGGGGCAAGTCATCTATATCAGAAGATCCTTTAGATTAAATGATGAATGGAACATTAAAAGTGTTGAGAAAGTGGAAAAAGTCAATAATTTCAACAAGGATTTATCAACTTTCCATACAAGAAAAACCTTTTTAAGAAACTGTTTGAAACCAACCAAAGACAGGGCTAACCATAAAATTATTTGGAAAAGCTTGTATTAAAGCTAACTTATCAGACAAACAATCCAACAATCCACATGACTACTTTCAGAACGGATGAAAACAGATAAGAAGACAAAGTGCAACTTGGTAATGTCCCAAATTTTATGGGACCTTAAATTTTGTCAAAGAGATGAATAAAATGGGTAGGGGACCCATTATTTGCATGGTTAGAGAATAAAAATCCTCTAAATATGAAAGGGGATCATATTAGAGCTGGATTTCACACCTCCATGTGTGAAAGGAGGTTTTTGAAAACATGCTTGGCCAAGGTTGACCAAGTCAAACTGCGTTGGCATGAGTTGGAAAGCATTATGTGGGACAACGTAGGAGGGAAGTTTCTAGAGAGAAGGAAACCCTAATTCGAAATAGGGTCCATGGAGGGAAGGCTCATTGTATAAAATAGGAGCAAGGAATCCATTGTGGACATCTTTGATCATTTTACATTTGAGTCTTGAAGACTTACTGCTTCCTCTTGTTGTTCAACAGAGCTGCAGTGCCTTCGGGCACAAGGGAGTCCTGTTGAGGATTTCCTCTCCTTATTGAGTAGCTCATGAAGGATTGTACTCCATTCCCCATATTTAGGCATTCAGGCCATAGCTTCATCCATCTACATCAGCGAAGTTTCTGCAGAAGTTATTGTGCAGTGTTGCTAGGTGTTGCCGGGGAGGTTTCCATACACCATCTGGAGCTAGTTTTTCAGTGGAGAGAGGTTTCATCCATTGGGAGATTAGAAAAGGAGGTTCTTGAGAATATCCCACCATCTTTGGCATCAGGCCAACCACATTCCATCATTAGCAACTTAGTCCCTTCATTAGACAGAGTTATTCAGAGAGGAGATTTGCTGCGAGGGATTGACAGTCACTTGGAGGAGAAGTATTGGGTGAAAGGATCGTCCTTTCACTTCAGATTTATATTGGAGGAGGGTTCTTCATTTTTTGCAGCCATTTCATCCTTCTCCATGTATTTCCAATTCTTGAATAGCTGCTACCCAGCTACTTCGGCATTTCTGCAAAATGCCATTTTTGTTTAGATTTCAGTCAATCCTTTTAGAGGATTGATGTATTGTATTTTCAGGGGTTGAGATCATGCCCCCCCTTCTTATTTGAGCTTATCATTGCTATACATTTGTATTTCCATATTTTATGGAGCATTTCCTCCTATAACTGCGCAGTCATGGCCTAGGGCTTGATATATTCAGCAGTGTCCTTCATATTTGTATGTATAGATTTCTTGAGGCTTGTTGTGCCTTTTTTGAGTGATCATTTCCTCAAGGATTTGTATGGTTATTTTCTGCTATGTCATAATATGATGGCCATTGAGTTCTCCAGCATTTTATGTGTTCATGAGTCACTGCTATTTCCATTTGATGTATTTGATTATTGCTGTAGCTACAATGTTGGGGTGATATTAAGAGATTCCCAATCTTGTTGTGTTTCCCTCTTGGGAATATTGTCCTTTGACAATCACTCTATAGACAGAGTTTGCTAGTGGGCCAGATAGCCTCTGGAGCTCATCCTTTGTTCAAAGGTGACAAATACAGTAAATGCCCCTACAGTCTATCTCTGGAATAGATTTTCCTTGTCATTTGACAATGTTTCTAAAAAAGGAACATTACAAGCTTAAGATCAAGTCAGATGCATTAAAATCTAGGCGTGCTTTCAACATACTCTTAGGGAAACCTTCAAAAAAACTTTGGAGAAAGAACTAGAAGACATGGCAAACCATAAACTTTTCTAGTTTAACTCTACTTAGCATGTAATGAAAATATCATTCAAGAACTTCCTTTCAAGTTTTTCACATCAAGACATGGACTAAACAAAATTCCTTGATAATGTTTACACTTAACTTAAGTCATTCTTAAATACAAAATTGGAGGAAAACATAAAGATAAAGCTTATCAGTGAGAGTAGGATACTTTTAACAGTAAATCCTAGCTCTATATTTTCTTTTCTTTATCAGAGAAAAGTGAACAAAATGGCATACATGAAAGGAAAAAAATAACAGTAAGAAGTACTTCACCAATGATATAGACCAGGATCCCAAAAATCAGCTTGTATATTGATTGTCAATCCAGTTACATACTTCAAGTCCAATGTTTCATCACAGCAACAACTTCTCAGCCTAACTTCTTCAATAACTTAACAGAGCTTCAGAATTTATTTACATTCAACAATGATTCAGATACATCAACTATTAAATCAGAAATCCAATAACCAACCCTTTACAATGTGATCCTCAAGGATATTTTATAAGAAAATGAGGAAGTGGAAGAGTTTCTAGGGCTGAGTATCATTAATTCTACGCTTAAATACAATTCCTAACATTGAAAACCATGCAAGGCCTAATGCAGGAATGCATTCTATCTACAACTCTGTTTCATTTATTCCATTTCTGCTTTTTAGGCTTAGTGGGGAAAAAGATTGACTTTAAGGCTCTTTTTATCTTTTAAAATAACTTCACTGACAATTTAAAATTTGTTCTTTTGTTTGTAATAACTATTTAGCTGTTTTTATTCTTAATGTTAGTAAATGAGCTTTAATCTGTGTATTCCTTTGAGGCAGAAGGGTTATAGGTGTCAATTTGGTAGCTGGGGGGATTCAATTAGCCCCTGTGATGTGGTTTTGGAGGCCTTTCGGACTGATATATCTCTTTGTTTTTCCTTAAAACACTTTAATTTTCTTTTGGTCTGTGTTTAGGCTTAATTAGGCCTTGATCTTCATTTCTTCGGGTCTTCATCCTTTAACACTATCTATATCTGTGGATTAGGCCTTTGATTCCTGAGTTTGTGCCTTAATCCCTTTAAACTCTGATAAAAAATCTTTAATTCTTCACTTATGCTCTGATCTTCACCTTTGACACTGATACTCTTTGTATAATTGATGTTTACTGTGTTTTTGTTGTTTTGCAGGCGCGCAGAAGGTTTACACAGGGGGAGGGGTTTGTTTTAATGAAAGACCCCTTGGATCCCTTCCTGTACTGAAGGTTAGGAATCGTCATTCCTGACCTTCGTGCTATTTTTAAAACTCTGGGAAAACCCATATATAACCTGCACAAAACAAAAAAAATTATGAAAATCCTGCGAAATATAGGTTTAAACTTCTTTGGAGGTTTTTGGGCATGAGGGAAAATCAGAGCCGTTGGATTAAAACAACCAACGGTCAAGATTAATCGGTGGGTTCATTCAGGAGGTTAGATGGTGGGCAAACGTAATGGAGGGGAAATTAAATCGGGACCATCCGATCTCAGAGATCGATGGCGGAAAACTCATAATGGAGCGTTTGTGAGAATGGATAGAGGGCAAACGAATGGAGGTGAAATACAATGAGAGCCGTTCGATCTCAGAGATCAATGACCGAGATTAAAAGTGAAAATAACATTGCGGAGGATAGTGGTTTGGCGGAAAACTATTAATGGTTTTCGCGCCTGCTCTTGGGGGTACACGGTATTCACAAAAATAACGCGATTCCATACACTTGCTGACACTTGTCCCTCCCAATACCACCCATTTTTCATTTTTTTCGGCGTTAACTCGCGGGCGCAAAAAAAATGCGAAACGCATCGTCTGTCGTCGGATCGGAGGTTCCATATCCGACGGTGTGAATCACACATGACGGGGTAAGTTGCGGGGTAAGTGGGGCAAGCAGGGCCCATGGTGACGTGTGATATTTTTTCGTGGAGTGGGTCGGTCTATTGGTTTATCGGGTTTTATGCTGCTCGTTGGATCTTTTGGATGGACAATCTAGATCAGGAGATAAAGTAGAGGTTTTTCAAGGAGAAAGGAATGGAAAAATGAAACGAGCGGAAGAAAAGTGACCCGATGGCCGTTGATCTTTTTGGATCAATGGTCCAGATTCATTTGAAATCAAAATGTTGGGGATGGGAAAATAACGAAGAATAAAGGAAATAAGGGGTTTGGAGATGGGGTCTAGGGCTTTAGTGCCCGACTGTGGGGCTTTAGGTCATGTGAAGGATGGGGTTCTAAAGGTTATAAGCCCTCAAGGGCTTAAATGCCTTATAAGCACAAAATACTATTTTAGGCCCAAAAATAGTGTTTTTTAAGCCAAACTGAGTGTTCCGATAGACTAAAGGGAGGATTTTAAAACCAAATAAAGGGGAATAAAAGGTTTTAAAGGGGGGTTTTGATGGTTTGGGAATCAAATGAAGGTTAAATGGAGGGATTTTATGAAGGGTTTATGGAGGAAATAAGGGTAAAAATGGAATTTGATAAGAGTGAAATGGAGAAGTGTAATAAGGGAAAATGGAGCCTCTTAAACAATTTTCTCTTGGTAAAACAACAGGTTCTTTAGGATTAATAGGGAAACATCAGTGAAGATTATCTCAAAGAGTAAATGTCATCATAATACTTCAAGAACTCACAATTTGGTCATGAAATTGTTTCTTGAATGCTAAAAAAAATTTAGCCACCATTTGATATGACAAATTTTTATAGGTGGCTAACAACGGCTCCAACTTGGGATGGCAGCTCCTTGGAGGTGTCAAGAACCACATAAATTCATCTCTGGATGCTGATTGGTTCCTTGCACTTTGATAATATTTTTATCAGCTGCTAACAAGGATGATTAGAACTTGATATATCAGCATAAAAGTATTTCCCAAACAACCACCTTCACAACCTACTTCCTAACATTTTTTCTTCAGAAGGTGCATCTGGACTTGCAAACCTCTTCATCAACATTTTATTCTTTTGAAAACAGGAAACTAGTCTATTCCTACTCTTTTTTCTCCATGAGTTCAAATTAAACAGTTGAACTCATAAATTTCTCTACCTAACTACTATCTGTCAGGATTAGACTGTTTGACAGATTTTTATTCTCTAATTTCTAAGACAAGAAATTTAAAAGTAGCCAAGCCAAGATTAAGCAGGCTGACTTGCTACTGATCTCTGGCATAAAAACAAGCTGCACATAGATTTTTATTTTCAGAAAATTAAAGCAAAATGGCGAAGGCTTAGGATCTGAAAACTAAAACATCCTTCATTATTTCTTCAGCTCTGTTTTTAGGCTTTTTTGAGCTATTTTTCTTTCTCATCTGGTTCAATTTTTGAGCATATTGGAACTCTTTCTTCATAAATCTCATAGGTTTTGGATTTGAGCTTGTTTGAACATTCATTTTTCTATCCTAATCTACCTTACTGATAAGCCAAGACTAAGCTGTTCGGAAAATCTAATTCACTAACCTATCAACAGTAAATTGAAAAGTTAACTAGTCATGATTAGGCTGTATCACTAACTAGAAGTGTGTTTTTAGTAGTGGCATTTGAGCTTGCGCACTTTCAGAATTTGTTTCTCTTTTTGGTATGGGGCTATACCTTTCTTGTTTTTACAATCTGCCCTCTTTTCTTTTCTATTGTTTATTGTATTTTTTTCTTTTTCTAACTTCTTTAAAACAGAAATCAACAACTAACTAAATGCTCAAAACTGAGCTTTATTGACATTCCTATCTAACCTACTCTAACTTGGAATATTTACATGCTTCATATGATAGAATAGTGCCAATGTAGCCAGTTGAGTAGTGACAAAAAGGAATAGAGAAACTGGCTACTAGTCAAAGGTAACCACAGTACATATTGAATCTTAATCTTTAAAACCAAGGCTGTCATAGGAGGTGACAACGTTTTATGTCTTTGGCTCTTGCAAAAGATCCATGCTTGATAATTTGAGCCAATTGGGACCTCCACACACTCTTCCATATGATCAACAAAGAAAAGATGAGAATTATCTTCTTTTTGGCCCTCCATGATTGGTAGATTGTCTGCCTCTAAGATATCAGTTTTTAGGTTTGCATCTTTAGTATGTTCCTTGGAAGCATCATCATCCTTAACCTGCAAATCAACAAGTGGTGAAATTTCTTCTTTCTCTAAATCTATGCTTGCTTCTAGTGTGAATTCAGGTTGTTTGGATGACAGATTGATATCAGCAATGGGAGAGGATTTATCTTTAAAAGATAATATATCCTTAGTGGGATAGTCTTGTATTTTTTTTTCTTCCCCAAAGACTTGCTAGTACCTTTTATTGTTTGGGACAACTGGTCTGAATTTTTCCTGAATTGCATATTGTTTGCTTTCCCAAGGTCTCAGACATGTACTAGCAACAAGGGCTAATCCACTCGCAAAACTGTTTTGGTCTTTAGGAACAAGGGTAAGTTGGAATTATGTAAAAGATTTTAACAAATCCATGGCATCATCCTTATAGGCTCTAAGTCTGGGATGTTGAACCATGCATTCTTCATTCACTTGCCTAATTACCAATTATGCATTTCCATGAAATGTTATCCTATGGGCTCCTAATTTCTAACTGACAAGTGAGACCCTAAAGAAAATACCTCTATACTCACATTATTGTTGCAGCCGTGAAAATTCAATTTATGTAGACGGGCTTTAGAATAATTGTTTTTGTATTATAACAAAACCATATTCTTTTTGCAGCTGGTTTTAGTATATAGGCCATCAGGGTTCTTTTCTGAGGACTACGTTTGGGTATTATCATTAATTTTTATGTACTATCTCTTTAGTCTTGAGTGCCATTGGGTTGTTCTATGGAATAGGCACTATGTTTATGATTGTCTTGTTTAAATGAAGGTTCGGAGGGTAGCTTCTTGTTTAGTAACTGATCAATTTCTTCTTCTATGAAAGGAGAGATTTCTCTTTCAGCATAAACAGAAGTACAACAAACTTCCTTCTCTTGTGTTAGCTGGTTTTGAGGCTGGATATATTCTTGAGCCTCTTCTAGTGAATCAAGTCTTGAGATTGAAGGGAAACTTTGAGGATTTTCTACTATTTCCCGATCTACTTCTGTTTCAAACAATTCCTCATGATTGTTATGATGATCAATTTGAATACAAGGTTCATGAGTTGTTTCTTCTACATTATCAGGATTCCATTCTGTTCTTAAAATCTGAAATGAGTTATAACACAGAGGGAGAGTCGCTATTCGTGTTGATTTATCTTCCATTTCAGGTCCTGTGTTTTCTAAATGGATTATTGTTTCGCAATAAGTTTCAGAGACTGGCTGTTTATTAATAGTCTGATCTATCTCTTTTTCTGTCAAAGGGGAATATGTTTCTATGTTTCTTTGAACAAGAGTACAACAGTTCTCTGTCTCTTGTGAAGCCTGATTTTGAGGCTGGATGTCTTCTTGAGCCTCAGCTATAAGGGATGATGAATCATTAGTTGGGTTTTAAGGATATCTTGAGGAATGTCCTTTATTTCTTGGTTGATTTCTTCCTCAACTGATTCATCTATATTCTTATAATTTTTCAATAAGATATTAAACTCATGAATGGCTGTTAAAAGATATTCAGGATGTATTTTTTCCAACTCCTCATCATTGTCTATAATGTGTTGGGTGATTTTTTGTAATGGATCATAATGTATTTCACCCCATGATAATGATGTAGTGTTTCCTTTATAGTTCTCATAAAACACATATTCAAGGTCCTTTAAAGAAAACAAACTACCAGATTTCAACCATTCATACCAATCCCTAGCTTTTCCTTCTAATTTTAACATGAACATTTTCATTAGGCAGTCTTCATGCCATTCAAATTTTAACCTCCACACATGTATGTGAAATTTGATAAGATGTAACAATGGGTTATCAAAATTTTCACCCTGAAAAACAGGAAGGTTATCATCCCAATTCACCTGGGGCATCTTATGTGGAAACCCAAGGTTATGATCTCTACTCATTGGGGCATATATTTGTTGTATCCTTGGAATCGTGTTTGTAAATGAAGAAAGAGGTCACTGTATCTGTTCAATCAGTTCAGGGTCTTCTACCAATGGAGTCATTTGGTCTTATGAGAGTTGTAGAGTGTGGAGTTGCCAGGTGGAAAATTTTTAGCTTTTATGTAGGTAAAATGTTTTATGGTTCCACCACCATTGTTTATTATGAAGCCAATATGAAATGTTTTTGGATTTTCTGAGTTTTTTCAGTCCTATGGGTTATGAGAGTGTCCTAAATCTGTTTCAACACTTAGATATGGTGATGAGACAAACAGAGTTTACTCTTATGTCTTAGCTAGTTGATTCCTTCAAGGTTTGATAAGGCTCTATGAGAATCCTAAGGGTTAATTAGTTTGTCACTGATTCAAATAAGTCCTATCATGATTACCAACATGCTTGTTAGTGCTTGAAAAGAGCTACTTATACTGCACTGAATGCTGAGTGTTTTGTTTTAAGGATTCTACTCAGAAGTCCCCAAGTGGAATATCTTGGAAAACTAAAGAAAATCAGTAGGCCTACTGATGTTTAGTGGAGTCACCAGGTGAAGAATTTTTACTTGATTTCAGGGCTTGAAAGTTTTTCACCATCAACAATCAAAACCACTCTAGGCAGACACTTGGTTCATTGTCAAAATGAGATTATCTGAGTTGTGAAGTTATCTATTACTTCAGAAAGTTCCCTAGTATGGTCGCCATAAATGTTAGGCCTCTGTAATTTAGTAGAGTGGCAAGACTAAATGCTGCAAAGACTACATCAAAAGCCACTTTGGGATTCTAGGATCTAGCCCTCCTAAATATAGAGAGGGATCTCTCTATAAGTGCAAAGATTGATTTATCTTTTAAGGTTTTAAGTATGATATTAGGCTAGTTATTAAGAACAAGGGTTTTTTGTTTGTTTGGTTGGTCAGGTATGATCTTTAATTGGATGGAATATCACAAAATGAAAGAGTTCAAAAGAGGTGAATATGCAGGTATATCGAGAAGTGTTCAACAGATAGGATTAGTATGAAACAACTTTAAACCATTGGGCAATGGAGTCACAAAAGGGTTTAATTGTATAACAATTTCAAGAGTGGTCCAAGGGGCAAGTCATCTATATCAGAAGATCCTTTAGATTAAATGATGAATGGAACATTAAAAGTGTTGAGAAAGTGGAAAAAAGTCAATAATTTCAACAAGGATTTATCAACTTTCCATACAAGAAAAGCCTTTTTAAGCAACTGTTTGAAACCAACCAAAGACAGGTCTAACCATAAAATTCTTTGGACAAGCTTGTATTAAAGCTAACTTATCAGACAAACAATCTAGAAATCCACATGACTACTTTCAAAAGGGATGAAATCAGATAAGAAGACAAAGTGCAACTTAGTAATGTCCCAAATTTTATGGGACCTTAAATTTTTTCAAAGAGATGAATAAAATGGGTAGGGGACCCATTCTTTGCATGGTTAGAGAATAAAAATCCTCTAAATATGAAAGGGGATCATATTAGAGCTGGATTTCACACCTCCATGTGTGAAAGGAGGTTTTTGCAAACATGCTTGGCCAAGGTTGACCAAGTCAAACTGCGTTGGCATGAGTTGGAAAGCATTATGTGGGACAACGTAGGAGGGAAGTTTCTAGAGATAAGGAAACCCTAATTTGAAATAGGGTTCATGGAGGGAAGGCTCATTGTATAAAATAAGATCAAGGAATCCATTGTGGACATCTTTGATCATTTTACATTTGAGTCTTGAAGACTTATTGCTGCCTCTTGCTGTTCAGCAGAGCTGCAGTGCCTTCGGGCACGAGGGAGTACTGTTGAGGATTTACTCTCCTTCTTGAGTAGCTCATGAAGGATTTTACTCCATTCCCCATATTTAGGCATTCATGCCATAGCTTCATCCATCTACATCAACGAAGTTTCTGCAACAGTTATTGTGCAGTGTTGCTAGGTGTTGCCGGGGTGGTTTCCGTACACCATCTGGAGCTAGTTTTTCAGTGGAGAGAGGTTTCATCCTTTGGGAGATTAGAAAAGGAGGTTCTTGAGAATATATCACCATATTTGGCATCAGGCCAACCACATTCCATCATTAGCAACACATTCCCTTCATTAGACAGCGTTATTCAGAGAGGAGATTTGCTGTGAGGGATTGACAGTCACTTGGAGGAGAAGTCTTGGGTGAAAGGATCATTATTTCACTTCAGATTTCTATTGGAGGAGGGTTATTAATTTGTTGCAGCCATTTCAGCCTTCTCCATGTATTTCCAATTCTTGAATAGCTGCTACCCAGCTACTTCGACATTTCTGCAAAATGCCATTTTTGTATGGATTTCAGTCAATCCTTTTAGAGGATTGATGTATTTGTTTTTCAAGGGTTGAGATCATGCTACCCCTTATTATTTGAGCTTATCATTGCTATACATTTGTATTTCCATATTTTATGGAGCAGTTCCTCCTATAACTGCGCAGTCATGGCCTAGGGCTTGATATATTCAGCAGTGTTCTTCACATTTGTATGTATAGATTTTTTTAGGCTTGTTGTGCCTTTTTTGAGTGATCATTTCCTCAAGGATTTGTATGGTTATTTGCTGGTATGTCATAATATGATGGCCATTGAGTTCTCCAGCATTTTATGTGTTCATGAGTCACTGCTATTTCCATTTGATGTATTTGATTATTGCTGTAGCCACAATGTTGGGGTGATCTTAAGAGATTCTCAATCTTGTTGTGTTTCCCTCTTGGGGATATTGTCCTTTGACAATCACTCTATAGACAGAGTTTGCTAGTGGGCCAGGTAGCCTCTGGAGCTCATCCTTTGTTCAAAGGTGACAAATACAGTAAATGCCCCTGCAGTCTATCTCTAGAATAGATTTTCCTTGTCATTTGACAATGTTTCTAAAAAAGGAACATTACAAGCTTAAGATCAAGTCAGATGCAGTAAAATCTAGGCGTGCTTTCAGCATACTCTTAGGGAAACCTTAAAAAAAACTTTGGAGAAAGAACTAGAAGACAGGGCAAACCATAAACTTTTCTAGTTTAACTCTACTTAGCATGTAATGAAAATATCATTCAAGAACTTCCTTTCAAGTTTTTCACATCAAGACATGGACTAACCAACATTCCTTGATAATGTTTACACTTAACTTAATTCATTCTTAAATACAAAATTGGAGGAAAACATAAAGATAAAGCTTATCAATGAGAGTAGGGTACTTTTAACAGTAAATCCTAGCTCTATATTTGCTTTTCTTTATCAGAGAAAAGTGAATAGAATGGCATACATGAAAGGAAAACAATAACAGTAAGAAGTACTTCACCAATGATATAGACCAGGATCCCCAAAATCAGCTTGTATATTGATTGTCAATCCAGTTACATACTTCAAGTCCAATGTTTCATCACAGCAACAACTTCTCAGCCTAACTTCTTCAATAACTTAACAGAGCTTCAGATCTTCAGAATTTATTTAGATTCAACAATGATTCGAATACATCAACTATTACATCAGAAATCCAATAACCAACCCTTTAAAATGTGCTCCTCAAAGATATTTTATAAGAAAATGAGGAGGTGGAAGAGTTTCTAGGGCTAAGTATCATTAATTATACACTTAAATGCAATTCCTAGCATTGAAAACCATGCAAGGCATAATGCAGGAATGCATTCTATCTACAACTCTGTTTCATTTATTCCATTTCTGCTTTTTAGGCTTAGTGGGAAAAAAGACTGACTTTAAGGCTCTTTTTATCTTTTAAAATAACTTCACTGACAATTTAAAATTTGTTCTTTTGTTTGTAATAACTATTTAGTTGTTTTTATTCTTAATGTTACTAAATGAGATGTAATCTGTGTATTCCTTTGAGGCAGAAGGGTTATAGGTGTCAATTTGGTAGCTGGGGGGATTCAATTAGCCCCTGTGATGTGGTTTTGGAGGCCTTTCAGACTGATATATCTCTTTGTTTTTCCTTAAAACACTTTAATTTTCTTTTGGTCTGTGTTTAGGCTTAATTAGGCCTTGATCTTCATTTCTTCAGGTCTTCATCCTTTAACACTATCTATATCTGTGGATTAGGCCTTTGATTCCTGAGTTTGTGCCTTAATCCCTTTAAACTCTGATAAAAAATCTTTAATTCTTCACTTATGCTCTGATCTTCACCTTTGACACTGATACTCTTTGTATAATTGATGTTTACTGTGTTTTTGTTGTTTTGCAGGCGCGCAGAAGGTTTACACAGGGGGAGGGGTTTGTTTTAATGAAAGACCCCTTGGATCCCTTCCTGTACTGAAGGTTAGGAATCGTCATTCCTGACCTTCGTGCTATTTTTAAAACTCTGGGAAAACCCATATATAACCTGCACAAAACAAACAAAATTATGAAAATCCTGTGAAAAATAGGTTTAAACTGATTTGGAGGTTTTTGGGCATGAGGGCGAATCAGAGCCATTGGATTAAAATAAGCAACGGTCAAGATTAATCGGTGGGTTCATTCGGGAGGTTAGATGGTGGGAAAACGTAATGGAGGGGAAATTAAATCAGGACCGTCCGATCTCAGAGATCGATGGCGGAAAACTCATAATGGAGCGTTTGTGAGAATGGATAGAGGGCAAACAAATGGAGGTGAAATACAATGAGAGCCATTCGATCTCAGAGATCAACGACCGAGATTAAAAGTGAAAATAACATTGCGGAGGATATTGGTTTGGCGGAAAACCATTAATGGTTTTTGCGCGGGCTCTGGGGGGTATGCGGTATTCACAAAAATAACGCGATTCCATACACCTGCTGACACTTGTCCCTCCCAATACCGCTCATTTTGCATTTTTTTCGGCGTTAACTCGTGGGCGCAAAAAAAATGCGAAATGCATCATCCGCCATCGGATCGGAGGCTCCATATCCGACGGTGCGAATCACACACGACGGGGTAAGTTGCGGGGTAAGCGGGGCAAGCGGGGCCCATGGTGACGTGTGATATTTTTTCGTGGAGTGGGTGGGTCTATTGGTTTATTAGGTTTTATGCTGCTCGTTGGATCTTTTGGATGGACAGTCTAGATCAGGAGATAAAGTAGAGGTTTCGCAAGGAGAAAGGAATGGAAAAATGAAACGAGCGGAAGAGAAGTGACTTGATGGTGGTTGATATTTTTGGATCAACGGTCCAGATTCATTTGAAATCAAAATGTTGGGGATGGGAAAATAACGAAGAATAAAGGAAATAAGGGGTTTGGAGATGGGGTCTAGGACTTTAGTGCCTGACTGTGGGGCTTTAGGTCATGTGAAGGATGGGGTGCTAAAGGATATAAGCCCTCAAGGGCTTAAATGCCTTATAAGCACAAAATACTGTTTTAGGCCCAAAAATAGTGTTTTTTAAGCCAAACTGAGTGTTCCGATAGACTAAAGGGAGGATTTTAAAACCAAATAAAAGGGAATAAAAGGTTTTAAAGGGGGGTTTTGATGGTTTGGGAATCAAATGAAGGTTAAATGGAGGGATTTTATGAAGGGTTTATGGAGGAAATAAGGGTAAAAATGGAATTTGATAAGAGTGAAATGGATAAGTGTAATGAGGGAAAATGGAGCTTCTTAAACAGTTTTCTCTTGGTAAAACAACAGGTTCTTTAGGATTAATAGGGAAACATCAGTGAATATTATCTCAAAGAGTAAATGTCATCATAAGACTTCAAAAACTCACAATTTGGTCATGAAATTGTTTCTTGAAGGCTAAAAAAAATTTAGCCACCATTTGATATGACAAATTTTTATAGGTGGCTAACATGTTCCTATGAAATATCAGTTACCCTTATATTCAATTTTTTGAATTCGTCAATGTGCTCCCCCACTGAGCACTTTTGCTTGAGATTTAGTAATTGGCTAAAGAAATTGTTACTCTTTGTATCCTCATAATTTGGTATCATTTCCTCCGTAAAAATTGACCAAGTGACAATTTTTTTACGGGAGAAAAGACATCGATACCATACAATGCATTTTGTTCTAAATTTAAAGTTGAAATTCATACCTTTTGTGTGTTTTGCACATTATTGAGATCAAAATGTTGCTCCATCTATAGTATCCATGTTACAGGATCCTTTCCATCAAAATTCCTCATATCCATTTTTGGAATATGGTGGTTCTTCCCTCCAACTTTAGAGTTTAAGAAATCATGATTAAAATTTATTTTTTTCTCATCATGAGTTTCCTCTACTATATTTTCACCATTAGGAAACATTTCTTGTACCAAATTTGTCAAACCTTCCATGTCTGCCTTTAGATAATTCTTCATGTTTTCCATCTTAGCTTCCATGTCATCCATATTAGATTCCATGCTAGCTTCCATGCCATCCATCTTAGCTTCCATGCCTATCTTCAAACCATCCATCTTAGATTCCACACCTTTCATCAAACCATCCATTTTATTTTCCATGCCTTTCTTCAAAACTTCCATGTCATTTTTTGTTGCTCTTTGCGAGAGCGAAATTTGTCGCACTTGCTCTTGTAATTTTGATATGTCATGTTGCCATTCTTCGTCTTCATGAGTCATAGTAGAGCCTTCTAAAGGCTTGATGGGTATTGAATTATTTTTAGGGGCCATTTTAGAATCCAATACTGATATCTATTCTACAATATGCCCTTGGAATCAATTCAACTTGATTCTTCAAACAAGACTTATGCAATTCGGGAAAAAAAATACACACCTTTATTGGCTTTTGAGGAGCTCGATATTGAAATTGAATTATCTATATACTTGTAGATCCTAAATATCTAAAATTAGGCCCTGTAGTATTCCTCTGAAGCTTCTTTCAAATTCCATAGGTCTGACTTGATTTGGATTCTTCAAGGAAAATTTATGTCCAATCTCCCACAATGACCTAATTATGGACTGGTTCAGTAGAGTGAACTTGTACGACTTGCCATGTGTCACTGTTTGCTCCTTTGGATCTAAAATTTATAGAAAAGAAACTATATTCTGTGTCATTCCAGTCACTTTTTACAGAATTCCAATCCGATGCTCAGAGAGAGAGTTATGAAGATTTTCCCACAATCACCTCTTTGAGATGAAATTCGGGAGTCTGAAAAATACCTAACTTCCACAGATCATATCTCCGAAAATATTATGAATCAAGCTCTAAAATTTTGTGATGATATTCCTCATGATTTCAACGTTTCTCTCTAAAAAGGTTAGCTTTTGAATCATCGTAGAAAACAATTTATAGAAAAAATTCCGCGATGACCTTTTTAAGTGAAATTCAAGAGCCTGCAAAAATCCCTAACTTCCACAGATCATATCTTTGAAAATATTGTGAACCAAGCTCTGAAATTTCGCGATGATGTTCCTTAGGATTTCATATTCGGAATCTAAAAATTTTAGCTTCTGAACCTTCGTAGAAAAAACGTTATAGTGAAAATTCCACAATGACCTGTTTAGAGCAGTGAAACCCTAGAATCCAAAGCTCTGATACCAAATGTTGTGAAACTAGCTCCAAAAATAGAAGAAAAGAGATATCAACGCCTTATAAATGAGCCACTTTGAGGGGGCATCCTCCAATACATTACATGAATGAAAATTTTTTGGATGATACAAATGACAAAACCTCCTTTCTATATATAGGAGTCCATGGGGCCACAATGTAACCCTAGTCGACCTAACAATAATAATGTAAGGGCACAATAATAACAATATGGGCATTACAAGGGTACAAAAATAACAATAAGGGGGGCTACACTAACATAATAAGGGACTATACTATTAATATAGAGACTTAACATACTCCCATGCATACACTCTTCCATCATGACTGCATTGTCCTCCACTATCTCCATTCCCTCTATGACAACCCTGTTGGTTTGGTCAACCTTGACCCCATCCACATGCATTGACCCCATTCACACCAAGGGTTGCTTTATTCAACTAGCTACATTGATCCAATTTCACACTAGAAGTGGTTTTATTCACACTAAAGAGATTTAAGGGTATATCTACCCACTTATTCATATAATTATGAACAAAATATAAATTTTAATATTTCAACTAGCTAAAAGCTAATTAGGAATATTACAGTAACCATGTTGAGGATTGGGTGAAGAAAATGTAGAGTAATGTTGAGATGGAGGGTACTACTGAGGTGGATATCCCGGACTGAAATATCCCTGATAACCTTTTTGATATCCTTGAGGAGGTCTATGATGACAACATTATGCTTGATCAAGAGGAGGTTGGTAAACAGTTCGTCGGAGATATTTCGGTACTTCTGACTAAAACAATAAAGAAAATCAATTTGAAATCATGTATGATTAACTTATATTTTGTCAACATCCATGGAACAAGCACATCATTCATCCAGTAAGGCACACTACACAGAGACAACCAATCACCTTTGTTGTGAGAAGTGGGAAATTTTTTCGCAGATTGAACCACATCTGCAAATATTCAACTTTTGAAGTTCCTTACAAGAGGTGCCTTCCTAAGACATATCAAGCAAAGGAAAATATACTAGACTAGGTAAAGGGATATCAGAGCCAAAGGACCCATCCTCCAAATGTGAAGGTACTAAACATGAATCCCCCAAACAGAAACTGCTCGCTTCAGATCTAATCCTTCCTTTTCCTTTGCTGTTGTACTTAAATAATTCAAAACATACATGGTTGAAGATGATGAAGAAATCAAACCCCTAAGGGAAGTGCCTTAGCCTTAACCTTCAAGATTAGGATGTGAAATTAGGAGCAACAAGAGACAGGGTCAAGATATATACTAATGAAAGGATAGATACAGTCAATAAATGCACAATAGATCCTTAGATTGTGTAGTAGGAGAAGTTGTTTACCTTGTTTACCCATCACTAGTTTTTGAATTCATTAATTGGATCAAGAACCATAGCCTTAGATTTTTATATCTATCAAATCCCACCTGGGATAAAACAATAGCATCAAAGGAAAAGCGGGAGCAATATTATCATCTTCAAGCAAGAGGT
Source organism: Pinus albicaulis (assembly GCA_034641835.2). Taxonomy (NCBI): domain Eukaryota; kingdom Viridiplantae; phylum Streptophyta; class Pinopsida; order Pinales; family Pinaceae; genus Pinus; species Pinus albicaulis. Next base: position 335,741,146 of record CM076584.1, read on the forward strand.
CACCAATTGAACCAATTGATCCAGTTGCACTATTCTAAAAGGGTGCGAATGAGCTTGTTGACCAACCTTTAAATGATCAAGTGCTCAAGGGCATATGTATAATATTATACGTAATCACTTCATATCTGCTCCTGCCTTGAACTTTACTATTATACTTAAATAATTCAGAACATACATGGCTGAAGAAGACGAAGAAGTCAAACCCATAAGGGAAGTGCCTTAGCCTTAACCTTCAGGATTAGGATGTAAAATTAGGAGAATTAAGAGAAAGGGTCAAGATATAGATTAATGAAGGGACGAATACAATCAATAAAAAGAAAAAGAAAAAAGATCATTAGTGTAAGGTTTTGGTTTATGGAAAATGTAGTCTAATATTCAAAATATTTGATGAAGATTGATTATAAAACTCTTAATCTTGATGTAACTTGTCCATGAAACAAGAAGCATGGAAAAAAATATGAATGGTCAACTATGTATTTTTCCTACTTAAAAACAAACCCAGCTCATCACGACATTGTTGATGCTTCTCTTTTCAATACAAGAACATCCATATGCTTACAAATATGAGGTATATAGTTTTATAAATATGAGGTATATAGCTGAATTGCTAGGCTTTAATTGCGTAAGAATGGTGGCATATTAAATTTTTTTATATTGGTTTAATTGTTTAAATGTCAGTATTGTACAAAATGACATATAGGTATTATTTAATTTGGATGCAACATGAGTGTTTTAAAAAATGAACATGCATTTTCAGAAATGTAAAGGCAACCCTTTTATTAATGGTAATGGCCAAATCTCCATGTCAGGCTTATTTTGGCCATGAGGTTGGCTAGAGAACACAGAGCTTGAGATGCCTATATGGACTATGCATACCATTCTGATTTAGTGGGTGATCATTTCCTTCTGCAATTGCAATCAATGTGTAAATGCTGGCATAACAGACTTGAATAGGAAACACAATTTCATTTCAGCATCAACAGTTTTTGGGAACCGTATTCTACCATTGAAAGCACAATGACCTCTGATCCCTTAGGTCAAGATCACATTGGACCTTCAACAAAAAAAACAGGGGGGGGGGCTAAAAATGCATGAAAATCACAGTGAAAGAAGGACTAAGATCCTGAAATTACTTGCTCTGTCTTGTTGGGCATCGAGAATCCAAAATATAGCATCAACATTGTTCATCAAGCTTCACCTTTCGTCGTTTACCAATGAAAAAAATACAAAAATCAAAAACAAAAAGAAGAAAAAGACAATTCTTAGAGATTGAAATGAAAGTGTGAATAATATTCCATGGAAAAGTAGAAGTGTGAAGAATATAAGTGTGGGGATGCAATAAAAGAGAGAAATTACCAATAACGAGAGTGGTCAAAAGCAAAGATTTTACCGTGTGACTCGTCTATGCTCTCGCTCAGGAGAGCAGATATTAGAGTGGAAGGAAAAAAAAATAGGGTAAGCATAATCCTACATAGCTGAGACTAACGGTTGCCAATAAAATTAAATTCACTAGGACATGGCTAGACAAATCTTTTGCATGCAAGGCCATGCAAATCTTGTGTTTTTTATTATTTTAATATATTTAAACTAAAAATTAAAATTTTTAATTAAAAATAAAAAATAAAATGCAAAATAAAAAAGGTTAAATGATTAAATAAAGGTGAACTGTCCAAGTGGATCTTAGAGGTTGCATGCAGATTAGTGCCCCACCTCTCAAGTCGGATTTATCATTTCCAAAAAATGGTTTTGTTATGGGCATTTTGATTATTCTCTTCAGATATTCTTCATGATCCTAGTTACCTCCTGATTTTCTCATTTTTCTCCAGAACACTCCCAATTTGAATTCTAATCTGCACACTGCTTGTCGCAAAAACCTTCTACCTTGTTTTCTTGTGTGTTTTCCATGTTTGAATCACACAGATTAATATGGTTTTTGATCTCAAGAAGCTTCTCAATCATTCCCTACTATCTTCCTCCTTATGACCATGGCTAAAATCATTTCCATGAAGCCACGATTCCAAGAAATGCTTGCAAATTATCTCCAAAACACCCTCAAATCTAAAAAATACGAAGTAGTAGGTGCTTTCGGTAATCGAAAGATTACTTCAATTGTTTTTATGTGGTTCAAGTATGCTTAATTGGTTGGATTATAAATATGAGTCGCAGGGTTGAAATAGTCAAGGAACCAAAAAGTTCAAGAGCCTCGAATGTTATACAGTATGTTTAGGATATCAAACAAGAGGCAGGATTGTTTATTTATAGTCTCAGATTCCACCAGTATTAGAATGCTTATTTCATAATATTTTGTAAAAGTTTCAGATAGCCAAATGATGAAAATTGTAAGATGAATTTATCTACGTTACAAGTACTTCACCCTCCACGAGGCAGATAGATTAATATATTTAGGTTTTGAGGATGACATATGATAGGTTTTTTATCATTTCAAAACTCAAAGGAAAACACAAACACTTCTCTTCTCTGCAACTATTCCTAAGAAGATTCAGAATTTTGCAAGAAGTGCTATGGTGAAACCCGTGATTGTAAATGCGGGCAGGATCGGTTCAAAAAAATTGGATGTCATACAGGAAGTTGAGAATGTCAAACAAGAGGCAAATATTGTTTATTTATGTTTGCAAAAAACTCCCCCTACTGTTCTCATTTTCTGTGAGAACAAGGCCAACATTGATGATATTCATGAATACCTTATTTTGAAAGGTGTGGAAGTTGATTATATTCATGAATACCTTCGTTTGAAAGGCGTAGAAGCTATGGAAATACATGGAAGAAGTTCCAATTCATATTATGAGGTTATGGACTATAACTCAAAGATAAGGATTCTTCCTTACATAGGAAAAATATTGATAACAAGGAAAAATAACTCATTAATACGTGTTTTTTTAATTTTTTTTTTATCATATTCAAGTTAAGGATATCAATAAGATAGATTATGAAGAAATAGATGCAAGGTATGCAAGGTTACACATAGATAGACATGGAGACAAAAATCTTAAGGTCCTAGAAAAAGAAGTTAGAAGTTTTTCTCATATAGAAAAAGCAATTGTTGTTGTACCTCCTTCAGGACCCAAACAAAGTAGTCTCGTCTGTCGACAACAAGACAACTTTCGAAGGATATGGATGGTAAGCAGTGTGATGAAATACTAAATCTAATTGATGCAATCCATCATTTCCTTTTCACACAGGGGAGACCATAAGCTGAGGTACATAATAGATTGTTATTTTTTTGTCAGAATTATAATTTCCCAAGAATTTATCATTAATAGGTACTTAACCTGGATATGATAGGATTGCATATGAATGTCGATTGTGTCATGTTATTCTGAAAATTGTATGAGGTATTCGAGATTGGCTCTAAGTTAGTGAGCTATTTCCTACTTATGTTATTGGATTTTAGTTTAGGTTGATGGAAAAAAAAGGAGAGGATTTCATTTTTGGAATAATACTCTTTCTATTTTGGAATAGTACTCTTATCTGTTGTAGTTTAAGAAGTAGAACTTTGTGAAGCTAGATGTCGGAATTGATGAGGAGCTTTCTACTTTTGAAGGAAGAGTTTTTGTACATGTGTAAGAGAAGTGGATTAATGTGTTTTGACCTAGGCCCTCTCATGTCGATATCACCTTGCCACCTGCCAATTCACAATTCAGTTAATGGAACACCACATTCCATATTTACTTTCAAACATTTCATGCTAATCAATTAATGTTAGCATTACTCGATTAGAAAAAGACTACTTGAAATTATGGGTTTATAAACCTAAGTTTTTATACAATATGTGCCCTCTTCACCTCGAGAAGAGGCCGAATAAGATGTCTAAACTATTCTTGACTTTTAATTGGCGCATACAAAACAATGTCCCTATTTAATAGTGTGGACAAAAGTGGATAAAAAGGCGTTAAAAAAACTTTAGGTTTTATGTCTTAAAGTTTCTTAACTTCTATGGTAGTCTTAATATGAATGCCACACCTGATTAGAATGCTTTCCAAAAAAATTTAGGAGAATTGTATAATTTATAAATATTTTTATAGGAAATGTTTGTGATTTTTTTTTAATATTTATTTATTTTAATGAAATATGTATATTTTTTAATTGGTTAATTACTTTAAAAAAATGTTTATTTATTTATTTTTATTTTATTTTTATTATATTGGGAATTCATTAATACAATTTATATAAATTTATTTTTCATATTGTTTTTTGTTTTAGAATATCTTGCGTGACAACTTGTTTGGGAAAATTTCTGTTCGGCGTGGAGCTTGATTATCTTGTTTATTTTGTATCACAACGTTGGACCCCTATACCTTAATGGGGTGGAAATTCCGCCCATAATTAAACGCTGCCTGGGGGGTCCAGGGGGGGGGTGGCTGTGACTTTATGGAGCCCCCCTGGTGGGGGGTTTTTGGGGTAGCGCCCTCGAAGCTAAAAAAAATGTAAAATTGCCTTGTAAAAGTATAGTAATTTCTAGTCAATCTGGGCCGTTCATTAGGTGGAATATCTGATGGTAGAAGTTAAGTTTAGTTTAGGGTTTTTTACCTTAGAAGGCAACCCCTCACTTGTATGAGGGTATTGTATTACGGCTATGTGTTGTATGTGTATTCTCAGAGCGAGAAACAAATAGGGAGACTGTGAGAGAGAATAGAGGATATAACAACGGATCTATTGTATGTTGTGTCTCTTCATTTTGTTGGATAATAGAAAGGAAGGGTTGGTTGTTCGAGGTGGACGTAGCCCAAACTGGGTGAACCACGTATATCTGTGTCTCTATGGTTTTATGTGTTTTGTGTGCTTGTGTTTTCCACATATTTTATGTGTTGCATTGATATGTAATATATAATTTTCTAACAACTAGTATTAGAGCCGAAGGTATGTTTGGCCAATAAACTCGCAAGAAAGAAGGGTTCCTGGTTTGAGTGGGAGCAATGGTGGAGGATGGTGAATTTAGGGTCGAGAAATTTAACGGCCAAAACTTCCCGCTGTGGAAGATGAAGATGGAAGATTATCTATATCAGAAAGATCTGTACCTACCATTGAGCGATGAAACAAAGAAGCCAACGATTATGATAGATGCAGAATGGAATATTCTCGATAGAAAGGCACTCGGAATGGTATGGTTGTGCCTCACGACATCGGTAGCCTTAAATATTTAGAAGGAAAAAACAATAGAGGGTTTGATTAAGGTGTTGGCGAAACTATATGAAAAACACTCGACCTCAAACAAGGTATTTATTATGAAACATTTATTTAATATGAAGATGTCAGAAGGTGGATTTATTGCAGACCATTTAAATGATTTTAATATAGTTACCAGTCAGTTAAGTTCTGTTGGGGTAAAATTTGATGATGAAGTTAGGGCTCTTTTATTTCTGTGCTCATTTCCAGAAAGCTGGAATGGTTTAGTTATGGCCATTAGTAACTCTGTCTCTGGATCTAGTACTTTAAAGTTTGATGATGTTGTCGGTGCTATCCTTAGCGAGGAAAATGCGATTTTAAAAATATTCGGTGAGACATCAGGTAATTCTTTGAGTGCAGAGTCTAGGGGAAGAAAAATGGAAAGAGGAAATAGCTCAGGATATTTCAATAAATCAAGGAAAGGCAGATCCAAGTCCAGATCAGGGATAGTGTGCTGGAAATGAGGAAAGAAAGGACACTTTAAGAAAGAGTGTAGATCTCGGAAGGGAAAAGAAGGAGACGCACAGAAAGAAAACAATCATGAAGCAAATGTGACAAGTGATGTGTTACAAGATGCTTTGAATCTTTCTTTCAAAAATGTTACTGATTCTTGGGTGGTAGATTCAGGGTCCTCATTCCATACCACACCTGAAAAGAAATATTTTCATGACTATGTTCAAGGAGATTTTGGACAAGTTCGTTTGGGTGATGATAAACCCTTTAAAATTTTTGGAATGGGTAAGGTTGTTGTAAAACAGAAGAATGGAAACCAATGGCTATTAAAGGAGTTAAGGCATGTTATAGATCTCAAGAAAAATCTAATTTCAATAGGGGACTTAGGTGGTGAAGGTTGTGTGACCACTTTCACAAATAAAATTGGGAAGGTCACCAAAGGAGCCCTGGTAATAGCAAAAGGCGAAAAGGTTGGTACATTGTATTTATGCAATGGTATTTATAACTCTATTAATGCTTTAAATTCCAAAGGAGCAGATGTAGCATTATGGCATCATAGGCTTGGACACATGAGTGAGAAGGGGATGAAGATTCTTCACTCAAGAAATTTGTTGTCGGGTTTGAAGAATGTTGATTTGGATTTATGTGAAAATTGCATTTATGGAAAACAGAAGAGAGTCAGATTTCTTAGAGTTGGGAAAGAAAAGAAAAGCGAAAAATTAGAGCTTGTGCATACAGATGTATGGGGACCTGCTAAGGTATCATCTCTCAGTGGCTCTCGTTATTATGTTACTTTTGTTGATGATGTAACTAGGAAAACTTGGATTTATTGTATTCAGAATAAATATGAAGTACTTTATACTTTCAAGAAATGGGAAGCTTTGGTTGAGATTGAGATAGGAAAGAAGTTGAAGTGTCTAAGATCAGACAATGGAGGTGAATATTGTAGCAAAGAGTTTAATAGGTATTGTTCAGAGTATGGAATTTGAAGAGAGAAGACAGTTCCAAGAGCACCACAAGAAAATGGTGTGTCAGAAAGGATGAATAGAACAATCATGGAGCATGCAAGGTGCATGAGATTGCATGCAAGATTGCCTTTACAATTTTTGGCAGATACTGTAGATACTGTTATTTCTCTAATAGATAGAGGGCCTTCAAGTTCCTTGGATGGTGGTATTCCAGAGGAAGCATGGACAGGTAAAAAGGTAATCTACTCTTTTTTAAAGCCTTTTGGCTATGAGGCCTTTGTCCATATTAATAAGGAAAACATAACAAAACTTGAGGCAAAATCAAAGAAATGTACCTTTATTGGATATGGTGTTAATGATTTTGGTTATCGCTTATATGATTATGAAAATCAAAAAATAATTATGAGCATAGATGTAATATTCAATGAAAAGGTCTTATATAAGAAGCAATTGCAGGAAAAGAAATAGGAAAAAGAAAACAAAGAATACATAGTTCTTGATGAGATCAAAGAAAAAGTAAAGGTGCCTGAAAATAATAATAATCAACAACCACAACAACAACAACCACCACAATAGCAACAGGCACCTAAAACACTTGAAAGTGGTGTCAGAAGATCTACCAGGATAATTAGACCCCCTGAATGATACTCTCCTTCATTATATTATTTATTGTTGATTGCTTCTGGTGAACCCGAATGTTATGAAGAAGTAATGTAGGTTGAAACCAGGAAGAAGTGGGAGCTACCATGGAAGAAGAGATGGACTCCTTAATACATAACGAGACTTGGGACTTAGTCAGGTTGCCTGCATGTAAAAAAAAAATGTAGAATAAATGGGTTTATAGGCTGAAGGAAGAAGATGGAGGAAAACATAGGTACAAAGCTAGACTTGTGGTGAAGGGGTTTGCACAGAAGAAAGGTATTTATTTTGATGAAATATTTTCTCCTGTTGTTAAGATGACTTCAATTAGAACTATTTTAAGTTTCGTAGCAACGGAAGATTTGCATCTTGAACAGTTAGATGTAAGGACAACATTTCTCCATGGAGATTTGGAGGAAGAGATCAATATGCAGCAACCAGAAGGATATGAGGTCAAAGGGAAGGAAAAATTAGTGTGCATGCTAAAGAAGAGATTGTATGGCTTAAAACAGGTTCCAAGGCAGTGGTATCTAAAATTTGACAAGTTTATGGTTGAACAAGGTTATACTAGATGCCACTCTGATCATTGTGTTTATCTGAAAAAGAAAAATGATGGCAGCTATATTATATTTTTATTGTATGTAGATGACATTCTTGTTGCAAGGTCTAACATGTAGGAAATAAATGTGCTCAAAAGAAAATTGGAAAATTCCTTTGCAATGAAGGATTTGGGAGCTGCAAAACAAATCCTTGGTATGAGAATAACTAGAGACAAGAAAAATCGCAAATTAACATTGTCTCAGAATGAGTACATACAAAAGGTGTTGATAAGATTTAATATGCAGAATGCAAAACCAATTAGTACACCTTTTGCTAGCCATTTCAAACTTAGTAAGGAGATGTGCCCCAAGACCCAAGAGGAAATGGACTATATGTCTAAAGTTCCATATGCATCAGTAGTTGGAAGCTTAATTTATGCAATGGTCTGCACAAGGCCTGATATTGCACATGCAGTGGGAGTTGTAAGCAGGTACATGAAAAATCCAAGAAAAGAACAATGGATGGCAATGAAATGGATTCTCAGATATTTGAAAGGTACCACAAATCAATAATTATGCTTTTGTGGTTCAAACATTGCATTACAGGGATATGTTGATGCAGATATGGCATGTGACAGAGATAACAAGAGGAGCACTACAGGATATGTATTTACTATAGGTGGAACAACTGTCAGTTGGGTTTAAAAAATCCAAAGTGTTGTTGCACTTTCAACAACAGAAGCAAAGTATGTTGCTGCTACAAAGGCTAGTAGAAAAATGATTTGGTTACAAAGGTTTATGGATGAATTGGGCAAGAAGCATGATATGGGCATGCTATATAGTGATATCCAAAGTGTCATTTATCTTGCAAAGAACTCAACATTTCATTCCAGGACTAAACACATACAACTCAAGTACCATTTCATATGGTCAGTGTTGAAAGATGGACAGTTGAAGCTGGAAAAGATACATACTAGCCAATCCTGCAGATATTCTAACAAAAGTTGTAACCAGGGAGAAACTGAGAATATGCTCAGTTTCAATTGGTCTTCAAGTATGATGATGAAGATGAGAAATAGCTAGGTCCAAAGTGGAGTCATTGTCCAGCAAATGAAGCAGCGGTGGAGTTGCTACAATCAGTATCCAAGTGGGAGATTGTTGGCTATGGAGCTTGATTATCTTGTTTATTTTGTATCATAGCGTTGGACCCCTGTACCTTAATGGGCCGGAAACACTGCCTGTAATTAAACGCTACTTGGGGGCACTAGGGGGGGCTGGCTGCGACTTTATGGAGCCCCCCCCTGGCGGGGGGTTTCGAGGGAAGCACCCCCAAAGCTAAAAACAAATGTAAAATTGCCTTGTAAAAGTATAGTAATTTCTAGTCAATTTGGGCCATTCATTAGGCGGATGATCTGACGGTAGAATTTATGTTTAGTTTAGGGTTTTTTTCCCTAGAAGGCAACCCCTCGCTTGTATGAGGTTATTGTATTGTGGCTGTGTATTGTATTTGTATTCTCAGAGCGAGAAACAGATAGGGAGACTGTGAGAGAGAATAGAGGATATTACAGCAGATCTGTTGTAGGTTGTGTCTCTTTATTTTTCTAGATAATAGAAAAGAAGGACTGGCTGTTCGGGGTGGACGTAGCCCAAACTGGGTGAACCACGTATATCTGTGTCTCTCTGGTTTTATGTATTTTGTGTGCTTGTGTTTTCCGCATATATTATGTGTTTCATTTCTCTGTAATATATAATTTTCTAACAATTTCTTTCTTACATACATTGTTAATATTTCATATATTTTGATTATAAATTAAAAAAGGCCTGAGGATTGGGACACAAATTTTAAAGTTTGGGGAAGGAGATTGCTTGGGATTTGAAGGAAGCTTGAATAGTTATTGCAAGCATGAATGGATGGCAGGTATGCTTTAAATTTTGCTGAGGATATTAGTTAATAAAGTTGGGAAAAATGACAAAAGAATGATGCTTACCTTGGAAAAATTCACAAGGAAGAAAGGAAGAAAATTTATGAAGGATGGATTACGTGGGAAATCGAGACAGTTGAAGTCAACCAACAGGAGAATGGAGCAGAGTGATAAAAAAATAACATCCCCATCACTACTCAGAAAATATAGAATCACCGTGGTTGAGAGGGGAAGTAAGGGGCGACAGAGAATGTACATCCACACAACCAAAAACAATTGTTGATGTGTGATGGGGAGGATGAACAAACACTCCATGAAAGGAAGGGGAGCATTTGCGGAAGAGGTATTCTCAAGTATGGGGAGAGACTATCTATAGGAGCGGGATAAAAATGGAGAACACAGGAGAGAAGAGATGGAATCTCAGTATGACAATACAAAGTAAGAAGCCTTAGGGAGAGGAATGCAGAAGCATTTGTTGCATTGAGAAAGCATAAGCATAGGAGGAAAAGAGCACATATCTCTGTGTCACTACCAAAAGGAAAGAAGAAAATAAAACATTCGGTTAAGCATTAGGAGATGATGGGTGGAGGAGGTTGGTCCTATAGTTTCCCTGGTTTAGCTGAAAAAATTGGTTTAATCCCTTAAGCACCCATCCTCAAGCTTGGAATCTAGCTCGGGGGTGACTACTGCAAGAAAGTCTCGACTACAGTGTGTCTAAGGTTGGCTGGAGGGTTGAAGTCCCAAAATTAGTTTCCCATTTCCAATTGAGATAAGTAGCCTTCTCATCTTGGTGGATATTAGTGGCCACCCACCTATTCCACTTGGACCCCCACCATTTTTTCTTTCAGATTTTTAGTTTCCTTAATTGTAGCACATTTTACTATTTTTGGCAGTTTTTCGGGCCTTGAACTTCCAGAGCCATTTTGAGGCCCTAAACAACATTTTTTTGGAAAATCACCTTTGACAAAAGTGAGTATTTAACTCAACAATAATTATTATTAGTTGTATTCCTCAGAAAAATATTTGTAACGAGGTATCATGTGCATCAAACAAAGATCGTATGCCAAAGTTACGACCTCATGAAATTGATGTACCAATTTACCCCAACGCGGCACATAGTTTGGAATTCATCTCCTAGGGTTAGGTTTTTGGATGTTTAGGGTTTTCCATTGTTTCTCAATAATAAATAGGCCTTAGAGCCTCATTGCAACACAGTTCAGATGCCTGTAGCTGCCACATCTCTTCTCATATATAAGCTACAAGTGCCCTAGCTAGTTTATTTCCATTTTGTCTGTAAGAATATTTCAGTTATGTGATATTAATGAAATAAAGTCTTATTTCAGCAACATCTATGTGTTTATGTGTATTTCTGTATTTTATGTAATTCCTGTATATTTTTGGATTAGTGGTATCAAATTTTTCTTATCTTTCTTGATCCTTCTTTGCATGTCCCCAACGAGGTCGAGGTATAAGGAGTTAGGGCTTGATCTGGTTGAACCTTTGCAAGATGAACCTCGAAAACCTTGATGACCGACCATAGGGTACGAAAAGAAAGATGAGGGAGTAGGTTATCCTATCAAAATATTTCTCGAGGAGGCCCTCGAGAAACAAAGGAACGCGATGATGGATAACTTTTCCCAGATCCTTTAACGACCGCCCACTGACGGCGCATTAGCATCCATCGGCCACTCTGGAGGCACAAATCCTTTTAAGGTACAAGTAAACCTTAACATTCCCATATTTTAGGGCCAAATAGATGCAGAAGTCATAGATATATGGTTGAATATATTAGAAGGGTATTTCTCGGTTCATGACTTTTCCAACTGGGAAAAGATTACTTTTGCACTCCTCAAAGCTGCCCCCCATGTCAAGGACTGGTGGGAAACCTACTGTAAGAAAAAGGACAAGAGGGAACCCTCTCTATTTTCGATCAACCCCACTTTGTATTCTTTTCTATGTGCCATCAAGGAAAAATATTATCCTGTGGGGATCTATGAGGACAAGTACATACAATGGACTACGTTGCAGTAGCAAAGGGATCAACATGTGCATGAGATGATGAATTTGTTCCATACCCTACGCACAAAATTTTATATCAAAGATTGGGAGAAACATTTGGCGATGAATTACTGCAGTTATATTCACATATACATTCAGGATTAAATGGAGTTCCTCGACATCTCCTCGCTTGGTGCAGCATACTGGTATGCTGCCAAGATTGAGCAGAAGTTAAAAAAGAAGAAGTGAGACTTTGGATTTGTGAATCAAAAGAAATGGAAAGGTTCCCAAAATAGTAGAACAAAGGAAAAATCCAAGGCGGGGCAACCTAGGACAACCTGCCAAAGTTGCAAGCAAAGAACATAACTGCGAAGCCAAAGAAGGACATGGGAAAGTGGTGTGAGTTCCATAAGATCTCCACTCACAACACAAGCGACCGTGGGGCCAAGAAGTCACTAGTGGCTGAGCTGAAGGCTTCTAAATCGGATGCATGCTTCGAATATTAATCAGAACCTGACAAGGGGAATGAAAAACGAAAGTAGATATTCAATGTAGAGATCAACGCCATCGTTGCTGCCACGAATATCCAGAAGGAGGAACTGAAAGATCCAGAGGAGGGGGAGCGCCTCTTCCATTCCCAAATGTGGGTAAAGGGTTCCCCACTGCAGTTAATTTTTGTTATTAGGAGCCAAAATAACCTCATTCAGAAAAGGTCGTGAAGCAGTTGGTCTTGCCGACCACATCACACCCTCAACTGTACACCATCGGGTGGCTTCACCAAGGACAAGATCTCCACGACAGCCAGTAGTGCCACCTTCCCTACAATATCAAGCCCTTCACAGATGAGGTATTATGTGACAGTTCTCCTCTTGATGTTTGTGATGTATTATTTTTACCTAGATAAATCCCTCTTGTGGATAAAATCAATCTACCTATAATACTAAAGGAAAGCTAGAAACAAATAGACAAAATAATAGCTCTTTCCTTATCCTATAACTGAAACATGAAACATGTAGCATGTGAAGGATCACTTATTTATTAACGAAGTGCTTGTAGAAGTTCTTTCAACTCTTTCCACAAAAAATTTTCCTCATTGCTTTAGATTCTTTCCAAATGCTTTTCATAGCTTCTCCATGACGCGCAAAGAGAGATATGCATAGACCAAAAAAATCAAAGAGATCAAAGCATCTCGCTTATAAAGGAAATGAAATATTTAATCTAGCATACAACATATAAATGAATCAATAATAAATTATAAACCATGTGAGTGATCAAGGAATCCCACAAATAACATCAACAATAGATGCAATTAGGAAAGAAAAATTACTTTGTATTAAAAATCAAAGGGAAACAAGCTTGAAACCTAGTGCCTTGATGTCACAAGCCTCTTCCAATGGTTTCCTTTCCTTCTCTTGATGACAAGCTCTTCAGACCCAAAAAAAAAAACACAAATTTACAAATGATTGTTGCAATAGTCTCTAAAGTCTCAAAAAGTTTCCCATTCCTTTAGTCCTATGCTGAATTTATAGGAAGGATGAGGAGCTTTCTAGATCCACTTCTCAAGGGATATGATTCTTAAGAAAAGGCTATTAGTTCCATATACCAAGGGATGAGGCGCATATATGTAGTGGTTCGAGGTTTCTGATTTGGATAAGATTCCTCAACCAAAGCTTTAAGATTTTTTTTTTTTTTTTTTTTACATGTGTGAACATACCTGTAGAGTTTTTAGTGGAATATACCACGTAGATCTACACAGTTTACAATGGAATAAATTGCACATGCGTAGGTTTTGTTCAGGAAAACTGTGTAGATGCTCAAAAATGGGGTTTAAGCAGTGAAAAACAAAATTCCTTTTATCCCTGGTATTTTTTACTTCAAACTTCATAGGGGATTCACTTGAGACACTTCATCGGATGGAAATATATCCGAATCGACATCCATGGTGAGAAATTTTAGTGTAACAAATTTCCCCCTAAAGTGCAAATCGAGAAAATATGTTTGATGACTGAAGTGCTTTATCATGTCAAAGGTTTGGATTAGAGATCAATTGGTTGAAGACCCGAAACAAAAAATCAATGATTACCGTATCATGCTTTCATATAAAAATCACTGAGGTAGGCATTCCCATACTTAGAGTAAAATTAACTCGATGAAATAGTAGGGAAATACATAAAGATCCATGTCAATAATAGAAATAGTATGGACAAATCCTTCAATAGATCTATATTTACAATCATGAATATTTAATAACTCCACGCAGCGTAGATGGATGAAACTAGATCCATGGTCGTGATCTCCATCTCTCGCTCCATAGTACGAATCTAACCATGCAAGCAAATGTCTCAAAGTCAAACATGGTAGAAACCACTTGATTACAATGGATCTCAAGGTACTCCCAGTACAATCTATGAAGTGTGATTAAATTTTTTTCAAGTCGAACACTCATAGAATCATTAAATCGAAGGTAAATGATGAGAACCTATCGTCAAAAGTGAGAAACATTCCATTAAGGAATGCAAGCGTCAAGGTACTGAAAAGGGTTTCTAGATAAAATTCCTAGATAATGAGTTGCAGTAGATAGGAAGCGATCCGTTGCAGGAGGGCCCTGGACATGGAACTCATGTCGAATTTTGAAGAAAAAGTTGGAGTAATTTAGGACTGACTCAGGGATGACCGATGCAATTTAAGGTTATGAATAACAAGGCATTTTTTAATGAGGTTGGACTTCTCTTGAACATATTGGTGACAAAACACATGACTTGGCAGTGTTTAATTCAACGATAATACCCAAAACTAGCTGAAGTCTTTCAATGAGGTTTGATTTACTATGAGAAAAATGGATTTCCCAACCCAGGCACAAATGTGATGGAGTGTCATGTTCAAGAGAGACATACTGCCTTTAATAATAAAAAAATGAATGTTCTTTCCCAATTTCCCCCCACCATTACTGGCAAGTACCTCTTTATTTTTGTCAAGCCTGAGGAGGATAACATTTGCTTGTCATATAAGATCATCCTTTGGACGAGTCCTCTGAAGTATTTTTAATGAACCCTACGAAGGAGTGGTTCGGACCCGTTGCAATCGACGGGTCCTGCACTATTTAAGTTTTACAAGTCCAGTGTAGAGTTAACTCGATGTTTTTTCATGTTGAAAAGACACAAAATGAAAACTCAATACTTGTGGAAGTGAGATGCTGTGTACAAGTCCCAACCTCGTGCTGTTATTGTTACTTTGGGAAATAATTTTTACAGGATACTAGAGGTAGCACCTCCTGTTGCCATCTCTTTGGATACTACAAAACAATGTAGTAAGTTCATTTCCAAAATCGGGGATTTTTTTTCCTAATGATCCGCCCTTAGGGAAATAAGAATATTGTGGCCACGACCTTCAGAAAAGGCTCCCCCACATGACAACAACAAATGGACAAGGTCATGGAGGAGTACGGGGACATATTCACCTCACTCGCAGGGGTGCCGCTGCACTGTTAGGTCAAGCACCCCATCGATCTGACCCCAGGTGTGTCACTACCCAATGGACCAATCTGTCAGTGCTATGTTATGGAGAACGACAAAATCAAGAGGAATATTTAGTAGCTACTGCATAAAATTCACATCCGTATGAGTTCATCGACCTGTGGGAGCCTGATCGTGTTGGTGCAGAAGAAGGATGGGACTTGGAGACTATGTATTGACTATCGGGCGTTGAACAACATCATTGTCTGGAATAGGTAATTGATCCCATGGATTGATGACCTTCTTGACTAACTCAAGGGGGGAAAATATTTTAGCAAGATCAACTTGAAGTCTGGGTATCACCAGGTACCAATCAAACCCTCCGATGTGTGGAAGATTGCCTTCAAAACCAATGAGGGCCTTTTAGAATGGATGGTCATGCCTTTCGGGTTGACGGATTCTCCCGCAACCTTCATGACGCTGATGGATGATATCTTGCTGCCATTCACCAAATAATTTTTAGTAGTGTACTTGGATGAAATCTTGATCTTCAGCCAGACTTGGGTAGAGCACCTCCACCACATCTGACAGGTTCTCAAAACACTGTGGCAACACAAGTTGTGTGCCAATTTGGAGAAGTGAACTTTTGGCATGACCCAAGTTCAGCATCTGGGATAAATTATTGATGAGCGAGGGGTGTATGTGTATCCAACCAACAACCAAGTCATTCAGGATTGGCCAACCCCAACCACTTTAACAAAGTTCCAAAAATTTCTCAGTCTTGCTAATTTCTACTGTAGGTTCGTGTTGGGATTCTCTCATATCACTTGGCCCTTGAGTCAAGTCACCAAGGGAGGAGAGAAAGAAAAATTATTTTGGTCTTAATCTCAACAAAAGGCATTCATAGAGTTGAAACATCGACTTTGCTATGCTTTAGTGTTCAAATTACCAAACTTGCAGGAAACATTTGAGATAGAGACAGATTCCTCTCACTATGCTATTGGGGAAATTATTACTCAACAGGGGCATCCAATGGCATATCACAGTGAGAGAATGTTTGTGTTAAGTCCCTATATTAATAGTGTACTCCCTTATTATGTTAGTGTATCCCCCCTTATTTTTATTGTTGTACCCCTGTAACCCCCATATTGTTATTACTGTGCCCTTACATTATTATTGTTAGGTCGGATAGGATTACATTGTGGCCCCACTAGGATTATATTGTGGCCCCATGGACTCCTATATATAGAAGGAGGTTTTGGTCATTTGTATCATCCAAGAATTGTTCATTCATGTAATGTATTGGAGGTTTCCCCCTCAAAGTGGCTTATTTATAAGGCGTTGATATCTCTTTTCTTCTATTTTTGGAGCTGGTTTTACAACATTTGGTATCAGAGCTTTGGATTCTAGGGTTTCACTGCTCCAAACAGGTCATCGTGGCATTGTCGCTATAAATTTTTTTCTACGAAGGTTCAGAAGCTGAAATTTTTAGAGTGCGAAGCCGAAATCTTGAGGAACATCTTCCGACAATTTCAGAGCTTGGTTCACAAAATTTTCATAGACATGATCTGTGGAAGTTAGGCCTTTTTGCAGGCTCCTGAATTTAGCCTAAACAGGTCATCGCAGAATTTTCGCTATAAATTTCTTTCTATAAAGATTGAGAAGATGATATTTTTAGAGTGCGAAGCCGAAATCCTAGGGAACATTTTCGCAAAATTTCAGATATTGGTTCGCAATATTTTCGGAGATATAGTCTGTGGAAGTTAGGTCTTTTTCAGGCTCCCGAATTTCATCTCAAAGAGGTGATCATGGGAAAATCTTCATAACTCTCTCTCTGAGCATCGGATTGGGATTTCGTAAAAAATTTCCAAAATTGCACAGACTCTGGTTTCCTGTCAATAAATTTTAGAGCTGAAGCTGGAAATAGTGACACGTGGCAAGTCATACAAGTTTGCTATACTGAACTAGTCCATAATTAGGTCATTGTAGGAGATTGGGAACAACTTTGCCTAAAAGAATCCAAATTAGGTCAGACCTGTGGAATTCTAAAGAGAATTCAGAGGGCTACCTTAGTGCCAAATTTTAGATATTGAATATCCGAAATCACAAAGGTAATTCAGTTTCAATATCAAGCTCCTCAAAATCAAGAAAAAGGTTTGTATTTGGTTTTTAAAATTGCATAACGTTTGTTTGAAAAAGCAATTTGAAGTGATTCCAAGGGCATATTGTAGAATTATTACCATATTGGGTTCTATAATGCCTCCAAAAAATAATTCCATACCCATTAAGCCCTCAAAAATCTATACTATGATGCATGAAGAGGAAGAATTGCAGTATGAGATACCAAAATTACGGTACCAAGTGCAACAAATTTCGATATTACGAAGAGAAACTGAAGATGACATAGATGGTTTAAAAGAATAAATGAAGGCTAAGTTGTATGGTTTGAAGGATCAAATAATAGCTAATATGGATGATAAATTAGTGGAATATCACATCGAGTATCAACAACAAGTTCTCCAACTCTCAAAGGATAACCTAACTTTGGTGCAGAATCTAATGAAACAATAGGAAGATCAACATAACATCATAAGAATTTCTGAAGCAGTCACAGAAACACGAGCTCGACAAGTACGATCAATTTCGGAGTATCTCAGCAAATCAAAGAGCTTTCCTGTAGAATATTCCACATGGGAGGATGAGAATTTTATATAGAAGCATCAAGAAATAATGAAGCGTTGAGGACAACACTTGTTTGAAGGAGAGGGGCATGTTAAGTCCCTATATTAATAGTGTACTCCCTTATTATGTTAGTGTATCCCCCCTTATTGTTATTGTTGTACCCCTGTAACCCCCATATTGTTATTATTGTTCCCTTACATTATTATTGTTAGGTCGGATAGGATTACATTGTGTCCCCACTAGGATTATATTGTGGCCCCATGGACTCCTATATATAGAAGGAGGTTTTGGTCATTTATATCATCCAAGAATGGTTCATTCATGTAATGTATTGAAGGTTGCCCCCTCGAAGTGGCTTATTTATAAGGCGTTTATATCTATTTTCTTCTATTTTTGGAGCTGGTTTCACAACAGTTCGACACAATACGAAAGTATCCCACTTATGCAAAGAGATGTATTCCATTGTGCAAGCTTGCCAACATCATTACATTTTGGGGAAGGAAACAGTCGTCCACACAAGCCACCCACCCCTACAGTTCATATAGACACAAGGGAAGTTGCAAAATGATCACCATCATAAGTGGTCCACATATCTGCAACAGTTTAATTTGAACATCAAGTACAAGAAGGGAAACACCAATAATGTTGAAAACTACCTCATCCGACCACCGATCATGCTACTAACCACCGTAATCAACTCTTGTGGGCACGAGACTTCTGATTGGCCGCTTCTCTATAAGAGCGATATAGAATTTAGCTACACATACAAGACGCTCTTGGAGGGTAAGCAAGTTCCAAATTTTCACCTCCAGGATGCACTACTATGTCACCCAGGACACCTTTGTGTTCCTTCAAGAGAGTGTTATAAGATGATTTTGGAAGCGCACTACAGTCGAGTCACTGGGAATTTCGAGGTAGAGAAAATAGTGGTAGTACTGCAGAAGTATTTCTATTGGTTGAACCTTCGACAAGATGTTGGGAGGTACATAAGATCCTACACTGCATACACCATTGCCAAACCAACCATAAAGAAGTAAGTCCTCTATAGTTCGCTTCCTACCCCTAGTCGACTTTGGGAATCCATCTCCATGGATTACATGTTGGGCCTTCCTTCTACTAAGCATGGAAATGACTGTGTTTTCGTGGTCATCGACAGATTGTCAAAAATGGACATTATGCCGGCCTGCAAGAAGAATATCATAGTAGAAACCACTACTAAAATATTCTTTTAATGAGTGTGGGCACACTTTGGGATCCCAAAATCTATCATATTATATTGGAACAACAGGTTCCTCAGTAAATTTTAGCCTAGCCTCTGGTCAATGCTAGACACCAAGCTCCCCAAATACACAACTTTCCATCCCAAAACTGATGGCCAGACAGAGGTCGTCAACATGATGATCGTACACATTTTGTGCATGTACAACTCAAAGCATACACACACATGGGATAAGAGCCTCCATTATGTATAACAAAGCTATAACTGGGCTTTCCACAACTCAACTAGCCACAACCCCTTTCAAGTGGGCTTTGGATTCCAGTCACTATGTCCCATTGACGTATCCATGCCATTTGCTGCTACTCATGTCGATTTGGCTCATGTCCAGTCTTAAGCCGACAAGGTGAAAAAATTCATTGAGTGAATTCAACACATCCACCAATAGGTTAATGACATATTGGACAGAGCAAATGCTAAGTACAAGCAACGACATGATCAACATTGGGTGCCACACAACTTCCAGGTGGGTGACAAAGTATGGCTACATTTGTAGAAGGAGCGCTTAGCTAGACCCCACTGCAAGCTTCAACCACTCTGATATGGGCCATACACCATCACCAAGGCTGTAGTGGAAAATTCCTTCGAGCTCATTATTCCACCATTCCTTGGTCTGCACCCAGTGTTCAATGTGGGTCGCCTTCGGCCCTATTTTCCACCTCTAATAGACACATCCGACATGGAAGAACAACTCACACCAATAGAGTTAAAACCATAATGCATAGAACAAGACACAAATAATCAAATCATGGACATACAAATCAAGAACACCCACCAGCAGAGGATCCAACTATATCGAGTTATCAAAGCATGCCAACTCCTTCACTAGGGAAAGTGGCTCACTAGGGACCAAGTTCAGTAGAAGTTTCCTCATCTCATGGAGGAACTCAATGCAATGGGAACCATTTCTTCCTAAGGGGGAATAACTATATAGGTGGATATTGTTGGCCACCCACCTATTCCACTTGGACACCCGCCATTGTTTCTTTCAAATTTTCAGTTTCCTCTATTATAACACAATTTACTATTTTTGGCATTTATTTGGGTTCTGAACTTCTGGAGCTATTTTAAGGCATAATGTGTGTATTTCACTCAATATTTGTTGTCATCATTTTTATTCCTTGGATAGATCGTTCTAACAAGGTATGATATCCGTCAAACGAATTTCGTATGCCAAAGTTACGATCCTGGTAAATTGATGTACCAATTTACCTCAACAGGGCCATTAGTTTGGCATTTTATCTCCTAGGGTTATATTTTTGGATGTTTAGGGTTTCCATTGTTTCTCAATAATAAATAAGCCTTCAAGTCTGATTGTAACACAGTTCAAAGGCCTATAGCTGCCACATCTCTTCTCAGAGATAAGCTACCAACGCCCTAGCTAGTTTATTTCCATTATGTCTGTAAGCATATTTCAGTGATGTGATATTAGTGAAATGAAGTATTATTTCTGCCGCATCTCTGTGTTTATGTGTATTTCTGTATTTTATTGCATTCCTGCATAAGTCCAGATCACCTTCATATTTGATTCATATAATGAATTTCACGTTTATGTTATTTGAGTTGAAATGGTGCCATTGAGGTATGAGATATATGACCTATGAATTGGTTTTTTATATGACTGATTGGTATGTTAGTCCATATTGTTTCAACACTTCTTGAGTAGTACAATGAGTTCATGTGTGATAAGTTTCCTACATGTATGGTACTCAATCTTGAATCATTATTATGAATCCTTGCACATAACTTGAAATGTTGGATTGGGTAAAGCACATAATGAATTAACTGTCACACATGTATATATCTTGCACAATTGAAAGAACACAATATAAAATGGTGGATTGAAGCCATAATCCTTATGTGTGTATGGGCTAATGATCCTAGATAATCCCAACAAATAAGTATGGATATGGCCCTATTCATGATATGAATGTTTGTAGTAATATATCTTTGTGTGGTAGAGAGGAAAGTTATAGTTCGTAGCTCAAATATCTAATTAATTAGTACGTTATTGTGTGACCTCTTATATACTGAGTTGCACTGCTAAAATAATGGTAATCATGACCATGAAATAATTATAGCTAATTCGATGCATGTGATATGTCATGAAATGGGATGTTCTATGAAAATTCCTTGAAATGCAACAACTGTAATTTATTCTTCTAACTAATTAATTATGTCTTTTATTTGTTACGACAAATAACAAAAAAATCACATTGCAATTTCTTCATAAGAAAATTATGCTGCGGAAAATAAACTAGAATTGAGAAAATAGATGCACACACAAAATAAAAATGACTCTAATATATTTTTGGACAAAATTTCCGGGAAAAACCCAACTGAGAAAATTGGTGCAATAGGTGAGGGTTTATTTTATTATATGTAGATGTAAAATATGAGTACAATATTTGGATACCCAAACTGAAAATCCTCAGCAAAATAATATGGCTAAAATATTAGCGAGATAATTTGTCTCACCCAACAACTGATCTCAACTTTGGAACTGGCTCTATCTAGGCCACTCAAAACCCCTACGTCAACCTCGGCATTGCCTCTGTGCAGGTTCTACTAACATTAAATTATTATTCTTATTATTATTAAATAACATAAAATTAAAGCTTGAGGAAATATTTGAACCTCAAGAGATTTGATTCCTCTAGATACTTGATATTGTTGAAATTTGCAACAAGAAACAGTGAAATTGGCATCCAGAAACAATATGAAGACACACACACTGTTGTGGGATCACAGGTCCAAGCGATAGTCACATAGTGATGGGTTCAAGCGATAGTCACACAGTGATGGTTCATAGCAATACATTTGTGTGCAATGCAATTTATTTAATAAATTGGAAATGTGTCTAATTTATTTTTCCCTTAATTAAATTGGGCAGTAAATTGTAATCTTATCTCATAACAACTTGTAATAGTTAACTGAGTGTGATAGACTCAGTTAGCCCATGAATCTCGAGTTGAGCGTGGTTGGTGAGGCATGCAGAGTGGTTCTAGTTGTATTAGAGTTCAGTTTGAAGTTAGTGCATTAGTTTAATGCATGAGAAATCAGTTAACTCAGTTAAGTGAGTTAAATTCAATATAACTAGTTGTAATTGATTGTAGCACTAGTGAGAGGTCAAATGAATCAAATCAGATTTGATTCACATGTAGTGATCTATCAAGTGAGTGATGATTTACTATTAATAATTGCATGCATGTCAGTTCCAGTGGAGACCCAGTTGAGACAAAGGTTAAAGGGAAGTTAATGATCACTTGTAATTTTAGCAAACCACCCAGATGCAGTTAAAGCACCATAGGATTCCCATGATACTCAGCGTAGTCAAAGAAGGCTTAAATTTCTAAAGAATAGGGATTTCATTCCACAAGGATTGCGTGAGCAAGGCAAGCTGAAGACAGGCTGAGAATTGGCTAAGTGTTGGACCAATTTTGCCTAGATTAGTGTGAGATAGTTGGTAGAGTGCAACAAACGCTTGTGAGAAGAGTGCATTGTAATTGTTTCATGATTCATTGGTTAATTATATAATAGAGATATAGGAGTTTTGAGCGGCAAGCTTTCCCCAGGAAAAATATCTGTGTTGTGCGATTGATTTGCTTCTTTCCCTTACTTGGTGTGATTGTGTGATCTTGTTTATTTTACACTAATATTGTAGAATGATTAAATATCCTGTTGTAGTATATTGCATGATTAGATTGAATTCATTGGTATACATATTATTTTTATAATTTCTACATGGTATCAAAGAAATAATTGTTTATGTGACGAGTTTGCAGAGAATATTTGAACATTTAGATGCACAATTTTCAAAAAATAGCATGTTTTGATTCCTTGCGAAAAAATACCCAAATTGAAAAAAAAATCGATCAAATCGGAGCTTCGATGAGGGAGATATCGTCAATTTAAAATCAACTCCTTTTTTTTTTTAAGAAATTTTGTGATGATGGGGCAATTACAATGTGTGCGAGTGAGAAAATTAAAGAAAGCCAAGGGAAAGAAGTCCCAAGGCAAAGAGGGTAAGAGAGACTTGTCCAAAATCAGATGTTTTCACTGTCACGAGCATGGGCACTATGCTACAAATTGTCCACAGAAGAAGGCAAGAAAGAAGGAAACTGTAGTTGCAGCAGGCGAAGCATTGACTTCACAGTTCGATCTTGATTTTACTCTCATTGCATACATGGATAACACTGTAATGGGATGCATGTGGTATCTAGATAGTGGTGCCTCATTCCATATGACAGGGAATAAAGATCTCTTTAGTGAATTGGAGGAGAAGGACCTCCAACAGAACATAGAGTTTGGAGATGACGGGAGGTATAACGCGACCGACATAGGTACAATTAACTTTTAGAGGGAGAATGTCTCCCATCTCAGGCTAGCAGATGTTTTGTATGTTTCAGGCCTAAACAAGAATCTTGTATCCATATCTGTATTGGAAGCCCGTGGTTATGAAGTGATGTTTAGAAAAGGAATTTTTTTCCTTAAACACATAGCCACGGACAGGTGAACCAGATCAGTTATAGAGCCAAGAACCTGTATGCTCTCGAGGTCGAGGATGCATGCAAGGATTTTATGAGAAAATTAGTGGTTAATGACTTGGTGGTTGAGAGGGAGCAATTATCTCTCAACACGTAGCCTCAGAAGTAGTCTCTGAAGGTTTTGAAGTAGCCACAATTGGAGAAGAAGAGAGGAGATTGAGTGGAAGAGTATAATCAAGCAGAGACCTCTAGGAGTTGGAAATTTCAATCTCTAAGGGCAGAGGGAGTACATGCAGCTATACCTCCAGGTGTAAGGTGGGGTGATGTGAAAAATTTATTTGAATAAGAAATTGAGCAAGATTCATTAAGATGGTGTGTCTCATGGATCGAACCTGGCTATGAGTTGCCCACAATATAGCAGTAGCAGGAAGGATCCATTAGATTGATGCAGTCAGATGTCAGGAAGACAAAAATCAGAGTGACATGTGCCGGATACTGGAGCACAGATTAGAGTTGGCAGCAGTGCAGAGTGCATGGATGTAGATGTCAGAAGCGCAGAGAGTCCAGTAGACATGTGCAGTAGCTAGCAACAGTCATAAGACTCTGATGAAAAATGCATTATACCGATTCAGTTGTTTGGAGGCTATTCAGTTTCAAAAGTGTTGCATGCAAGAGTTTCATGTGCAAATAAAACTAGAGAAGTGTTGCATGCAAGAGTTGCAAGTGTGAACAACACTAGAGAAATTTTGCATGCAAGAGTTGCATGTGCGCATGCAAGAACATTCCAAAGGTACCAAATCAATACATATTGATTCGTTTCTTGTTGAGAGGGAGTGTTTAAATTTGCAACAAAAAACAATGAAATTGATATCCAGAAACAACATGACGACACACACACTAGTGTGGGATCATAGGTCCAAGCGATAATCACACAGTGATGGGTCCAAGCGATAGTCACACAGTGATGGGTCCTAGCGATACATTAGTATGCAATGAAATTTATTTAATAAATTGGAAATATGTGTAGTTTAATTTTCCCTTAATTAAATTGGACAATAAATTGTAATATTATCTCATAAAAACTTGTAATAGTTAACTGAGTGTGCTAGACTCAGCTAGCTCATGAATTTCAAGTTGAAGGTGGTTGGTGAGGTACGCAGAGTGATTCTAGTTGTATTAGAGTTAAAGTTGCAGTTAGTGCATTATTTTAATGCATGATAAATTAGTTAACTCGGTTAAGTGAGTTAAAGTCAGTCTAACTAGTTGTAAATTATTGTAGCACTAGTGAGAGGTCAAGTGAATCAAATCAGATTTGATTCACATGCAATGACTTGTCATGTGAGTGATGATTTACTATTAGTAGCTTCATGCATGTCAGTTCCAGTGGAGACCCAGTTGAGACAAAGGTTAAAGGGAAGTTATCTATCAGTTGTAATTTTAGCAAACTGTCCAGATGTAGTTAAAGCACCATAGGATGCCCATGATACTCCAGTCAAGGAAGGCTGAAATTCCTAAAGAATAAGGATTGCATTCCATAGGGATTGGTGAGAAAGGCAAGCTAAGAATTAGCTAAGTCTTGGACCAATTTTTCCTAGATCAGTGTGAGACAGTTGGTATAGTGCAACAGATTCTTGTGAGAAGAGTGCATTGTAATTGTTTCATGATTCCTTGGTTCATTATACAATAGAGATAGAGGGGTTTTGAACAACAAGCTTTCCCCAGGAAAAATATATGTGTTGTGAGATGGATTTGCTTCTTTCTCTTACTTGGTGTGATTGTGCGATCTTGTTTATTTTCAACAAATATTGTAGAAGGATTCAGTATCTTGTTTTAGTATATTGCATGATCGGATTGAATCCATTGGTATACATATTATTTGTATAATTTGTACAAATATATCCAGAGTTGAAATGAATCTCTGGTGATTTAATTATTTATTTTATTTTATTTTTTAATTTTAATTTTATTTTATGTAAGTTGATTGAGCCAAAATGTTTTAATTAATAATTATAATTATTAGTTTTTTTTTTTTTAAATGTAATTTGATTAAGTCAAAATGTTTACATGATATAACATAGTCTTACAACATCTCTTTCATATTGGGTGTGCAAATCCCTCTCAACACTTGATAAATATAAAATTTAAATGGATCTAGGTTGATTTAATTATCAATAATTAATAATTGTAATTATTTATTTTAATATTTTATTTTATTTATGTAAAATATTAATTTAGTAATATTAAATTGATATATATACTAACCTCAATTACCACAACATTAGTTAATTTGTTGTATATGAATTTATATTTGACATTGAATAATTAACCAACAATTTATTATATATACTAATAAACTTTATATATATATATATATATATATATATATATATATATATATATATATATATATATAATTGACAGTGGATGATTGTATTCACTTTACATGATAACATAAATAATTAGGAGCATAATTTTCATAGGGACTAAGTCTATATTTAATTATATTTATTATTTACTTTGGTTGATTTATTGTATTATATATTTTATTAATAATATAAAATATAGAATATATTATTATTTTTAGTCTTAAGGGATAGTTTAATTGGTCGAGGTCTTGTTGCTTTATTACTTTGCAATTGTGAGGTTATGGGTTCAATCATTTCGACACCTTCAAGGTTAGGCTTTGATTAGCTTAGTTGGGGACTATGATTTCTTCAAGTAGCCTTACTTTTGATTTATTGTGGAAAATTATTATTATTATTATTATTTAAATTAATATTTTGTTTTTTATTTAAAATATTTGAATAGAGAATAATTCATTTTCATGGATTAATTTTAATTAGTAATTTTAAGAATTTGATTAAATTTGAACTTGTTATAAAATTTGAATTGATTAATGATGGTCTCTTGATTAGCAACATGTCATTAATTACCAATTTCTTTAAGCATAGTCTAACTAATAGATGAAATGATGACTTTTCAGGCACATTTTTTTAGTCAAAATTTCCCAAAATCTGATAGAGATTTTAAGAATAATAAATTTATGTTATTTAATTTGCAAAGTTGAAGTGCCTAAGAGATTTTTAGGATGTTGAATCCATTTATGCATTCAAAAGTGCATATTAAACAACAAGAAATCACCATTTTACTCAAAATTATATTACTAAATTCCTTTTTTTTTGTCACATTCCTTTACATCTAAAAGAAAAACATGTCTTAAAATATGGTTGGAGTATTATGAACCCTCAATCACCTTCCACAAATTATCTTCATAAACTCTATAGAAATATTTTTTAATTTGTTATATTTTGTATAGTAATGATATTCTCATTTAGAATTAGTGTAATATTCTAAATGATTTTTATTATGAAGCCCCGTATATATTTAATTGTGAAAATTTTGGATCTATGTAGATCATTATTGTATAGACTTTAAAAAGTGTTATTTTAGAAATTACGTATTACTAGAAATTGCACCAAATGTTGCAAAGGAAACATCGTAATACATAAAAGAGAGAAGAATCTTGAAATATAAGAAATCATTGAATGCTAAAAATTAGTAAACAAAATTCCATTCAAGAAAATTTCCATTTCATGGGATGCTACGTTGTGTTGATAAAGTCTGTAGATCAAGGCCATCGATCAAAAGCATAGAAGAAGACTTCCATTGCAACGGTTGCAGGTAAGTACGCAACCCACTTGCATATTTTGTGGCAGATATATAAAATTGGTGGGTATCCTACGGTATACTGATTTGATCACCTGTAAACATGGTGGGATATGAGACCGGGGATGAACTCTTATGGCTATTAATGGAGCGTGATAGCAACGAAGAACAAGAAGGAATTAATATGCTCGTCTCAGGCATGGGCATGGGTATGGGGACATAAATGTTGGGTGACACAATTACATTAGCTAGAAGGCTTGAAAATCACAATTTATTTTTCTCATCTGGTTGAACCTACAAGTGAATCCATGGAATTAAGCATGGAATTAACATAATGCAGATGAGTAGTACTGAGGCCCATGGAATTAAGCATGAAATCAAAAGAATGCAGATGGGACATGGGGATAATATGATGTCTCACCAAAATTTTTGTTTCGAGCTCTACCACACCATTTCTGTAGGGAATGAATACTGCAGTCTATGAAATAATCAAATGTCAGGGAAGGGGGCGACCGACGAGCAGTACCAGTAAATCAAGAACATTTAATTGCAACTTGCCACATGCCTGAAACGAGACAAGGGAGTATAAACACTCACCTAAATACTAATAGCCTGCATGTATGATTCCAATTAGAGAGATAGAAATAATAAATTAATCACAATATGAATGTCAAAAAATAACAAATTGAATGTGGGATGAAATGGAAATCTATGTTACCATATATAACCAAAGCTTAGAGGAAATTCCGCTAAGAGATGATTTCATCGGGTGGGACTTGCCTAGCAATGATAATTCAAATGAAAGAAAGTTATTTTAAAGCACTCTGTATTGGTTTTGAGAAGAAACTCACTGATTTAGTTTTTGAAGAAGCTTAACATTTGCCAATTTGTTTGAATGCACAAGGGACAACGACGAAGAGGAGGAAAACATTTGTCATTTTTTTTTGAATGCACAGGGGACAACGATGAAGAGGAGGAGCTTGATATAGAGAATTTTTTTTGTATTCTAGATTCTGAAAAAGAATGAGAGTGGAAGAAACGCGGTTCATTGAAAGTAGTCTACAAAATGGCGTTTTCATAACTTTATTGTAAACTAAATATTTCCAACTACCTTTCCTTGTTCATACAAGGGTTGAATATATTTTAATCATCTAACATATAATTGAACTATTCCAGGTTATGACACGAAGCATATAGGATAGTTGTTTCCAAATAGTGATGCCTTACGCCATAATTATCGTTTAACTAAATACAACCATAGGAAATATTTGTTTTATTATATGCAATGAAATAATGCATGTTTTCTTTTATCTACTAAGGAAGTTTTGGATCTATGCAAATCATTATTATTGTATAGACCTTAAAAGGTGTCATTTTAAAAAATTATGACAAATATAATTATATCGTCATTTAGCTAGTTTTAACAATGGGAAGTGTTTTATTATATGGAGTGAAACCATGCATGCTCGATGAAAACACAAGTTTATAGTAGGATATATATTTTTTTGTTAGAATGTTTTTCTAAGAAAATTAGGAGAATGGTATAATTTATAAATAATTTTATAAGAAATGTTGTTTTTAATATATATATATATATATATATATATATATATATATATATATATATATATATATATATATATATATATATATATATATCAATGTTTTATTCATTCATAAAAAAGGATGTAGTCTCACCTTGACTAGGTTTGTTGACTACTGCGATAAGCATATGGAAAAGAAACAGAAATACAACTAGAGACATAGTCCACAACTTGGGAGGCCAAAAGCACCAATAAACACATAAAATAAGTAAAACACCTATAACCATGTTAGTCATATGAAGTAAAGGAAGCTGGGTTTTACGAAGCTGTCCCTGGAGGAGGAGGAGGACAGAAGGAACATTAGATGTGCTCTTTGAAGTGGGTCATCCCTGAATCCAACTTCTCCACCTTCTTAGATAACATATTTTGGCGTCGCTAGACCACCACGACATGCTCTCGGACATGACACCACGGAAGTAATGCATTTTTTTTCAATGTGGCAAAAAGCTCTGCATTCTTCCTTCGAACCTACTGCGGAGTTTCCAAGTGTTCCGGTATCGAATAAATCAAATTTCGATAGTTTTCCAAACATCATTCTTATTTCTTTATACTACTCTCCTTCCCCTGTCTACTCGTACCTTTGTGGCACATCGCTCAACCATACTACTAAGAACGCAAGGTGTGACTCCCACATCCTGCCACTGAACCACGGCCACTGAACCACCATGAGCCCTAGAGACCGTCCAAACTGAACAACCAACATTTAACTCACCTTTGACAAAGCCGGTGTACGCCACTATGACTGCAGGAAAACACCCACCCCCTGGACCATCCGAATTGAGCTTTATTTGAGGGATAAGAGAAATATGAGGTACCACGCATATTATGGCTAAACTGACACCGTTGAGAAGGGACGAAGCTAACCAATGAAATGCTACACAAAATACAACTTAAACCATAGAGAAACACCACACCCACGCTAGTGTAGGACCCGACAACCAACCCGGGGAGAAGAGCGGGAACCACAATTCCGTCGGCAACATGAATTGGTTTGCAATTTGCCAACCAGCAGCCAAACCACTTGAATTCCACCACCCTTTGCCACAAAAGCCACTTAACCTTGCAAAACCCGAGAAAGAAATAATGAGGACATCGAGCCAAATTCCTCCCAGATGTAGAGGAGAACGCACCCACCCACAACAGGACCATCAAAGGGGTTTCAAAACTAGAGGTGTGAATCCTCTCCCGTTCGAAGATAACCAAAGACCACACAGACATGAAATTAACAAGACATGAAATTAACGAAATTATTGCCTCAGAACACTGGGAAGGAGATGTTGGCGATGAAGTCACCACCTTTCCCAGAGACGAGGTGCCTATATTGTCCACTCTACATGCCCAAAACTCAAGTTTTTCTCTCCCAAAAGATACCATGCCCAAACTACCCGACATAAAACCACACCACCCTCCATAAACCTTTAGCCAGTTGCCTCCTCCCACATGCTTTGAGGTTGATGGAGATTTCCCCCCACAAACGACAATAACACCTCCCTTACATTGATCTTACATAAGATGCCTTGAGAGGAAGGAAAGGCCAATCCTCACATCAACCACCAGGTGGTTATCATGAATGCCCACACATTGAGTGAGTACTTTTTATTTTTAATGAAATATGTATATTTTGTTAATGAATTAATTACTAAAAAATGTTTTTTTTCATATATTGGTAATTCATTAATAAAATTCATAGAAAAAATTCTTTCTATTTTTTTTTGTTTTTGTTTTAGAATATAGTGAATGGAAAAATTTTGGTACTTGATTTTTTTTTACTTTTATCTTGTGTGGCAACCTGTTTGGGCATATTCCCTTCTTACATACATTGTAAATATTTCATGTATTTTGAGTATAAATTAATAAGGGCACGAGAATTGGGACACATATTCTAAAGTTTGAGGAAGGATATTGCTTAGGATTTGAAGGAAGCTTGACTTGATATTGCAACCATGAATGGATGGAATGTATGCTTTTAAATTGGGCTAAACATATCGAGTTAATAAAGATGGGAAAAAGGATAGAAGAACCATGATTTCCTTGGAAAAATTCACAAAGCAAAAAGGGCGAAAATTTATGAAGGATGGAGTTTGCGTGGGAAGCTAGGACATTTAAAATCAGCCAACGGGAGAATAGGGTAGAGAGATAAAATGATAACATCCCCACCACCACTTAGAAAATATAGAACCACTGTGTCTAATAGGGGAAGTCATGGGCGACATAGAATGTACATCCACACAACCAAAAATTATTATTCTTGTGTGTGATGGGGAGGATGATCACACACTCCATGAAAGGAAGGGGAGCATTCACATAAGAGGTGTTCTCAAGTATGGGAGACTATTTCTAGGAGAGGGAGAGTAATGGAGAATGCGGGAGAGAAAATAAGAAAGCTCGGTGGAATAAGAAAAAAAAAGAATACTTAATGAATAGAATGCAAAGAAGTTCTTGTGATGAGAAAGCATAATGCGGGGGAAAATAGCACATAGCTCGGTGTCACTACCAAAGGAAATGGGTAGAGAAAACATTCAATTAAGCATTAGGAGTTGGTAGGTGGAGGTGGTTGGTCCTCTGGAGTCCCTAGTTTAGGTGGAAGAGTTGGTTTAATCCCTTAAGCACCCATCCTCAAAATCTAGAATTTGGATTAGGGGTGACTACTGCAAGAAAGGATCAACTACAAGGTGTCTTAGGTTGGGTGGAGGGTTGAAGTCCCATAATTAGTTTCCCATTTCCAGTTGAGATAAATAACCTTCATGTTTGATTTGTTGAAGATTGCAACAAGAAAAAGTGAAGGAGGCATCCTGAAACATCATCCTTGATCCTAGTTGGAAAATAATCACCTAAACTAGGTGGGGCCCACACAGGTGATTTTTGGTGCAAAGTCTATTTTTAGACTATGTCTATTTTTAGACATGTCGATCATATTCTATGAGTTGCGGGATGCTATTTGTGGATAGTTGATCAAGTTGGAAAAATAGATGGACTTACATTTTTTTAGACATATTAGGCGAGATCGGAAGTTTAGATTGCCAGTCTAAAAATAGATATGTCGAATATTATTAGATCTTAATAATATTTGGGCTCTAAACAATATCTTATTCTCTTGGAGCACTTCAGTTAAGTGCCCAAAGTGGGATTATGATAATAACACAGTCAATGAGAGTGGGATTACATCGAATTGGTCTTTGTAATAAGCTTGGATTGCGCAGTGGAGGCAGGCTAGCAGGTGGCAAAGATCGGTGCATGGATTTGCAAGATTGATCCTGATTAGTGTATGATGATTGTATTGTACTGAGAGCTTGTGATAAGCTTTGTATGAGATTTTCATATGATCTCCATGTTACATAATATATAGTTTGGGTTTTTAGCTTCAGGCTTTCCCAGTAAACAACTGTGTTATGTGTGTTTTTATTTCTTCATGTGTTTTGTAATTGTTGATTAAATTTCCGCAAGAATTATAGTGGAAGGATTATGTATTTTGCAAGAAGTTAAATATTGTGAGATCAGGAGAGTCCGGATATATACATGCATATTGTATATAATTTCTACATAGTCGCAGTGTGTTATAGATTTTCTACATGGAATGAGAGCAAGAATTTTTGGGTTCGCGAGTTTGCAGAGAATATATGAAATTTTTGGTGAAATATTTTTAGAATAAAATAGAATATTTGGATTCCTTGCGAAAAAATACCCAAATTGGAAAAAAAAATCGGTCGAATCGAAGCTCGGATGAGGGAGATATCATCGATTTAAAATCAGCTCTTTTTGTTAGAAAATTTTGCGACGGCGGGACAATTGCAATGTGCGCGAGCCAAGTCTACCATGCCTTTGAGGTACAAGGTGAAAGATTTGAGCAGCGAGAGGTTAGTGACTTGGTGGTTGAGAGGGAGCCTCTCAACATGCAGCCTGAGAAGCATTCTTAGAAGGTTGTGGAGCAGCCACAACTGGAGATGCAGAAGAATTTTTATAGATTTGAAGTAGATGGGATTTCTACGGAGTTTCCTATTGTTGGGAAGTGCAAGAAATACATGAAATTAAAGCTTGAGAGGGAGCAATATTTTCATGCAAGTAAGAGTGAACCTCAGGATGTGGAGCAGCCACAAGATGAGGATCATGGTGTGGGAGCAACCACTCATGCAAAGAAATTTCGTGCCAGATGGGAAGAGGGAGTGCATGTAGCTATACCACCAGGTAAGAGGTGGGGCGAAATGCATGGATAATCCCAAGAGGATATTTTTGGGCAGGATTCATTGATATGGTGTGGATCTCATGAATTGAACCTGGCTACGAGGTGCCCATAGAGTAGTAGTAGCATGATCAGTTGGATTGATGCAGGTAGATCAAAGTGACAATGTCGGATACTGGAGCGCGGCTCAGAGTTGACAACAAGTGCAGAGTGCATGGGTGCAGAGTTCAACAACACAGTGGTTCCTAAAGACATGTACGGATGAACACCCGTAGAAGTCGAATACTTTTATGATAGATGCATTGAGCCGGTTAGGTTGTTGGAGCTGTCGGTTTCGGAAGAGTTGCACGCAAGAAGATGCATGGAGTTGCGGGCGAATGCATGGAGTTGCATGTCGCATGCAAAGATAGTCCTTTCTTGTTGAGAGGGAGTGTTGAATGTGCAACAAAACAGTTAAGGAGGCATCCTGAAACGTCATTCCTGATCCTAGTTGGAAAGTGATCACCTAAACTAGGTGGGGGCCACACAGGTGATTTTTGTCGCAAAGTCTATTTTTAGACTATGTCTATTTTTAGACATGTAGATCATATTCTATTAGGTGCAGATCTTGTTGTGGATGGTTGATCAAGTTGGAAAAATAGATGGACTTATATTTTTAGACATATTGGGCGGAATCTATTTTTAGATTGCCAGTCTAAAAATAGATATGTCGAATATTATTAGCTCTTAATAATATTTGGACTCTAAACAATATCTTATTCTCTTGGAGCACTTCAGTTAAGTGAAAAGATGTGGCACAAGAGCTGACAGAAGGAATTGCACTATTCCTAAGGTTTTACTGGAGTTCATGCATGGAGGACTCAGTTAGAACTCATGTGACAGAGTTTGGTGGAGTTGTGTTCAGATTAACTCAGTTAGACACAATTGAGCTAGTTGTATCTAGTCTAACTGATTGATACACTAGTGAGAGTGGTGTGAATTAATTATTAATTAATTCACTAATTATTAACTCATTAATCAACTAAATAATACATCAGTTAACTACAATGCATGGACAGTTCAGTGGAGACCAGTGGAGAGTAGGTGAAAGGGCAAGATGGACTATCTATTGTGACTACTAGTGATGCATGAATTGCATCTACATATACATTGGAGTTGCCAATGATAATAACGCAGTCAATGAGAGTGGGATTACATCGAATTGGTCTTTGTAATCAGCTTGGATTGCGCAGTGGAGGCAGGCTAGCAGGTGGCAAAGATTGGTGCATGGATTTGCAAGATTAGGCCTGATTAGTGTATGACGATTGTACTGTACTGAGAGCTTGTGATAAGCTTTGTATGCTTTTTATGAGATTTTCATATGATCTCCATGATACATAATATGATAGTTGGGGTTTTCAGCTTCAGGCTTTCTCGTTAAACAACTGTGTTATGTGAGTTTTTTATTGCTTCATGTGTTTTGCAATTGTTGATTAAATTTCCGCAAGAATTATAGTGGAAGGATTCTGTATTTTGCAAGAAGATAAATATTGTGAGATTAGGAGAGTCCGGATATATACATGCATATTGTATATAATTTCTACATGATTCGTATATTTAATTTCACGGTTATGCTATTTGAGTTGAAATGGTACTATTGAGGTATGAGGTATGACCTATGGCCGAGTTGTTTATATGACCGATTGGTATGTTAGTCCATATTATCTCAACAATGCTTGAGCAATGAAATGAGTTCATGTGTGAGAAGTTTTCTGCATGTATGGTACTCAATCTTGAATGATTATTATGAATCCTTGCACATAACATGAAATGTTGGACTGGGCAGAGCACAAAATGAATTTACTGTTATACATATGTATATATCTTACACAATTTAAAGAACACGATATAAATTGGTGGATTGAAACCATGAACCTTATGTGTGTATGGATTGATGAGGCTAGATAATCCCAACAAATAATTATGGATATGGCCCTATTCAGGATAGGAATGTTTGTAGTAATATATCTTTGTGTGGTAGAGAGGAAAGTTACAGCTCGTAGCTCAAATCTCTAATTAATCATTATGTTCTTGTGTGACCTCTTATATATTGAGTTACACTTCTAAAAGAATGGTAATCATGACCATGAAATAACTCTATCTAATTCAATGCATGCGGAATGTCATGAAATGAGATGTTTTGTGAAAATTCCTTGAAATTCAACAACTCAAATTTATTCTTCTAATTAATTAATTATGCAATTTATTTTCTACAAAAAATAACAAATAAATCACACTGCAATTTCTTAAAAATAAAATTACATTGCGGAAAATAAATTGGAACTGAGAAAATAGATGCACACACAATAAAAATGACACCAATATTTTTGGACAAAAGTCACCGGAAAAACCCAAATAAGAAAATTGGTGCAACAGGTGAGGATTTGTTTTATTATATGTAGCAACAAAATATAAATACAATATCTAGATTCCCAAACTAGAAATCCTCAACAAAATAATATGGCCAAAATATTAGCGAGATAGTTTTTCTCAGCCAACAATTGATCTCAGCTCTGGAATTGGCTCTATCTGGGCCACTCAAAACCTCTATATAAACCTCGATGATGCCT
This sequence comes from Pinus albicaulis, assembly GCA_034641835.2. NCBI lineage: Eukaryota > Viridiplantae > Streptophyta > Pinopsida > Pinales > Pinaceae > Pinus > Pinus albicaulis. The sequence goes on from CM076584.1 coordinate 335,776,802, forward strand.
TTGTGTAGGTTATACTCACATTGCCTATGGAGCTTCTATAATCCTATTGTTCAACCCAACTCAGCCACTAGAGATGACTCGCTTGGCCCCATGGAACCTCCTCTAGGCACTAACACCTGAATTGACCTCCTTTGTAGCTAAATCGAACTACCCTATGAAGTTGCCTACGCAGGCCCTGCACAACCTCATTGATGAATACTGATTCCCTCTTGTTGTTTACTCTATGACACTATAAATCCACCAAAAATCACTATTTTTTCTCCCTCTCACTTCTACCTTCCTTCTGGCTCAAAATATTCTTCCCTACTCGATCTCTACAACTGGATAAATCAATATACCAAGGAACTCAGTATCCTTTGATGTATCTATCTTCATTCCCATCAACCTACTTTTATAATCTCTCGTTGGTGAACTAATGGACATGATTAGATCTCCATCAAAGGCTAAGATCATCTTAAACTAAATATGTGTGAGTTTCTAGAGCTTGCTCACCTTTCCTTAATTAATTACTATTAATTAATCAATTTTCCTAAGTTATACCTAGGGAAAATTTAAATAATGGTTAATTAATTTAATTAAGTAGTCTCATAAGCTTATTCGATGAAAATTTTTAAGGGTTTTGGAGATATCATATTCTTATCCTATTTGACATACTTTGAGACTAGAAAACATGTGTGATGCTACAAAAACTAACATTTCCTCTTAGCGAGGAAGGTGCTCTTTTGTCTTTCTCCTGTAACATATTCCCTCCCACTGTTGAAGTATGACATCCATGACAACCTATCATTGTCCACCAACTACTGCGCATACTCTAATTCATCTCCCAACACTGTATTTGAACCATCCTACATCTGTGTTGTTACCGACATCTACACTGTGCCTCCCCGTGTTGCTACCAACTCTTCTCTGTGTTGCAACTTATCTCATGTTGTTTCTATTGAAACTACTGCAACTGAGAATAAAATCCTGACAAATGGATCTAAAAATATCCACTAAGTCTCTAACTGAAACTAGCTCTATTATGTCTATTGAGTAATTGTTTGTGCCCAAATATCACTGCACCCCTTAGTAACTGACTGCTACTAGCTCTACAAATATTCCTCGGAATCTGGCTATGCCTGCTGAATAATATGATCCAAACTCTACTGAAGTATTGTGGGCCCCTGTAGCAAGGGTATTGATCCATGAGGAAAAAACTGTTTGATGTTATCCTCCTTGAACCCTACATAAGTCCCTACAACTATGGGGACTAGAGTTCAAGATCTCCCCACCTCTCTCCTAGAGGTATTGTTGCATACAAGGAAAATTTATCCTCCAATCTAGTGTACTAATCATTTATGTCCACCGAAGTTGTAGTCTGTTGCTCCCCCTTATTTTCCTTCTTCTTCTTTGGATATTAGGTACTGTAGTGACCAAAATCACCACACCTAAAGCATTTTATCTTCGATGAGTTTTTATTCTTATTTTCTCCTCCCTTTGAGCCTTGTCCCTGATTGGGACCTTTATTGACTTCCCCTTTAGATGTGAGGGCTACATTCTCCTCATATTTCACACACTTCGGTCCTTTACTATTGTTTCCACTGATATTACTCTCGGAAAGAGAAATCCTCATCTCTTCCTGAGTGGAATCACTCCACAATCAATCCCAAATAGGTAGTTGATATCGTCTAATGATACCCTTAATGAACTTTACCCACTCCTTGGTGATTAAAACATTGAGAGATGTAGGCACTAGCTCACAGTTAGGAGGTGTCTCTCCAAATTATGCTAGCTCATATCATACATTCTGAATTCTAGTGATATAAGGAGCCACTCCCTTACCCTTCTGCATCCTAGTAGCCTTCAAATTCTCCTTTAAAAACATCTTCTGGATCTTGGAAAATATTTGCAATGACATCCCACATCTCTTTGGCAGTATTCTTGCCAGATAGATGCATAAATGTATGATCTCAAACTCCATCGAGGATCATCTTCTTGACCTTAACCATATCCTTATTGCAGTTATCTAGATGTTTCTGATATATAAGTATGGATACAAAATATTTTTCATAAATCTTCGAACCAGGGAAAATTTTAGGGGCTAATATTCGTAAGTGGGCTAATTTTCTATGTTTTCCCCAAAAAAATATTCGCCAATTTCCATTTTTTCTAAAATTCATTCGCCCAAATTTTATATTATAATATTTTTTTACCTTCAAAATCGCTGAAATTTTATATAGAGGCTACATAAATTTATTAGAAATTTGAATATTTTTATAAAATTATTTCCAAACATTTTACAGATTGCATATAATGGACTAGTTAGATTCGCCAAGGTTTCTAAACTTTAAAATAAATTTCCATCCTTAAAATTTTCCTTGCTTCGAACCATTCTCTTATAGATGGAAATTCATTATAGGTTTCCAGAAGTAATAATTAGAGGCCCCTTCAAGCCCATCCCAATCTTGGAGTCTTGCTAAGCCCATCTCTACAAAAAATTAAAACTGGGAAAAAACAAATAAGAATCTCCTCCTTTCATGCTCAACCTCTCTATACTACTCACACTCCCTCCTGAAATGCACATATTTTCCATTGAATGCATTCGTAAATCCTTTCTACGACATTCACTCTGCTTTCTACCTCAACTGGGAAACTCACTCAACCTTCTGGAAGTCCTTCTCTAGAATTTGGCACACGATCTACTGCACCTGAAGCTCACGTTGACTGACTGTAAATACTGCTACAACCTACTGCAACTGGAATTCATGATTTCTCCTAAAAAGTGGATATGGAAACCTTATGAGAAATTATGAAAATTTCTCTCTATGTGCTTTTCTCTTCCACCTGATGTTGATATGTTGCTACAAAATTTGCTGCAAAATCATTGCGCGTAGATCCGCACAACGAAATTACTGATCTGCTCACATGAACCCTCTATATGGTAAATCCAAAAGTACAAATATTTGCAACTGAGGTTGATTTAATTTTTCTGCTGGTTGCAACTGAAAATTGAATCCTATGCCTCTAAAATTTTTACTCCTAACTAGCCTTTGTGCAAATTTGGAAATTTTTTCTCAAAACTCCCTCTGAACTATAAATTTTTCTCCTTCGCTTTTGAGTTGTCTTCAGATTCGCTCTAATACCATGTGAAAATACAAGGAAATGCAACAACTAAAATTTGTTCTTATAACTAATTAATTATGTAGTTTATTTGTTACGAAAATAACAAATAAATCACACTGCAATTTCTTCACAATAAAGTGACAGTGCAGATAATAAACTATAACTAAGAAAATAGATGCACACACAATAAAAATGACACCAATATTTTTGGACAAAATTCTTTGGAAAAACCAAACTAGGAAAACTAGTGCAACATATGAGGGTTTATTTATTATATGCAACAACAAAATCTCAGTATAATATAGGGATGCCCAAACTAGCAATCCTTAGCAAAATAATCTGGCTAAAATATTAGCGAGGAAATTTGTCTCACCCGAAAAATGATCTCCGCTCCTGAACTGGCTTTGTCTGGGCCACTCGAAGCCCCTACGTCAAACTCTACATTGCCTCTATCCAGGTTCTACTTGCATTTCCTGATGATCATGTCATTATGCCCAACTCATCCCTAGAGATGAATCACTTGGCCTCCTGGAACCTCCTCTAGCCACTAGTGTCTGAATCAACCTTCTCTCCAGCTAAATCAAACTGCCCTCTAAAGCTTCCTAGCACTGGAAATCCACTAGATATCATTGTTGCTACTCCCTCCCACTTCTAAGTTCCCTTTTTCTCGAACTGTTATTCCTTTCTCAACCTTTGCAGCTGGATAGCTCTATCTCCCAAGGAACCCGCTCTCCTATGATGTATCTATCTCCATTCCCATCAACTTGCTCTTATAATATCTCGTTGGTGAACCGACAACCATGATTATATCTCGATCAATGGCTAAGATCACCTCAAAGTAAATCCGTGTGAGTTTCTATATATTTATCACACTTCCATAATTAATTACTATTAATTAACCATTTTTCTAAGTTAGATTTATCATAAATTTAAATAATGGTTAATTAACTTAATTGAGGAATCTCTCAATCTTATCTCGCGAAACCTTTTATGGGTTTTGAATATATCGTGTTCTTAGCCTCTCTGACACAAATTGAGACTAGAACACCTGTCAAATTCTACAAAAACTAACACTCCCTCTTAGTGAGGAAGGTTTTCTTCTATCATGCTCCCCTAACATCTTCCCTCTCACTACTAATGTCTAACATCCGTGACAACCTGTCACTGTGCACCAACTATTGCATATACTCTGATTCGTCTTCCAACACTATAGCTAAACCATCCTGAATTTTCATTGCGGCTGACATCTATACTATGCCTCCCTGAACTGCTGCCAACTCTGCTCCCTGCTTCAACTGATCTCATATTGTTGTTGCTGCAACTACTGCAGCTGAGAACTAAATCCAAGCAACTGGCTCTTCAATTGTCCACTGAGTCTCTGACTACAAATAGCTATGTTATGTCTATTGAGTAATTTTTTTCACCCAAATATCACTGCACCTCTCAGTAACTGACTGTTACTAGCTTTGAAACTTTCCCTCAGAATATTATTGTGCCTACTGAATAATATCATCCAACTACTACTGAATTACTATGGGCCCCTATAGCAAGGGTATTGATCCATGAGGAAACACCTATCTGACGATATCCTCCTTGGACGCTACCCAAATATCTACAACTCTAGGGACTAGAGTTCAAGATCTCACCACCTCTCTCCTAGAGGTATTGCTGCATACAAGGTGAATTCGTCCTCCAATCTAGTGGAAAAATCATCTATGTCTGCTGAAGCTGTTGTTTGTTTCTCTCCATTCTTGTCCTTCTTCTTCTTTAGAAACTCGGTACTATAGTGACCAAACTCACCACGCATGAAGAATTTTATCTTTGATAAATATTTCTTATTATTTCCTCCTACTTTTGAGCCTTGTCCCTAACTGGGACCTTTCTTCACTTTCCCTTTAGATGAAAGGGCTACATTCTTCCCATATTTCACACTCCTTGGTCCTTTTCTATTGTTGTCACTGATATTACTCTCAACAAGAGTAAGACTCATCTCTTCTTGATTTAAATACCTCCACAATCGATCCCAACTAGGTAGCTAATCTCATCTAGTGATATCCTGAATTAATGTTTCCCACTCCTTGTCGGAACTGTTGAGAGTTGTACATATTAGCTCACTGTCAGGAGGTGTCTCTCCAATTGCTGCTATCTCATCTCAAACATTCTGAATTTTGGTGAGATAAAGAGTCACTCCCTCATCTTTCTGTGTCCTAGTATTACTTAAATTCTCCTTTAAACACATATGGAGAATAAATTCCTTTGCAACGACATCCCACATCTCTTTGGTAGTATTCTTGCAAGATAAATGCATAACTGTATGATCTCGAACTCCATCGAGAATCATCCTCTTCACCTTGGCCATTGCCTTATTGTAGTTATCTAGTTGTTGTTGATCTCTAGGTATGGATACACCATTCTTTGCATACGTCTTTAGACTATACTCATATAGAAGGAAAGTCATTTTGGGTTTCTAGACACAATAATTAGAGGCCCTTTCAAGCCTATCCTGATCTCGAAGTCCTGTTGAGGCCATCTATGGAAAAATTTAAAACTAGGAAAAGATAAACATGAATATCCTCCCTTTCCTACTTGGATTCTCTTTGCTACTCACACTCTTTCATGGAATGCGCAGATCTACCACTGAATTCCTTTGGAAATCCCTTGTTAGGTCCCTATATCACTAGTATAGTCCCTTATTATTGTTAGTGTAACCCACTTATTGTTATTATTAAACCCTTGTAACCCCCATTTTGTTATTATTGTGCCCTTAAATTATTATTGTTAGGTCGGCTAGGATTACATTGTGGCCCACTAGGATTACATTATGGCCCCATGGACTCCTATATATAGAAAGGAGGTTTTGTAAATTGTATCATCCAAGAATTGTTCATTTATGTAATGTATTGGATGTTTCCCCCTCGAAGTGGCTCATTTCTAAGCCGTTGATATCTCTTTTCTTCTCTTTTTGGAGCTGGTTACACAACATTTGGTATCAGAGCTTTGGATTCTAGGGTTTCGCTGCTCCAAACAGGTCATCGTGGAATTTTCGCTATAACGTTTTTTCTACGAAGTTTCAGAAGCTGAAATTTTTAGGGTGCGAATCTGAAATCCTGAGGAAGATTGTATAAAAATTTCAGAGCCTGGTTCACAATATTTTCGGAGATATGATCTGTGGAAGTTAGGTCTTTTTTCAGGCTCCTAAACAGGTCATCGTGGCATTTGCGCTATAAATTTTTTTCTACGAAGGTTCAGAATATTAAATTCGTATGGTGCAAAGCTGAAATCTTGAGGAAATTCTTCAAAAAATTTCAAAGCTTGTTTCGCAATATTGTTGGAGATATGATCTGTGGAATGTACTGCTTTTTCAGGCTCCTGAATTGCATCTCAAAGAGGTGATCGTGGGAAAAGTTCAATAAATCTCACTCTGGGCATCAGATTGGAGTGCCGTAAAAAGTGGTCACAAGCACAAAGACTTTGGTTTCTTGGCTATCAATTTCAGAGACAAAGGATGAAACAGTGACACGTGGCAAGTCGTACAAGTTCTCTCTACTGAACCAGTCCATAGTTAGGTCATGGTGGGAGATTGGACACAACCTTGTCTTGGAGAATCCAAATCAGGTCAGACCTGTGGAATTCAAAAGAGAATTCAGAGGGCTAATTCAGTGCTGAATTTCAGATATTGAAGATCCGAAATCACAGAGATAATACAATTTCAATATCGAGCTCCTCAAAGCAAGTAAAAGGTGTGTATTTTTTTCCGAATTGCATAAAGTTTTGATTTCAAGGGCCTATTGTAGAATAGATATCAATGTTGGAGTCTAAAATGGCCCCTAAAAATAATTAAACACCCATTAAGCCTTTATAAGGCTCTACTATGACTCATGAAGACGAAGAATGACAACATGACATATCAAAATTACAAGAGCAAGTGCAACAAATTTCGCTCTCACAAAGAACAACAAAAAATGAAATGGAAGTTTTGAAGAAGGGCGTGGAAACTAAGATGGATGGTTTGAAGAAAGGTGTGGAAGCTAAGATTAATGGTTTGGAAGCTAAGATGGATGGCATGGAAGTGGGCATGGAAGCTAAGATGGATGACATGGAAGCTAAGATCGATGAAAAAATGAAAGACAACATGGAAAACATGAAGAAAGATCTCAAAGTAGACATCGAAGGTTTGGGAAATTTGATACAAGAAATGTTTCCTAATGGTGAAAAGATAGTAGAGGAAACTCATGATGAGAACAAAATAAATGTTAATCGTGATTTCATAACCTCTAATGTTGGCGGGAAGAACCACCATATTCCAAAAATGGATATGAGGAAGTTTGATGGAAAGGATCCTGTAACATGGATACTACGGATGGAGCAATATTTTGATCTCCATAATGTGCAAAACACACAAAAGGTACGCATTGCAACTTTACATTTAGAACAAAATACATTTGTATGGTATCGATGGCTTTGCTCCGTAAAAAAATTGTCACTTGGTCAATTTTTACGGAGGAAATGATAGCACATTATGAGGATACAAAGAGCAACACCTTCTTTAGCCAATTGATAAATCTCAAACAAAAGAGTTTAGTGGGGCAGCACATTGAGGACTTCCAAAAATTGAATATAAGGGTAACTGATATTCCAGAGGAACACAGGATCGATCTCTTCATAGGCACTTTAAAGGATAACATCCAACATGAAGTTCGTGTTTTGTAACCGGATTCATTGGAGAAGGCATTCAGGTTGGCAAGAAAATTTGAAGGTAAAATAATGGCGACAAGGAAGCCTACCACTCAATTCTATAAAGAAGGAAGTGTTACTACGTCTAGATTTCCACAACCTACAAGGTTGACACCACAAAAATTGGAAGAAAAAAGAGCAAAAGGGCTTTGCTACAGTTGTGATAGAGAATACACTAAAGGTCATAAGTGTGCTGAGAAGAAATTATTTTACATAGATTGTGAAGAGGAAGAAGAAAATGTACAAGAAGAGGATATACACCAGGAACCAACCCTAGAAGAGGAAGAAATGAATCCGACCATATCGTGTAATGCACTGGCAGGAATTACCACTCCTCAAACTCTCAAGATACAAGGACAAATCAAGAAGAAAAACGTAATAGTGTTGATTGATTCAGGTAGCACCCATAAGTTTATTCATTGTAAGGTAGCCAAGGAATTAAATTGTTTCCTATACCCAACACTAGAATGTTAAGTGATGGTTGCAAATGGAGGAACTATAAATTGCTCTGGAAAATGCCATAATATTAAGCGAACCATGGGGGAATATGTATTGACTAGTGCAATGCTTTCCATTCCTATGGGAGGTGCTGATGTTGTACTAGGAGTACAATGGTTACAATCTTTGGGGACGGTAGCTTTTAATTTTCAAGAAATTTTCTTGAAATTTTTTCAGAAGGAAAGGAAGTCGAATTACGGGGTATTGCGGGGAAGCCAGGAAGGATAATAAGCTCTAATGTCATGACAAAGCTTCTAAAGAAAGAACAGCGAGGCGTAATTGCACAATTATGCTCACTAGAAGTTCCAACATCAAAATAATCTATTTCTGCAGATCTCCAACAAGTTTTGGACAATCATTCCAAGGTGTTTGAAACTCCCAAAGGACTCCCACCTATTCGTGATCATGATCATGCTATTCATTTGATTCCAGGAAGTGTTCCTCCAAACATCGGGCCTTATAGATATCCTTACTTCCAGTAGAGCGAAATTGAACGTATGATTGTAGAAATGTTAGAGGCGGGTATAATTCAACCTAGTCAAAGTTCTTTCTCTGCTCCTGTAGTATTGGTACACAAGAAGGATGGATCATGGCGAATGTGTCCGGATTATAGGGAGCTCAATAAGCTCACCCTTAAAGATAAATTTCCCATTCCTGTGATTGATGAATTATTGGATGAATTACATGGAGCAATTTATTTTACCAAGTTGGATCTTCGTTCGGGATATCATCAAATTAGAATGAAGACTGAAGATATTCCAAAAACAACATTTCGAACTCATGAGGGTCATTATGAATTTTTGGTCATGCCTTTTGGTCTTACCAATGCACCTTCTACATTTCAAGGGTTGATGAATTCCATTTTCAAACCCTTCCTTAGAAAATTTGTGCTAGTATTTTTTGATGATATACTAATCTACAGAAGGTCCTGGAAGGATCATGTTGAACATGTTGACAGGGTGCTCAAACTATTGCAGGAGAAACAATTATATGCAAAAAAATCCAAATGTTTCTTTGGAGTACAAGAGGTGGAATATCTGGGTCATATTGTATCTCACGAGGGTCTTAAAGTAGACCCTAACAAAATTAAAGGCATTAAGGAATGGAAAGTCCCCACAACCATAAAGAAGTTGCGAGGATTTCTCGGTTAACAGGGTATTATCACAAGTTTGTTAAGAATTATGGGAGAATAGCAGCACCTCTAACAACATTATTGAAGAAAGATGCATTTTCATGGACTCATGAAGCAACTAAGGCCTTTGAACATCTTAAAGAGGCAATGTGCCTAGCACCGGTCTTAGCTACACCAGACTTCACAAAAACCTTTATTGTGGAATGTGATGCCTCAGGAAATGGAATTGGTGCAGTTTTAATGCGGGAAGGAAGACCCATTGCTTTTGAAAGTCGTCCAATCAAAGGAAAGTATTTACAGAAACCTATTTATGAGAAGGAAATGTTAGCAATATTGCATGCACTAAAGAAATGGAGAACTTACCTAATGGGAAGACACTTCAAGGTAAAAAATAATCATGATAGTCTTAAACACTTTTTGGAACAAAGACTATCTTCAGAAGAGCAGCAAAAATGGGTCACAAAGATGTTGGGTTATTACTTTGAAATAATCTACAAAAAGGAAAGCTTAATGTTGTTGTAGATGCACTCTCAAGAAAGAATGAAGAGGTGGAAGAATTGCTTTGTGCCATTTCTATTATCCAACCAGATTGGATAAGCGAAGCAAGAGATGAATGGAAGAAGGACAAAGATGTATGGACACTCATTCAAAAGTTGCAGCAAGATCCTAGTACATCTGATACATTTAGTTGGAAAAATGATTCCTTATGGTACAAAGATCGCTTATATCTTTGTAAGAATTCCCAACTAAAACAAAATATTCTTATGGAATTGCACACTTCTCCTTTAGGAGGACACTTAGGATTTTTAAAAACTTACCACAGGGTGAAGAAAGATTTTTTTTGGGATGGCCTTAAATCTAATATTCAAAAGTTTGTGGTGGAATGTTTGGTTTTCCAGCAGAATAAATTTGAGACAATTAAGACCCGGGACTTCTACAACCTTTATCCATTCCAAGTCAACGTTGGGAGGAGATTTCAATGGATTTTATCACGGGTTTACCTAAGTCCGAAGGAAAGAGTGTCATCATGGTGGTAGTTGATAGACTTACCAAGTATGCACACTTTTGTGCATTATCTCATCCATTTAAAGCAAGTACGATTGCTACTACATTTATGGACAGAATTCAAAAGCTACATGGAAGCCCAAGGGTTATTGTGAGCGACAGAGATCCCATTTTTACTGGAAATTTTTGGATGGAGTTATTTTCTTGTTTGGGTACTCAGTTAGCTCATAGCTCATCTTATCATCCTCAATCTGATGGTCAAACTGAGATAGTAAATAAATGTTTGGAAGGATATCTTCGTTGTTTTGTATCTGATAAACAAACACAATGGGTCAAGTGGTTACCTCTTGCTAAATGGTGGTATAACAATTCCTTCCATACTGCAGCAAAAATGACCCCATTTATGGCACTTTATGGATATAATCCACCATCCATCACATCATCTTTAAGAGAAAATTCGAAGGTTCAAGCAGTGGAAGATCACATCGAGCATCAGCAAGAAGTTCTCCAACTCTTAAAGGATAACTTGAATTTGGTACAAAATCGAATGAAACAACAGGAAGATCAACATCACAACGAGAGAAGTTTTGATGTAGGAGATTGGGTATTTTTACGGCTACAACCATACAAACAAATGTACCTCAAGCAAGCTAAGAAGGATAATAAATTATCACCAAAGTACTATGGTCCTTACAAGGTGTTGCAAAAGATTGGTACTATGGCATACAAATTGGAGCTTCCTGCTTCTTCACGAGTCCATCCAGTTTTCCATGTTTCATGCTTAAAGAAGGTTATAGGTGAAAATCTTCCGGTTCAAACAATATTGCCAGAACTTGATGAGGAAGGAAAAATCATATTGGAACCTGAAGCGGTCATGGAAACAAGAACTCGACAGCTACGGAATCGATCAATTTCAGAGTATCTCATCGAGTGGAAGAACTTACCCACTGAAGATTCTACATGGGAGGATGAGAATTTTATACAGAAGCACCCGGAGCTACTCAAGCGTTGAGGACAACACTTTTTTGAAGGAGAGGGGCATGTTAGGTCCCTATATCACTAGTATAGTCCCTTATTATTGTTAGTGTAACCCCCTTATTGTTATTATTAAACCCTTGTAACCCCCATTTTGTTATTATTGTGCCCTTAAATTATTATTGTTAGGCCGGCTAGGATTACATTGTGGCCCACTAGGATTACATTATGGCCCCATGGACTCCTATATATAGAAAGGAGGTTTTGTAAATTGTATCATCCAAGAATTGTTCATTTATGTAATGTTTTGGAGGTTTCCCCCTCGAAGTGGCTCATTTCTAAGGTGTTGATATCTCTTTTCTTCTCTTTTTGGAGCTGGTTACACAACATCCCTTATCCAATATTCACTCTACCAACTACCTAAACTGGGAAACTCACTCAACCTTCTTAAAGTCCTTCTCTGGAATCTGGCACATAGTATACTACTCTTGAAGCTCGCATTGGTTGAGTAGAAATACTACTATGATCTACTACAACTGAACATCATAATTTTCTCATGAAAACTAGATCTGGAAACCCTTTGAGAAATTAAAAAAATTCCTCAGTGTGTGCTTTTCTCTTCCACCCGGTGCTAATCTGTTGCTACAAAATCTGCTGCAAAATAAATGCACCCAAATGTGCTCAATGAAATGATTGATCTGCTCACTGGAACCCTCTATCCAAAAAATCCACACTTGCAAATATCTGTAACTGAGGTTGATTGAATTTTTCTGCTACTACAATTGAAAATCAAACCCTGTGTTTCTGTAATTTTCCCTCACGGATGGATCTGTGCAGATCTAGAATTTTTTTCTCAAAAATCCCTTTGAACGACAAAATTTTCTCCTTCGCTTATGAGCTTCTGATCTGTCTTCAAACTAACTCTCATACCATGTGAAAATTCCTTGCAATGCAACAACTAGAATTTATTCCTTTAACTAATTAATTATGAAGTATTTGTTAAGAAAAATAACAAATAAATCACACTACAATTTATTCACAATAAATTTACGTTGAGGAAAATATACTAGAACTGAGAGAATAGATTCACGCACATAATAAAAATGACACCAATATTATTGGACAAAATACCTTGGAAAAACCCAACTGGGAAAACTGGTGTAACAAATGAGGGTTTATTTTATTATATGCAGTAGAAAAATTTGAGTATAATATTTGGATGCCCAAATTGGCGATCATCAACAAAATAATATTACCAAAATATTAGCGAAATAATTTGTCTCACTCGAAAAATGAACTTAGCTCTGGAACTGGCTCTATCTAGGCAACTCGAAACCCTTGCGTCAACCTCTATGTAGGTTCTATTCTCACTTCTTATGGAGTTGCTCTAATTTTAATGTTCTAACAAACTCATCCATTGGAGATGACTCACTTGGCCTCCTGGAACTTCCTCCAGCCTTTAGCATGTGAATCAACCTCCTCTACAGCTAAATCAAATTGTCCTCTGAAGTTTCTTTTTAAACCTCACTGAGGAATAATGTGACCCTTTTACTGCTGACACTTTGGCACTGGAAATCCACCAAAAAATATTATTGTTGCTCCCTCTCACTTATACCTTCCTTCTGTATTGAACTCTTCTTCCCTACTTGACCTCTATAGCTAGATAAATTGATATTCCAAGGAACTTGATCTCCTTTGATGTATCTAACTCTATCCCCATCGACCCGCTCTTATAATTTATTGTTGGTGAACCAATGGCCATGATTAGATCTCCATCAAGATAATCTCAGACTCAATCCGTGTGAGTTTCTAGATATTTCTCACCTTTCCTTAATTAATTAATATTAATTAACCAATTTCCCTAAGTTAGGCTTAGGAAAATTTTAAATAATGGTTAATTAATTTAATTAAGGCATCTCGCAAGCTTATCTCACAAAAAATTTTATGTGTTTTGAAGATATCGTGTTCTTAGGCTCTCTAATACAAATTGAGACTATAACACCTATTTGATGCTACAAAAACTAACATGTTCTACCTTCTTGAGGAATGTTGATTTCTTGTATATTTCTAGAGTCAATGCTAGGATTCCTGCATGTATCCATCGACTTGTTTTCTGCTTATTGTTGTCCTGAGAGGCCTGTAGCTTCTTGAATTGTTATGAGCTTGAAAAATTTCTAATGGGCCACAATGAAAATGAATGGGATAAGTTTGTGTATGAGTTTTGAAACCAAAAAGAATTTGTTATATATATATATATCAAATGGGATGGATGGGCCCTATTGAAAGCTCATGAGATATTCATGCAACGTTAAATTTCAGGAGGGATAATGTTTTAAATACCTATGTGAATGTCTAAACATCTGTGTATTCTAGGTTGGGTCGAGGCCTTAGGAAGCTCAAAAGAGATAACAGGAGGCTGGTGAAGGAAGAATTACCACAGGTACTCCATATACATTTCGCAGTCTTGTGGGGTTTGAAAGGATATCAAGCTCAGGAGGGATATCTCTAAAGAGTTGTGTAAATCCAAATGGGTGTAAGCGCATGTATTTGCATGGGGTGGTAATCTCTTAGAATTTTGGAGTAGAGTTAAGCCTCGATAAAACCATGAATTCTAGAAATATAAACAATAATTAAAGAAAAATGTATTTATATTATCGATTTGAGGGGAGAACTATATATATGTCCACGTACCTAGGGGGTTTGATACCCTAGAGAATTCAATGGGAGGTTGGGCAAGTCCCGTTAGGGTCAAAATGTCGGGAAGACATGGTGGGTGGGGTAGGATGTTAAATGATAGTGTGACAATATGGAGAACCCCCAAATCACATATAACTTGAAAGAAATATAACACAAGATGTTCAATATATATGTGGAACTCATGCCACATGGAGGGTGTGATGAAAATAATTGTCACCCTAAGAACCTAGACCACAAAGATTTCGAATGAAGTACATGGTAGAACTACCAATATTAATTCCCAGGGTGACATGGTGTGCAGGGCCCATTCATTGGGGAAAAATGCCAGGTGGCATGAACATTTCCATCTATGAGTCAAGGGGGAGACTAAGCCATTACCACGTAAATTGGTACTTTCGCAAGAGGCACCCTAGAAACTTATGAGGGATCCTTGGGAAGAAACTCCAGGGATTCAATCAATGGGGTGAAGCGGTAGTGATGGAGTCTCAAGATTTCTATAGTAATCAATGTAATTGGGATGAATGGAAGAAGGACCACTAGGGATCCACGTAGTGAGGAAGGCCATCCCCCAACAGTTTCAATGAGGAGTTGTATTAGAACCCATCAGGACTATATTCCCAGGTGAATGTGGCATAAAGGGCCCACACCCACATCCATGGATTGATATGTGACTCTAGTATGAATAGGTAATCAACTATGTGGAATTACCATGTAGGTGATGACATGACATAAAATTAAGTTAGCCATGTGGGTTCCACATGGTTGGTTAAGATGATGTGGCATTATATGATAGACAAATATTTGGACGACCATATCTTTTGATCTGGGAGTTGGATCAAGAAAAAATTTATATCGTTAGAAAGGTATTGACCAAAGGAATGCAAAGATGTCATCTGTTTTAGGTTTTGAGAAAGTTGAAAAAGTCGAAACATTTGTTAGACCCCATCTCCGTAACTAGACTTTAGAGGTCGGGTCAAACATAATAACTGCCTCCTACTACCTACGGAAGGGCCATGGATAATAAAGGGTATGTTACATATTGTACGTATTATTCTTTGATATGTACCTTTGAACATCATTATGCATTACTTTCTAATATAATGATGGTTTAGCATAGTAGGAGGTTTTTGAAGAAACCTAAATATCCCTCAAATCTCCTAATTTAAATTTTGAAGATGCAGGTAAGTAGATTCTTTCCTTATAGCATATAATATCATTTCTTTATATAAAATTAGTTCTTATCGATGTTGCCAATAATGGAGAAAATACTAAGAATTTTGAAATACTCTTATAATAACTCTTGTAAGGTTCTTGTCAATGTTGTCAATAATGGAGAAAATACTAAGATATTTTAATTACTCTTATCATAACTCTTGTAGCATTGCTAGTGAGGTAACACATTTAAATATATCTGTTAGGTTCTCGTGATTTGTTAGATTGGTGAGATAAAATGCACAGGATAACATCAGACTAGTCTTTGGAGTCCTAGGACCTAGCCTTCCTGAGCTCAGAGAGGGCTCTCTCTATTTTGTGCAAATGATGTGAACTTGTTTGCTTTTAGGGTTTGATTTTAGGCTAGTTGTTAAGTGTAGGGCTTGTTTTTTGGTTATGGTTGGATAAGATGATCAAGTAGAATAGATAGAGTGAGGAAATATTCAAGTAATTAGGCTATGGAGTCAATAAAATTCATGGAAAGTTTTAACAATAAATCAGGGTGGATCACAGGGAAAATCTAGCATGGTTAGATGGATTTTCAAGGTTTTTGTGAAATGAAATGAACATTAACTTTGTGAATCGAAGTAGGGCAAAGTGAAATTAAGAATCCTTTGTCATGTAATTAAACAAGAAGGGACTTAAACACCATTTAGCATAAATAATTAATCAATAGACAGGGCACACCAGTAACTCTTTGATTCAACTTAAGCCAATAAGCATTTCAGACAAACAATCCAATGAATTATAAAAGGCTAGAAACTCATTTAACTTCTTGTGATTTCACCTTCAAGGCTAGAAAAAATTTAAGATAAACATATAAATTTAATCAAAGAAGAGGGAACGTCGAAACATCATTGATCATAGCCATAAAGATCTCCAAAACAAGTATTAGGGCATGGACAAAGGGTATGATCGAAACATAGCCTCTTTGGCAAACCTAATTAGTGGTACTTTAGAGAGAGATCCCAAGAACAATGTTTTAGTGACATCAAACAAGCAGGGCTAACCATAAAACATCTTTTATACCTACTGTATTAAACCATTCATGAAATAAACAAGCTTAGGTGGTCTAGAGAGCAATTAAGAATTCTCTAAAATGACCTAGCAGAGGAAAACATAGAGGCAGTGAAGAACAAACAGAGCTAAGGTGCCTTTGAAAACATTTCTTAGTCTAAAACCTTTGTCCTACTATAATAAATAAGGATGAAACACAATGATACATAAGAAAACAATAACTGAATAGAAGCACATCACCATTAACCAAGCTCAGGGATCCTGCAAGCAACCTTCTCCATCATCAATCAAGACAAGCCATTCACAAACTCCACAACACCAATTTCTTCTCCAATCTCCAAAAAAAACTGTGTATTGCTAAAAAGAGTAATCAAATGCCAACCTTTTACAATGAGGCCCTCATGCTCTATTTATCTAGCAAAGGAGGGCAAAAACCCTAACTAGGGTTTGAAAATGTCAAAATCATCCATAAATGCCATTTATGCCTAAGAGACCATGCAAGGCCCAAGGCACAAAATATCTCATGAAATAAATGCCAAAATAAATCCTAGCACCTAATTTTTGATTGATTTGCTTCAAAAAACATTAAAATATCATTTTGCAATTAATGAGTGTTTTTTGTTGAATTTTGGCCAAAAATGCATAGTGAAGTCTAAACGCGCAGCGCCTTCCCGAGCAGAAAATGGGTCCACTTACAACCAAGTTTTTGTCACCTTCCCAATGTTAGAAATTGCTCCGAGATGGCCCGTTGGAAAGCTGGCTGAGTCTACTTTGCAAATCCGCCCTTGGTTTCTTGATTGAGCTCCAATAACCTGCCCAAAAGGAAAAACTTCGAAAATTTCTCTAGGCGGAGCGCCAAGTCTCTAAATGAGGTAGAAAGGTGAAAAATGAGGTGTTTTTTGGCCTTTTTGTAATATTCATAAATTAGCATGCAGCTAATGGGAATATTAATTTTGTTGTCAACACCTAGTTAGATGAATAAATGGGTAAGGAGGCCCATACATATTTTAAACAGGCATAAAATTCCTCTTGATGTGAAAAGGGATCATAATAATAGCTGGATCTAGCACCCTCATGTGTGAACAGGGGAAAATAAATGTGGACAAGGTCAACTTTGAGCAAGTCAACAATGTTGGTATGGATGGAGTAGCTCATCAATAGAGACAACACAGTGATAGTAGGAGTAAGATTTCTTGAAGGTGGAAACCCTAATGAGTGGGACCTAAGGTAAGAAGGCTCACACTTGTTTATAAGGAGGGCAAGGCAGCCATAGTGAGGCATGTTATTGATTATTTATTTTAAGGTCTGCATGACTATTGTGCATTATTCAGCTATTTAGTTCAGATTGCTGTGTTGTTTAGCACCGGGTGTTCCCAAGCAGGAATCCCATCTCCTTTCTTGAGAGATCTCTTGGGGGAGCTTGCACTTCATTTTACACACTCAGGCTTAAGGCCAAGCTACAGTCTTCAGCTACAACGCAGTGTCTACAAAGGATTGTGTTGGGTTGCAGGGTGTTGCAGTGGAGGGTTGAGAAACCCACTTTCGGAGCTAGTTTTTCAGAGGAGGAGGAATTCTTCTCTTTGGGAGATCAGTGAGGAAGATTTTGGAGCATATTTTAGATCTTGGCACTAGGCCAACCTATTTTCCACCTCCTACAACGCAGTATCCCTCTTAGACTGTGTTATTTCAGTAAGCATTTGCAGTGAGGGGTTGCAGTGTTTGATCGGAAGGTGAGATCTTCAGTGATTGGATCAACCTTTCACCTGAAGGATATATTGGAGGAGATCCATTCTTCATATGTATCATCTACAACCATGCAGCTGCTGTTTAGTCCTAGGGCTGCATTCCAGCATTTTTGTACTCCTGCATATTCAGGAAATCCTTCCCGGGTTGTCTTGAAAATGTATTTGGGAGCTTAGATCTTTATTCCCAACATTGTATGAGCCAAATTTTTTCAAATCTATATTATTGCACATTTACAGTAGCAGTGTACCATCTATAACTACGTTGTACTTGTTCATGAGTATTCTTCGATGTAGCAGCATTTCATTTTTGGCATATGTATTCATGGAAGGCTTGCTTGCCTTGATTATTTGAGTTGTGCCCACTTCTATTGTACTTATTTACTGCTGATTTACATAATAAAATGGATCCATGGTTTTCATCCATTTTGGTGTTATGTTATTCACTGCTATTTCCAGGTTTATGTTCATATATTGTTGCTTCCCCATTTTGGGATATTACAGTGGTATCAGAGACAAGGTCTCGAGGTCGAGACTCACGAAGCATGGTGGGCTGTAATGTCCTGTGTGCAGGTAGGTCCCGCAGCCACGTGTCTGGGGTTTGCGTACCCTAGGCCCCATCCATTAATGACACTACTTCCTTGCAATGTGTCTCCATCTAAAACTGTGTTATCCCTCCATTAATGCCCACTCCTCCATGACAACGCTGTTGATTTGGTCAAAGTTGACCCAATCCACATGTTTTAGCCCCTGTTCACACCTTAGGGTGCTTTATTAAGCTGAAAAGATCATCCAATTTCACATGAGAAGTGGTTTTATTCTTCATAAAAATATTTATGGGTGTCCCTACCCATTTATTCACATATATAAGTGACAAAAAAAAACTTTAATATTCCCATTAGCTGCAAGCTAATTTAGGAATATTAAAGTCCTCCCCTCCAAGATGTTGCTTGTCCTCAAGAAACTACAAGGATACTGCAAAAATATCGAATGGACATGGCTCTTCCCAAGAACACAAGTTTGCCTTTGGTGGATAAACCAAATGGATCTCATCATGAAAAAGTGGGAGATACATGGAAAGTGTTATATGTTGTCCATTGGTCTTCTTAAGGCATGAGAGATGATAAATTTTGGGTGCCTCAACCCCAATGAGAAACTCCAATCTCCATGCTATCATCTAAACAAAGTGAGCCATCCTTGGTAGCTCATAGAAACAATCACCAATCCCCTGCTTATGAAATGTGTAGGGGTTGCATGGCTGAAAGTGAGAGATAATATTGTTCAACTTACGATGTATCTATCTCCATTTATGATAAATTTGTAGCTGTTGATATTGGGTTGCAATAATATAGTCCTCATGAAGCCAAAAGATACTTGGAATCTCACGATCCCACTCATTGGTTCTAGGTGGCCTTCTTGCCCAATCCTTCATACATATAGTGAATAGAGTGTCATCACCATATGGGCCCCAAAAGAAACACGGGCTAAGTGTCATATGTCATATTGGATGGTGACAATAGTCCCTCAAGTGAGACCATTGATGTTCTTCTTCTTGCTGTCTCAAAACATGATGTGATAAGTGGCCATCCATCAACTTCCTTGCTGCCATAAGCTTTTCAAAAGCTTGAAAATAGTAGAGGAAATTAGATGTTGGCTGAATATGACCCAAGTAAAACATAACTTGCCCAAATTCCTCCATGAAGTGGTCATCCCCATCACTGAATGTAGTCCCAAAAGGACCATGAAATCCACAAAGAGGTTTGCTCTCTTGTGGAGCAATGTGCTGCAAATGCATGGTAAAGGAGTGCTAGTTGATAAATAAGCATCAAAATACAATATTTACCATATATTGTAGACAAGTTGATGAAGATGTCCATAGATGAAACTTCCCATTTCTCCATCAAAAGGGAAGATGATTGTAACAACCTTGCAAAGTGGTTGCTCTCCTCCTCATACGTCAAACAAGCTACATATCTCCTGATATGTTGGTCCACATCTTCTTTGAGATCATCACAATAGAATCCCTCCATGATGGTGTGATAAGACTCAATGAAGTGTACATGTCCTGAAGAGAGTGCCTCATATGCTGCATGTAGAATCCCCTCCTTGAGCTTGGAGTCTCTAGTCAAGTAGATCTGATCATGGAAATAAATGACTCCATCAACCACTCTATACCTCCCATATCTCACTTGCCCATCAACAACCATACATGTGAATAGGTCCTTTGAATATTCTACCAATAGTTGGGACTCCCAATATGGATCTAGGCTTCCCAACAATGACAGCGCTGTAGAAATCTGAAATGAAGTATCCATCACATCATAACTCTCCTCTTTGACATGCTTAATGCAAAAGCCACATGTTGAGTAATGTTACCCCACTTTTTTGCCTCTCTTGCAGTTGATATTTCCCAAGACAAGATTGGAGTACATGGAAGTCAACCTCATTTTGAAAGGTATCTCTCCTCCAAAACTTCCATAGTTTTGCCAATGCATGCAAGAGTGTTATTAACCTTTTGTCATATTTAGAAATCTTTCTCATGTGTGGAAGTATCATTTGCTGCCCCAAGGTTATGGAGTAGCCCTTTGACACCATGCTCATGTCATCATAGATTTCCGAATCATCATCTTTTAGCGCAAATAGTTGAGTGGGAGATAGCAATGTCCATATCAGAAAATTTCTAACCTCTCCTTTGAACCCATCAAAGGTTCTCTGTGCTATGCTAGCTCCCCCAAGGCTCCTTCCTTAGCCAAATATGTCAATGTTGCACCATGTTGAGAGAAATATTTATTCACCTTCCAATCAGGGGGTTTCCCTGGTGGAATGCCTCCATGTAAAGAGACATCAAAATCTGAAGTGGAGTGTATAGTTGAGTGGACTGATTTGTCCCTCCCTTCACTGCATAAATCAGTCTCCTTCTTCTGTATATAAACCCTTTGAAAAAACAAGGGTGCATGCTCTCCATCCTTTGATGTTGATCCACCTTTTCTTCTCCTCCTTGGATCAAGGTGTTACTGCCCATCACTACTGTCACATGATGCTCCTTGTGAACCTTTTGCAAAGATGTGAAAGCTCCTCCACTTGAAGAAATAGCTTCATGCCCATCTCCATGTGGTGATGGTTCTTCTTCCGAAGTTGCAACGCTGTTACTTCCTCTCTGCTCTTCCTCCTTATCAGTATTTGAGAATACCTCATCAACAATGAGAGACCCTAGATCTTGGTCTTCCCTTGAAGGAGGAATCTCCATGTCTGCCTTTCGAGAAGAAAGCTCTTCATACAATGGGGATCTTGCCCTTGGCAAGGTATCATACAAGTTTTTATCCTCTTTAATAGAAATCTGAAGGGGAGTTGGTGCAATAGATCTTTCCAACTCATGCAAAAGTTTTTAATGTCTATGTTTAGGTAGCTCAATCAAATATGTTTCAGATTGTTTTACATCAAATCCCTTCACTAATATCTTAGTGAATCTTGTATAAGTAGCCATATTTGCATGATTGAA
Organism: Pinus albicaulis; assembly: GCA_034641835.2. Classification (NCBI taxonomy): domain Eukaryota; kingdom Viridiplantae; phylum Streptophyta; class Pinopsida; order Pinales; family Pinaceae; genus Pinus; species Pinus albicaulis. The sequence goes on from CM076584.1 coordinate 335,798,415, forward strand.
TGAAGAAGATTCATAAAACCACCAAGTATGAGCCTTACCTTCAAGATGCAACATTGCTATCCTAAGGGCTTCCTTTTCTAAAAATTGATTTAGTTGAAAATATGAGTCTAGCTGATCTATCCAATCCTTGGCTGTGCATGTGGAGGATCTATCAAAATTTGGCAGAAAGAATCTACCTCTTCTGCTTCTGTTGTGATTTATGGGTCTTCTTTCCTCCTTGAGTTGGAAAAATTCTTGGAAGTTCAAGTGCTCCTTGAATCTCCAAGATTGAGATTCATACTCCTGAAGATAATCACTCAAAGTCTCCTCCTTTTGGTGCATCTTCTTCCTCCATCTCTCTTTCAGTGAAACTGGCCATAAGACTGCACTATGGATCATAATGTGTGGCTGCACGCTCACACCCATCATGCAAAAATCTAGGGCTTGCTTCATATTCAAACCCCCTTGGAGATTCCCTACACGTCTCCCTTCTCATCTTCTTGACATCTCCCTTAATGCTTTGCATAGTTTGAAAAAGAAGCTTTGAGAGCTTCTCTTCCTCTCTTCCTCCAAATAATGGAGTCTTGTCTTTGTTTCTTATGTACATCTCCTCTTCTTGTGAGAAAATTATCCTTATGGTGACATATTGGTTGAATGCACAGGATGAGCCAAGATTTTTCTCTGATACCACTGTAATATTACAAAATGGAAAAGACAGGAATATAGAACATATGCAACATTCCAAATAAATCAAAATAGGAACATAGCACTAAAATATGGAAAATGCCGAAAAGATGCTGCAACTGGAAATTACATTAAGACATCATAATCCATGAGTAGAAAACAATGAAGCCATATCATTATATATAACAACAAATGAAATTACACAATTCTCCAAAAGGAATGGACTCAAGCCACAAGATGGTTGAAATACACTAAAGAAACTAACCACTGGAAATGTTGTGCTGCTACTACTACTGCTACTGGAAACTACTACTAATGAGGAGATGAAACATGTGCAGAAGGCTGTTAGATTGCTCAAAATGAGCTGCACTTTTAACCATGGATTCTACTAACAACACCCAGAAAAACCCAGAAATGGTTTGGCCAGATTTTAAGTTTGGAGTTTCAGCCTTTTTTGAGTTGTCCACTGCATTTTTGCTGCCTGACTTATGCACTCCCTAGAAATGACTGCTGATATGGGGCTGAAGGAATGATATATCAGCTACAATAACACCTAATCAACTCAATAGGTGAAGGGTTGGTCCCCTCACTGGAAAATAAGCTCAGAAATTGGATATTTCTCTCCTCCACTCCTACACCCCTGCAACACAACCCAACTCTAAACAGAACTGCGTTGTACATGAGATTGAAGCTTGGCCAAATGCCTGATTGTGGAAGTATAGTGAAAAATCCTTCAAATGCTTCTCAATGGAAGAGGTGGGATTCCTGATCACTAACATCCTGTGCTAAACAACACATGCAATCTTAGCTAAACAATTGAAGAAAGCTATATGTCTAAACAGACCATATATCAAAATATCAAATATAGCAAGATGAATAATATGGCTGCCATCCTCTTCCTTTTATAAGATATGAGCTTCCAAACCCTAAGCCACATCCATTAATGGCACTAATTCCTTGCAATGTGTCTCCATCTAAAACTGCATTGTCCCTTCATTAATGCCCACTCCTCCATGACAACGCTGTTGATTTGGTCAAAGTTGACCCAATCCACATGTTTTAGCCCTTGTTCACACCTTAGGGTGCTTTATTAACCTGAAAAGATAATCCACTTTCACATGAGAAGTGGTTTTATTCTTCATAAAGAGATTTAAGGGCCTCCCTACTATGTTCGTCTTCATTTGGGCTACTCTCTACCTCTTTTTCCTCATCTCTGTCATGACTAGGATCATCACTGTTTGGACTATCATTAGGGCTTTTAGAGTCATTGTTGTTTTCAGCCTCTTCATTTTCTACACTGTCATCATCTTCATCATTGTCCACCTCCATGTCCTCTGCTTCACTGCTGACCTCTTCTTTATCATTGCTCAGTTAATTTTCACTGTCATCTTCCTCATTTTCTTCATTGCCATCCTCTTCTTTTGTTTCCATCTTATCTACTTCTTGTTGGCTCAAATCATCATCACCCTCATCTTTATTTTGGTTTAATTTATTGTCACCCTCACCCTCAATGTCACTTTCTTGATCACTGCCACTTCCTTCTTGTTCTGATGCATCAAGAGAAGGTGAGGAAGGGAGATTTTCTTGAGGAGAGGCTACTTGTGTAGATGATGAGGCATGATCTGTATGAGGTGATGGAGGAGTGGAGGGAGGAGGATGAGATGACGAGGGTAAACTAGGCTTATGATGAGACTGTGGGCTTGTGAATATTTCATTAGCAATGAACACCTCCCAAGGTATGCCCTTTTGCTCCAACTGATGTAGTACCACCATCTTGATCAAGGAGTGGTGGAAAAAACTTTGCATTTGCTGGGTATAAATCCTCCTTCGGACAATAGCAGACATCTTGTCGATACTCCTATACAAGTAATAGGGAAAATGAAGCATCTTGACCCTAGTGAAATGCATGAGTAATCTGATATGGTAGGAGTAGAGCCTAGAGTATCTCACCTCACAGGTAAAATATTTCATGATGACCTTCATTAAGGGAGCATACCTCTCGAGTAGGTGTGAGAAAGGGAAAATAGTCTTGCAGCCCTCTTTATACCTAGGTTTGAGGAATGGATCATATCAACTCATGTCCAATTTTTCTCTCTTGAAGCACTTTTCACCAACATCAGGAAGTCCAGTAGCCTAAGCAACGGTATCTGATGAGAGTTCAAAGGTCACCCCTTCCAAGCTTGATTTTTTGTTATGCAGGTTAAGAATGAATAACCTTGTAAGCTCTGGGTGATTTTGTACTTGTTTGACCCTTTCACAGAACTGAAAACACCCTAGATTATGAAAGCATGTGAGAATCATGGGGGAGGAAGTAATCTCCACTATTTCTTGGGGCTCACATCTGTTAACCTTCCCACCTTTGTGCTTTTTTCTTATAGGCCCTTAGCCTCCTTCACTGCTGACACTCCCTTCCTCTCCTAACATGGTGACTAGAGCTGCCTTTTAGACAAACTTAGGCCTGCTTGTGAAACTTGGTAGGAGGAGTGAGATGAAAGATGGTGATGGTAACTCTTGTAAATGAGTGAGATGGAGGTGTGGGTTTATGACTTATTTTATTTGAGCTTGGAGGAGGGATAACTTGAAATGACTGCAATTACCCTAATTGACAACCCCCTTAACTGATAATTTCTTGTTTGGAGGACCTAGGGTTTCCAGTGACTAGGTTTTATTAATTTTGTTTAACCGTTAAATCATAAAAACCACTTGAGGGGTAAGGAAAACATACACCTACCAATTTTAATTTTTTTGCAGGTTCTTGAAGGCAACCTGGAGGGTGTTCCCTTATGTTTTGGAAACTTTTCCAAGTGGAAGAAGATTTTCTACCCTAAGCGCAGTGCCAGGTAGAAATCTAGTTCTGTCAAGTCCTCCTGGGTGCAGTGCTACCCCCGTGCAGGCTTGCCAGGCTCCTAAGCGCAGCGTTGCATGAGCTTTGGGCTTATCGGGCCTCTTTGAGCATAGCACTGCCCACGTGTAGGCCTAACGGGCTCTCTCTGTCAGGAAAAACTGGGCGAATGGGTAGCACCCAGCTGTAAGCGCAACACAGTGTAAAATTACACTGCAAAATTTCTCCTACGCGAAGTGTCCGGTGCCCTAAGCCTAACACCTACTCCAAAGCGTAGCGCTGGGTGACTTTGCCCAGTTTCCCACTAAACTCAGAAATTTCCTCTTTTTGAATGCTTTTCACTCTTTTGCAAGTGACAAATGAAGTTGAGTGATAAACAAATTGACTCTTTATAGTCTTAGGAAGATACATTTATCTTTTGCAAACTCACATTCTAATGTTTTTGGTCTCTGTATCACTTTGGATGATATCCTTTTTGACCTTTTACAATATGTGACTTAAAAACATTCAAATGGTTTTTTTCCCTTTCTAATCATCCTTCTTTGTTGCTTTTTCAGGTTGTTGACATGGTGAAACTTGATTCCCTTTGGCCCGTTGATGCTTTTAACACTCTGTTCTTACCCATTTTGTCATATCAGAAACCTAACATTGCCTTCTTTGTTATTTGAAATCTAATACATCCTTTTAGCTCTTTTAGTAAGGGTAAACTCCTTAAAACATTTTTGAGGGACCTGTCCTTACCCTAACGCTGTCAAAATCTTTCTTGCTTGCATTGTGGAGTTTGGAAATCATGTTTTTACCCCCTTTGATATTTCTGAGTGTGGGTGACTTGAAAATATGTTTTCTTCTCTTCTCACTGATTTTATAGAGGTATAATAAATCCATCTTGTACAGTCACCAAATTATTTACAATCATGTTTGTCATTATCTCCTCTTGGCCACTTTTGATTTGTTGCAGGTGCCATGACATAATGATTTTAGCCCTGTCTGATGCTTCTTGGTGTAGGACACATTCATCTTGGAAAACCCTAGAATTCACCTACAATAGTCCCCTGGAATCTTCTTTTTCTATCATCATGGAGGCTCATCATCTTCATTTCACTGTCTTGCTGATCTTTCCAGAACCTTAGGTTTTGGGGCTGTTTGAGAAGAATCAATAGTGTTGTCTTCTAAGTTATCTATACCCCTTTCAAGCTCATTCATTTCTATATCACCTCACATTTTTTCCTTTTCCATTTATAATTTCTAAAAATCTTCAATTCATGCTTGGTTGTACTGGTGTGCCTCCTTCATGTGATTTTATGTATTGGCTCTTTGTTTGGCATGTTGCTGGCCCAAACAGTGTTAGAAACCCTTATTTTTCTTGAACATAGGTTGCTTCCTCTTCCATTTGATTGAGTATATCTTCTAATGAGGATCAGGCCTCTTACCTTAGCAATTTTACTGCTGATAATCATCTGGACACTCCTGCAGAAATGTCAAAATGAACAATTTAATTTTGCAGAACTTGAACTTGATAAGGTGACCTTCCTTGGAGACCTTTCTTGACGAGACTTAGACAAACAGGCACTGCCCTTCTTTCACATTTGATTAAGCTTCTAGCTCATGGAAAATAGTGACTTAGAACACCAATGATAACCCTACAACCTATGAAACCCTAGTGACCTAGTGGAAAGCTCTTTGATTTGGTCTTTGACTGAAATCTTGGCTTAGGGTCTTCAAGTATGAAAAACAGAGTTTTTGACAAACTGATGTATTGAAGATCTAAAATCCAATGCACTTGATTTATCTAAAGAGCCTACAGGGATAGCTTTAAGACCATCAATGCTTGAGGCATTTTTATGAACATAGGAAAGGGTAGGTTGTTTGGCAATCCTAGATGGAAAGTGGAAGGGTTAAGCATAGGAAAAGCAAAGTATTGAGGTTATGAGTGTGAAAATGGGACAAACATGAGTGGCATAAGCCCATGAGGGATCTTATACGAGTGGTAGGCTAAACAGGGAATGGCAGAGTAGTAAAATGATGAAAAAAATGTTTTAAGGATAATGAAGGCAATGAGATTTCTAAAAATCACAATATTCATGAATCTTGTTTCTTGAAATCTAGGAAAAGTATTTAGTCATCAACAACTAAAAAAAATTACTGATGAGTAGTAGTGGCTCCACTTGGGGAGGGAAGCTCCTTTTCAGGAGGTGTCTAGAACTTCAGATACCAAATCTCTGAGTTTATGAAGACCAGTGCCTCATCCATTGGGCAGATTTTTCTTCTTTCATTTGTTGATGTTTCTCTTGAAGCTATGATATCAAAATCTGAAATACATGTTTGCTTCAAACTCATCTCTACCTACCCATCATACCTTTTCCTATCATTTTTTCTTCTTATGGGTGCACTTGGACTAGAAAACCCTTGTCATTACTTTTCTTTTGAAAGAAAAACAATCTATCTACTTGTACCCTTATTACTTCCAAGAGTTTAGATTATGCTAGTGAATGCTTTTATTCTCTGCCTATACTATTCATCTGTCAAGGTTAAGCTGTTTGACAGGCTTCATTCTCTAATCTACTGACATGAAATTGAAAACATGATTTGAACCAGGATTAAGCTATCCGATTTACCATGGGCTGTGGCATTAGTACAAGCTGCACATAAACATTATATTTGTACAAAGAAAACTATAAAGTATGAGGGTTGTGTTTCATCATTTGTTAATCATCCCTATCTTTCTCTTTGGTTATATTTGAGCATTGAGAACCAGGATCTTTTCTTCCTAATCTATTCTTATTGACAAATCAAGTTTAAATGATTTGACAAGCCTTTCACTAACCTATCAGCATAAATTCAAAACATGTTCAGCCATGATTAGGCTAGATGACTGAACAAGAATCTTTTCTTAACAAGTAGTGGCATTTAGGCTTGCACACTTTCAGTAGTACTCTTTTTTGGGTATGGGGTTGTACCTCTTTTTCAAATCTGCCCTCCTTTTCCTTCTTTCTTTGTTTTTGTGTTTTTTGTTTTTATGATCTCCCATCATGCAATGTTATGTACAATGAACGAAATTTCCAAACTAGGACTCTTGACAAAAACACTGCTTGAGCATCCTGCCATTGACAGGATCTCCAAATAACTCTTAGCCATTCAGCTCTGGTAAACATAACACATTGTTACCTCCATTTGAGTGCATGGTGCAAGGATCTTTCCAAAAATTTTCAAACAGGCCTTATTTTCCTTTGCATTTTCTCCTTGAGTTTTGCTTCCAAAATTTTCTTCTGTTAAATATCCTTCTTAGGTGAAAAAGGTATTCTTCATTAGCTTCAAAATAGACAATGAATTCATCAATGTATATCATAGTGAAATAAATCAAAATAGGAGCCATGGCCCTTTGGAAAATAGCTTCCGCTCTCCTCAACAAAGAAGGTATTTGATTAAACATGCAAGTGCCCCAAGGTGCTTTGAAAGTGGCTTTATGCTGATTAATTGGAAGTGTTATCACCTAATTGTAACCTGAAACACTACCAAGTAATGAAATATTGTTAGAAATTCCTACCCTTTGTAAAGTATGATTTATCTTGGGAAAAGGGTATTTGTCCTTCATGGAGGTTTTGTCTAGGTACCTAAAGTCTATACATAGCCTGTTTCCCTTTGCTTTCTTTCTTACTGACACAAATTGCTTAAAATTTTCTTGGTATCTCTTGAAAGGAAACCTTCTTTGAATAATGTTTGTGTCACAAGGCTTTAAGCTTTCATCACCATGTACAAAAGAATCCTGAAACTCTTTGCATAGCCTTATGTCTTTTTGTTTTATGTAAGGTAACAAAGTTTTGGATAACTTAATCATTTTGGGTTTTTCTAGACTACCTACGTTGTGTTCCTCTATATCAGTCTCGATAGATACTGCTTTAGGATCCTTAACAAAAATTTTGGAATTCAACAACTCTTTTGAAGTGACAAAACCTTTTGGTGATGAGTTTTCTTTGTATGGAAAGACCTTAAGATTACTTTGATCCAGGTTCCTAGAAAAATTTGCTATATGAAAGTGTTTGAGCATTTTTACATTGGCGGAAGGGAGAGGTTCTGTTTTTGATGTTTGTTTTTCATTTGAGTGACCTTTTTTAGACTTCAAGCTTGGTTTTGGTTTTGCAATTTTATTTTCAGTTTGCAGAAAGTTAAGTTCAACTTTTCCATCATGTTGTTGTTCAGGGCTGCTATATTTTAAGCTGTTGAGTTCTTCATGCAGTGCCTGGTTTGAATGTTGAGGTATGTCCAGATCTATCTCCACTTTACTTAACTTTTCATCAATGTCTTCTTCATTATATAAAATGAATGAGTCAAGATTGGAATGGATGGAATAAATAGGTGTGTTGTTTGGTATTTCTTGACTGCTAACCATAAAATTCATGTGTGATTCCCAGTACAATGTCCTTGTTTGATTAAAAATAGGGATGGTATCATATGACATGTCAAGTTGGAGGTTCCCATGAAGCTTGGCTCCCCATGATCTGGACAAAAGCATGCCATACTTAGGGTGAATGTCAACTACTACTATGTCCATGATTAGGCCCTTAGCAAGGATTTGTGCCAGATTGACACATAATTCCTTGATTACGCCCACACTCTTAACTTTGCTTGAATCAAAATAATACAGGTCTTTGTAAGGTTTGGTTATCTCTAGGCCTAATCTCTCCATCACTACCTTTGGCATGAGGTTGTGAGAGGCACCGGAGTCTAGAATGGCATTATGTAAAATTTTGTCATGTATGTTTAAGCTAACATAGAAAAGGGGAATAACTCCTTCTTGGTATTTTCCTTCTACTTCATGTCCAAACAACAACTCTGGTTTGTCATCTGTCAAGTTTAAAGTATCAGTATAATTTCCCATGTTCAAAACTTTCATAACTTAGGATCAGTACATATCTTGGGTTATCGGTTCAGTGAGAGGCATGGTTATCTTGATTTTAGCAATCTCTCCCTCAAAACTATAAGGCACTTGTGTTTTGGGCATATTTACATCAGTTTTATCAGGCATCATTTTTTCTACAAGTTCTGTTTGCTGATTTTGACTTGGGACTCTGGAAAAAAGAATTTTCTCAGGGCCACTAGTAGAGGCACTAGGGCATCTTGTGTCACCACTTGGTTGGATAGTTTTGTCTCTGATTGGATTAGTTTTCTTAGCCATGGTGTTGGTATTGTCTGCTGTCCTCTTAGGAATATTTTCAGGTGTCTTCCTAACAGAAGTGTCTACTTTGTTCTTTTTAGAGTTTTCTTGGTTATTTTTGCTCCTAAGGTCATATTTCCTATGGAATTCCATTATGGCATTTCCTAATCCTAATTGGTAGTTTTTATAATCCTCATAGTTTGTTTCAGTTTGATATGAGGAAAATAAACCTTGTTCTTCTTCAGTGAGAAAAACATCTCCCTCATTCTTAGAACCTATGAATTTAACATGGTTTTCTTCATGTTCTTCAGACTCTATTCCCTATTCATCTACATAATTGTCTTGGAAAGAGGGCCTGATTTGTTGGTCATTATCTCTCAGACTGTTTTGGGGAAGGTCTCTTCTGAAGTTTGGATTCCTATTTCTATTTTGGGGATTTGATTGGTTTTCCCTAGGAGGTCTTATTTCACTCAAGTTTATCCTTTCATCATTATTTCCATTACCCTCACTAAATTATCTCTTGGCATCAAATGAGGAGGTTGAGGCCATTGTTTCATCTTTGTAGGTGACTCTCTTTTCTGATCTCATCCTAGCCCTCATTTCAATCTGGTTGGCCTCTACACTTATAGCTCCCTTTTGCATTTCCTCTAAAGTTATGGGATCTCTCTCTCTTTTAATTGATAGGCCATGTCTGGATCTAAACCTTCCAGAAATTTACTAAAGCTAAGCCTTGTGGGGGTTTCATGTCTGGTGGGAGGGCATTGTAAACACTATTGAACCTGGTACAATAGTCTTGGACACTTTCCCCTACATTTCTCTTAAGGTTTTTATATTTTGAGAGTATTTGGAGAGGGTTTTTCTTGATTTCCCACTTGTTTATAAATGTTTGGTAAAGAGAAGGGAGATCATGTATGCTATTAGGAGTCAAGCTTTTGAACCATTTTTTGGCTTCTCCTCCTAATATTTGTGAAAAAATCCTCATTTTTATGGTTTCTTCCTCTAGTTCCATGTAATCAAAAGCATCATTGATCATATCTACATGCTATTGGGTAGTAGTAGATTTAGCTATAGTAAAGTGAGGGATTTTGGATTGGTAGTCATTTGGAAAAGGTAACAAAGGTTGTGGCAATGACAGGGGTGCATACCCTGCTTCCATGATGGAAGGGAATGGAATCCAAGAGGGATTTACATTGGGAGGGTTTGTGAGAGGAGGTGGAGGACGAAGTGGAGTGTTTTGAACAGTGGATGGGGGTGGTAGAGGTAGTTAGACCAAAAAACTGATTTTGAGCAGACCTGGGATAAAAAGAGACAAAGTGATGGAGAAGCTGTAAGTTGGGAGGAGAGGCTTCTCTACTAGAACTCTGTTGCAAATCTATGGGCTCAAGGCTAGTCTGGTCAATCCCACTCCGTGACTTGGTTCTGAAAAGTTTTCTTGTTTGATGTAAGTCAAAGTGGGGATGTTGCAAAGATGTAAGATGTTCAGGGACAAATCTTGCTCTATGAATGGTCCTAACGGTAGTTGAGTTCTCAGTTTTAGAAGTTTGCCACAAAATATTTTCTGGGTCATCAACTATGGTGGGAGGATTTGGATGTGGGTGAGATCTAGTACTGATCCTTTGTGAAGCTAGATTTCAAACCCAAGGTATACAGAGGCTGAAATTTTATGACTGTTTTCGGAAGGCTGACCTCTATTAATGTTTTCTAAACTCACACAGTGTGTGACTAGGCCTCTAAACTTCTCAGGGCTGATTTTACACAATCCTAAGGAAGTCTATAAAAACTAGTAAAGTAAGAAGGCCTACTGGAGGCTTGTGGAGTCGCTAGGTGGATGTTTTTTGTTGTTTTAAGGATGTATGTTTATGGTCCACCACCAATAACTGACAAAAACTAATCTAGGGATGTTTTGGGATTTTCTGAGTTCCTTTATGTAGTCCTAAGGTTGGTATGGGTGTCCTACAGTTGAGTCATCATTTTTCTAGGATGGTGAAACATCAGGTTCTACTCTTTGGCTAACAGTTTGAGTTCTCTATGATTTGATAAGGTTTTCTGAAGTTCTAAAGAGTAATTAGATTGTCACTAACTCAAAAAGCTCTCACCTTGATTGGAATTTATGTTAGGCGGTGAGAGGTGATAAATCAATAGATACTGTGTGATAAGGGCTTTTGAATTCTATAAGGATGTATAATCTTGTTACTTACTCAGAAGGTCCCACTGTGATCGCCATTATGTTAGGTTCCCGTGATTTGTTAGATTGGTGAGATCAAATTCACAGGGTAACATCAGACCAGTCTTTGGAGTCCTAGGACCTAGCGTTCCTGGGCTTAGAGAGGGCTCTCTGTATTTTGTGCAAAGGATGTGAACTTGTTTGCTTTTAGGGTTTGATTTTAGGTTAGTTGTTAAGTGTAGGGTTTGTTTTTTGGTTTTGGTTGGGTGAGATGATCAAGTAGAATATATATAGTGAGGAAAAATTCAAGTCATTGGGCTATGGAGTCAATAAAAGTCATGGAAAGTTTCAACAATAAATTAGGGTGGATCACATGGAAAATCTAGCATGGTCAGATGGATTTTCAAGGTTTTTGTGAAATGAAATGAACATCAAGTTTGTGAATCGAAGTAGGGCAAAGGGAAATTAAGAATACTTTGTCATGTACTTAAACAAGAAGGGAATTCAACACCATTTAGCATAAATAAGTAATGAATATACAGGGAACACCAATAACTCTTTGATTCAACTTAAGCCAATAAGAATTTTAGACAAAAAATCCAATGAAATATAGAAGGCAAGAAAATAATTTAAATTCTAGTGATTTCACCTTCAAGGTTAGAAAACATTTAAGATAAACATATAAATTTAATCAAAGAAGAGGGAGTGGCTAAACATCATTGATCATAGCCATAAAGATCTCCAAAAAAATTATTCAAGCATGGACAAAGGGTATGATCGAAACATAGCCTCTTTGGTAAACCTAATTAGTGGTACTTTAGAGAGAGATCTCAAGAACAATGTTTTAGTGAAATAAAAAAAGTAGGGCTAACCATAAAACATCTTTGATATCTAATGTATTAAACCATTCATGAAATAAACAAGCTTAGGTGGTCTAGAGAGAAATTAAGAATTCTCTAAAATGACCTAGCGGAGGAAAACATAGAAGCAGTGAAGAACAAACAAAGCTAATGTGCCTTTGAAAATATTTCTTAGTCTAAAACCTTTGTCCTACTGCAATAAAGAAGGATGAAACACAATGATAAATAAGAAAACAATAATTGAATAGAAGCACATCACCATTAACCAAGCTCAGGGATCCTGGAAGTAGCCTTCTCCATCATCAATCAAGACAAGCCATTCACAAACTCCACAACACCAATTTCTTCTCCAATATCCAAAAAAAACTATGTATTGCTCCAAAGAGTCATCAAATGCGAAACTTTGACAATGAGGCCCTCATGCTATATTTATCTAGCAAAGGAGGGAAAAAAACCCTAACTAGGGTTTGAAAATGTCAAAATCATCCATAAATGCCATTTATGCCTAAGAGACCATGCAAGGCCCAAGGAACAAAATATCTCATGAAATAAATGCCAAAATAACTCCTAGCACCTAATTTTGGATTGATTTGCCTCAAAAAACATCAAAAATATAATTTTGTAATTAATGAGTGTTTTTTGTTGACTTTTGGCCAAAAATGCATAGTGAGGTCTAAACGCGCAGTGCCTTCTTGGGCATAAAATGGGTCCACTTGCAGCCAAGTTTTGGTGACCTTCCTAATGTCAGAAATTGTTCTGTGATGGCCCGTTGGAAAGCTGGCCGACTCTACTTTGAAAATATACCATTGTTTTCTTAATTGGGATCCATTAACCTGTCCAAAAGGAAAAATTTCCAAAACTTCTCTAGGCATAGTGCCAAGTCTGTAAATGAGGCAAAAAGGTGAAAAATGAGGTCTTTTTTGGGCTTTTGAGGGGTAAAAAATGCTCCAAACGCTCTGAAATTTGGTGAGAATCATATACTAGATGTGAGAATTCCAAAAATAATGAGCTTTCCTATTGACGGTGCCTGAGATGAAAGCGTAGCGCCAGGGGTGCTGCGCTTAGAGGCCTCCAAATTCACAAAAAACCAAAATTTGTCAAATTTGGTGGATGTGTTCCTCATGGTGTTTGAGAGACCTGTAGAGAATCTTGTGCCAATATTCCAAGTTTAGCTTGGCCATTTTCCTCTTTGAGTGCTTGGATCTTGGTTTGGGCCTTTTTGAGTTTAGGCCTTGCAACTTGGTTTCTTCGGGCATAATGCTTGGTCATCTTCCTTTGGAGATCAAGATCCTGATTTTCTTTCTTCAATTTAGCCTCCAAGTGTATGCTTGCTATTTCCAAACAAGGCTCCCGATCGTGTGCTATCTCCATGGCCAACAACTCATATAGAGGGAGTTGTTCTGCCAGGGCTAATTCTTGTTCTCTTTGTCTTGCCAATGCCTTCTTCAAACCCATGGTTCTAGGTATCCTCCTAGACTTCCCTTCTTCATCCTCAATTTCTTCATAGGTGCCCATGAACTCTTCCAACTTTACCTCTGCCCTATGGGCTTCTTTCCGGGCCCTGATGGCTCTAGCCTCATAAATAACGATTTGTGCTCCTAGCTGCCTGTTCTTAAAGTCAAGGGTATTATTTACAGTCTTGGCCCTATCTAGATTGGCTTGGAGGTCTTCAATGAGGGAATTTTTGTTCTGGATGAGAAAGTTTGAGATCCTTGCTTCATTCTCCTCATCACTATCCACCTGAATGATTTCAAACCCCCTCTTAGCCTCATGATATTCTTCTTCTTCCTTTACCTTTTGTTTTCCTTTGTCAATCTACCGAGCTGAGGTGGATGGCATGGTCCCTTGCCGTTTAGAGGCAACAAACACAGGTCTTGGTCCTCTTTGATATGTCAATGGAAGAGGTGAGATTGTGGTCATTTCGGTGTCTTGATCATGGCTGCCTTCATTTTTTTTCATGTCTTCTTCTTCATTACCCTGACTTCTGCTTATTTCTTTGCCTTCAACATCAACCTCATTCTCAATCTCTTCACTGTTTTCATGACTTTCATTTTATTCTTAATTTAAGCTTCTTACCTCATCATTGCTATGATCTTCATTTTGACTATCATCTTCCTCATTTTATTCATTTTCATCATGACTGTCATGAATGTTGTCATGACTGTCATGATCGTCTTCTTGCTTGCTGTCTTGTTCATCACTGATGCTTGCTTCATGGGTGTCATTTCTACCTTTAGCCTTTGCATTTTCCCCATTGTGTTCATCTTCATTTGGGCTGCTATCTACCTCTTTTTCATCATCTCTGTCATGACTAGGATCATCACTGTTTGGACTATCATTAGGGCTTTTAGTGTCATTTTTGTTTTCAGCCTCTTCATTTTCTGCACTGTCATCATCTTCATCATTGTCCACCTCCATGTCCTCTGCTTCACTGCTGACCTCTTCTTTACCATTGCTCAGTTCATTTTCACTGTCATCTTCCTCATTTTCTTCATTGCCATCCTCTTCTTTTGTTTCCATGTTTTCTACTTCTTGTTGGCTCAACTCATCATCACCCTCATCTTTATTTTGGTCTGATTGATTTTCACTTTCACCCTCATTGTCACTATCTTGCTCACTGCCACTTCCTTCTTGTTCTGCTGCATCAGGAGAAGGTGAGGAAGGGAGATTTTCTTGAGGAGAGGCTACCTATGTAGATGATGAGGCATGATTTGTAGGAGGTGATGGAGGAGTGGAGGGAGGAGGATGAGATGATGAGGGTAAACTAGGCTAATGATGAGCCTGTGGGCTTGTGAATATTTCATTAGCAATGAACACTTCCCAAGGTATGCCCTTTTGCTCCAACTGATGTAGTACCACCATCTTGATCAAGGAGTGGTGGAACAAACTTTGCATTTTCTAGGTATAACTCCTCCTTTGGACAACATAAGACATCTTTTCGATACTCCTATACAAGTAATAGCGCAAATGAAGCACCTTGACCCTAGTGAAATGCATGAGTAATCTGATATGGTAGGAGTAGAGCATAGAGTATCTCCCCTCATAGGTAAAATATTTCATGACGACCTTCATTAAGGGAGCATACCTCTCCAGTAGGTGTGAGAAAGGGAAAATAGTCTTGCAGCCCTCTTTATACCTAGGCTTGAGGAATGGCTTATAACAACTCATGTCCAATTTTTCTTTCTTGAACCACTTTTCACCAACATCAGGAAGTCTAGTAGCCTAAAAAATGGTATTGATGAGAGTTCAAAGGTTAAGAATGAATAACCTTGTAAGCTCTGGGTGATTTTCTACTTGTTTGACCCTTTCACAGAGCTGAAAACACCCTACATTCTGAAATCATGTGAGAATCATGGGGGAGGAAGTAATCTCCACTGGGTCTTGGGGCTTAAATCTGTTAACCTTATCACCTTTGTGCTTTTGCCTTATAGGCCCTTGGCCTCCTTCACTGCTGACACTCCCTTCTTCTCCTGACATGGTGACTAGGGCTACTTTTTAGACAAACTTAGGCCTTCTTGTGAAACTTGGTAGGAGGAGTGAGATGAAATATGGTGATGGCAGCTCTTGTAAATGATCGAGATGGAGGTGTGGTTTTATGACTGATTTTCTTTGAGCTTGGAGGAGGGATAACTTGAACTGACTGCAATTACCTTAATTGACAACCCTCTTAATTGATAATTTCTTGTTTGGAGGACAAAAAAGGTTGTTTTCCATGAAGACCTATGGTTTCCAGTGACTACGTTTTATTAATTTTATTTAACCATTAAATCATAAAAACCACTTGAGGGGTAACTAAAACATGCTCCTACCAATTTTAACTTGTTTTCAGGTTCTTGAAGGCATCCTGAAGGGTGTTCCCTTGTGTTTTGAAAACTTTTGCAAGTGGAAGAAGTTTTTTTGCCCTAAGCGGAGCACTGGGCGGAAAACTAGGCTTGTTAGGTCCTCCTGGGCGTAGCGCTACTCGCGTGCAAGATTTCCAGGCTCCTAAGCGTAGCGCTGCATGAGCTTTGGGCCTGTCGGGCCTCTCTGAGTGCAACACTATCCGTGTGCAGGCCTGCTGGGCTCTCCCTGTCGGGAAAAACTGGGTGAACGAGTAGTGCCCAACTGTAAGTGCAGCCCATTCCCTTGTAAGCGCAACGCAGTGTAAAATTACACTGCGAAATTTCTCCTACGCGCAGCGCCGGGTGCCCTAAGTGCAACACCTGATCCAAGTGTAGCGCCAGGTGACTTTGCCCAGTTTCCCACTAAACTCAGAAATTTCCTCTTTTTTAATGCTTTTCACTCTTTTGCAGGTGACAAATGAAGTTGAGTGATAAACAAATTGACTCTTTATAGTCTTATGAAGATACATTTATCTTTTGAAAACCCACATTCTAATGTTTTTGGTCTTTGTATCACTTTGGCTGATATCCTTTTTGACCTTTTACAATATGTGACTTAAAAACATTCAAATGGTTTTTTTCCCTTTCTAATCATCCTTATTTGTTTCTTTTTCAAGTTTTTGACATGGTGAAACTTGATTCCCTTTGGCCCGTTGATGCTTTTAACACTCTGTTCTTACCCATTTTTTAATATTAGAAACCTAACATTGCCTTCTCTATTATTTGAAATCTAACACATCCTCTTAGCTCTTTTAGTAAGGGTAAGCTCCTTAAAACATTTTTGAGGGACCTGTCATTACCCTAACATTGTCAAAACCTTTCTTGCTTGCATTGTGGAGTTTGGAAATCATGTTTCTGCCCACTTTGATATTTATGAGTGTGGGTGACTTGAAAACGTGTTTTATTCTCTTCTCACTGATTTTCTAGAGGTATAATAAATCCATCTTGTACAGTCACCACAGTCTTTACAATCATGTTTGTCATTATCTCCCCTTGGCCACTTCTGATTTGTTGTAGGTGCCATGACATAATGATTTTAGCCTTGTCTGATGCTTCTTGGTGTAGGACACATTCAGCTTGGAAAACCCTAGAATTCACCTACAACAGTCTCTTGGAATCTTCTTTTGCTGCCATCATGGAGGCTCATCATCTTCATTTCACCCACTTGCCTATCTTTCCAAAACCTTAGGTTTTTGGGCTATTTGAGAAGAATCATTAGTGTTGTCTTCTAAGTTCTCTATACCCTTTTCAAGTTCATTAATTTCTGTTAAGTTCACCTCACCTTTTTCCATTTTCCATTTATAACTTCTAAAAATATTCAATTCATGCTTGGTTGTATTGGTGTGCCTCTTTCATGTGATTTGTTGTATTGGCTCTTTGTTTGGCATGCTGTTGGCCCAAACAGTCTTAGAAACCCTGATTTCTCTTGAACATAGGCTGCTTCCTCTTCCATTTTATTGAGTATATATTCTAATGAGGAGAAGGTGTCTTACCTTACCAATTTTACTGCTGATAATCATCTGGACACTCCTGCAGAAATGTCAAAATGAAAAATTTACTTTTGCAGAACTTGAACTTGATAAGGTGACCTTCCTTGGAGACCTTTCTTGATCTCACTTGGAAAAACAACTGCTTTCCTTCTTTCACATTTGATTAAGCTTCTAGCTCATGGAAAATAGTGACTTAGAACACCAAAGATAACCCTACAACCTATGAAACCCTAGTGACCTAGTGGAAAGCTCTTTGACTTGGTCTTTGACTGGAATCTTGGCTTAGGGTCTTCAAGTATGAAAAACATAGTTTTTTGAAAAATTGATGTATTGAAGATCCAAAATCCAATGTACTTGATTTATCTAAATAGCCTACAGAGACAGTTTTGAGACCATCAATGATTGAGGAATTTGACGAACATGGGAAAGGGTAGGCTGTTTGGTTATCTTAGATGAAAAGTGGATGGTTTAGGCAAAAGAAAAATAGAGTATTGAGGTTATCGGTGTGAAAATGGAACATAGATGAGTGTCATAAGCCCATGAGGGGTCTTCTAGGAGTGGTAGGCTAACAGGGAATGACAGAGTAGTAAAATGATGAAAAATTTGTTTTTAGGGATAATGAAGGCAGTGAGATTTCTAAAACCCACAATATTCATGAAACTTGTTTTTAGAAATCTAGGATAAGTATTTAGTCATCAACAACTAGCAAAAATTACTGATGACTAACAATATCTTTATCTCTTGTGACAATGTACTTAACACTATATTACCCTTCCCCTTTTTATGAAGAATTTCAAGATCAAAAGTTGTAATATTTTCTATTTTACTATTGATATTTTTCTATTGTAACATATAATGAACACTGTTATGATCAATGTGAATTAGAAACAATACTTCCTAAACAATATTGGTTATACTTGTATAATTCAGGTATAATGTATAACATTTCATTATCTTAAGTGCATTTCAAGCATTCTCTTTGGTCAAGTTTTGTACTTTAAAATAGAGTGGAGTGGATGTCATTACCTTATTTATTAATTAAAAGCATTATTCAAGTTCTCCACTTCATCTAGAATATTGTTTCCTATAATAGATTTGAAAATAAAATAATAAGGTTCACACAATTCTTCACAAATCATTAATAATATCCAATTAAACCCAAAAATCCCACAAACTTGCATGTACATATATTTTTCTTTAGGATTCTACAATAAACTTGACTATATTTGGTTTTGCTTTGACTCCTTACAAAATTATGTGGCGAAAATATGCCACCTTTTTCTTTTAATGGTACATTTCCACATTTTAGCATAGAATTGGTTTTCCTTTGAGATGGGTAGTACTTGCTCAATGTGTTCATTTCTAAGTCTCACTATAGATCATAATATTTTCAAAGAACACGAGTACACACTTTCTTAAATATGGTTAGAAAAGTTTGTTCACGATATCTTGAAAAATAGACAAAGCATTTTTCAATCCAAGCAATATCACTTTAAACTCATAACATCCCGCATGCGTTCTTAATGTTGTCTTTGTGACATCTTCTAAAAAAAAATGGATATCATAATAGACTAATCTTATTTATAATTTCAAAAATTATCTAACCTCAGTCATCAAACATTTCATGTATGAATATCATGGGAAATTTGTTCTTTAATGTGCTTTTGTTCAATCCCCATCCTTATTTTGAAATGGGATGACCAAAATAGAATAATGATCCATAGACTGTCATGGATATTCCACTGGACAGTTCATCACAATAGATCTAATAATAATATATTAAACTACTGAAATTTTACACTATTATAGTTTTATTAAAATTCTAGATTTGTAGGCTTAACTGTAATTAAGGAAATTATGCTAAAAAGTAGAGAACGACAAAATAAGCTCACACACACACATAAGACACAATATATTCTCTTTGGGAAACCCCTTTGGGAGAAAAACCTAACTGGAAGGTGAGGCTACTTCACTCTCTTTCTCTGTCTGGAAATATGGATGGAGGTACAAATAAGTAATGGCTATGGTGTTTGGGCTACTATAGTGCATAGATACTCTATGTATGTGATACCTCCTATCTCTCCTGGCTATCTTTTGTCAACTATGGAACAAAATCCTCTTGAAATAATGGAATGCCTCTTCCTCCTAGTGGCCCAGTCATAACACAACCCGATAGCCTACTAGTGGTTAATTTTGACTACATAAACTCTTAACTAGAGTTACAATATAGAATATTCTAGAGTCTTTTACATAATAATAATGTAGATTACATTTTTCCATGAATAATTGGGGCTGACATGGCATCCTTCCGAACTATAGGTGTGAAAATAAGATGGTCAACTTTTGAGTGGCATAAATTTTTTATACAGACTCCGATTGACATGCTTCTTGCGCCATTGGAAAGATATTTGTGTGTATAGAAAAACATGAAATGGTTACAAATGAAAGTGGAAAAGTTTTACCCCAAATAAACGTTGTTTGATGCCTTAAAATTCTCCTGGAAGGTTTTAGACCCCGTTTCTCCAAACTGGGTCTTGTCGGTAAAAATGGTCTTGTGAATTGATTCCTCCATTTTTTCCACTTTGAATGCATCAAGATGGATTACAAAAAATATAATGATCCAATCCATATCACACCTCCCCATTTTGGGATGCTTTTGGTCCCCAAAATATTTTATTGAATGAGGTGAGGAAATTTTTCCTCCACATTCCCTCTGGTGTACCATTTAGTGTTTCCTAAAAGTTGTCCCTTAAACCCAATCTGCCAAAGATCATACTGCCTCTGTCTTGTAGTTTTGGACCTCTTCTGGAAAATTGTATCTTCTGTCAACTTAGCCTGGGTATCTGGTGCTAAATCCTCTACAGAAGGTAGGTCTTATTCCTCTTCTTGATCTAGCATGGAAGGCTCATAAAGCTTCAAATTCTCTACATTCACAACTGAGCAAATGCACATATATGGTGGTAAAATGAGTTGATAAGAATTATCACCCACCTTTTCTAGTATATCAAATGGGCCATACCTTAGAGTCTTTATTTTCTTACTAGTCCCTTGTAGCCTCCCCTTGTTCAAATATAACCATACTCGGTCTCCCACCTTGAATGAATTCTTTGTTATGTGTTGATCATGCATAGCCTTATACTTCTCCTGCGACTTCTGCAGTGTTTCTTGTACCTATAGATGGATCCACCTGATATTCTCTATAAACTTTTTAGCCATCAAAGCATCTCCTGTAAGATCTTCCCTCACCCCTCCTTTCTTCCCATATGCAATATCCAAAGCTGAAGGTGGAAAATATCCAAAAAAGGTTTCAAATTGGGACTTTCCTGTAGAAGTGTGGACTACTCTGTTATAAGAATGTTGTATATATACCATATTTTCATCCCAAGTCTTTAAATGCTTTTAGTTGTATCCCCTCATAAGTTGCACCAAAGTCCTGTTGACTACTTCTGTTTTCCCATCTGTCTGTGGATGGAATGTTGTAGATATATTCAACTTTTTGTCCATCTTCTCCCACAATGTAGTCCATAATGCACTGAGAAATCTTGTATCCCTATATGAAATGATTATCATTGGCATCCCAAAGTACACCCAGACCTGTCCAAAGAACAATTTTTTTGCTTATTTCCCACTGATGGTATTTTTACAGGGCATTAGAACACACATCTTTCTGAACCTATGAACTACCACGAATAGGTAGTCATGTCCCTTCCTAGTTGTCGGTAAACCTCCCACAAAGTCCATAGAAATTTTGTCCCAAGGATGATTAGGTGCACATAAGGGATAATATAGACCGTGTTTCCTATTGCTAGGCTTGCTGGTACAAAAAAGCATGCATCCTCTTATGAACCCAAATAACTGCTCTTATATTTTGGGCCAATACACATACCTTTGCAAGTTAGACACAGTCTTCCCTAAACTAAAGTGCCTGCATCCTTGGAGGTGTGAGCCTCTCTAATCAAATGCAATCGCTCACCTTTAGGAACACATAGCTTATCCAAATTTTATATTAACCCATCCTAGAGATGGTAGTAAACAGTGTTGTCACCATCGAGCACATGAATCTGACTCTGCAACTTCTGATACACCTCCTTAAATTACTCATCCTCAAAATATGCCTCTCTAGATGCATCATGGTTGAATGGATCCATGTGCATAAGAGTCCCCAAAGCTATAATATTTGATGTGGGTGGCCTTGAAAGCATGTCGACCAACTTATTTGTGCCTCCCTTTTTATACTTGATCACCAAATGAAACTGTTGTAAAAAACCCATCTACTTGTAATGCATGGTCTTCTATAGTTTACTCTGGGCCTGCAAGTATTGTAACAGTTGGCGATCTGTGTGGATTACTATCTCCTTTCCCATAAGATAGTGCTTCCACTTCTTCACAACTTGCACCATGGCATAAAGATCCTTGTCATAGGTAGGGTAGTTAAGGGCTACCCCATGAAATAATTCAGAATGGTAGCATCCATGCCTTCCTCCCTGCATATCCCCACTTCGAAGGGTCACTAAAATTTTGGTAATGCTAGAATTGGGCTTGAATGATCTTCTTCTTTAGGTCCTCGAAAGAATTTTTCTGACCTTTTCCCCACTGGACACTCTTTCCACTTTTTGTTATGGCATGGAGCGGTGCTACTAATGGTGAAAACGAGGCTATGAATTTCCTCAAGTACTGTGCAGCCCCAATGAAACTCCTAACCTCAAAAAAATTAGTAGGCATCATTGATTTCAAGATGGCCTCCATCTTGGAAGGATCTATCTTTATCTCTCCTCCACCAATCACATACCCCAAATACACCAAATATTGTTGCACAAACTCTCACTTCGTGAGATTTGCTAGCAGCTAGTGCTTCTTCAATGTTTCCAACACCTGTGTCAAAAATGTGAAATATGCTCCTACCAGGTAGCACTATATACCAATATATCATATAAATAGACAATAACAAGTGAATCTATAAAAGTGATCAATACATTATTCGTTAATCTCATAAACGTAGTTGGTGCATTGCATAGACCAAATGACATGACTAAGCACTCAAAAAAACCTTGCCTGGTTTTAAAGGCGATTGTATAGGTGTCTTCTTCTTTGAATCGAACCTGGTGATATCCAAACTTCAATTAAATCGTGGTGAAGTATTTTTCTTTCTATAGTTGAAACGTATTTACCGATCAAATGAGAAACATTACCTTAAAACAGGAACTCTAGCCCAAAAAGACTAAAAAAACATGAAAAAAACACCCCAAAAACGAAAAGTGTGTACTCCAGAATGTTTTTTTTTTCTCAGGGTCAAATTTCAACATTTTTTTAAATTATGCTAAAAACGAAATTGTTTCTTGAAAAAAGGATTGAAAAAACACCCTCGAAACAAAACGAGCTGATGCTAGAATAACAAAAAAAAAATGTGTCACAATTTTGACACATTTTAACAATGGAATTAAAGACAACATATTAGGACATTGAAAAATCGTAAAATTTTTAAAATTTTGATACATGATGTTAAAGATAAAAATACCATGTCTGAAGGCCTTATAATTTCCAACAATTTTCATCCATCTTGTTAAAGATAAAGTATCTTGACTAAAAAAAACCCTAAAATTGTAATTGTTTTCAGCCAAATATTAAAGATAAAATATCGTAGCACATAAAAACCTTAATGAGAAGTTTTAAATCTCAAGTTTTTAAATCTTAAGTTTTTAACATACTTGAACCATGAAATTATGGAGAAATTATATGACTTAAACAAATTTTAAAAATGAACAAGTAAATGAAATATTATTATTCCAAGAGTAATTTTTATTTTAAAGGATAAAAATATATCTCTTTTCAAATATTAGCCTAAGACAACTTTAAATCTAGTTCCAACCAAAACCTAAAAATCAACCATCAAAACAAAGTGTCCCCTTTCAATGAGGCATAAAATGTTTAAAATTTTTAAAAGTATATTATACCAAATGGTAACAATACATAATATCATGGCAATATCACTGCATAATCTAAAAATTCAACATTTTTCATTTTTTTAAAAATCAAAATATCAACATTGGTATATTGAATATAACATAAATTATTTTTGTAATTCATTGTTGTGCTGTGGATATTCTAAAGAAATGAATTATTCATAATTAAAACATATAATCAAACAAACATAGAAATGACTCATAACTTCATGAAAGATCATATGGAAGTAAAAATATTTATTTCAAGTTACCATGCAAATATCAATTACATAAAAATGTCTTAGAAAATTATTCAAAATCAATCATAGGTTCTGGCACACCATTAGAACCTACATCTTCAGATGAATGACTGGATGCAGATGAAGATGATCCATATTCTTCTCTTTCATCAACTAGTTCTCCATCTGAGTCAACATCCATGCCCACAATTTACAAGTTCAAAAGTCTTCTAGATCTATGACTACATTTAGCAGAGTCCCATCTCAGCAGTATTTGTTCTGGTAGAAATTTCTTCAAAATATTTATGGTCTTCAAGTGAAGAGTTCCTCTCTTTTTCAAATTGAAGTCATACAAGTATGTCAAAATCCTCCAATTTTAATACATCTGTGTGACGATGATTTATATTTGTGCCCTTTATTTTTCTCTTTCTGCCAAGTTTTTTCAACTACCATCTCTGGCTTATACACACCACTAAAAGGGTGGGTACTTGTGGCATACCAATGTACTTCAACATATGTAATATTTTCATTTTCATTAATGCCATTTATAACCTTGGCAATCCATAATGGATAGCCAAGTGGATCTTCATCTGCTAAAACTACTATCATGCAAACCTCCTTAACATCTTGCACATAACCCATGTAAAGGTCTTCCATGGATTCACGTTGTGCACGTGATCTTCTAGAACCAATATATATTTCTCTTTCCTCTACCTGTGGAGAATTAATAATAGCTCGATACTGTTGTTGTTCAACAATGTGTGTTTCCTCATGTTCATTTGGCATATTTTTTGGCCAAAAAAATGGAATCTTCAAAAGCGTATCCTCATTTATTGATATTGAAATCATATCACTTTGATTATTGAAAAAATACTCCCATCAAACTGAATCAACAACATCAAAGTAATGATATGTATCTATAATACATATTTTAATTTCCTCCAGACATTCAAAATAATTAATATCTCTCTTATGCCTTCATGCATTATGGAGTTCAACAAGTGACTGTAATAACAATATCTTTGATGAAAATATTGGACGCTCTGGAATGAACTTCAAAAGTGCTAAACCTGATGATGGCCCCCATTCCATAGCATTTGAATACTTCTTGCCCCATATAATTGTTATCCCATCAATTTTTTTGATACGAAATTGATGTTGGAAGCTAATGTTATTAAGTTGTTCAATGCATTTCTCCTAACCATGCGATCCCAGAATAAACCTTAGCATGTCAATAGTTTCTTCCAACACATGAAAAATAGGCTCTGGAATGTAGGATTTATTAATACATTCAATTAATGATGGCAGGTTCCCAACACCTTTCCTCCTCAATGTTATTGTAAAAACACTGAACATTTGATCAATATGGTCTTGAGTGTTTCCAACAAGAAGGAAACCAACCTTTATCTTTTTAGAAATTCCCAATTCAACGAGCATGTTTAGATACCAAAAAAGAACTTGATTTTTGTTTTCATGGCTTGTGTTGTCTAATTGTACATACAACACTTTAGGAAGAATACCAGAAAAATGAGTAACAACATCATGGATTATAGTTATGGCCAGATTTGCATCATTATGGATATTTGGAGCTGTGAAGTAAGCGCTTGGAAACATATAAAAACCATACAACCAACCAAGTGAAACTGAATGAAATTTTCCTCCTGTAATTTTTTTGGCGTGCTGAAAAAATGTGGAAGAAGTGTTTTCTTTTGGTCCATACCATCTATCAAACCCAAATATTTATTTCTATTATCATAACACTTCTTTCGATGTTTATACAAATTTTGACTTTCACTTGTTTGCTGATTGTGATGCTCTTGAAGTTCTTTGACAACAAAATATGTACATAAAATTAAAGAAATACATGAATAAATATATTTTCATAGTTGATAACTATCCAATTTTTAAAAATAATGTTTTGAATGCATACCTCTTTCTGTCCCCTTGACATTTATCTCTTTTTGCTTCAAGAGAAGCACATGTACTGCAACCCCCATCCTTGTTTGCTTAGGAATACAGACAGTGTTGAATTTGTTCTTCCATACCCTTTGTAAAATATAAATATGTAATAAAATTACCAACTCCTTCAACAAATTTTTCATAATATTTGTATAAGTTGTAGATTTATTGTCTTGAGAAATTATCTGGAATATGTATTATGACTTTATTTGGCATACACTTTCCATGCTTTGAAAATAAGTCTTTCATCCATGACATAGCAGTATTTGCTAACGGCCCAACCTCCCATTTATAATGCACTTCTGAATAATATGTGGGATCATTTTCTAGTCTTTCTTGGATTCTTGACAAATGACAATTACCAATTGAATGCAACATTTTGAAAGCCTATTTGCAGAGCAATAAATTCCTAGTATGATAATAATAACCTGCTAGTGTAGATTGCATGCAACCCACTAAATATGAATTTTTCATGCTTTTATTCATTGTCAAATATCTTTTCCTTTTCTACAAAGAAAAGTTGAAATCCATATGTTTCAAGAAATACCTTCGAAAACATTCACTTGAAATAAAATTAACGACATAACTTCTTTTTTGTGAGATATATTGTCCTCACCCTTGTATAACTGGAATGTTTGGATTGATAAGAAAAGGTCTACTCCTACTCCTAGTTACAATATTTGCTTGCAACGACTTCATCATTCCATTATCCTTTGTAGAAGTATGTTAATCACCATTAGGAGGAATATTATCCCCATTATCATCATTCTCAACATAGTTAAGAAATTCATCAACATCATTGCCTGGAAAATATTCATTACCATCCCCACTTGAAGAAAACATTTCACAAGGATCATCTGCGCTTTTGTAAGCCTGACTCAAATGAAATTATTCATCATCTTGGTCCATGATTTTGAATTCTTCCCTTGGAGGATACAATTATTCATCACCATGAGTGTCTTTGAAACGGTCACTTAGAGAAAATGCGTTATTCAGATTGTGCCTCTAAAATTATCATTTGCAAGAAACCCTTCATCCTCCCCTTCCTCAGTGGTGCTCTCGTAATCCTTGGGATTAGGCTTAAGTGGAAGCTTTGAATTTGTATTCACTAGATATTCTTCATCTCGCCCCTCCCCTTCCTCACTGGTGCTCTCATAATCCTTAGGATTAGGAATAAGTGGATGCCTTGAATCTCTATTTATTGGAAATTATTCATCCCCCCCCTTCATCAGTGGTTCTCTTATAATCCTTAGGATTAGCATGAAGTGGAAATTTTGACTCTGGAAATTCATCCCCCCTTCATCAGCGGTGCTCGCATAATCCCTAGGATTAAGATGAAGTGGAAATTCATTCCCCTCTTCATCAGTGGTGCTGGCGTAATTCTTAGAATTAGGATGAAATGGATATTTTGACTCTGGAAATTTTTCATTCCCCTCTTCATCAGTGGTGCTCGCATAATCCTTAGGATCAAGACAAAGTGGATATTTTGACTCTAGAAAATTTTCATTCCCCTCTTCATTAGTGGTGCTCACATAATCCTTACGATTAGGACAAAGTGGATATTTTGACTCTGGAAATTCTTGATTCCCCTCTTCATCAGTGGTGCTCACATAATCCTTAGGATTAGGATGAAGTGGATATTTTGACTCTACAAATTCTTCATTCCCCTCTTCATCAATGGTGCTCACATAATCCTTAGGATTAGGACAAAGTGGATATTTTGACTTTGCAAATTCTTCATTCCCCTCTTCATCAGTGGTGTTCGCATAATCCTTAGGATTAGGACGAAGTGGATATTTTGACTCTCAAAATTCTTCATCCCCCCCTTCATCTGTGGTGCTCGTATAATCCTTGGGATTAGGACGAAGTGGATATTTTGACTCTGGAAATTCTTCATTCCCCCCTTCATCAATGGTGCCCTCATAATCCGTAGGATAAGGACGAAGTGAAAATTTTGACTCTAGAAATTCTTCATCATGCCCTTCATCACTGGTGCTCTCATAATCCTTAGGATTAATACTAAGTGGAATAAATGACTCTTGATTTACATAAGTTTCTTTTTGCTGGCCTTCATCAATTATGTTCTCATCATCCTTAGGATTATAACCAAGTTGAATTTTTGACTCTCTATTCATGGTGAATGAACTCCTGTTATATTCATCAATCTGAATAGAGTTGTTGCGTGACGAAGATGTTGATGTTGAAAAAAGAAAAACTTCGCTATCAGAAGAACCCACAGCTTTCAACAAGAATATGTTTAATGATACATATGAACTCTCTCCCAATTACAATATATAGCTTAAAGACTGAAAATTTCCCTCTAAAATCCCCCCCCCCCCAAAAAAATTATCGCTAAAAAATTTCCCTTCAAAGTTTTCGTCTGAAATATTTCCATACAAAATATTCGTCTAAAATGTATTTTAAAACATTTTAATAAACTGTTGGTCTTCAAATATTTCACCCTACTTTCTATTCAAAATATCCACAAAATATTCCTTTCATGCATGCCTCCCAAACTAAAATAAATTTCTTATTTGAATGATTTAACATTGAATACGTATTATAATAATTTTAATTTATGTTTTATTTTTTTGCTGACATTCAAT
The DNA here is from genome assembly GCA_034641835.2 of Pinus albicaulis. Lineage (NCBI taxonomy): Eukaryota > Viridiplantae > Streptophyta > Pinopsida > Pinales > Pinaceae > Pinus > Pinus albicaulis. The sequence continues at coordinate 335,826,210 of CM076584.1, forward strand.
AAAAGTTAATATACACTTATAATATTAACTGCATGTAAATATTTTTAATTTTTAATTTTTAATTTTAATCCCACATTTGCGAAATGGTAAACCAATCACACAATATTCGCTATATAATAACAATAATTTTTTCTATTCCTCACATCACATCAAGTCTTCTGGGTTTTGTTGGAGCAATTTTGTGGAGGCGGTGCATTGGCATTGGTAATAGATTGAATGAGAGTTTTTCCTATTTCAAAGGTTAGTTTTCCTTCTACTTTGTCCATTTAAAGATGAATTTGGGTAGAATCTGTTTTTTTTTTTTTTGTTTATGGTTTTTAGGTTCAAAAACCCTATTTTTTGAAATATTTTTATAGCAAAGAAAATGGAAAAAAACTCAACATTTTAGGGTTTTTAGGAAAAAAAATTAGATTTTTTTTTTTTTTTTTTAAGGGTTGCCCGGTTCCTCCACGAAACAAAAAACCACAAAACGACCATTCACATCAAAAAAACAATTATATTTATTCTATTTTTATTTTTTCTAAAAGTGCAACTAAAAAAAAAAAATAAAAAAAAATAAAAAAATAAATAAATTTTATTTTTATTTTAAAACATGAAATTTTATTTTTTAAAATTGCCTTAGATATTTTAATGTTTTTTTTTAATTAATTAATTTATTTAAAGGAAAATATAGATTTCTTTTAGTTTTTTTTTTGTAAGTTAGGCTAAAATATATTAGATCATAAAAGAAACTTTACATAGGCTTTGGGTTGAGATGGCAAGTGGTGCTTAGCCAATCCCAGCCTTGGAGGTTTTCAAAATAAAGCAAGTTTGGGGCTGCCTCCTAGCAGGAAACCAACCCCTTAATAGAGTCATGCTGTCATGTTTTATATAATGTTTCGTAGCACATATAAAAACAAAATAGTTATAGTATGTCCCTAGTTGATAAAAAATAGAAAAGAACTGGGCGACTGCGTAGTCATGGTGTTCCTTTATCTTCCTCTGTAGCAGGGTCCTCCTCCTCGATGAGGAAACCATATTCACGCGTAGTGGCCTCCTCCTCTGTAGTAGGCATGTATGGGGGCTTCAGAGAGGCCGTGCGGATGATAGGAGCAATAGGGTATTTTGCATCTAAAACTCTAGTCTAGACTCCATCCGAATCCATGATCCAAACATCTGTCTCCATCTCCGCCGTCACGTGAACCGGGAGCGGCTCCATTTTCTGGGGAGTGGGAATCTTAGAATGCATGATGATAGATTTTCTGGGGCCTCTTCTGCCCTTGGGATTCTCCGAAGTTAAGACAGTCTCTTCCTGGGTGCAGGCAGGCCTTTGAGTGGTGTCCCTTTTGTGGCTACCTGAAGAGGAACCTTCAATGGATTCCAGTAGCTGGTCTTGGCCTTAGAGATAGTGCCCTGAGAATGCACCTCTTTGGCTGCCCTTGATGGGCTTTTGATGTTGTCGCGGGGCCATGGAGAGGTTGTCAAGCAAAGAGAGGGGTGCAGGGAGGTGTGCATCGGGAGTGCGCGCAGCAGAGGTGTGCAGCGGGGTAGGGGGGCGCAATAGGGGGACGTGCAACAGGAGAGCTTTCCGTGGATAACACATAGTAGGGAGAGGCACAGGGGGAGGGACTTTTAACAAGGAGGCACACAACCGGGGGACTCGCGGTAGGGGGGCCGCAAAAAGGAGAATCTCATAGGGAGGAGCACACAACAGGAGGGCACTCGACAAGGGGCTCGCATCAGGTGGAACACAACAGGGGGAGCGTGCATTAGGGAAGCTGGATCAACGGTGAGATGGCAAGTAGAATAACAACGATGAATCTTGAGGCCAACTAGAATAACAATGAGATGGCTGAGTGAGGAGCATCAGGGCCTTTTGAAGACCTGTGACATGAGTGCAACTGCGATGAGGGATTGTGGCACAAGCGAAAATGCGGTGAGGGACAGTCCGAGCGTGACTGGATGTGATGCGAAGTATGGCTACAGGTCCGGTGTGGCAGAGCACCGCTGAATTTCCACATCATGTAAGAGCTAGCGTTGCAGAGCGACGTTAGTCTAAGCATGGGAGGATCTTTCCTCGCATAATCTGGGCGTGTCACCCGCATCCGAGAGATTTCTTTTAGTTTTTATTAAAGTTTTTTTATTTTATTTTATTTTATATTATAAATATATTTTAAAATTAAAAAAAATAATTTAATTTTAAAATAATTTTTTGTATTTTATTTTTGTTTTTTAAATTTTAATAAAATAAAATAAATTTAAAAAATTATTTATTTATTTTAATTTTATTATTTAAATTGTTTTTTTATTTTTTTATTTTTCTTTTTATTTTAACAAATTTTAATTTATTTAAAAAATTTTAATATTTTAATTTTAATTTTTTGGTTATTGTTTTTGAAAATTTTAAAATTTAATTTAAACTTTTTAAATTTATTTTTATAATTTTATTATTTAAATTGTTTTATTTATTTATTTTTATTATTTTATTATTTAAAAAAAATTATTTTAGCATTTTAAATATTTATATTAGATATTTTTTTTTATATTATTTTTAGTTTTTTTGTTTTATTTAAAAAGAATAAAATAAAATACCCGGATGCGGGTGCTAGGGGAGGAGGGGGGGGGAGCGCGGGACGGGCGAAAGGACGGGAGGCCACCTGCCTACCCGCTTATAACCTTCTAGCCCACCTGATATCATTTATTTCCCGGAACGTTTTCTTTATGACCCGGATATGGAGTCGATCTTCTTCATTGCGTCTGGTTCTCGAGGCCACCTCGAATGCTGTTATCGTGCTATGTATTCGACCGCCATGTTTTGTCATTCAATGCAGTTTTGGTTTGCAGTTTCGATTTGCAGTCTGGGGTGGCTATTTATCATGGAGCCGTCCGCCCCTTCGCCTCTGTCATCGAGCTGCAATCCTGATCTGGACAAAGCCTCTGTTCGCACCTTCACCGGGTTGCGCTGCTGCAACACCTGCTGTCTGGTGCTTGCAGAGAATTCCCACATTTCCATCACAGGCTCTTGTGATTCTGCCACTGAAACTCGTGGCTCGTCTTCTGCAAGGTTTTCCACTGATTCTCATTGGTTTTCTAGCTCCCTTTCCGCAGCGAACATGCCCAGAGTCAGACAGAGGATGCGGCCCCGTCGAGGCTCCTCGCGGGCTACCAGAAGGCACTCGCCTTCCCCCACTTCCTCTCCGTCCAACTCCTCCGCGACTTCGGACAGCTTGCCCCGTCTCCTTCATGGGCGACTGCTACGCTCAGGTCGACGTCTGGATTCGCCCTCTGGTGATGCACTTCCAGCCCAATCTCACACGGCGCTCTTCTCCTTTGACTGCGCCCACGACAAACTTCGGGTCACCGTCGCCATCTCGGTCGTCTTCCTGGAGGAGCCAAAGCCGGAGTCTCCGCCTGTTCCGCCTGCTCACGATGAATGCGCAATTCAGAATGAAAAGCAAAAGGATTTACCCTCTGAGCACAGGACTTCTTTGCAGGTCGACGCTGGGGCCATTCTGGGTCAAGACGCTGCGCCTCCACCAGCTGTTCATGTACAGGGCATTCAGGACGACTTCGGTTGCACCATTGAAGAAATCGAGCCGGATGAGTAGCTATGTCCCCCCCCTATGTCTTTTTGTTAGCTCTCTGCCCACTCTGAGGGTCTGCATAGTCGCAGTGCTAGTTCTTCATGTTTCTTTTTCATTTTCATGAGATGATGGGGCGTGTTAATGTTATTGTTTCTGTGTTTAGTGTCATGGTCATGCGCTCTGTGTCAATGTCTGGACGCAGAAGCATTGTTATTTTGTTCTGTGTCAATGTCTGGACTTATCAGTGCGATCCCTTGCGTGGGATTTTTTTAGTTTCTGGTTCTCATGGCTGGTTTCCCTCTCGCAGGGCAGCCTCTTTTCAGTCCTGGTCTGTTAATATGCCTCCCAGAAGGCTCTGCTATGGCCACGGCCAGTTGTACATTATTTCTCTTTAATTAATAGATTACCCTAACTTAGAAAAAAAAAACAAAAAAAATTGATTTTTTAGGAAAGGGGGCTAGAGGCCGGAAGGGGAAACTCCTTGGTGCCCAGCTCGTGACCTCACTGCCCCCAGTGGGCGGAAAAATAGTTTTTTTTTTTTTAAATGATAATATATAAAAACTTAAAATTTTCAAATTTTAAAATAATTTTTATATTAATAATTTTATAATAATTTTTAAATCTTAAAATAATTTTTATAATAATAATTTTAAAATAAAGTAAAATTTTATAATTTTAAAAATAATTTTTATTTAAAAATTTAAAAATAAAATTTTATAATTTAAAAATAAAATTTGAGATTTGAAAATAAAATTTTTAATTTTCAAAATTATATTTTAAATTTTAAAATAAAATTTGTAATTTTTAGAATTATATTTTAAGTTTTAAAATTAAATCTATTAGATATCATTTTTGGGATTCAATTGCGTTAAGTAAGTCATTCATCTATGACCATTTCCATGAGAGGCAGTCGTAAGTGACTAATTTCTCATGATTTTTGAATAGTCCACTTACCACTCATTGCATCGGGTGATGCTCACAGGGGTGAAGAAGTGGGATTGAAACTAGTGAAATGAATCACATAGCATCAATCATAACTTTCGGGGCTTGCACCTGGTAAATTTATCAGTTTTATATTAAAAAAACAAACAATTAGTATTAATAAAAATTATATATATATATATATATATATATATATATATATATATATATATATATATATATATATATATATATATATATAATAACAAACCGGCCCCGAAGGGTTTTACATTTCTCCTTGAGCTGTGTTGACTTCATGGAACCTCAAAAATGTTGCCATATTATCCCTTTTACAAAAAATGTGAAACAAAAACAATAATAATAGTCTTATCCTTTTTCCATTCATTGTGGAATATTTCATGATTTGTAGGATTTTAATCACTTCTTCCTGTTCCTCATAGACTTCTTTCAGCACCACATTTTTTAAACAAGAATAACTTCCTCTGTAGCAGAGGAGGCATCTAAAATCATTAGGCGTCCTAGCAGAAGAGTCAGAGCTTGTTTTGACAAAGCATCAACCTTTGCATTCAGCTCTCTGTAAACATGTTTGAAAGATAGGAGATTTAATTTTGAGAAGAAGCTCTGAATGGAACGTAAGACTGCCTGTAAGTGAGGGGCCAATATTTGAGAGCGCTGAAGTGCCCAGTCCAAAACCACCTTCGAGTCACCAAAGCACTGTAATATATATTTAAACTTAAAAAAAAAACTTAATATTAAAATTGGTTAAAATTTAAATATATGTATTTTTTAAATTTTGTTTTGAAATTAAAGAAAATAATTTAAGTTTTTGTTTTTGTTTTTTTTTTTAATTTTTTAATTTTTTTAAAATGGTTTTACAAAACAATTTTACATTAAAAAATTTTCAAATAATTTATTATTATTATTATTATATAAAATGTATTAAAAAAATGTTATATATATATATATATATATATATATATATATATATATATATTTTTTTTTTTTTTTTTTTTAAATGAAAATTATGTAGTTAATTTTATTTGTTTATTTTTTTAATTTATTTTATAAACATTATTTTTTGGTAAATTTTAAATTTATATTGACAAACTTAAAAAAGAAATTGATTAACTAAGTTATGTGTTTTCTCATTAACTTATATATATATATATATATATATATATATATATATATATATATATATATATCGTGAAAATGACATCAAAAAATATTTCTGTGAATGTTTTTGGATCTAGGCCAGCAACTGCCAAATCTAAAGTTGCAACTGGACGCACTATGGATATTGTTGGATACAATAAGGATGGACACACTATGCATAATTTTGAAGGCACAAAAATTGAAAGACATAAATAAAAGTCAAGCAAGTGGCCCACCAAGTTCATTAAAGCTTTATTTTGAATGGAAGAACGCACAGGAAATAAAAAAACTGATTTTTCATGGCATATTGAAGACAATGAAATAGATGATGATATACATATCTATTTGATTTGTGGTATGATTGACTTAGTTGAATCATATTAGGTGATGGGCAGAGTACAAGACATATGTTTGGTGCCGAATACAAACACTATTTATGTTCTTGCAAGAATGACTAATAAATGTGACAAGGTTAGATATCATCTATCAAAGGCCAAGTATGACACAAATGAAACATCTACAAAGTTGTCTGCAGGAATCGTAAGAAACATTGCAAATAACATTGTAAGTATGCTTATTTATATTTCTGCTATGCATTATTGTAAGGATCATTCAATTTTTTATAAATTATTGATCATTGACATGTTTTATTTTGTTTCATAGGATTTTGTTGCACCTCTTTCAAACATGTTTGAGGGTATTTATTATATGGGGGCCAAATGTTATGATTGTGATCAATGCTTTCCACACAGACAAAGAAGAGGAAAGTAGAATGAAGAAAATATCAATAGCTCGTGACATTGCAATAGTACAAAGAGGGGATCAACCAAGAGTCACTAAGGTGGGTTAATCTAGCAAACCTAAATATGTTGCTTTTGAAGATGTGGAAGATGAAACTGAAAAATATGATAGAATTAGTGAGGAGAAAATTAGAACTGTTGTGCAAAGGAGAAAACAAATCAGACACCAAAAAAAAAATGGCCAAAGATGTTTCTCTTTTACCTGATGGTGAAGAGCTTGTTTATAAAAAAACTGATATGTTAACTAATAAGAAGAAGAAATCAAATCTTGGTCAACTTTGTAAAGGTCATGAGTAGCAATGAAGAACAAACTGAAAGCTCTAAAGGAAGCAAAGAAATCATAACACCAGGTGCTGAATTAGAGGATGGAATTATTAAAACAAAATAAAATTCCATTTGATCTAAGTTGAGGAAGAATAAATTAATTTGTGGTGGCCAAACATTTGAGCTTAATGTCAGCCAATTTTATAGGCCAATTGAAGGACAATCTCAATATAAAATTAGAAAGGCACATCACCTGCATGTACATAATTTGAAAAAAAAATTCAGGTTCAATCCATATGCGCATTTGGTGGATTATGTGGTTCTTGTTGATCCCCGTCAGGTTGCCAACAAATAGGCATTTGACAAGACACAATGTCTTGATTATAAATATTATGTAATTGGAGGGAACCATTCGGTAGAGGTTAAAATAAAATTGATTGAGGAATATCTCAATAACTATCTTTTTCAAAGGTTTAACATAAACATAATCAAAGTTATTGACATGGGATCATAATGCAGATAATGAGTATAGAATGAAAATGACTTTCATCCAAAGGGTTAGATTTATTCGTAATGAATTCATAGAAAAATGTGGTGGGTATAAGGCACAAGTTAGTCTAACGTTTTGGAAGGAATTTTTAATGGAAACATGTTATCAAATTGATGAAAAAATCAAATCAAAAGATGGAAAAATGCATTCAAATATATTCAGAAGCATGGATAGCATTTTTTAGTTGCCATTTAGAACTGGGGAGATACAGGAATTGATTTATGAGATTTTTGAGCGGTGGGAGAATATTTCCATAAAAATTCAGAAGGTTAAAAGAGTAAACCCATAATATGTACCAACAGTAAGACATGTCCTGAAATGAGGCAACTTTCAGAGGATATGACTATCACACCTTGGAGAACAATGCAAGAAGTGAAGGATGAGAAACTAGTCAAATCAGTACTATCCCGTGTGAATTCAAGTGAACTATCATTGGATGAAATGTGCACAAAATTTCAAAAGTAAGTTTATTGAATTATTTCTACTTTTATTTTGATTATATATTTTTTTAAATACAACATAATTTTGTTGGTAGAATTTTTTATACATGTCACTATATTAACAATTTTAACTTTATTTATTGAGTCAAAATATTTATATGAAATACAAGAAAATATGGTTAAAATGTCAAATGAAGACAGTTGGGATGATGTTGTGCTCCACTACCCATAATCATGTTCTACAACAACACTTAAAGATTTTTATATTGCATTCAATAAGGTATGTTTATTTATACATTCATTTTATTCATATGTAAACTATTTTTATTTTATTATTTATACATATATATATTTTTATGTCATTAAAGATGTCGAAGAAGGATGAAAATGGAGTACCAGGTACTTTCAAAAGTTTGTTGAAAAAATTAAGTTGGAAAAGATGAGAAAGAAACGTCTTATGAATGTTAAACTTGATCCCACTCTTAATCATTTCATTTTGAATGGGCTCGACAGTATCCAATATCAAATAATATAAGGTGATTGTGAAGACATTGCAAAACTCATACCTAAAAGGGAATATGACTTAGTTATTGCAGATATTCCTCATGGTTTCATTTTCCCAGACATTGAATATGATAGTGAACCATATACTTATCAAGCTTTTAGTAAAGTGGTTACGGGTTTTCAAGAAGTCACAACATCACCTCTTTGGAGATTTGTGAAATTTTATTCATACACACAATTTGCAATGTTATTAACAAGCTTCAAGGGAAAAACAAACTCAAGGATGCAAATTACATTGTAATACAATGAAATTGTATCTTCGATTACTATTAATTTGTTTTATTTATGTACAATTTAATTGAAATTTTACAATGTTATGTTATATGTAGAAGTCAAATCTTGTTTCTTCTGAAGATCAGCCTATTATAAATGATTGTGAGTTCATCCATGTTGAATGTTGGATAAAAGAGGATAGCTATAAGCGTATTCTTATGAATAGAGTAGATGGGAAGAGTCATAGTCAAGTATTGGTTCATGATGCTGTTGTAAGAAAACTAACATATGAGAATAAAGATGCAAAAGGAGATATATTTAACATTTATTAGAAATCACAAGCATTGATTAACTATCTTATAGATCTATGTTCAAATGAACGAGATTGGGTTTTGGATTTATTCTTAGGTTAAGGTAAGTTTTATTGTTAAAATTTGATTTTAAATATTATATTTTTTACTTTTTATGTGTTTATACTAATTTGCTTATTTATTTCTTTTGTGTTTGATGATTATGTACAACACTAGCATGTTGCCTACAAAAAGGAAGAAATTGCATTGCCATTGAGAAAGACCCAGTGCAATGTGTTATCACTCTAGTAATTCTCTAAGTTGTGAGATTTTGATTTATAGTTGTAAGAACTCTAGAGGTAACCATAGACCAACTTTTAAACTCTAGGATCTAGCCTTCCTAGGGTTCAGAGAGGGCTCTCTCTGTAAGGTTTAACTTTGTTTGATTTATAAAATATTAGGCTAGTTACGATTATGCAAATTGGTTTTGATTTGGTTTGGTTTGGTGGGAAAAATCACTTAATGAGATGAATAGTGGGAAATCTGATTTTCCATTAGGCTAAGGAGTCAAAAGTCAAGCAGACAGAACTAGGATCAAGGTAAAAAAGTCAAATGTTTTTAGGGCAAGACAGATAAGCCTTTGAAGATCTTGGAAGGTTGTTTGGTGAAGTGGTTTGATCGGGATAAAGATCAATGAAGGGTTCTTTGATCCGGAAAATGGAAGTAGTAGGAAAAGGTCAAACAAAAGAGGGAGAAATTAAGGGTTCCCTACTCTGAAAATCGGCATAAAACATAGAAATAATATACAGTAAACATAGGGTTTTTTAACAAATCCTGAAATAATACTCCTGTTTATTCATTCAAATTTAGAACACATAATGGATACATGAAACAAAGAAGAAAAATAATGACAAGTAGAAAGTACTTCACTTCAATAACTCATCACATGAATCCTGAAATATGATGCTAGTTGATCTGATCCAGTCTGCTACTCGAAATTTGCAAGAAAAAAGCCTTCAAGTCCAACAAATATGACTATAGAAATATTTAGCAATTTATTCCACACTAATAAATTGAAATATCTTTGCTGGCCAAGATATTTCAATTTTGTTTTGAAATCGGATCTCTTTATCTTATACTCTTTCACTCTGATTCCCTTTAATATGATACTCTTTAATCTCTAATACTCTTTAAATCTGTAAAAACTATTTTACTGCTGTAATAAATGCTGAAAAATCAACAAGGTGTTTTCTTCATCTTATCTGCTTTTTACTTTCACAGTAAATCTGTAAGTGATTGCCAAGCTTCCTCATTTGGAATTTGAATTTTTTTCAGCCTCCTGAAATTTTCATCTACCTCATTATATTAGGAAAAAGTTGGTTTTATGACAAACAAATGTCTTATCTCATGTTGCAGGTAAAATAAATCTTCCAAGCTTCTGAGTAAGAACTTCCCTATTGGAATGCCTTGTCCACTTGTCTTTTCAACTTTCTTTTTTGCATATTCTCTGATCTTCTTATTGTAATCTTCCTGTGGAATTAGTTTGTCATTAATGACCAAAATATTAGGCAAACTTCTTTGCCTCAAGTTTTCAAATTTAACCATAAACTTGGTTATGGCTATGTTCATATTATCACATTTCTCTTCAAGCTGTTTCATTAGATTCTTCTTTGAGATGACTTTCCTTACTTCAAGGATTGTCTCTGTTCTATCAGTGATTTGTATTTTTTCCAACTCCTACCTATTTATGTTGTTGAAAAACTTGCTTAATTCTATGGCTTTCTCAGGTTTATTACCTATCTCATCTTTGGTTTTCTGAATTTTTGCTAGTGCTGCTTTTAGTAATCCTCTCTGTTCAAAGATTACTTGAATTGAGGGCCACACATCATTGATGGCTTCAATGATTTTGTTCCATAAATGTTTTTTCACATATGATATTGGTTCCTTTAAAGTCAAATCCTTTTGAATTTTCTTCAGTTCTTCATTTAACCTATTAGCTCTTTGCTAATGAGTTTTAGCATTTATTTGAGCTAACTTCTTTGTATCCTCAAGGTTATCAGTCATCTTTTTCAATCTGTTAATCTCACTTGTTTGTAGTGTCATTTCTTCCATGGCTTTTACTATTTTACTGGCCTCATCTAAAGGTTAAGCCACTGTAGTAGATGACTCTGTAGCTGAAGTTGTAGATGATGTCATCGAAAATACAGTAGCCAGTGGTTCTTTGGGTGCCAACTCTTCTACTAGAGTTGAAGGCACAGCAATAGTAACCATGGGGATTACTCAAGGGACTTCCTATTATTTTGTAGTTTCCTTTTCATGGAAAAGCTTGTCCATCTAAATTTCCATTTCTTTGATTTGTCCCGTTAGCTGAAAGATTAAGTTCATCATGTCATTCTTCTGAGTTTGTTCTTGTATAATTTCTTTAGCTTGAGGATGTTCAGTTGATGGCAGTTTAAGCTGTTTCCTCAATGCTGCAATGTATTCATTCTTTTTCTTCATTATTTGTTCTACTACTTTAACATTTGCAGGATCATATCCTACCTGGAGAACCAACTCTTCTAAAGACTTAATCCTTAGGTCTTTAGCATATAATGAGGGTTTGTCAACCTTCATCTGATCTTTCATGTTTATGATTGTGTTTTGAAGTTTTCGAACACTCATAGCTTTGGTTGTAATAGTAGAATACAACATCTCTGAACTCTGTCTATGAAATTCTGTCTGATCAAGTGCATGAATTTTCTCTATTTGTACTTCTAGATCAACCTTTTTATAGTCTGCAACTGTCTTTGGAGTCTTCACTGTAGGCTGTAACACTAACATGATTAATTTTTTGTTTGAGTAATCAAAGGCAGATAAAAGTTTTTTTTGTACACTTGGTGTTTGCTTCAAATATTGAGAGTAAATCTCATTTTTTATCTCTTCATTCTTTGTCTTGATTTGTTTGTATTTTTCTCTAATATCAAGATCCTTTTCCTCTACTATCTGTGAAGAGGATGCTTCTAAATTCCGTTGTTTCTCTATCATCTGTGCATTTTAATTATCAATATGTTCTTCATTCAGATTCTCTTTAATTGGATCATTTTTTATGTCTGTATCAGCATATGTGTTTGTTACTAGGAAATCTGTGTCTTCAACCTCAATAGTCACTTTCTCTTTACCCACTGGATCTGTTTTAGGCTTTTTATTATATCTTAATTTGAACCTATTATCAGTAGTGGTTTCTGCAATGTAAGTTCCTTTTTCTCTGATCCTTTTGGTGGCTTTCTCTGCTTGATTTGTAGTTTGTAAAGTGTGACTAGTATCACCTTGCTTTACTGCATCTATCAAAGTGTTTTCTATCCATTCAGTCTGATTGAAATACTTCTCAATCTCTGGTTTTTTCTCATGAATTTAGGGTGTTAATTTGCACTTAACCCTCATTTTGATTAGTATTCCTTGTGGATCATAGTTCCAGGAGAAACTCCCTTCAAATTTGTACTCTAATAACTGTTTGGCTGCTTCTGTCTCTGCATCTCTGTGATTACAAATGAAGGGTCCCACTTGATTCTTTAGCTTAAATTGTGTTTTCTTCTTTGCTGCTAGAAATTTAATAGAATCAGAATTCAAGATTTTCCTGATATATTCCAAGGCAAAAACCCTCATTGGTACAAATTTGGGTAGTTTGTAGGGTTGAAGATTAGAGCCAAAAACTCTGATTTCTGTGTGTTTCTCATAAAAGTACCAATCTCCAATCCTTTTCTATTCAGATAGCTGTAGTATTTTCTTCATTTCATCATTGATCCTTGGCTGTTCAGTGTAAGTTAACCTATTGATCAATGGATGGACAAAATTATCAGTAAACGCAGCAAAAGTGAATTATGAGGACTCTTTTCTAATCAATGAAGTCTAGAAGATGATTGAAAGTGGTTTTTATTCTATATCAAGCTTCTATAGAGTTATAGGGAACTTATCTGCTTGAAAATACAAAAACATATCGAAGAAAAAATATGTGTATCTAAACACTCTTTCAGTTGGTAACTTGATCAAATAATCATGGATATTGTCAGCAATGTACTCAGCATAATTGAAAATTACAGAGGGAGGCTGTCCTGGTATAAAAGTAGATAGGAACCCTAAGATGGACCCATCAGTATGTTCATCTGTAAAGTATCCTAGGATGAATGATAGCATGGAAATGACATGCCTAGACCCCTTTGGAAATCTTGAGGTAGAATATGGAGGATTGATTTGAGGAATTTCCACATGTAAAGGCATAAATATTTGAAATATCTAGAATCTTTTGGGAAAATCAAGGACAATGTACAACTTGGTAAGTGCTTCTATGGACACGGGAATTGCTTGAGGATCATGTTTGAGCTGTAACATCTGATTTATGGACTCAGCAGTAATTGTAAACAATAATTCTTTGTTTTCATTCAACATTGCTATTTTTTCAGGTATATAATAGTTCTAACACAACCTAATACGCTCTAGGCATGAATGAGTGACTAGAACAACATATTTGGGCAAGTCTGATTCCCAAATTTGGACTTCTTCCACCTGATCTAAGGACTTTTCATAGCTCCAGCAGTGGAGGTCTAATAAATTGAATTCAACAATAGGATATGCTATTTTATAGTCAAAATTTTCTAAGGGAATGTGCTCAATGTCTACAACAAGAGGTTGTAGAGGATTCACAATAATAGTAGTCTTGGAGGACTCAGCTGGAGTTGATTTAGGCATTTTTACGCTTTTAGGACTACAAAACTCTGTTTTTAGGATTGTTGTTTACTTCTGTAAGATTAAATGGTTTACAAGAGTATTTTTGACTCTGACAGAGGTTATTGGGTGATAATAAATAGAATATGGTTCTATCTTTAGATTTTTCTTTCAATTTTTGACTTTTAACTTTGTTACAGACTCTCACTGGATATAAAAATAAGAAACATGGGTTTCTTGGGTTTTTTTTTTCAATGGATATTGGACTGAAAATCGTTTGAATTAAGGCATAGAAGGTTAGATTACCTGCAGAGGATTTTTGGGCTTTAATTGGAGTTTTAAACAGTTTGTAAAACTAGAATAAACCCTACATTTCTTCTAAAACTGAGTGCAGTCTAAAACAAGGTTTTCTAAAAAATTTGGCACGGTTTTGCTTGTTTTTTGGACAATTTTAAAGGATTTCTTGGATAAATTTTTTTATAAATGTTTCAAAGGTCCTTTTAAATTGATAAAAGGCTTGATTTATTCGAAAAATACCTATTTTATGCAGGTATGGATCTTTGAAAGAGGTTCTGAAGTGTTTTTTCTAGGTCTGCGGTATCTTCTCAGGTTTCTGTAAGCAATTCAAGAATTTTCGGAAATGTTCAATGGTAAATGCAGTCTTTTCACTAGTTCTAGGCGTAAAATTAGTGTGAAATGCTTCGTTCTCTGAGTCGGGAGGGAGAATTTAGTTGTTAAGTGCAGGAAAGGGATAAACAGTGCAATTTCAGAGTTTATTAGGCAATTTAGGGCTAAACTCTCTTGCAATAAATGACGGTCATATCAGAAAATAAGTAGTTTTCGAGTTTTAAAGGATAAAAACCTCGAGTGGTTATCGCGAGAGTATAAGGTGGTAAGCAGTTTTACTTGATTCAGATGCAGAAATAAGCCACGTGTAGGAGGGAGGAAAGGCTAAAACAACCTATTTCATGTATAAATGAAATAGTTAACAATGCATGACTTTATTTGCGATATGAGATTTCAATCGTTAGATCTAGGAGTTCGATTGCGAATGGTCAAGATTTGATTTGAAAGTTGCTCGAGATTTGGAGTGGGGTCCAAGGTTTGGTATATGCCGTGGGATGGTTTATAACATTATAAATATAAATTTAAAACGTTTAAAACCTTATGTTATATGATAGGCAGAGGGGTAGAGTCATATATATTTTAATTAAAACATTTAACAAATGTTTCAACCAATTACGCTGGTGCAGGTATATATATTATATGGTATAAAAACCTTTTAACAGGTGTTTAAAGACCATAGGGGTGGGGGATGTTTTGTATTTTGATATGTTTAAACCTATGGCAATAAAAGGTAGGGATTATTTCATCATGTGGGATATTTTAACATAGGTTTAAACTTTAAATAAAGGGTTTTGGGGTTATTTATTTATACGTGATTTAATAATATACGGGAAGGGTATAGAATGGGGGGTTAATAAATATAAGTTAGAAATTAATATGAAAATAGAGGTGTAACATATGAAATGGATTAAAAATACAAAATTTAAAACTAAGTAAAGTGTAAAGATAGACAAATAAGCTTAGTTTGTCCCATTATTGTTTTTCACACTTAAACTTAGGATAAATGTATTTTGTAGGTTTTGAGTGTTTTTGAATGAGCATGAAATTAATCAAATAGGGTTTTTACTTTTAATAAGAAAAAATATGTTTTCTTAGGAAAATGGATTTATGACTTTGTAAAATGGTGAATATGCTAATGAAATGGGTTTTTGTAGTATTCCAAATCTGGAACAACTAATAAGGCATGATTGGAAAACACATTTTCCTGTAATGGCTGCTACAGGAATTGAAACCAAGACTTGGATCCCTTAGAAAAATATGTCTAAATTCTAAATCCAAGAGGAGGCTCCAAATAAATCCGTCTAAGTGGGTTAAACAGATATCCCACAGTTATATGTCCTCAAAAAGTGCCCGATGAGGGACTGCAACCAATGTAAGCACATATGATGGAATGACAATGTTATTCTTATAGCTATGAGCACATGAAGATATATGTAGCCAACAAATATATGATGTGGCAACAAATGTATAAAATAATTGGAGGAATCAATCACTCCAGCTAGGCAATGGAAGCCTCAATAGACATGTACATGACAATAGATAAACACTGCTATGCAAGAATGTTATATGGCCAAAATAACGCAGTTTACTGCAAAAAAATACATGATAATAGAATGATATATCAATATCAGCTCAAATAAATAAGGGGGAGCAAGCTCTCAACCCCTGAAAACACTAATACAACAATAATACACAATCCTTGGAATGATTGGCCACAATATACATGAAAATGGAAATTCTGCAGGAATGCCGGAGTTGCTGGGCAGCAACTGCAACTCAATAATGGGAATACATGGATATGGCTGAAGATGATGCTCAATCTGAAATAAATCTCCTCCAATGGATATCTCAAGTGCAAGGCTGATCCCGGCACTGAGATCTTGTCCTCCAAGAAGCTGGTGCAAACCCTCACTGCAAGTATGCACTGAAATAATGCAGTATGGAGAATGGATTGCGCTGTCTATGATGAGAGATGCTTGTCCTGATGCCAAGATATGCAATAAAGCTCTGAAACCTCCTTCACTGATCTCCCGGAGGAATAGGAGCTCCCTCCTCTGAAAGATAAGCTAGGGAAAGGTGTTGTGGAACCCTCCACTGCAACACCTAGCAACACTATGTTATACTTGAGCAGAAATAACGCAGTGACTGGATAATGGATTTGGCCTTGAGCCAAGAAGTGGAGAAGATGAAGTGCAATCCTTCAAGAGGCATCTTAAGAAGGAGAGGAAATCCTAAGTAGGAATCTCTCATGCTAAGCAGCACTGCAACTCAGTTGAACAACTGAGACTGCAAATATGTCTAAGTAGACAAATGATCAAATGCTCAAAATATGTCTCACTATGGCTACCTCTTCCTCGTTTTATGCAAGTGAATTCCTCTTTGCCCTGGACCCCACACATTAAGGTTTCTTCCACAAATAATCTTTCTCCCTCCAAAACTGCATTGTCTTCCCAAGCAAGCTACACCTCTTAGGCATCACTGTTGACTTGGTCAAACTTGACCTTGTCCTCATGCAAATTTCTCCTTTTCACACTGGAAGGTGCAAAATAATCTTCTCCAATGATCCTTTTCACATTTATGAAGGATATTATTCCTACTCATGGGACTTTTACCCATTTTATTCACCTACTAGATGAAATAAGAAAAAGTTAATATTCCAATTTGTTGCTTGCAAATTTTGGAATATTACAGTCTTCCCCTCTCAAAGATTGCCTGTCCTCAAGCAAGTGAAAGGATGGAATGATTTATCTTCTCCTCTCCCTACAACATCCCTGTATTATCTCCTCCAAGAAAAATGATGCTATCTCATCAATCAAACCTCCACATTGCTCCTCCTCAGCATGCAAGTCAGCTATCAAGCCATCATCATGTAAAGGTGAAATACTCAAGAGGATAACAAGGTGATGTATAGAGGTCCATTTGAAGAATGGGATCTAAAATATAATGGGAACTATCTTTCCCATATGGATCCTCCATCTCCAAGCTATGAGCCATGCAAATTGAGTCACCTCCCAACTAGCAACTCCTGAAAACTATCATCCACCTCTAGCTCCGGCAAAGAAGGTGGGCTGAAATTCTGCACATGGTAGACAATGTAGCCTACCCCACTCTGTCCATCTCGCCACTTATGACAATTTTAGAGAAAGTGCTGATCCTGGGCTACAAAATACTTTCCCTCTAGTGGCAATGTGAAGACTAGATCTCCAAGGATCTCTCCTCCAATGCTGCAAATCATGCTGGCCCAAGTATCTCCATATATGATGAGTTGGAAGTCATCAACATATGGCATGTCATCTATCATATGGTTCACCTCATATGGAAAAAAATGAGTAGCTCTAGTGGCCATACCATCTCCCATGCTCCCCTTAGAACATGTAGTGCAAAAAGTGTGGGAGAATTCTCCCTTAAAGGACACATCCATCCAATATGTCTTCCTCCCAAGCATGCTCCTCATAAAGACATAAAAAATAGAGCCATAGGGAGAAAAGATGATAATCATGCTTATTTCCATATGCAACAAATGAGAAGGACAATGGTCCCTCAAGTGCAACCAATGCAGCTTGACTTTCAATTGCCATAGAGACTGATAAATGAGTGGCTTCTCAACCAATTTATTGCTACTCCAATCTCCTCATAAGTATGGGGGAAGTAAATAATGTAAGGTGTACAGTGAGCATGTCCTCCATAATATATTTCTTCCCCAAGTCCTCTTAGGGAATGGCCATCAATTATGCTTATGGCCTCATCCAAACCATGTGGTCTAGAAAAAAGAATGCTACTCCTTGGAGCAACATCCTGCACAGATATGGTTAAGGGACATACATCATATAAATAATCATGTAAATAATCATCACCCTTACCATATGTCCTGCTCATACAGGTGGAGTGGCTCATAGGTGAGTCTCCTCTCATCCTCAAGGAGAAAAGAGGTGGCTGTGCTAACTCTGAAAAAGAGTTATGTCTCCTCCATCTCCATCTGGTCTATGCATCTACTCATATGCTGATATATCTCCTCCTGAAAGCCCATCCAAAAATACCCCTCCATGATGGTGTGGTATGCTCTCATAGAACAAGTGGGACTAAAAAGGAAATCCTCCTCAGCTGCTTGTAGCAACTTCTTCTTGAGCTTAGAAGCTCCAGGTAAGAATATCCTACCATGATAGAAGATGACCCCATCTCTGATTGAATATGCCTCCAAGGGCAACTATCCATCCAATATCTTACAAGTGAAAAGATCCTTGGAATACTCCACCAATATTTGGGAGCTGCAATATGGATCTATCCTCCATAGTGATAGCGCTGATGATCTCTCATGAAGAGCATTTGTCATATGGCTGCCCTCTTCTTTGACATCTCCTATGCCAAAGATGCAAGTTGGAAGGTTGATATCCTTCCCCTGCTGCTTCTGCCACAACGCAATATCTGAAATGGAAGTGGGTGATGCTGATGTTGAGAGAATTCTCTCTCTCTCCTTTAGTATACCCTAGACTCCCAGTGTCGTATCAAGCTCTCCGAAGGTTCCCACTCCTCTGAAATCACTGAGGGGTGCCTCAACTGATGAAGCATCCATCCTCCTCTGCTGATCCAATGGTTTCCCCGGCAAAATGTCTCCATGCAATGAGACATCATCATCAACAGGTGACTACATATATGAGTGAACAAATTTGTCCATGCTTCCACTGCGCAATCTAATCACCTTCTTAGGTGCATCAACCTCCAGAAATGAATAGGGATGTGTGCTCCTCATCACATCATGATATTCATCCTCCTTATCTCCTCCTTGTGTCTCCATGGTTCTACACCTCCTCAACAATGGCACATGTAAAACATTAGTTGTGCCTTGATCTCCACACATGAGATTCTGGGGACTTCCTTGCAAAGATGCAAGCATCCCTCTATTTGGAGCAAGAGGTCCTCCTTCCTCTGCATGAGGTGCTAGATCAACTCCATATCTAATAGTGATGTTGCCCTCAATCTCTGCAACATGAGTGGGAAACCTCCCAATGATTAGATCCCTTTTTGAAAAAGAGATCTCCATGCTCCTTTGCTCAAAGGTGTGAGATGAAAACCTTTCTTCCGGAAAAGTATGGTGCAAGTTTTCATGCGAGGATTTTACTTGATTTTTCTTGTTTACTTCCACCATGTGTGTCTCATGAATCTTTTTATCAAATATTTTCACTAATGCCTTAGTGAAATTTCCATAAGATGCAATATTTACATTTCTCAAAGAAAAAGATTCAAAAATCCACCAGGCAAAAGCCTTACCTCTCAAATGCAGCACTACAACTTTGATGGCTTCATCTTTAGGAATGTGGTGCTGCTGCAAGAAGGTCTCCAACTTTTCCACCCAAGCTTTGGCTGAACATGTAGATGAACCTTCAAAGGTAGATATATGGAATCTATCCCGCTGCTCTCTTCCATTCACCTTCATCTTGCAAAACTCTGAAAAACTGAGATGATCTCTGAATTTCTTCGTTTGAGACGCATACTCCTTTAGGAAATCACTAACAGTTCCCCTCCTAGCAACCTATTCTTCTCTTTCCATCTCTCTTCCAGCAATTCTGGGCATGTGACTGCGCTGTACAAGATGGTGTGTAGCTGCTTGCTCACACTCCTTATGTGCAAATCTAGAGTTTTCCTTTGGTACAAACCTTCTAGGAGATTCTTCATACATATTCTTCTGGATCTCCTTGAAATATTCATGAATCATATGTATAGACTTATGAAGAAGATTTGTAAGCTTATCCCCTTTTTCTTCTCCAAAATATGGATTCTTTTTCCTGCTTATTTCTTTATCTCCTTAATGAGAATAGGAAGTGCAGGGTTCTTCCCCTTCTTTCTGCTTATCCTCCCTAGGAAGGTTCTTCATGGATCTGAAATATGATGAGATGAATCCCATCCTCTTCAATATTCTGATCTCTTGGGCTTAGACTCACAGGCTGAGCCAAGACTATGCTCTGATACCACTGTAGTATTCCAAATTTGGAACAACTAACAAGGCATGACTTGAAAATGCATTTTCTAGTAATGGCTGCTACATGAATTGAAACCAAGACTTGGATCCCTTAGAACAATATGTCTGAGTGCTAAATCCAAGAGGATGCTCCAAATAAATCCTTCCAAGTGGGTTAAACATATCTCCCACACTTAGATGTCCTCAAAAAGTGTCCGATGAGGGACTGCAACCAATGTAAGCACATATGATGGAATGAAAACGTTATTCTTATAGCTGTGAGCACATGAAGATATATATAGCCAACAAATATATGATATGGCAGAAAACGTATACAATACTTGAAGGAATCAATCACTCTAGCTAGGCAATGGAAGCCTCAATAGACATGTACATGGCAATAGATAAACACTGCTATGCAAGAATATTATATGGCCAAAATAACGCAGTTCACTCCAATAAAATACATGATAATAGAATGATATATCAATATCAGCTCAAATAAATAAGGGGGAGAAATCTCTCAACCCATGAAAACACTAATACAACAATAATACACAATCCTTGGAAGGATTGGCTACAATATACATGAAAATGGAAATTTTGTAGAAATGCCGGAGTTGCTGGGCAGCAGCTACAACTCAATAATGGGAATACATGGAGATCGCTGAAGATGATGCTCAATCTAAAATAAACCTCCTCGAATGGATCTCTCAAGTGCAAGGCTGATCTCGACACTGAGATCTTGCCCTCTAAGAAGCTGGTGCAAACCCTCACTGCAAGTATGTACTGAAATAATGCAGTATGGAGAATGGACTGTGCTATCTATGATGAGAGATGCTTGGCCTAATGCCAAGATATGAAATAAAGCTCTGAAATCTCCTTCACTGATCTCCTGGAGGAATAGGAGCTCCCTCGTTTGAAAGATAAGCGAAGGAAATGTGTTGTGGAACCCTCCACTGCAACACCCAACAACACTACATTATACTTCAGTAGAAATAACGCAGTGATTGAATAATGGTTTTGGCCTTGAGCCAATATGTGGAGAATATGAAGTGCAATCCTTCAAGAGGCCTCTCAAGAAGGAGAGGAAATCCTAAGCAGGAATCCCTCGTGCTAAGCAGCACTACAACTCAGTTGAATAGCCGGGACTGCAAATATGTCTGAGCAGACAAATGATCAAATGCTCAAAAGATGTCTCACTATGGATGCCTCTTCCTCCTTTTATGCAAGTGAATGCCTCTTTGCCCTGGAACCCACACATTAGGGTTTCTTCCACAAAGAATATTTCTCCCTCCAAAAATGTGCTGTCTTCGCAAGCAAGCTACACCTCTTAGGCAGCGTTGTTGACTTGGTCAAACTTGACCTTGTCCTCATGCAAATTGCCCCTTTTCACACTATAAGGTGAAAAATAAGCTGCTCCAATGATACTTTTCACATTTATGAAGGATCTTATTCCTACTCATGGGCCTTTTACCCATTTTATTCACCTACTAGATGAAATAAGAAAAAAATAATATTCCAATTTGCTGCTTGCAAATTTTGGAATATTATAGTTTTATGTAGGGAATGCAATATTTTTAACCAATCAGTTATCAAGCCTTGGGTCCGGTCCCAACAGAAGTCAGAGAAATGCTCTGATCCTCTTAACTGAAGGTTTAGAATACTAAAACATTGTGGGTGAGGGGAAATTAGTAATTTTTGCCCGATGATGATTTATTACATGCTTTGCACAACTACTTTCTACCCACCCATCATTATTTCTAACATTTTTTACTTCATTTTCATGGGTGAATTTAAGCTTGCAACCCTAAATCAATTTTCTTTCAAAGCATAAAAATTGTCTAAGTCTAACCTTATTTCATCTGAGGGCTTAGATTAAATTGTTGAGCTCCTCATTTATTCTCTAACTATCTACTGATTTGTCAAGTTTAAACTGTTTGACATATCTCTATTCTCTATCTAAAACATAAAATTCAAAGCATGAAAAGTTAAGATTAAACTATTTAACTCATCATGGATTATGGCATTTATTGACAATCTGCACACAATCATTATTCTTGTAGTAAAAGTAAATAGTAGTGGCATTTTGACTTGCTCACTTTCATGTCTTATTTTATCTCTTTTTTCTTTTGGGGCCTATGTGTTTTCTAAGTCCTTTGATATTTATTTTAGGACTTCTACCCTCTTTTCATTTTTTATTATCTTTCATTTTCAAAATATGGTAAAATAACTTGCAGAAAGAAAGGTATGTACATATTTACAAGACTATCAAAGTTAATTAAAAAATTATGAACCCTATTATTATAGGACCCTAACACAATGCAAATTTATTCAAAAAATAATTAACACTCTTCAATTTCTTCCAGATGCGAAGCAAGAAGTTGGTTTGAGGAAAGGGGATTTTAATGAATCATGTGTGACAAAAAAGTAAAGGAACTTCAATCACCATTATATGGAATGATTGGAAAATGACACTTTGGAAGATTTGCAGACATGAAGGATCCATTAGAAGATGAAAATCACAAAAATGAAGAAAAAAATGTTGTGGAAGAAGACATTAATGATGTTCTAGAAGATGTCGAACATGGATTAGTTGATATTGTTGATGATATTTAAGTTATGCTTGCAAATAAAGCTCATTTTTTAGAGCTATTAATTAGTTTTACTTTAACATTTAGACTTTGTTATTTTATGAGAATAATCCTTATTTTTTGTAAAAAACCTGTGATTTCTATTAATTTTTGACATAAAATTCATAAAAAATGCTATTTTGTTAAGTTTTTTTGTTAAGATTTTCCCAAAAAATTAGTGTATTTAACGTGTTTTTTTTTAAACAAAAATTCTCTAAAAGTGTATTTTTTCCATTATCTTTATATTGAAAATGTGTATTTTTTTGTCATATGGTTCAAAATATTGGTTTTTTAGTGAAAATTATTTGATGTGCATTGAAATATTAATTAACAATACATTAACATATAGAAAATATAAACTTTAAAATATTGACCCTTTTTTTAAATTTTTATCTATGTGAAAAATTGAAGATTTAATTACAAATTTTTATTTAATATATATATATATATATATATATATATATATATATTAAAAACACATAAATGCACTTAAAAATAAACATCTCAAGGAAGAAGAAGACATTAGAAAATGTATAGTGTCAAAATCAATCCTCTAAAAAAAAGTGGGTGATGATGCACCACCACTATTCATAATCGATATGAAAATCATCACATAAAAAAAATGAAATTAAAGTGCCAAAAAATGCTCTAAAAAAAGAAGGGTGATTCTCCATCACCACTTTTCAAAATCGGGTGCCTTTTTTGCTACCTAAAAAAATTAGGTACCAGTTCAGTTACCTATTTGATCAGTAACTATGTTTTGATCCAAAAAGTCATCTATCCTAGGCAAGGGGTATCTGTTCTTGATCGTGATTTTGTTCAGTGCCTTGTAGTATATACAAATCTGCCATGTCCCATCCTTCTTCGACACAATGATGATGGGTGTCCCACATGGTGATGTACTCAGTCAGATGACACCCTATTTTAGTAGCTGCTGCAAATTTTTCTTCATCTCCCTTGCTTTTATAAAAAACTGTCTGTACAACCCAATATCTGGAAATGAGGGGAGTCTGGAAATAATTCGATCTCAGGCTCCACTTCTCTCTTAGGTGGTAACCCTTTAGGCTCCTAGAACACATCATTGTATGCCCATAAAAACTTCTCATGTTGTTTTGATTCTTAGTACACACCTATAGGGATGCCTTACCTCTTATTGACTCCTCTGCAAACTGAATTTCTCTTAAAAAAAATAAAACATACTTCTTACTAGAACTGATCAATTTCTTGGGTTGGTTGGCACTTACTAGTGAAATTTTCGACTTGCCTTTGTGCACGTTGATGATGAGCAATTTTTTCATCCTTGATGAGATGATATTGGTTGGATATCCTCATGAATATCGTATCATGCATGTATATGTATGGATTCCCAAAAATTACTCAACATACATCAAGGGGAACCACATCTAGATCTACTTCATCAATAAAATCAACACAATATAATTTTACACTGTTTTTTTACCTTTAAATCTGCATCCTTATTTACCCATCCCAATGGATATGGTTTTGGATGATCACGAAATTCCATCCCCAAATTCTTGCCCAACGTTACTGCAATGAGATTCTCCTGTGATACTAAGTCAAATAGAGCATCAATATTTGTCTTCCTGACCTATATATTTATATGGAATAGTTTGGTCATATATTTCTCTTTTTGTTGCTCAAGGCTACTCAGATTCACCTCCTTCTGTATTGATGTACAAATGATCTTCTCATCCACATTCGAGCTGCTTTCAACTTGGTTTCTTGAACCAATGGTCATGAGATTCTTCTTATTTTTATCTTTCTTCTTGTTCTTTGGAATTAGATCTAGATACAACTTCAAATTTTTTTCCTCTGTATGGCCATCAATGTTGCAGTGGTTGCTAGGATCTTTGCACTAGTGTGATATGGTTTTTGTCTTCTTATATTTCCCTTTTTTATTCTTCTTCCCCTACTTAGAAGCATATTGTTGCTCCTTCTGCTTCAATCCACTTGATTTTTCTCTCTTCAAGCCTATGTTCTCTAGGTATTGTTGTTACACATCATTTTTTCACCATGACAACTGAAATGGATCTTTCGCTATCTATCAATATGTTCCAAAGCACTCCCATGCAATTCAACAACTTAAACACCTTGAAGAAAATAAGAATTATAGGTAATAAGGTCCAAAACCTACTTTTTGGTTACCTGCGCTTTCCTATCTAGTTCCTGTGCATTCAAAGTTCTTACCATTGGTGCTTACATAAAATTGCAATCTGTCTTCCATATAGACTGCGCACATGAATCAACAAAAAGTACAAATAAAAAGCGAATTCTAGAAGCTTTGTTGGGAAAATATATCCCAATCGAAAGCTTTGAGGTCATTCTTATACAAGCCTAACCCTTATGATCATGGATTTAATTCCCATTCTTCAAGGAAACCTAATCCCACCTTTAGTGGATCTCATGCTTGAGATATGGATCCGAAACTTCCTCCTCTTGGCCTATAAATAAACCACAGGCTAGAAGGTTGAAGGAGGTTACTGAAGGTAGACGCATGTTGTTCAAATTAGGTTGGAAATATTATCAACCAAGGAGAGGATTGTAGATCATTGGGAGGAGCTTCACTTCATCAAGGAAAAGGTTGTGAAACTCTTATATATTTCTGCAATTAATACAAATAATCTATTTTTCCCACTGCATTTTTTAATGGAATTGGTGAATGGTTTATGTTGTTTCTATTTGTCCATTGAAATGATGTTAGTTACTAGTCTCCTTGATCACTAGTTTGAGTTATTGAATCATTTATGTTGGATATGCCTTTGATCCTTTGTTTTATATGTTTGTAGGTTTGTTTCAAGCATTGAGGAGCTACATCAAAGCATATGAAGGCTCTTCATCAAGCATTTTGTGAAAGGTATGGGTTTCATTTCTCTCCTTTCTAGTTTATGATTCAAGTAAATATAGACTCAGGGAAATATTAGCTTGATTGTCTTCTTATTACTAGGTTTTGTTGGAAATATAGGGAGATTGATATTGTTCGCATTAGAAGTTAGTATGAGACAAAAAATTGGAGACCATACTGGGGAACGTCATGTTCTCTTCCATCTCCTTGTTGTTGATTTTCAATCCTTTCTGATAGCCTTATCTAATTTTTGATAGGACCGTGACATTTTCTATTTTGTGATTCATTTTCTTGAATTTTTATTTTTCTTAAACATTCTTGACTTGCGTGGTTTATTTTCAGCAACATAGCGCATACTACGCTATTTTTTTTTATCTAAAGTGCATATGCACACTGAACTCAACTATTTACCTGTGCACATGTTGAGAATTTTTGAAAAAATAGGTTTTCCTTTGATCAAAGTCTGAAATTTTGTTTTTGAAAGCTTCATTATACTTGTTTTTACCTCCAATTAGTCTCTGTGATTTGTATTGAGTGTCATGAAGAGGTATTCTTCAGAATTACTCATTTTCACAAATTTTGGTAGGATTTCATCTAGTTGCTTGTGGATTTATTATAAAAGAGATTGATTGTTGTTGGCTTACTATCTCCCTGTCTTTTTTATTTCAAGCATACTGGGTTTAGTGATTATCTTGCTTATTTGTGAAAAATATTTTGGTTCAATGAAAGTAGGCTTTCTCAAAGATAATTTTTTTTGTGAGATTTAATTCCTTTGCTGAATTCCAAACGAAAATCATTTCTTTCTCATAGCTAATTTTTTTCATAGTTACAATTTATACATCATTGATTTCGTAGCATTCATTAGAACAAATTCATTTTGAAGTTTTGATTGGTTTCTCCATGCATTTTGAAAATTTTAGTGATTTCTTGTAAAAGGAAAATTTAATGGTTGTTTGATTTGTTGAGAGGATTGAAATCTTAGTTTAATTTATGCATTTGGATTATCTCAAAGTGAAAATTGGCATTTTATGGAAAAGAATATTGTGGAATTTTAAGTTTTTTCATTTTATTTTGAAAAATAAAAAGGATCTTATTTTCCCGTAATTTGGATTTCATTGAATGAAAAGATTACAATTTCATATTCGATTGGATTATAATATTTTGGGTCAGGTCATGATATCATCAGTTTCACATCCATTTACCTACTGAGTAAATAACATCTTAATAACACAACGTTAATAAAATCAATTAAAATTTTTACATTTTTGTAGGGCTCTTTCCACCTACATTAGATCGGGTTGTAGGGCTTTGGAATATGGAAGTGAGTTAACTTTCTAAAGCTTAAAACAAACATTAGAATATTGCAATAGGGAGTAAATCCATTTATTACAGTTTTTCTCTGGGAAGCTCCTCTAACAAGGGAGTCAAGCATGAGATCATATCTGACCTAGTGGAGTGATTGACCCTAGTTCATTAGTTACGGTAGAGTGATTTTCACACATTACAAATGGTGCCAAAAGGTAATTTGGAGTCACTTGAAATTAAATCTCAGATTAACCATGTTGAGGAACTTTCAAGGGGAGTGAGCTTTGTTACTCTTCCCTTGCATGTACATTCGATCTGCGATTGTTCTCCCAAGTTCAAATGTTTTATGTGGTGACCTTAGAGACCATAATATTAGGGCTATTACCCGAGGTGATGGTGGAGGAGAAGTCTTTACTATACTTAGAACTAACGTTGGATAGACTCACTTAGACCTTTTTGGAGGGTAATATTCACTCGATATGGCATAAGTGGAGTTACTTGCACCAGATTGTGTTCATTATGAAGGTTGTCAGTGTAACTGGTTCCACCCACTCTATCTATATATAATTTTCACCTTGATTTCTACGACTTTGGATTTCATCACAAACTAATGATTTTGCTGTGAAAAGGTTGTTTGCGTGGTTTGACTCTTAGATTTGATAGCATGTGTTATTTGTTTTTTTTTTAACTTTTTAGAGTCCTTAGGTGTGATTTGTAATATTATTTGAATTATTAATTAAAATTCATCGTTGTTGACTTACCGAGATATTCACATAGAATGCAGGGTAAACCCTATGAATATACACCTAGTTAATTGGAAAACATTAAAGCTGAAAAGTCTAAATCAACAGAATCTGGGACCTCAGATAAACCTGAAACATCTACCATTGTAGAATATGAGACAATAGGAACTAATGTGAATAAACCTCAAAGAATAGAATAAGACTTAGTTCAATCTAAACCAATAGTTACCGAAGTCTTTTGAACATAATATGATACTGGAGAAGTTTCAGATACACAACTAATTGAACCAAAAATTTCTAAACCTGAGTCTGATATTTTTGAACCCGAGTCTCTTTCAGCTACTATATCCCCTACTCCTTCTCCACCTTCACCGCGAGTGAAACATATTATTACAGATAGTATACCTCTTGATCTTATTAGTATCGAAGATATTACTATAGAGGAGGAAGAATAATCCCCACGTACTCCCGTTTCTACCGGAGAAAAAATAGTCTTTCCAGAACTTCATTTTTCTCCTTTTCAATTGGATCCTTGGTATTTCACACATTTGAACTTTTTAGGTCAAGGTCTTCCATGTTACCGCACTACTTATTACTTTGTGCCAAGATTAAATATGTCAGGAATGCTTTCTAGAAGTATGCCTACTGATACCTCTATGTTTTCAAGCTCTCTAGAATCATTATTATATGGTGGTGAGTCAACCCCTCTTAACTATGAACATGTGATATATTATCTGAGTAGGAATCTCACGAAAAATGAGATCAAATACACACGTGTGGAGAAATTGGCCTTGGCAACCATTCAAGTTGTCCAAATTTTTCATCACTTTATACTCTTACGCAAAAAAAATGATCTATGATTAAAAACCTATGATGTACATTCTTACCAGACATTTAATAGGGGCCAAATATTCTAAATGGATAGTTATCCTGCAAGAATTTGATTTATAATTTGAAAAATCTAAGTCTAAGAAATCATTGGTGTTTGCTGAGTTGTTATGTGATTTTCCCTATATTGAGACAGAAACTGCAATAGAGGATTATATTCCAGATGAATTCATCTTTCTTATCATTAATTTATATCCCTTGTATGGAGATATTATCGTATATCTTCAAACTCTGACTTTCGGTCAAAAATGTCTCAAACTGATCGTCATTGTATTCAGTGCCAATCCAAACAATACACTATTTTTTGCGATACACTTTATCTTCATGGTGTTGATTCCATATTTCGATGCTATTTGAATCACGAGGAAGCTGAGAAGGTATTGAATGATTTCCATTCTAGGGCTTGTGGTGGTCATATGTCAGGGTTTGCCACTGCCCAAAAAATATTGCGCATTGGCTATTTCTCTCCCTCGATGCTCAAATATTGTATAACAGGGATTTAGAAGTGCCATAATTGCCAAGTTTACCATTGCAAGATGCGTGCACCTCCAACTCCTCTTCACCTAATCATAGTTTTTGGTCATATTTCCAAATGGGGGATCTATTTTGTTACATGTATGCCTCACTCGATGAGGGGGCATGGGTATATCATCCTAGCAGTAGATTATTTTACAAAATGGGTCGAGGCAATGCCTACATATAAGGATGATGGTGAAAATGAAACCATTTTCATATTCCACCATGTCATTTCCAAGTTTGGCGTTCCACAAGATATCATCACAGACCATGATATCCATTTTCGAAACTTTATGATGACCGAAATTTATATACAACTAGGCTTGTGCCATGAAAACTCTACCCCATATTATCCACAACTAAATGGCCAAGTAGAAGATGTTAACAAGGTTTTGACCACTATGATGAAACATATCATTGGAATTCATAAAATAAATTGGCATACTATGATTTTTTCAGCCTTGTGGGCATACTGTACCTCAACAAAAACATCAACCGACTTTACTCCCTTCCAACTTGTTTATGGTTTGGAGGTAGTTTTACTGATTGAATGTGAAATTTTGTCTTTGAAACTGGCCATTGAGTTTTTACCAACTACCTATGTAGAGGAGGAGAATTTTTTGTACTTAGCACGACTAAATGAGACTTTCCATGATGTTTCACTGGCTAGTGAGGCTCATAAGAAATGGGTTAAGGCACATTTTGACCGAAACGTGTATCCTTGTTCATACTTGGAAGGTGACCTAGTCTTGGTCTATGATCAAGCGCATGACAAACTAGGTTCTGGTAAATTTGAGCCCATGTGGCATGGTCCTTACATTGTGAAAGATGTACTATCTAAAGGGGCCAATGATCTAGTTGATTATGACACAATTTCTTTTGGAGAGCCCAGGAATGGTCTTTACCTAAAAAATATTATGCATGATTCATTTTTGTGAATATTTTTTACATTACTTGTATCATATTTTTATGGGTGTGTGCAGTAAGTTTAGCATTTTTTTTTTAACGTTTTTATGCTACTTCTCTTGCTTATCTTATGTTACACTTTTTGCAGATGTTGACGCTCCCTCAAACTTACATTGGCTTTTCTGATGGCGCTAGTCATAGTACTCGAAATCTGTATTCTGCAGTTTGGGATATTTATTCACCCACTGATGAGTTAGTCTCTATTCATGGGATATGCCTTGGTCAAACAATGAATAACATAGCAGAATATAGTGTAGTGATTGAACTAATATATGACATTATTTCATTTAGCATTCGTCGATTGGTCATTAGGTTAGATTTACAACTCATAATATTACATTTAAATAGTGTCTATGCAATGAGAAGTTAAACAATGCTAAGAATGTTTTTATGGGTTCGTCTCTTGGAAAAACAATTTGATTGCATTGAATATAAACATATTACAATAAATTTAAACACATTAACTAATGAATTGGAAAATGATGTGTTAAATAGAAATTTGCAACATTTGTAAACAAAAACGATATTCATCCACATATTGAACAAGATAAAATAAGATAACAAGTAGTGGTTTCTATTAGGTAAAAAGTCTGTAAAAAGTACGTTACAAAAATTTCATCCAAAGACACGAGGCCCCATGGCCTTTATTATCCGAACATGCTGATACCAAAAAATCAAAATATAACCCTAAAGACTAGAAACTAAGCATGATGGTGATCATGATAACATACTATAGTGCGTGCTATCTGTCATATAAGGTGGATGATCGGTCCTGAAACTCCTACTACATTCCTATGATACTAGAGAGGCAAATCATCAATCCCAGTATCTGGGATGTATAGAGCCAACCTCTCTAGGTTGTGCTCTAGCTCAGTCAAGGCCTCTATTACATCAGGGTTAGGCACCACAACAATGTTGGATGATCTCCCCGCCTATCAAAATTTCATATTCTTTCTAGTCTAATTTTCCCCACATCTGCATGACACATTCAGATGATTAGCTTTGGATTTCAAAAAGCAAACAAAAATTTTGAAAACATAAAAACAAACAAATTGAGAATTTTTTACCTAGGTCACCCTAATGCATCCCTGTTGGGAGTGGGATATCTGGGTCACCTTTGTAATTGATTCTTGCATATGGAAAGTCTTCGATCATGATGGTATGATGTTACATCAACCTAAATAACTCATGAATATGTTTCACTACCGGGTAATCACCTCCATGGCGTTCCATCAATGAAACCCACAAAAGCATATGAGGATCATGAGGTCCTCCTGCATCTGCTAGAACCTACTACAGGAAAAGGATGGGAATCCTCTCTAGAGAGAATGGAATCAGAATAAAACCACACCCAAAGTTATTGAACTTTCCTATTTTCGCTCTACTCACTTTTCATTTCATGTTGTAGCTACTCCTTCACGCCAATTGAATATATTGGGTTGTAAAAAATCCACAATGATCTACATATGAGATTTAGTAGCCAAGTGAAGTGTTACACTTCCACACAATATGGAAGCTGTAAAGGAAATGGTTCTCAAGGGAAGCTGCTCAATGGTTTTTTCATCAATTCTTCCATTCTTGAGTTGAGCCCCTTCAACCCAATGTTGCCTCAAATAAGTGGTAGTGGTTTCTCCACCTGGCCCGTTGCAATATAAATATATGTCCATCCCTCTGTGAGAAAGCCCAGTCAAAAGATAGATGCCAGCTGCATCTATAGCGAGGCACTAATCTCCTATCAGAAAACATTGATCTTGGACATCTCATTCCCTCACCATCCAAGTCATAATATCTAGCTGAGCTTTCATCCGTGGGATTTTACAAAATTTATATAGGCCACACTCTCCTAGGGCTTGCAATGTCGCTGGATCATTAGTAATTTCATCATCTTGGTTTTCATGCTCTCTCTCCCTCCACTCCATTATATCAAGTCAAAAATCCCGAAAACAACAATTGGGGAGGATTAAAAAACAATATGGGAGGTTTTGAAAAAAAATTGGGTGTATTTCTTATTTTTTCAAAAACCCTCGGCTCTTGTGTGACTGATTTTGGAAAAAAAAGTGCATTTGCATAGTTCTCATGAGAAAAACCATGCAAATCGTGGCTTTCTATGTGTCAAAAATAGTCAGGGTGCGCGGTCTCGATGAAGGGTAACCGTGCATCCCTGAGGGCGCATTTTAAAATAAAAAAACTCCTAAAAATATAAAATAATCTGTTAAACGAAAAATAAATCCAACAAAAGTGAAGACAATGAAGAGTTCACTTACCTGGAGAAGATGGTTCATGATTTCGTCCACCGGTTTGCTCAGAATCAACCTATGAAGTTTGTGGTAAAAAACCCTATTTTTTTCTCTCAATTGGTTAAAAAATCAAATGGTAAAAACGATTTTACTTTTTGAACTTTTATAGGTGTTAAGGCCATTAAAATATTATTTTTATGCCTTTGACCTTTAAAAATTCAAATTTTTGATGTTTTGCTATAATTTTCGAGCAGTTACAATAATATTTTGAGTTTAATGTGAATAACATAGGTTATGGCATAAAAATGGATCATTTAATGTTGAGTGAAGTTTTATCACTTTTTCGGGCTCTTGAAAATTATGAAAAAATGAAACCCTGGAGTTCTCTTTTAAGCCTTTTTCAGACTCTCTAAACATGAAAAAATTGCCGAGCACTGACTATTCAAACTCAAAAAAGTAAATGAACAATCATATATTAAATATAAGTTTACCCCTTTTTTGGACTGAACTAGACTATTTACGAAAAAGGCATACGTTCACTAATCATGGTCAATAGAGTTCTCTCTTGCATTAGTTTATCCTTTTTTGGGCTTGAGAGACTGAATTTACGAAAAATAACATTATGGATTTTACTTATGTTTTTCTCCTCACTTCTTAAAATTGAAAAACACCGAGCTTTACTTTATCTAGGCTCATTAAAAATTTACGTTGAAAGAGATGAATGAGTTTTATTTTCTTTTCTTTTAGAACTCTTTAAAAATGAAAATGACATCGAGTTATTCCTTCACTAGACTCAAAATCTAAAAATTGTAGGAATCATCAATCATGATGGGACCAAACCACTCCTTAATAATGTTCGTTAAAAATACTTCGGAGGAATCATCTGAAGGATGAGATTATAGGAAAAGAAAATTTTATCCTCCTCAAGCTTGAACACAAATAAAGAGGTACTTTCTAGTAATGGCAGGGGAAAATTGGGAACAAAATTTAATTTCTTATATTTCACAAAAGGCAATATGTCACTCTTGGACATGACATTCCATCAGATATGTGTCCAGGTTGGGAAATCCATTTGTCTCATAGTTAATCAAACCTCATTGAAAGTATTGAGCTTGTTTTGGGTATTACTATTGAGTCAAATGATGCGAAGTCAAATTTTCGTGTCACCGATATGTTCAAGAGAAGTCCAACCTCAATTAAAATTACCTTGCAATTTGTAGCCTTCAATCATGTCGACCATCCTTGATCCAGTACTAGCAAACTATTATTCAAAACTTGACATGAGTTTCGTGTCGTAGGCCATCCTGCGATGGATCACTTCCTATCGACTTCAAATCATTATCTAGGAAGTTGATCTAGAAACCCTCTTCAATACCTTGAGGCTTGCATGCCTTAATGGCAGGTTTCTTGCCTTCGATGACAAGTTCTCATCATTGACCTTCAATCGAACGATTCTATGAGTGTTTTACTTAAGGACATATTTTCACAATCTATAGATTGTACTGGGAGTACCTTAAGGACCATTGTCAATAATGGTGGTTTATCTTGCACTTGTTAATGGTTCAATTCATTGACTGGTAATCAAGTTGTTTCTACCATGTTAGACTTCAAGACATTTAATCACATGGTTATATTCATATTGTGGATTGATAGAGATGGAGATAAAGACCACGGATCTAGTTTCATCCATCCAGGTTGTGAGGAGATATGCATTCATGATTGTACAAATAAACTCATATCTAGTGGATGCATCCATACTGTGTCTACTGTTGACATGATTCTAAGTGTATTTCCCTACTAGTTCATCGATTTATGTTTAATCTGGATATGGAAATGCCTACCTCAGAGATGATTATATATTGCATTGTAACCCTTGATTGATTGTTGCAGGTATCCAACCATGGTCTTCGATCCAATCTTTGGCATGATAAATCACCTCAGTCCTTAAATATCTTTTCTGACTTCACAATTTAGGGGGCAATCTATTACACATCATTTTGTCACCATAGCAATTGACCATTAAAAATCGATCTTTCGCTATCCATCAATATGTTCCAAGAAAATAAAAATTATGAGTAATAAAGTACAAAACCTACTCTTTGGTTACCTGTGTGCTTTCCTAGATATTTCCTGCATATTCACAATTCTTACCATTGATGCCTGCATAGAATTGTGCTTTATCTTCTACTATAGACTGCACACATGACTCAACAAAAATGAAAAAGAAAAATTGAAGTCTAGAAGCTTTGTTGGGTGAATATATCCCAACTGAAAGCTTCAAGGTCATGCTTATTCGAGCCTAGCCCCTTTGATCATGGAGCTAATTCCCATTCTTCAAGGAACCCTAATCCCACCTTTAGTGGATCTCATCCTCGAGATATGAATCTGAAACTTCCTCCTCCTGGCCTACAAATAAACCAAAATCTAGAGGGTTGAAGGGGGTTACTGAAGGTAGAACTATATAGTTAAAATTAGGTCGGACCGCTTATCATCCAAGGGGAGGATTGTAGATCATTGGGAGGAGCTTCACTTCATCAAGGAAAAGATTATGAAACTCTTCTATATTTACGAGATTAAAATAAATGAGCTCTTTTTCCCATTGCATTGTTTAATGGAATTGGTGAATAATTTATGTTATTTATATTTTTCCATTGAAATGATGTTAGTTACTAGTCTCCTTGATCACTGCTTTGAGTTATTGAATCATTTATGCTACATATGCCTTTGATCCTTTGGTTACTATGTTTGTAGATCTATTTCAAGCATTGGGGAGATACATTGAAGCATAACAAAGATCTTCATCAAGTATTTCGTGAAAGGTATGGGTTTAATTTCTCTCCCTTCTACTTTATGATTCAAGTAAATATATATTGAGGAAAATATTAGCTTGATTGTCTGCTTCTCACTAGGTTTGATATAACAACTTTGCCTGTACAAAATCCTCGTCCACCTATTTGGGTTTGAACGACATCACTTGTTCAAGAAAATGGCAGTTTAGACCCCCCAAATACTTGAGTAGTACATCTAGGTTCTTTAGAGAGATATCCAACATTATAGGCATCCTCCTGAATTCCATTGTGTGCTCCTGCATGCTTTGGCCCGACTTTTCCCTGAAGTAACGCCATCGGATCCACTGGTCATCCACGTACCCGATGGGATAAAACTGTGACTTAATGAGGGTTTTGAAATCTTCCCACTTATTCACTGGAGGTTATCCCTCCAACCTTAGGGTTACCGTGTGCCTCTCCAACCAAGTGAATGCGTAGCCCTCCAATTTCAGTTGCACAAATGGAATTTTTTGTCCTTATTCAATATGATGGACACTGAAATAGAATTGTAGTTGCTGCAACCAATAATGCAGCTTCAAAGTGTCGATCTCGCCATGGTACGACTTGATATCAAATTTTTCTTCCATTTTAAACAGGGATTGTGATTGGTTCATGACACTCGAAATGGGTTGATATTTTTCAGGCTCTTTCTTTGACTGGTTCTCTGTGTCTCCTCGACCTTCTGATCCCAGTTATGATTTTTCCTCTGCATTCAAACCCCCATATTCTCCAAGTATTCACAACTTTCTATTCAAGGATGCCATAAGGAGGTTCACATTGCCATTGATATATGCGACTCATTGTTCCTGTTGCGTAAACCTCACCTCTGCAGGATCATGAGGTTTGTTTACATATTCGTCGCCCATGATTAGGGTTTTACTATTTTCAGCCTCACCAATATAGATCCCTGAAATCTCCACAAAATACCCAAAGAAACCCGACTCTGATACAAAATGATCTGTTAACAATCGTGGATATTACACTAGACAATTCATTACAATAGATCTGATAATAATATATTAAAATACTAAAATTTTACACTATGAAAATTTTATTAAAATTCTAAATTTGTAGTTTTAACTATAATTATTGTAGTCATGTGAATGAAAATTATGAAAAAAAGTAGAGAATAAAAAAATAATCTCTCACACACACATAAGACACAATATATGCTCTTTGAGAAACCATTTCGGGAGAAAAAACCAGCTGGAAGGTGAGGCCACTTCACTCTCTTTCTCTATTTGGAAATATGGTTACAGGTACAAAAAAGTAATGGC
Organism: Pinus albicaulis; assembly: GCA_034641835.2. Taxonomy (NCBI): domain Eukaryota; kingdom Viridiplantae; phylum Streptophyta; class Pinopsida; order Pinales; family Pinaceae; genus Pinus; species Pinus albicaulis. The sequence continues at coordinate 335,862,525 of CM076584.1, forward strand.
TGTGGCTTGTGGGCTACTACAGTGAAAAAATCTTCTTTGTGTGCTCTACCTCCTATCTCTCCTGGCTATCTTTTCTTAGCTATGGAACAAAATTCTCTCGAAATAATGGAATGCCTCTTCCTCCTAGTGGTTAATTTTGACTACATCAACTATTAACTAGAGTTACAATATAGACTCTTCTATAGTATTTTACATCATAATCACGTGGCTAGCCCCTTTTCCATGAATAATGGGGGCTTACGCGACATAACGTTTGCATACCGAATCTGATTGACACGCTTCTTGCACAGTTGGAAAGATCTTTATGTGTAGAACAACATGAAGCAGTACATCATCATTATAGCACTAGATTTTTACCCCAAAAAACATTGTTTTATGCCTCAAAATTCTCTTGGAAGGTTTCAAACCTCGTTTTTCCAAATTGGGTCCTGCTGGTAAAAATGGTCCCATGAGATGATTCCTCCAATTTTTTCACTTTGAATGCATCGATATGGATGAAAAAAAATATAATGACCCAATCTATATCACATAAGTACTTCTAATTTTCGTAATAAAATACATCTCTGTAGAACTCAAATTATTCTTTCATTCTTTGTTTTATGGTGATGTGGATAACATTATAGATTTACAATAACTATATCCAAGTCTATTCATACGTTGATAACATGTTTATTTCCTTAGTTTGGTGGAAAATTTATTAGTAGAGCCTAGAATACAACCTAGAATACATATTTATGTTTTTCAACAATTTCTTGTATATCTAGTTTCTATGAACAATAAGCTCATCTAAAACAACCTCCATATGTCAATGCTAGGATACATATATACATATATGAGTTATATTATAGATTATTTTCCCCATTTGATGTAACAAAATGATTTTGATTGAAGGTAGTTAGAAGCCATACAAATTTTTTTCCAAAGAAAAAATCACATTTTATGTTCAAGGGTGAATAAATTAATATAAAACATAATCTTCATGCACCCACACATAAAATACAATAAAAAATGATTAACCAATAACTTAATAGGTCAAAAAATATTTTTCCACTATCTATATGCCCACCATTTTTCTTCCTACACTTTAGAAACTGCTAAGCACATCAAATGTTTAGTCATAATCACAATATTTCAAAGAAATTATAAAACAATTGAAAGTGCCAAAAATAAATAATCTTTAACAACAAAATCAATTTTTTTTTCAAAACTCATGATTATCTAAGTACTTATCTACTAAAATAAGTCCAGTTTCAATTGAGGTTCCACTAAAAACTTCTTTCGATAACAGAAACCTAGTATTCTATATCAAGCCATGAAACCTGAGTAAAAGTGACCGATTAAAACTATGCTTTATTCTCTTTTAATTGTATCCAAAGGTTGAAGAGTAATATCTTGAATCTATTGATACTCATTCATCCACTTAATCATGGGTATCGAATCACCATAAATTTGCAACCTATTTAACGATTTTCACTTTCCAACATCATCAATTATCTAATATCCATAAACTTAGGATAATTATAAGATCCAATGCCCAAGCATGCCTTAAACTTATAGTAGTGCCTCTCCTCTTGAAATAAAAGGCCCCCTTGGACTATCTTTATGATCATTTCCTTAACATAACCCATCATATAAACCCTAGGGTAATGAATTATTAACCTAAAAAATTCCTAGCTATTGAGTAATTTGTCTTTTTAGAATTCTCGTTTGTAACTTAAAATATAACAATAATTTGGGTATAAAGTTGAAATGAAGGGATGATTAAATTATCAAGAAAAAGTGCATTACGAGCTAGTAATATGCCCCAAAATATAAGTGTTGGAATGAATCTAATCTCCTTTAGCTCTCGCCTTTGGAACTGGATATGTATGCAATGTTCTATGATGTACTATCACCATATGTATTTTTAATCTCCAACCATAACTAACAAGTAAAAGGACATAATGTGGCCAAATGTGGGAAGGATTCTTCATATTTTTTTACATAAAATAAAATAACTAAGCCCATATACCTATATCTCCTAAAGTAGTTCATAATTAAATACTCTATTTCTCAAAGATAGGCACGAGGAGATCTTATCTTTGAGAGTTTATACCACCACTACTTTGAGTCTCACATGTCCTCAAAATATAAAACAATATAACCTAGTCTAGTTGTATAGTCTCCCACAACCTTATTCATTAACTAACCCAAACAATCCACTTCCTCCTTAATATGAATATGGCTCTTTTTCAACTCATCCAAATATGAATTCCATAAAGTTAAAAAATCTCCATGAAACCCCAATGTTCTAGCTAGCAATAATCCGTAATGCCACATATCTAGATAATCCTAATAGTTTCTTTAAGGTAAATAAACCTTGATCATGTAAAAGATGAATCATTGCCTTTAGAAGAAGGATACCATTCCGATAACTTGATATTGTATTAGCTCCAATAAAAATAAGATTTCAATTATCAAGCTTCTAGGATAAAAATTACTAATAACAAGGAAGGCTAAAATAATGGCTTTCTAGTTATTAGAGACATCTTTAGTGATATTTTTATCACTCCTAATTTAGTCCAAGAGTGGTATTAGAATAAGGAACTTTTGCATAATTAATAATTTCCATAGATTTTCTCTATTGATAAGATTCCAAATACTTTCACCAATTAGAGCATTTCCAAACAAATGAATATGTTTAAGGCCTTACTCCCATTCACTCTTTAGTTGAGGAAGGGTTTTCCATTTAACAAATTGATAATCTCCTTGATCCAAGTTCCCTTTCAAGAGGAAATTAAAATAATATTTCCTTCTCTTCTGAAGAACCCCTTTGGAAATATGCATTACAAAGTGAAAGTACACAAGAATTGTCTCCACTACAACCTTAGTTAGAGTCAATCTACCACCTCAATAGAACCACTTTTATTTGTTTTTCCTTCCATGAAAAATATGTTTATATTTCGTATGAGGAATATAAATTTTTTGGTCCTCTAGGGACTACTTAAACTATCGAACTCGAAGCCATTATAAGAAACATTCATTATGAGCTCAACATGTCACAAATTCAACCTAGGTGGGGAGGATAACAACATTCTCCCAACCACTCGAGATAAGCCCAATTTACTATCCCAAGACAACCACTTATTACACCAAAAGTATATTTTTCTTTCAATTTTTCCAATAATCCAATGCCATTCATGTTTTTTATAAATATTTCATTTCAGAATAAAGGCCAAATATTTAAGGCCAACATCTAAATCCAAATTATGTATAAAAACAATTTCCTCATAAAATTTTATATTAAAACTATTCATTCCAATACAATTTATATATCGTATTATACCATTTAAATTTAATTTAAAAAACAATAATTTGTTATATAAATATATAACATCTATGGCCACATAACTTTTAAAAAGTATTAAAAAACGTCCTAGAAATATAGTATAATAACTTAATTTTAAAATTGATTTTTATTATTATTTACAGTTAAATCTAGATATAAAGTAAAGTAAATCTACGCCTTTTGTCCACTTCTCATCAAATTTATAACATTCCTTTTCGTTTTCCTTCATGGTATCTAAATTGTGTTGCTTATTCTCCTCATGATAATATAGAGGAATATATTTCCATTATTCTTATCTGTCATGGCGCGACTTCAAACAACTGGTGTGTTGGTTGTATAATGAGATTGCTAAATTCAAAACTTTGGTGGAATAAGATTGCGACGTGGGAAAATTTATGCAGGCGTGGCTTATGTGGACTCTACGTGGTATGTATTGTGTGCCTCTACCGATGATGACGTGGTTCATTTTTTTGACATTGCCATCTAGTTGGGTGTTCTAGATATTCTTAAGATGTTGGCAACTTGGTAACTATATCCATTGACGTTTGTTTACGAAATTGCTACATTGAACACAAAGACTGGTGTTCCTTTTATTTATTTCTTGGCGAATATGGAACCTCCAAAATTCCCGTATTTTGAGGGAAAAAGCTAGGATATTCGGTAGTGTTGTTTTTCCGTCACAACTTTCTTCAATGAATATGGCTCTATGACAATTCGAAATCATGAGAGACATTTCCAACTCATTAACATATGGGACAATTTCCCTGTGGATTTTTTTTTGATGGGAGGCCAACCATGCGAAATGTGAGTGCGGGGTATATATTGTTATCCATTTTAAATTATATTTTCATTTTTTTTTGGAATTGTGGTTAGGGTAGAAACGTTTGTGCAAAGGTTATTGCTCTTTGGGGAGTTTTATTTTTTGCAATATAGCTATTCATTGACAAATTGGTGGTATTGAGAGATTCAAAGGTGGATATGGACTATATTCAGGGTTGTATTAGTTTTGGGCCCAACAAGTTCATAAATTGGATACAACATATCAAAGAGATTTAAGGGGATTTTTTAGAATTGACTTGTTCCCACATATATCATGAGAAAAATATTGTTGCTAATGAGTTATCCAAAAAAGGGCTACTCCAACAATTGGGAAGTATATTTACACTACTTTTACCAAGGGCAGGAAGAGGGACTTTTGGTATATTTTCATCAATTAGGGAAAATTAGATGTACTTGAAGTACCTATTTTATTAAATTTTTCTTTTGTTTACTTTGATTTTCGCCGAAACATATTTTTGTTAATTGGCCAAAATATGTGGTACTATTCAATGTTTATAGCATGTAGCAGGGCTAAAGGTATTTTGAGCTACAACAATAAATAGGGCATTGGTTATATTATGTTTTTGTAGTTGGAATGATGCTCATATATAGACATTTTATTCCCAGATTTGAGATAGGACTTTTCGTTGGAAACAAGCAATAATGAACATGGATGTAAATAAAGCCCGTTGGATATTTTTATTATATGTAATTTTTTTTATTAATAGAAAATAATTAGTTTTTCTTCTCCTAAAAATATATATATATTAACAAGGGTAATATAAGTTTGTTTTTCTTCTTTTTGTAAATGTTATGAAACTAACTCACAAAATAGAAGAAAATATAGATGATGTTGGGTCACAAAGATGTTGGGTTATGACTTTGAAACCATCTACAAAAAAGGGAAGCTAAATGTTGTTGCAGATGCACTCTCAAGAAAGGATGAGGATGTGGAAGCATTTCTTTTTTCCATTTTTGTTATCTAACCAGATTAGATAATCAAAGCAAGGGACGAGTGGAAGAATGACGAAGAAGTGTGGACACTCATTCAAAAGTTGTAGCAAGATGCCAGCACATCTGATACATTTAGCTGGAAAAATGACTCAATATGGTACAAATATCACTTATATATTTTTAAGAATTCATAACTAAAAAAAAATATTATTTTGGAATTGAACACCTCTCCCTTAGGAGGACACTCAGGATTTTTAAAAACTTACCATAGGGTCAAGAAATATTTTTTTTTGGGATGACCTTAAATCTGATATTCAAAAGTTTGTGGTTGAATGTTTGGTATTCCAACAAAATAAAGTTGAGACAATTATGACCCCGAGTTTTCTACAACCTTTATCCATTCAAAGTCAACGTTGGAAGGAGATTTCAATGGATTTTATCACATGTTTACCCAAATCCGAAGGAAAGACTGTCATCACGGTGGTAGTTGATAAAATTACCAAGTATGCACACTTTTGTGCATTATATCATCCATTTAAATACAATAAAGTTTCTACTGCATTTATGGAAACAATTCAAAATCTACATGGAAACCCAAAGGTTATTGTAAGCGACAGAGACCCGATTTTCACTGGAATTTTTTGGAGGAAATTATTTTCTTGTCTGGTCACTCAACTAGCTCATATCTCATCTTATCATCCTCAATCTGATGGGAAAACTGAGATAGTGAACAAATGTTTGGAAGGATATCTTCGTTGCTTCGTATCTGATAAACAAACACAATGGGTCAAGTGGTTACCTCTGGCTGAATGGTGGTATAACACTTCCTTCCAGACTGCAGAAAAAATGACCTCATTTATGGCACTCTATGGATATCATCCACCGTCCATCATATCATATTTAAGAGAAAATTCAAAGGTTCAGTGGAATATCAAATTGAGCATCAACAACAAGTTCTCAAACTCCTAAAGGATAACCTAAATTTGGGGCAGAATCGAATGAAACAACAAGCAGACCAACATCGCAGAGAAAGAATTTTTGATGTAGGTGAATTGGTATTTTTATGACTACAACCATACAAAAAAATGTCCCTCAAGCAAGCTAATAAGGATAATAAATTATCGCAAAAGTACTATGGTCCTTACAAGGTGTTGCAAAATATTGATACTATGGCATACAAATTGGAGCTTCCGACATCTTTCCGAGTGCACCCAGTTTTCAATGTTTCATGCTTAAAGAAGGTTATAGGTGACAAACTCCCAGTTTAAATAATATTTATAGAATTTGACAAGGAGAAAATTAATATTGGAATTTGAAGCAGTCACAGAAACAAGAACTCAACAGCTACGAAATCGATCAATTTCATAGTATCTCATCAAGTGGAAGAGCTTACCCATTGAAGATTCCATATGGGAGGATGAGAATTTTATATAGAAGAATCTATAACTACTAAAGATTTTAGGACAACACTTTTTTGAAGGAGAGGGGAATGTTAGGTCCTTGTAATACTAGTGTATCCCTTTATTTTTATTGTTAGTGTAGCCCCCTTATTGTTATTGTTGTGCCCATGTAGTCCCCATAGTGTTATCACTGTGCCCCATAGAAGCCCACTATTGTTATTGTTGTGCCCTTACATTATTATTGTTATGTAGGCTCTGATTATATTGGGACCCCTTATAATCCTATATATAGAAAGTATGTTTTTATCATTTGAATCATCCAAGAATTGTTCATTTATGTAATGTAAAGGAGGTTTCCCCCTTGAAGAGGCTGATTTCTAAGTTGTTGATCTATATTTTCTTCTATTTTGTGAGATGGTTTCATAACATTCTAATTGGAATGATGCTCATATCTAGACATTTTATTCCCTCAATGTGCTCCATCAATGAACCCTTTTGTTTGAGATTTATCAAATGGAAAATACTAGTGTAGCCCCTTATTGTTATTAATGTATCCATATTATTGTTATTGTTGTGCCCATTTAGTCTCCATATTGTTATTATTGTGCCCATGTGGTCCCCATATTGTTATATTGTGGCCGTTAGACTCCTATATATAGAAGGTAAGTTTTTTCATTTGTATCATCCAAGAAATTTTCATTTATGTTGTGTAAAGGAGGTTTCCCCCTCAAAGAGGATGAGTTCTAAGTCATTGATATATGTTTTCTTATATTTTGTGAGTTGGTTTCATAACATTTGATTTCTTCTATTGTGTATTTTTCTAGTTGGAATGATGCTCATATATAGACATTTTATTCCTAGATTTGAGATGGACTTTTTCATTGGAAACATGCAATGGTAAACATGGATGTAAACAAAACATGTGTAATATTTTTATTGTATGTAATTTTTTTATTAATAGAAAATTATTAGTTTTTCTTCTCCTGAAAAAATATATATTTTAACACAGGGATATAAATTTGTTTTTCTTCTATGTTAGGTCCCTATAATAATAGTATATCCCCTTATTTTTATTATTAGTGTAGCCCCCTTATTGTTATTGTTGTGCCCATGTAGTCCCCATAGTGTTATCATTGTGCCCCATAGAAGCCCACTATTATTATTGTTGTGCCCTTAAATTATTATTGTTATGTAGGCTTTGATTATATTGGGACCCCTTAGAATCCTATATATACAAAGTAGGTTTTTATCATTTGAATCATACAAAACTTGTTCATGTATGTAATGTAAAAGAGTATTCCCCCTCAAAGAGGCTGATTTTTAAGTCATTGATATATCGTTTCTTCTATTTTGTGAGCTGGTTTCATAACATTTGTATAAAAGCTTGAGATTCTAGGGTTTCGCTTCTTCAAACATTCCATCTTGGAATTTTCGCTATAATTTTTTTTTCTACGAGGCTCCAGAAGCTGAAATTGTTACGACATGGATCCAAAATCTTGATGAATTTCGTGTAAAATTTTCAGCCCTTGGTTCACAATATTTTCAAAGATATGATTTGTGGAATTTATGGTTTTTGCAGGCTCCCAAATTTCATCTCAAAAGGGTAACCGAGGGAAATAGTCATAACTTTCATTTCAAGAATCATATTGGAATTATGTAAAAATTAGTTGAAAGCTCACAGAATTTGTTTTATTTTGTATCAATTTAATGGCTGAAAATAAAAATAGTGACATGTGGCATGCCGTATAATTTTTCTCTACTCAACCAGTCCATAATTAGGTCATTGTGGGAGATCAGACTTAACTTTGTCTTGAAGAATCCAAATTAGGTCTAACCTGTGGAATTGGAAAGAAGACTTAGAGGGCTACTACAGGACAAAAGTTAAAATCTTGGGGATCCAAAATCATAGAGATACACCAGTTTCATCGAGCTCCTTAAAAGCAATAAAAAAGTGTGTGTGCTTTTTTATTTTTTATTTTGCTAAATTGTATAACTTTTGTTTAAAAAAATAAGTTTAAAGTGATTCCAAAGGGAATATTGAAGCATTGATATCAGTATTGGGTTCTATAATTCCTCCCAAAAATAATTCCACACCCATTAAGCCCTCAGAAAGCTCTACTATGATGCATGAAGAGGAAGACGTGCAACATGATATATCAAAATTACTAGACCAAGTCCAACAAATTTCGCTCTCACAAAAAGTAACCAAAAAGGAAATGGAAGCTAAGATGGATGGTTTGAAGAATGGAATGGATGGCATGGAAGCTAAGATTGACGATATAGAAGAAAAACTGAAAGGAAACACGGAAGACATGAAGAATGGTCTAAAAGAAGACATGGATGGTTTGAAGGAAGGTTTGACAAATTTGGTACAATAAATGATTCCTAATGGTGAAAGGGCAGTAGATGAAACTAATGATGAGAAAAAAATAAATGTTAATCATGATTTCATAGACTATAGTGTGGGATTTAAGACCCACCATATTCTAAAGATCAACATGAGGAAGTTTTTTAGAAATGATCCAATAGCATGGATACTATAAATAGAGCAATACTTTAAGCTCCATAATGTGCAACACACACAAGAGGTAGACGTTACAACTTTATATTTAGAACAAAATCAGTTTTTATGGTATTTATGACTTTGTTCTCGTAAACCACTTGTCACTTTGTCAATTTTTATGGAGGAAATGATAACACATTATGAAAATACAAATAGCAACACCTTATTTAGCCAATTGATAAATCTCAAACAGAAGGGTTCAAGGATGGAGCACATTAAGGACTTCCAAAAATTGAATATAAGGGTAAATAATATTCTAGAGGAACAAATAATTTATTTCTTCTTAGGTACTTTAAAGGATAACGTCCAACATGAGGTTCGCCTTTGGGAACCTGATTCATTGGAAAAGGCACTCAGGGTGGCAAGAAAAGTTGAAAGAAAAATTATGACAATAAGGAAGTCTACCAATAAAAACTATAAAGATGGAAAAGTTACTGCTCTTAGCCATCTAAAACATACAATAATTAAACCACAAAAATTGGAGGAAAAAAGAGCTAAAGGGCTTTGTTATAGTTGTGATAGAAAAATACACTAAATGTGGTTAGGGTACCTGAGCTAACCTTGTCTTGAAGAATCCAGATTAGGTCTAACCCGTGGAATTGGAAAGAAGAATTAGAGGGATACTACAGGACAAAAGTTAAAATCTTGGGGATCCAAAATCATAGAGATACACCAGTTTCATCGAGCTCCTTAAAAGCAAGAAAAAAGTGTGTGTGCTTTTTTACTTTTTATTTTGCTAAATTGTATAACTTTTGTTTAAAAAAATAAGTTTAAAGTGATTCCAAAGGGAATATTGAAGCATTGATATCAGTATTGGGTTCTATAATTCCTCCCAAAAATAATTCCACACTCATTAAGCCCTCAGAAAGCTCTACTATGATGCATGAAGAGGAAGAAGTGCAACATGCTATATCAAAATTACTAGACCAAGTCCAACAAATTTCGCTCTCACAAAAAGTAACCAAAAAGGAAATGGAAGCTAAGATGGATGGTTTGAAGAATGGAATGGATGGCATGGAAGCTAAGATCGACGGTATAGAAGAAAAACCAAAAGGAAACATGGAAGACATGAAGAATGGTCTAAAAGAAGACATGGATGGTTTGAAGGAAGGTTTGACAAATTTGGTACAATAAATGATTCGGCGGAAGGGGCAGTAGATGAAACTAATGACGAGAAAAAAATAAATGTTAATCATGATTTCATAGACTCTAGTGTGGGATTTAAGACCCACCATATTCTAAAGATCAACGTGAGGAATTTTTAATGGAAATGATCCGATAACATGGATACTATAAATAGAGCAATACTTTAAGCTCCATAATGTGCAACACACACAAAAGGTAGACATTACAACTTTATATTTAGAACAAAATCAGTTTGTATGGTATCAATGATTTTGTTCTCGTAAACCAATTGTCACTTTGTCAATTTTTATGGAGGAAATGATAACAAATTATGAAAATACAAATAGCAACACCTTATTTAGCCAATTGATAAATCTCAAACAAAAGGGTTCAAGGATGGAGCACATTGAGGACTTCCAAAAATTGAATATAAGGGTAAATAATATTCTAGAGGAACATAGGATTTATTTCTTCTTAGGGACTTTAAAGGATAACATCCAACATGAGGTTCGCCTTTGGGAACCTGATTCATTGGAAAAGGCACTTAGGGTGGTAAGAAAAGTTGAAAGAAAAATTATGACAACAAGGAAGTCTACCAATAACAACTATAAAGATGGAAAAGTTACTGCTCTTAGCCATCTAAAACATACAATATTTAAACCACAAAAATTGGAGGAAAAAAGAGCTAAAGGGCTTTGTTATAGTTGTGATAGAAAAATACACTAAATGTCATAAGTGCGTTGAGAAGAAATTATTTTACATAGATTGTGAAGAGGAGGAAGAAAAGGAACAATAAACATCAAAAGAGGAGAATATACACTAGGAACCAACCCCATATAAGGAAGAAATGAATCCAACCATACCTTGTAATGCATTGGCAGGAATTTCCACTCCTCAAACTCTCAAGATAGAATGGTATATCAAGAAAAAAAAGGTAATAGTGCTGATTGATTCAAGTAGTACACATAATTTTCTTCATTTTAATATAGTCAAGAATTGAATTTCTTCCTATATCAAACACTAGAATGTCAAGTGATGGTTGCAAATGCAGGAACTATAAATTTCTCTAGAAAGTGCCACAATATCAAGTTAACCATGGGGGAATATGTATTGAATAGTCGAATTCTTTCTATTCGAATGGGTGGTGTTGGTGTTATACTAGGAGTGCAATGGTTACAATATTTGGGGACTATAGATTTTAATTTTTGAGGTCTTTTCTTGATTTCTTTTTGGGAAGGAAAGGAAGTTAAATTACGAGTTATCTCAGGGAAACTGGGAAGGACAATCAACTCTAATGTCATGACAAAGCTTTTGAATAAATAACAACAAGGCGTAATTGCACAATTATGCTCACTACAGTTTCAAACATCAAAATCATCTATTTATCGAGATCTCCAAAAGGTCTTGGACAATCATTCCAAGGTGTTTGATACTCCCAAACGCCTCCCACCTATTCATGATCATGATCATGCTATTCATAAGATTCTAGGAAGTTTTCCTCCAAACAATAGGCCTTATAGATATCCCTATGCCCAAAAGAGTGAAATTGAGCGTATGATTATATAAATGCTATAGGCTGGTATAATTCAACCTAGTCAAAGTTCTTTCTTTGCTCCAGTAGTATTGGTGCACAAGAAGGATGGATCATGGCACATATGTCTAGATTATAGGGAGCTCAAAAGGCTCATTATTAATGATAAATTTCTCATTCCAGTCATTGATTAATTATTAGATGAATTACATGGAGAAATTTACTTCACGAAGTTGGATCTTCGTTAAGGTTATCATCAAATTAGAATGAAGACTAAAGACATTCTGAAAACAACATTTATAACTCATGAGGGTCATTATGAATTTTTTATCATGATTTTTGGCCTTACCAATGCACCTTATACATTTCAAGGGTTGATGAATTCCATTTTCAAACCCTTCCTTATAAATTTTGTGTTAGTATTTTCTGATGATATAATAATCTACAAAAAGTCTTGGAAGGATCATGTTCAACATATTTATAGGGTTATCAAACTTTTGGAAGAGAAACAATTATATGCAAAAACTCCTAATGTTTCTTTGGAGTATAAGAGGTGGAATATCTGGGTCATATTGTATCTCATGAGGGTGTTAAGGTAGACCCTAACAAAATTAAAGCCATTAAGGAATTGAAAATCCCCACAACCCTAAAGCATCCACGAGGATTTATTGGGTTAACAAGGTATTATTGCAAGTTTATTAAGAATTATGTGATAATAGCAACACCTCTAACAACATTATTGAAGAAAGATGCATTTTCCTGGACTCTAGAAGCAACTAATGCCTTTGAACATCTTAAAGAGGAAATGTGCCAAGCACCTGTCTTAGCTACGCCAAACTTCACAAAAACCTTTATTGTGGAATGTGATGCCTCAGGAAATGAATTTGGTGTTGTTTTAATGCAAGAAGGAAGACCCATTGCTTTTGAAAGTCGTCCAATCAAAGGAAAGTATTTACAGGAATCTATTTATGAGAAGGAAATGTTGGCAGTACTACATGCACTAAAAAATTGGCGACCTTACCAAATGGGAAGACACTTTAAGCTAAAAACAGATCATGATAGTCTTAAATAATTTTTGGAACAAATACTAGTTTCAAAAGAACAATAAAAATGGGTCACAAATATGTTGGGCTATGAATTTGAAATCATATACAAAAAAGGGAAGCTAAATGTTATTTCAGATGCACTCTCAAGAAAGGATGAGGACGTGGAATAATTGATTTGTTCCATTTCTATTATCCAACCAGATTGGATAACCAAATCAAGGGAGGATTAGAAGAATGACGAAGAAGTGTGGACACATTCAAAAGTTGCAGTAAGATCCGAGTATATCTGATACATTTACCTGGAAAAATGATTCATTATGGTACAAATATCGCTTATATATTTGTAAGAATTCCCAACTAAAACAAAATATTCTTTGGGAATTGTACACCTCTCCCTTAGGAGGGCACTCGGGATTTTTAAAAACTTACCACAGGGTCAAGAAATAATTTTTTTGGATGGCCTTAAATTTGATATTCAAAAGTTTGTGGCTGAATGTTTGGTCTGCCAACAGAATAAAGTTGAGACAATTAAGACCCCATGTCTGCTACAACCTTTATCCATTCCAAGTCAACATTGGGAGGAGATTTCAATGGATTTTATCACATGTTTACCTAGGTCCAAATGTATTTTATCACAGGTTTTAATGTATTTTATCACAGGTTTACCTAAGTCCAAAGGAAAGAGTGTTATCATGGTGGTAGTTTATAGACTTACCAAGTACGCACACTTTTGTGCATTATCTCATCCATTTAAATCTAGTAAAGTTCCTACTGCATTTATGGAAACAATTAAGAAGCTACATGGAAACCAAAAGATTATTGTAAGCCACATAGATCCCATTTTCACTAGAAATTTTTAGATGAAATTATTTTCTTTTCTGGGTACTCAACTAGCTCATATCTCATATTGTCATCCTCAATCTGATGGGAAAGCTGAGATAGTGAACACATGTTTGGAAAGATATCTTAGTTGCCTTATATCTGATAAAAAAACACGATGGGTCAAGTGGTTACCTCTGGTTGAATGATGGTATAACACTTCCTTCCATACTGCAACAAAAATGACCCCATTTATGGCACTCTTTGGATATCATACACCATCCATCACATCATATTTAAGACAAAATTCTAAGGTTCAAGTAGTGGAAGATCACATTGAGCATCAACAACAAGTTCTCCAACTCCTAAAGGATAGCCTAACTTTGGCGCAAAATCGAATGAAACAACAGGCATATCAACATCGTAACGAAATAAGTTTTGATTTAGGCGACTGGGTATTTTTACGACTACAACCATACAAAAAAAATGTCCCTCAAGCAAGCTAAGAAGAATAATAAATTATTGCCAAAGTACTATGGTCCTTACAAGGTGTTGAAAAATATTGGTACGTTGAAAAATATTGGTACTATGACATACAAATTGGAGATTCCAACATCTTCCCGAGTGCACCCAGTTTTCCATGTTTTATGCTTAAATAAGGTTTAGGTGACAAACTACCTGTAAAAACAATATTTCTAGAAATTGACGAGGAAGGAAAAATGATATTGGGACCTAAATCAGTGACAAAAACAACAACTCGACAACCACAAAATCGATCAATTTCAGAGTATCTCATCAAGTGGAAGAACTTACCCATTGAAGATTCCACACAGGAGGATGAGAATTTTATACAGAAGAATCTAGAACTACTCAAGAGTTGAGGACAACACTTTTTTGAAGGAGAGGGGCATGTTAGGCCCCTATAATACTAGTGTATCCCCTTACTGTTATTGTTAGTGTAGCCCCCTTATTGTTATTGTTGTGCCCATGTAGTCTCCATAGTGTTATCATTGTGCCCCATAGAAGCCCACTATTGTTATTGTTGTGTCCTTACATTATTATTTTTATGTAAGCTATGATTATATTGGGACCCCTTAGACTCCTATATATAGAAAGTAAGTTTTTATCATTTGAATCATCCAAGAATTATTCATTTATGTAATGTAAATGAGGTTTCCCCCTCAAAAAGACTGATTTCTAAGTCGTTGATCTATCTTTTTTTCTATTTTGTGAGCTAGTTTCATAACATTCTAGTTAGAATGATGCTCATGTATATACATTTTATTCTGAGATTTGAGATGGACCTTTTCCTTTGAAACAAGTAATGGTGTACATAAATGTAAACAAATTCTTTGGAATGTTTTTATTATATATAAACCTTTTTTTGGTAATAGAAAATAATTAGTTTTTCCTCTCTTAAAAAATATATATTTTAACATAGGAATATAAATTTGTTTTTCTTCATTTTGTAAATGGAAAGTTTGATGTTTGTTTGAAAAAATTAAATTATTAAGCTAAAGGATACTTGCATGAATTTGCAAGCCTTTTTTATGTTTT
Source organism: Pinus albicaulis (assembly GCA_034641835.2). Classification (NCBI taxonomy): domain Eukaryota; kingdom Viridiplantae; phylum Streptophyta; class Pinopsida; order Pinales; family Pinaceae; genus Pinus; species Pinus albicaulis. The sequence goes on from CM076584.1 coordinate 335,877,667, forward strand.
TTATTTTCCAATAAACTTAATATTGCGTTGTGTTTTGATGGTAATTTTTAATGATATACGTTTCAATTAATTAATTTGGAAATAGTTTTACACAAGTAATCTGTACTTTCTCACACACACATATATATATATATATATATATATATATATATATATATATATATATATATATATATATATATAAAAGTTTTGTAAAAACGTTTTTTCTCTTCTGATTCTAAAATTCCCTTTAATGGATCCCAACTTATGTGAAATTTTGATATATTGATTATCTATACCCCATCTACTAATGGTATACAAGTCCTTTCATATTCATTGATGTGTTTTTTTAATCATTGTCTTGAATGTAGTATAATTTGAAGTATCTTTCAACGCGATAAATTTAGATAGTGTGTTTGTGGGTATTCACTATGTTAAATTTTGTTATTTTAAAATTGTATTTTAATTAGATGTTTAAGATCTTAGAATTGTGTTGGGTTTTCAGGGTAAACTAAAATAGGTTGGAGAATTTGGAGACTATAATATGAATTAGTTTGAACTACCAATTTTGGTAAGATGGTTATTGTATTATTGATTTCATTATTAAGAACACGTCTTAAATTTTATATAATATAATATAATTGTAATTATAATTATAAATTATGGACCGTCTTAAAAAAAATTCAATTTACATAGACTCATATTATTCCTAAATTTATAAAGTTATGTATAATATTTTTATATTTAAATTTAACATATTAGTAATAATTGAGTTGAATAAAATGGTTAATAATCATTTTTCTTATTTATCTCCTATAAATTTAGTAAATATTACATTTTAAAATTAATATAAATAATCATAAAATTAATTAATTAATTATTTATTTAGTATAAAATAATTAAAATTTATAACATAAATTTAAAACTGGGTTTAGGGTATGTTCTTAAATTGTTGATGCTTGGGTAAGAGCTCCTTTTCCTCAAAATGTAAGGAAATACCTTAACGGCCCAAGACCTAGAGGCATCTAGTAGGGGTGAAAACTTGCCCCCTTACAGACTACCAACCGATAATTATAGGTGGTGCGGTTTTCCTTAAATAAAGGTGATAAATTAACCTATATTTATGAATAGTAGCTAATAATAATTATCCCTATAACTATTTTAAAAACTAGGTTATGATATATTTTACCACCATTTTAAAAATATTTTTTAAATATAACTAATTTTTAGCGTTGATATAACCAAAATTGACTCCAAATTGTGACTTTTTTAATACCACATGTAACCGATTGCATAAATAGTGGGTACTAATTATACATTCAATATTGAATATTTGAAAGTGGATGATTATGTGCTACTTACATGACCTTATAAATATGTTATGGTAGATTAATCCATACCTTTCAAACGAAATGCCTAATGAAGATCCTCGTTATGATTTGATGCAACTCCTCAATGCTTAGAAACCAGACCTGCAAACATAGTAACAACAAAATATCAAAGGCATACAAAGGATAAATGATTCAATACAACTCATACTAGCGATCAAGGAAACTAGTACCTAATATCATTATCAATGGAAAAATGGAAGACAATACACAATACATCAATTCTATTGAACAATGCAGTGGGAAGAAAAAATCTCTTCAACCTAAGTCTTGATGAAGTATGAATCCTTGCAATGAACTCCAATCTTCTCCTTGGATAACAAAGCCTTCTAGCGTTAGTTAAAAAACATAATTTTACATTTAGTATTTTCCCTTAACCCTCTGGTATGTGTTTGATTTATAAGCCAAGACAAGGAGGTTTGAGATCCTCAAATGGTGGGATTAGGATTCCATAAAGAATGGGAATTAGCTCCATGAACAGAGGGATCATGCTTGAATAAAAATAACTTCAAAGTTTTCAGTTGGGAAATATTTTCCCAACAAAGCTTCTATATTTACATTTTTTTTATTTTGTTAATCCATGTGCACAGTTTATACTGGAAGACACAATGCACTTTCGTGTTGGCTTTAATGGTCAAATTTATGTATGCGAAAATTTTGGCTAAGAAAATGCGTTGGTGAATAAAAGTAGGTTTTTAGACCATGAAATCAAGAATTCTCATTCTCATTAGGATTGTTTAGCTTCTAGCCTTATAAGGGAATTATTTGAAACACATTGATGGATAGCAAAAGATCCGAATCGACAATCATTTTCCATGGTGACAAAATTACGTGTAACAAATTTCCCCATAAAGTGAAAAGTTAGAAAGGATGTTTGAGGACTGAAGTGCTTTATCGTGCCAAATTTTGGATCATAGAACATGGTTGAAGACTTGAAATAATCAATCAAGTGTTAAAATGAAATCTATAATCATCATTGAGGTAGGCATTCCCATACTCGAAATATAAATATCCCAATGAAATAGTAAGGAAATACAGAAAGATCTATGTCAACAATAGACATAATATGGACACAACCATCAAATATGGATATATCTGTATAATCATGAATATATAACTCTACACATCCTCGATGGATGAAACAAAATCTAGGGTCTTCGTCTCCAACTCTATCGACCAATAGTACAAATCTAGCCATGCGAGTGAATGTCTTGAAGCCAAACATGGTAGAAACCACTTGATTACTAGTAAATGATGTGAACTGTTAACAAGTGTAAGAGAAACCACCAATAATGAAAATGGTTCTCAAGGTAATCCCAGTACAATATATGTAGTGTGGAAATATTACCTGAAGTCGAACACTCATAGAACCATTCAATCAAAGGTCAATTGATCCGGAATTATGCAGGAACACAGTAAAAGACATAAATACACATAAACACAGAGATGCAACATAAATAATACTTCATTTCATTAATATCTCATAACTAAAATATGCTTACACACAGAATGGAAATAAACTAGCTAGGGTGCTGGTAGGTTATCTCTGAGAAGAGATGTGGCGGCTATTGTTGGGAGCCAAACCTGCACATCTTTTCCTTGCATTTTACCCTATTTTCTCTATCCATTTGTGTCATTAATATTCAATTCATGCTCTAAAGTGCACAGGTAAACCCCCTCGTCATGTCTTCTTGAAGTATTTAGTCAATGAAGTATATTCATTACCTAAGTGATTTACTAATCGAGGTATTTTGTAGATTCGGTGGTCGAATGACCTTATTATAGCAATTCCAGGAACAACTATTGAGCTGGAAGTGTTATATTGGGCAACGCTTTAACAACACAATGAATCCAAAACCTTTCCTCTGCTATATTTTGCTTCTATTCTATATTTTGTAACAATTGTGTATTCATAGGCACTAGTTTCCGAGGTTTTAGGAACTACCATTGTAATTAATTGTATAAGAAGGGATCTGAAATTGTGAATTGGGGGTTGGCTATGCAGGGAATTGAGATCTGTAACAGAACTGTTTATTGAAGTTAATGCAAGTTATGTTTTTGTTCTTCTCGTGAGTTTTTGACTATACCACAACCCTGATCAGGGAGTTGGGCTAACTCTCCTGACCAGGTGTTGCGTGTTTCCCTTATGTGTGTTAATTTCATTTCCTGTTTTGTGTATTTCTTTATTGCTGTGAAAATTGATCTAATTACTAAATATTTATTGCTGAGAATGTATTGCTAGTTTTACAATTCATTTCTGTTATTCTTTCATTGATGTTATAATGGTTTGTTGCTTTACTTAATTTATAAAATCCACGATTGATACAAAATTGTGCCATTTTCATATGCATATATTTTGCACGTTATCCTTGCAATAACCAATGCATCCTAGATTGATAATTAATGTGGGAAAGGGTTTGAATAAACATTCACACTTGGACACCAAAATGTTTGCGCTGTTTCTGGGGAGGCTATAAAAGGTGCAAGAACACGATTCTTATTTTTTCCAAGGATCAATATCTCGTCCTAGGGAGGGAAATGCTACCTTGCTCTAGGTCCTGAGTGTAGTTGTTTTGTTTCTTTTCTTTTTGATTGATTTCTTAGCAACCAATCTCTCGTCCTGGGGAGGGAAATGTTACCCTGTTCCAGGTCCTGAGCGTTAGCTGTTTTATTTTTTTCTTTGCTTTTCTTTTTCATAATTTCTTAGGGCCCAATCTATCATTCTGGGGAGGGAAATGCTACCCTGCTCCAGGTCTCAAGCTTAATATTTCATTGATTTTATTTATTTTCTTGGTGTTAACACCCAATCTCTTGTCCTAGGGAGGGAATTTCTCTTGCCATGTTCCAGGTCCCGAGCATAGCAGTTTTTATTTAAATTTTTTTCTCCTCATCAATTGTATGAAAAAAAGATCTGAATAAAAGGGGTAGAGGATGAAAATCAAAGAGAGGAAGAAAGGAATTGGGAAGGATTACCTATATCAAAGAAATTATTGTAAAGGCTAAATCAGAAGCATCTTCATGGGCCACTGTCAGGGTAAGAACTCAGAAGAAATCTGAAGGGAAGTCTGTCGTACAACCAGTAATACCTGCAGCACTAGAAGAAATCCTTTCAGTGGAAGAAGAAGAATAAGTAAGAAGGGTACCTGGAGAAGGAACACCCCTGTTGACGGCAAAAGGAGAGGAATTCGCAAGCAGGGGATCTGAGGAATCAAGAAATTCCAGTAGGGAAGAAGAAGATCCAAGGGGATTTGTGTCACCACGAGATCGAGGAAGTGCTGTTAAATATACCCAACCTTATGTTGTGGAACTACCTCAATCATCTACTGCAGAACTCATTGAGATCCTGAGTGAATATTGGAAAATATTTGTGGCATCTGTGTTGTGATTCAACAAGATGATGATCCTACTGAAAATTAAGCACCTACACTAGGTGGAGCCCACAAGCTATTTTTAGGTGATATGTATATTTTTATAATTTGGATAAAAGTATATTTTTAGTAGTAATCTATTTATAGATGGTTTATAAACTTATATGGATGGATGGAAGTCTAATTTTGGAATGCATGTGCAAAGTTGTTTCGTGGAATGCATGTCTAAAATTAGAATGCATGTCAATTTTTGTTAAGCCCTTAACAAAAATTAGACAATAAATAATTATCTATTTTCAATGAGCACTTGGAACTAGTTAACTGAAGTGGAAAATGAGTTAGCTAAGTAGATTTCGAGTTGAAGTGGTTGTTTGGTGGACCATGCAGTGGACTTCGTTGTAACTAAGTGATACAAAGTTGTAACAAAGTTGGATGTGTAGTTATGTGAGTTGTTATTTAGTTTAACTCAATTAAGTGAGTTAAACTTAGTTTTGCTAGTTGTAACTAGTTGTAACTAAAGATACACTAGTGAGAGATAAATTAATTAATTATTTAATTAATTCACAAGAAATGGTCTCACATGCAACTGAAGAATTCCTACTGTAAACTACATGCATGTTAGATCCAGTGGAGACCCATTTGAGAGATAGGTGAAAGGGCCTGTTTGACTATAGTGGTGCATTCAATACATCTACACACACATTGGAGATGCCAATGAGGATTTTGCAGTGAAGGAAAGGCAAGATCAAATTCATTTAGGGTTCTTCATCAGCAGGGATTGCGCAGTGGAGGCAGGCTATCAGGAGGCAGTAAATTGGTGCATGTGTGAGCCAATTTTTGTATGACAGTGTGAGACGATTGCATATTGTACTGAGAGTTATTGGAGTAGATTTTTTTATGAGATTGTTTCATAATCCATGATATACATAATATATGATAGTTGGGGGTTTTAGCTTTAAGCTTTCCCGGTAAAAACTTCTATGTTATGTGCAAATGATTTTTCTTCATGTGTTTGAAATTGGTGATTAAATTTCCACAAAGAATTAAGTAGAAGGATTCTGGATTTAACAGTGGATATAATTGTTATATTAGGAGAGTCTGGTAATACATCACAGTATTTATAAAATTTATACATGGTATCAGTGCAGAGAAGATTGCAATATTGAAGCAGTAGCTGAGTTTTGTTGGTGGAAACAATTTGAATTTGCTGCAAGAATTTCTTGGTGCAACAGTTGAGTAAACATCGAAATGGATTTCAATGGTTTGCAGTTAGAATATGCACTAGAGGGCAGCTCAAACTACATTGCATGGAAGGATAGGATGGAGGTGGTGCTTGAAGATAATGGCTTGAAGGAATTCATCAATAGCGATGTTCCTAAGCCCACTTTGATGTACATTGCATTACTTGACGCATGGAAAATGAAAGTAGCGAAGATGAGAAGAGTTATGTTGGAAGGTGTGAGAGACCATATTGTCTCAAGCTTTCATGGGAAAGCCACTCCATTTTCAATGTGGAAGGCTTTGATAGATCGTTTCCAAAGCAGCAACAACCATAGGAAATTGGCACTGAAGGATAAACTCAGAAAAATCAAAATGGAGAAGGGAAAAAATATTCCTAAGTATCTCACAAATTTTTTCTGATGTAGGGATGAACTGGGGACTGTGGGAATCACTATTTTTGATGATGATTTGGTGAGCTTGGATACCTTGGGACTTCCTAAGAGTTGGCACATTTATAAGGACTTTGTCAACGGACAGGAAAAATTGCTGCATTGGGAACGACTGTGGTCGGATCTAGTGCAGGAGGAGTTCAGGCAGAACACCAGGGATGGATCTTCATAAAAGCATGATGATGAAGAGGATTGTGCTTTGGCTTCCAAAGCAAGGAAAGGGAATGCGAATAAATTCCACTCAAAATACAAGGCTATAGGTAAGAAGCTATATTTTTCCAAGGTGAAGTGTTTTCACTATCACGAACATGGGAATCTCGCCACTAACTGCCCACAGAAAAAGAGGAACAAGAAGGTTACTGGAGCTACAGCTAGTGAGGCTCTTGCCTCGCAATTTGAACTTGATTTCTCTTTGATCGCATGCTTGGTTTCAAGCACAATGGGCTTGATGTGGTATCTTGATAGTGGTGCTTCCTTCCACATGATAGGAGATAAGGATATTTTTAGTGACTTGGAGGAGAAAGATCTCCAGTTGCATATAGAGATGGGCGACGATGGAGGATACAGTGCGACCAACATTGGTACAATTATCTTTGAGAGGAATTCAGGTAAACCATTTCTGTTGAAAGATGCTATGCATGTTCCAGGTCTAGAGAAGAACTTGGTCTCAGTTGCGATGTTGGAGGACAGAGGTTATGCCGTTGTTTTCAGCAATGGAAAAGATTTCCTGCGACATAAAACAACAGGTCAAACCAAGAGGACAAGGATTCGAGTCAAGAATCTCTACAAGCTGGAGGTAGATGGATGCACTACAATGGTGGGCAAAGAAGAAGAAGAAGAAGTGGTGAGGTGGGATGAGGGTGAATTATGGCACAGGAGATTGGGCCATCTTCACCATGGTGCCCTAAAGATTTTGCAACAAATTTCTACTGGACTTCCCAAGGGTACACTTGCATAGATAGATCAGTGAAAGGGATGTACAATGGGTAAGTTTTTGAAGACCACCTTTCATGAAAAGGAGAACCATGATTTGGTGATCCTGGAGAGAGTTCACACAGACGTGTGTGGACCATTCTCAGTTGCTTCAACAACAAAACACAAGTATTATGTTATTTTTGTTGATGAATATTCTCATAGATGCTGGATCTTCTTCATGCAGAATAAATATCAAACATTCTCAAAGTTCTGTGAGTTTAAAGAATTGGTGGAGAAAGAGTCGGGGAAGCAAGTGAAGGCTTTGCAGAGTGATAATGGTGGTGAATATATCTCGAACGAATTCAAATACCATTGTAGCAAAGAGGGAATTCAAAGAGAACTCATAGTGCCTTATAACCCAAATCAGAATGGGGTCGCGAAGAGGAAGAACAAAACGATCGTGGGTGCTGCACGAGCTATGCTGCATGATCAGGGCCTGCCAATGCATTTGTGGGCGAAAGCATGCAAAATTGCGGTTTATTTGCAAAACCGTTATCCTCATAGATTACTTGGCATGAGTACACATGAAGAAGATTTTAAGGGTAATAAATCGAATGTTTCTCAATTTAATATTTTTGGCTCATCTGTTTATGTTCATGTGACCGAGAACGCCAAGAAGAAGTTGGAGTCGACTGCTGAAGTTGGGATATTTTTTGGGTACACAGAAACACCCCATAATTATCATGTGTATTTTCCAAACATTCGAATGACTGTGGTGTGACGGGATATAACATTTAATGAGGAGAAATCCATGAAGTTTTCACTTGAGAGGGAGCTATACATGCATGCATAGGAGGAACTACTTGTTTCCAAAGATGAGTCTCTAGATATGGATCAAACACAAGAGGAGGTTCATGGAGTGGAGGAGTCCACTCACGCAGAGCCAAACATCATAACTGGTAGAAGGCGTACCACAGAAGCTGAGAGGCTGAAGCTTGATACGGCATAGAATGTAGGAGTCCCTACTTCACAACGCAGACAAAGACAATCTCTTAACCAATATACTGGATAAATGGCTCTCATGAGCAAATGTATTGTGACTGAGCCATCTTCCTTTCAGGAAGTAGTGTAGGAGCCCACATGGGTAGATGAAATGGTGGAGGATTATGACTCCATTGTCAGAAACTGTGCTTGGGAAATTTTTCCAAGGCTGGTTGATAAATTAGCGGTAGGTTCAAGATGGATCTACAAGGTAAATAAAGCTGCTAATGGGAGTGTTGAGAAGTATAAGGCAAGATTTGTGGCCCGGGGCCTCTCACAGATCGAGGGGATTGATTATGAAGAAACCTTTGCACTTGTCGCACGATATTCTTCCATAAGGACCATCCTTGCTCTCTTAGTGTAGATGGGTTGGCACATTCATCAGATGGATGTGAAGACTATGTTTCTTAATGGGATCATTGAGGAAGAAGTGTACATTGAGAAACCTGAAGGATTTGATATCTTCAGTAGCAAGTCGCATGTGTGCAGACTCAAAAGAGCATTGTATGGGTTCAAGCAAGCACCTCGTGCTTGGTAAACTTGGATTGACAACTATTTCACTAGATTTAGCTTCACCAAGAGTGAGGCAGATGCAAAACTATACCATATTGTGGTGGAGGTAATATTTTAATCTTTTTTCTTTATGTTAATGATTTAATACTGACTGGTGATGAGAAGCTGATACGCTCATGGAAGGAGGATCTTGCAAAGGAGTTCAAGATGAAGGATATGGGCCTCCTTCACTATTTCCTTGGATTGGAAATATGGCAGCGAGAAGGTGAACTTTTTGTGTCTCAAGGAAAGTATGCAAGGGAGATACTCGGTAAGTTTCACATGGAGGACTGAAAACCCATGGATAGTCCTCTTCCAGGGAATTGGAGGAAAGAGGATGCTACATCGGCAAATGCATTAGATTCTACTCTCTATCGATAGTTAGTGGGTTCGCTCATGTATTTAGTTAATACAAGACCATACATGTGCTATGTGGTGAACCAGCTTAGTCAAGCGATGGTTAAGCCTACCAAGCTCTTTTGGAAGGTGGGAAAGCATGTCCTGAGATATCTCAGGGGCACATATGAGTATGGATTATGGTACAGACAGACATATGAGGTGAAGTTGCATGGCTTCATGGATGCAGATTGGGAAGGAAACCCAACAGATAGAAAGATCACATCAGGAGGGGTTTTCAGTATCGGATGTACAACTATTTATTGGTATATCAGGAAACATAGATCTGTGGCACTCAGTTTAGCAGAAGTAGAATACATGGAAGCAAGTCAAGCTGCATGTGAGACTATCTGGATGAGGAAGATCCTAGTCGGTTTGTTTGGTTCTCATTTAGATCCTAGAATGATTCATTGTGATAATCAGAGTTGGATTAAACTCTCGATTAATACTATGTTTCATGATAGATATAAGCATATACATATATGGTATCATCATATTAGAGATTGTGTACAACAGAATATCATGTTACTTCAGTACATTCCTATAGAAGATCAGGATGCAGATATTCTGACGAAGGCGCTCACCAGGAGAAAATTTGAATACCATAGAGACAGGATCAGGGTGAAGGATAATCCCTTTCTTATTGAGAGGGAGTGTTGAGATTCAACAAGTTGATGATTCTAGTGAAAATTAAGCACCTACACTAGGTGGAGCCTGCATGCTATTTTTAGGTGATATGTCTATTTTTAGAATTTGGATCAAATTCTATTTTTAGCAGTAATCTATTTATAGATGGTTGAGAAAATTACATGGATGGATGGGCGTATAAGTTTGGAATGCATGTGTGAATTTGTTTCGTGGAATGCATGTCTAAAATTAGAATGGAAGTCGATTTTTGTTAAGCCCTTAACAAAAATTAGATAATAAATAATTATCTATTTTCAATGAGCACTTGGAACTAGTTAACTGAAGTGGAAAATCAGTTAGCTAAGTGGATTTCGAGTTGAAGAGGTTGGCTGGTGGACCATGCAGTGGAATTTGTTGTAACTGAGTGATACAAAGTTGTAACAGAGTTGGATGTATAGTTATGTGAGTTGTTATTTAGTTTAACTCATTTAAGTGAGTTAAACTCAGTTGTGCTAGTTGTAACTAGTTGTAACTAAAGATACACTAGTGAGAGATCAGTAAATTAATTATTTAATTAATTCACAAGAAGTGGTATCACATACAACTGAAGAAATACTACTATTAACTACATGCATGTCAGATCCAATGGAGACCCAATTGAGAGATAGGTGAAAGGGCCTGGTTGACTATCAGTTGTGACTATTGTGGTGCATTCAATGCATCTACACACACGTTGGAGATTCCATTGAGGATTGCACAGTGAAAGCAAGGCAAGATCGAATTCATTCAGGGATCTTCATCAGCAGGGATTGCGCAGTGGAGGCAGGCTGCCAGGAGGCAGTAAATTGGTGCATGTGTGAGCCAATTTTTGTATGACAGTGTCAGACGATTGTATATTGTACTGAGAGCTCTTGGAGTAGTGTTTTGTATGATATTTTTTCATGATCCATGATATACATAATATATGATAGTTGGGGTTTTTATCTTTAAGTTTTCCCAGTAAAAACTTCTGTGTTATGTGCAATTGATTTTTCTTCATGTGTTTGCTATTGGTGATTAAAGTTCGCAAAGAATTAAGTATAAGGATTCTGGATTTAACAGTGGATATAATTTTTAGATAAGGAGAGTCTAGTAATACATCACAAAATTTATAAAATTTCTACAACCTGCAAGTTCCTTGATCGATTGCCCAATTGGGGATATCATAGGTGATGCACCATTGAAGCCCATTCCTTTGACAACTTTACCTAATTTTCATGCTCTTTCTCTGAAGACCTCGATACATTCCTTTTTGAATTCAAAATTATTTTTTAGGGGTATGATTATATAGCTGATGCTCAGAAATTGAATATATTCCCTACCACTTTAAAGGGAACAACCCTGCGATGGTTCATGGGTTTAGGGGGGTGTTCGAATGGGGCTCCCTAAAGCTGCGAATTTTGTATATTTTTGTATCAATTAGTCTAACGCAGGATTTTTGGGGTATGTCAAAGCCCTAAATGCATTGTAATGGGTCAAAGGGTAGACCTAGAATCCTAAAACCACAGTTTGCAGACCACAGTAAAGCATAGGCTAAATCGATACAAATAGATGAATATTTGGAGGCTAGATAGGCATGAATTGGGACTGATGCTACATGCAAACTGTTAGATCTATTTGGGTTGTTTTTGGTAAGGACTCCTGCTAGATGTGTGCGCGAAGATCGCCAGTCCTGTTGTGTGCGGACCTTGCTGGCTGTGTGCACAGGCTGTGTTTTGGGTTGTAACTGGGTTTTGAATGTTAATATATGTGGATATAGCTGAAGTATCTCTATGTTATCTGGATATTTCGTGTCATTGTTGATATCTGCTTGGTACTGTGAATACAACTATCTGTTTATGCTGTGAATATCCTTGTGAGTATATCTGCGATCTAGTATAAATGTGCTTATGATATTATGTGTTGTTAACTGATGGAACGCACGTGGATGCGAAGGTACTAACTAGATATGTGAATGATAATAGCTCTATTATGGTTAATACTGATTATGCTATTAAAAGCTTACGAATAGACTTGCTCTGTGCAAATCCGACAAGTTGTGAACACAGATCTGCCTTAATTACCTACTCTCTCCCAAGGTGCGGAAACTTGGTTCCAACACCCACCCATACTACTTCGGGTAAGACCTTGCCCTACGAAAGTAGGTCATTGTCGAAAGGGCCAGTAGTATATCGGTTTATTGGCAAACCTTAACTCCGAACCTGGGCTAGGACCCCTCATGCCAACAAATGGTTTTGTTGCTAGGATCGAGAGCATTTTGAGAGAGAGATCGGATAATGCCACGAGGTCATTGGAGACCTCAAAAGGTGGAAATTGAAGAGTGGTTCGAAAGACGGATTCAGGAATTTGCTATGAAAGAGAATCACAACGCGAAGCTAACAACTGAGAAGTGGAAAAATAAGTACATTTTCACTGAGGTATATGAAATTTTCTTTGTAACCTTTGCACACGAGTGGCTAGCTAGGGTCGTAGATTTCTAGACGTGTTGGAAGGACGAGAGAGTCACACAGTGGACTCCAGAGTTGATCCAACAGTTGGCAAGAACTGACGATACCATCACTCGTACGGTAGACCACTAGGTGGATAACGTGCTGGGAGGATTTGTGATAGAATTCGCAGTTGATTAGTTCATATCTTATTATGAAGCAGAGTGGAGGTTCTTCAAAGGGTTCGGAGGTAAGTTCTTGAAAACATTTCCATTGCTTATTAAAATATTATTGTGCGAAAAGGGTATTCTATGCAGCCATATCGAGTGAATGAGATCTGACCAGAGCGAGGGTACACCTCGAAGTGGTAAGTACTACAGAGTCAATCAAGAAGGGGAATAGCCCTCCTACAACACCACCTTCAAGTCCGCATAAGGGCAAGAAATCCCCCACACCTCCGCCATCACCACCTTCCCCCGAAGAAGATATGGCCACGCACATGAAGCTACCCACCTTCAAGGTGTAGGAGACGAAGTATGGACCGATTCTGGTTCGTCGCAGAGTCGGTATGGACTACACAAAATTTGGCCAACAACGCTATAAAAAGGGAACAACTATCCCTCACCTTCGAAGGAAGAGCCCTGGAATAGTATATAGGATACGTAGCTCAACATGTGAATGCAACCATTCAAGAGGTTAAGGATGCCCTAAAACAGCAGTTTCAGAAGCCTAAGTCTTATTCTCAGATGGTGAATGACCTAAAATTGTTAGAATATTAAATATTACAAGGCAATGAAACAAATAAAATATGCGGAAAATAAAAGCACACAAAACACATAAAACTAGAGAGAGACAGATATACGTGGTTCACCCAGTTTGGGCTACGTCCACCCCGAATAGCCAATCCTTCCTTTCTATTATCCAACAAAAATGAAGAGACAAAACCTACAACAGATCCGCTGTAATATCCTCTATTCTCTCTCACAGTCTCCCTCTCTGTTTCTCACTCTGAGAATACACATACAATACACATCCGCAATAAAATGCCCTCATAAAAGCGAGGGGTTGCCGTCTAGGGAAAAAAACCCTAATCTAAACATAACTTCTACCGTCATATCATTTTCCTAATGAATGGCCCAGATTGACTAGAAATTACTATACTTTTACAAGGAAATTTTACATTTGTTTTTAGCTTCGGGGGCACTGCCCCCGAAAACCCTTGCCAGGGGGGCGATAGCGATTAATTACGGGTGGCGTTGCCGCCCCTTTTAAGATACAGGGGTCCAATGCTATGATACAAATTAAACAAGATAATCAGGCTCCACACCCAACAATCTCCCACTTGGAGATTGATTGTAGCAACTCCACCGCTGCTTCATTTGCTGGACAATGACTCCTCTTTGGACCTGGCTATTTCTCATCTTCATCGTCATCCTTGAAGACCAATTGAAACTGAGCATGTTCTCAGTTTCTCCTTGGTTACAACTTTTTTTAGCATATCTGCAGGATTTTGGCTAGTGTGTATCTTTTCCAGCTTCAACTCTCCATTTTCCAATACTGACCGTATGAAATGGTACTTGAGATGTATGTGTTTAGTCCTGGAATGAAATGCTGAGTTCTTTGCAAGATGAATAGCACTTTGGCTATCACTGGATAGTGTGCCCATATCATGCTTCTTACCCAATTCATCCATAAACCTTTGTAACCAAATCATTTCTTTACTAGCCTCTGTAGCAGCAACATACTCCGCTTCTGTTGTTGAAAGTGCAACAACACTTTGGATTTTTGAAACCCAATCGATAATGGATCCACCTGCATGAAATACATCTCCGGGAAAAGCCCCGTTCGTTATTCCCTATCGTCTTTGCATTCGTACTGAAACATATCCTCAGAGAGTGAATGTTTGAACCACCAAAGCATAATTCTTGATTTGTGGTACTCTCGAATATTATCCGAGAATCCATTTTATCGTCATCATCCAATGTTATAATACGGATTGTTCATACCGTCACCCTGATCCCACTGCATGTGCAATATCAGGCCTTGTGCAGACCATTGCATACATTAAGCTTCCAACTGCTGATGCATATGGAACTTTAGACATATAATCCATGTCTTCTTGGGTCTTTAGGCACATCTCCTTACTAAGTTTGAAATGGCTAGCAAAAGGTGTACTAACTGGTTTTGCATTCTGCATATTAAATCTTTTCAACACCTTTTCTATGTACTCATTCTCAGACAGTGTTAATTTGCGATTTTTCCTGTCTCTAGTTATCCTCATACCAAGGATTTGTTTTGCAGCTCCCAAATCCTTCATTGCAAATGAATTTGCCAATTTTCTTTTGATCACATTTATTTCCTGCATGTTAGACCCTGCAACAAGCATGTCATCTACATACAATAACAATATAATATAGCTTCCATCATTTTTCCTTTTTAGATAAACACAATAATCAGAGTGACATCTAGTATAACCTTGTTCAGACATGAATTTGTCAAATTTTAGATACCACTGCCTTGGAGCCTGTTTTAAACCATACAAGCTCTTCTTTAACCTGCACACCAATTTTTCTTTCCCTTTTACCTCATATCCTTCTGGTTGCTGCATGTATATCTCTTCCTCCAAATATCCATGGAGAAATGTTGTCTTTACATCTAACTGTTCAAGACGTAAATCTTCCACTGCTACAAGAATTAAAATAGTTCTGATTGAATTCATTTTAACAACAGGAGAAAATATTTCATCAAAATAAATACCTTTCTTCTGTGCAAACCCCTTCACCACGAGTCTAGCTTTGTACCTCTTTTTTCCTCCATCTTCTTCCTTTAGCCTGTAAACCCATTTATTCTGCAATGTAGTTTTACCTGCAAGCAACCTGACTAAGTCCCAAGTCTGGTTATGCATTAAGGAGTTCATCTCTTCTTCCATGGCTAGCTCCCACTTCTTCCTGCTTTCAACCTGCATTTCTTCTTCATACATTCAGGTTCACCAGAATCAGTCAAAAATAAATAATATAATGAAGGAGAGTATCGTTCAGGGGGTCTACTTATCCTGGTAGATATTCTAACACCACTTTCAGGTGTTTGAGGTGCCTGTTGCTGTTGTGGTGGTTGCTGCTGATGTGGTTGTTGATTATTATTATTTTCAGGCACCTTTAATTTTTCAGTTATCTCATCAAGAACCATGTATTCCTTGCTTTATTTTTCCTGTTTCTTTTCCTGCAGCTGATTCTTATACAAGACCTTTTCATTGAATATTACACCTCTGCTCCTAATGATTTTGTGATTTTCATAATCATATAAGCGATAACCAAAATCATTAGCACCATATCCAATAAAGGTACATTTCTTTGATTTTGCCTCAAGCTTTGTTCTATTTTCTTTATTAATATGGACAAAGGCCTCACAAACAAAAGGCTTTAAAAAAGAGTAGTTTACCTTTTTACCTGTCCATGCTTCCTCTGGAATACCACCATCCAAGGAACTTGAAGGCCCTCTGTTTATTAGATAAATAGAAGTATCTACAGCATCTGCCCAAAATTGTAAAGGCAATCCTGCATGCAATCTCATGCACCTTGCACGCTCCATGATTGTTATGTTCATCCTTTCTGACACACCATTTTCTTGTGGTGTTCTTGGAATTGTCTTCTCTCTGCGAATTCCATGCTCTGAACAGTACCTATCAAACTCTTTGTTGCAATATTCACCTCCATTGTCTGATCTGAGACACTTCAACTTCTTTCCTGTCTCAATCTCAACCAAAGCTTTCCATTTATTGAAAGTATCAAATACATCAAATTTATTCTGAATACAATAAATCCATGTTTTTCTAGTTGCATCATCAATAAAAGTAACATAATAACGAGAGCCACCGAGAGATGATACCTGAGCAGGTCCCCATACATCTGTATGCACAAGCTCCAATTTTTCACTCTTCTTTTCTTTCCCAACTCTGAGAAATCTGACTCTCTTTTGCTTTCCATAAATGCATTTCGCACATAAATCTATATCAACATTCTTCAAACCTGGCAACAAATTTCTTAAGTGAAAAATCTTCATTCCCTTCTCACTCATGTGTCCGAGCCTATGATGCCATAATGCTGCATCTGCTCCTTTGGAAGTTAAAGCATTAAGAGAGTTAGAAATACCATTGCATAAATACAATGTACCAACCTTTTCACCTTTTTCTATTACCAGCGCTCCTTTGGTGACCTTCCAAGTTTTATCTGTGAAAGTTGTCACACAACCTTCACCGCCTAACTGCCCTGTTGAAATCAGATTTTTCTTCAGATATGGAACATGCCTTACCTCCTTTAGTATCCATTGGTTTCCATTCTGTTGTTTTACAAGAACTTTACCCATTCCAGCAATTTTACCGGGTTTATCATCACCCAAACGAACTTGTCCAAAATATCCTTGAACATAGTCATGAAAATATTTTTTATCAGGTGTGGCATGGAATGAAGCCCCTGAATCTACAACCCAAGAATCAGTAACATTTTCAAAAGAAAGAATCAAAGCATCTTGTAACACATCACCTGTCACATTTGCTTCATGATTGTTTTCTTCTTGTGTGTCTCCTTCTTTTCCCTTCCGAGATCTACAGTCTTTCTTTAGGTGTCCTTTCTTTCTTTTTAATTTTCTTTCTGCAATTCCATTTTTACCTATCCCCGATCACGGACTTGAACTACGCGCTCCTTGATTTCTTGGAGTATCCAGAGCTCTTTCCCTTTTCCATTCTTCTTCCCCTAGACTCTGCATTCAAAGCATTACCCGATGTCTCACCGGAGCTTTTCCATCGCATTTCATCACTAAGGATAGCACCAACAACATCATCAAACTTTAAAGTACTAGATCCAGAGACAGAGTTACTAATGGCCATTACTAAACCATTCCAACTCTTTGGAAATGAGCACAAAAATAATATAGCTCTAACTTCATCATCAAAGTTTACCCCTACAGAACTTAACTGACTGGTAACTGTATTAAATTCATTTAAATGGTCTGCAACAGATCCACCTTCCGACATCTTCATATTAAATAAATGTTTCATGAGAAATACCTTGTTTGAGGCCGAGGGTTTTTCATATAGTTTTTCCAATGCCTTAATCAAACCCTCTGTTGTTGTTTCCTTTGAAATATTGAAGGCTACCGACACCGCGAGGCACAACCGTACCGTTCCGAGTGCCTTTCTATCGAGAATCTCCCATTCTGCGTCTGTCATGGCCGTTGGCTTCTTTGTTTTTCAGCTCAATGGTAAGTACAGATATTTCTGATACAGATAATCTTCCATCTACATATTCCATAGCGGGAATTTTTGGCCGTTAAATTCCTCGACCCTAAACTTACCATGCGTCCTTCCATTGCTCCCCACTTTGGAGCAGGACCCTTCTTTCTGGATTTGCTCAGCCTCAAAATGCTGCCTTTTGGCTACGATACAGGATTATTTAGAAAATTAAACATTACAGAGCAATGCAACACATAAAATATGCAGAAAATACAAGCACACAAAACACATAAAACCAGAGAGACACAGATATACGTGGTTCACCCAGTTTTGGGCTACATCCACCCCGAATAGCCATTCCTTCCTTTCTATTATCAGCAAAATGAAGAGACAAAACCATGAGATCCAGCCCCTTAACTCCTCCTCTGTTTCTCTCTCCGATCTCCTTCTCATTTCTCGCTCGAGGAGCCCACGCCCTGTCTGAGCCGTAATACAAAATACCTCATAAGCGAGAAGGGGTTTTTCTTCTGCAGGAGCTTCTAATCTAAACACTTAACCTACTGCAAGTCAGGATCATTTTGCCCTAATGAATGGCAGTTGACTAGAAATTACTCTTTTCTGAAACTAATTTTACATCTGTTTTTAATAGAAGCGTGCCAAAACCCCCACAAGTGGGGGACAGAAGCGATTAATTATGGGCGATGTTGCCACCCCTTTTAAGGTATAGGGGTCCAATGCTGTGATACAAAGTAAAAAAGATAATCAGGCTCCACACCCAACAAAAATATTTCAAACAAGGGTCGTCTGAGTCTGTATGGGAGGCTGACCAAAGACTAAAGAAGGTATCAGAGAAGGGGAATTTTTTTATGATGAAAAAAAACACAAGGAATGGTTCATCACTATGTTACTACCTCACCTGCGCAGGCCTATGGGACAACAAGCCATTGACTCGCAAGAAAAATCCCCGGAGATTGCTATGAAGTTGGAAGCTGTGCCTAGAGATGATGCCCAATTTGGGGTACAACAAATCCAGGGACAGCTGGAAGAAATGCACATATAAATCCAGAATATGTGAAAATACCGAGGGAAAGAAGCTAGCCCAGATGTATGGTGCATACGCTGCAGGGTATCGGGCCATACCAAAGATCAGTGCCCACTGCTAGCAGACTACATGCAGGTTGGGGGACCCAGTCCGTTGCGTCCTAGGGAGACTATGGGAGCAAGTGGACCAACGTTGTGGTGTGATGATTGTCACGTAGTTGGACAGCATGATACCAACCACTGCCCCCACTTAGGTGCGTATGTTCCAGAACAGAAGCAACAATGGTGCCGGTTTTGCCGATCAGTCGGACATGATGAACATAACTGCCGAACTTATGATTTAATGATAGACTGGGGAAACTTATATAGGGTATAGGCTGACCCTTCTTCACCACGATCCCCCTCAGGCATAGGTGTCTCCCTAGCTAGGGGCAGGGGAGGGGGTAGAGGGGAGAGGAAAATTTATCTTCTATAACTGTGGAGAAGTAGGACAGTTAACAAGAGACTATTTGAATCTGGAACGACAACCTTGCAGGTATTGTAGATAGCTGGACCATGTGATTGAAGATTGTCCAATTATGATAGCAAAAATGCAGGGAAAACAACAGACGCCTACACAAAATGTGCAGAGGATTCAGGCTGAACCGCGTGACGAAGGGCCGAGCATTAATGTCATAACACATAGTGGCATGGCCACTGGAGGAGATGAGGAGAAGGCTGCAACTGAATCACTTATCTGCAAAGCAGAAATCAAGAAGGAAGGCTTGGATCTACAGAAGGAGAAGGAAACCATCTTCACAACCTGCAATGACTTTACAAAGGATGAGACATTTACGTCCAAGACTCTAACGCACCTAAAAATAGATTAGAACAATTTTCAGCTAATGATAGAGATGGGAAATATCCTATATAGTATTTATAGAATACCTTGTGGAAATCCTTCAAAGAAAACAAGATTCCAGGTTCTAACCATTCATACCAATTTCTTGCGCTACCTTCTAATGTTACCATAAACATTTTCATGAGGCAGTCCTCATGCCATTCAACCTTCAACCTCCATATGTGCATATGAAATTTGATGAGGTGTAACAAGGGGTCATCAACCTTTTCATCTCGAAATATAGGTATGTTTTTCATCCAATTTATTTCCGGCATTTTTGTGGGAATCCAAGGATATGGCCTCTACTCATCGGAGCATATCTCTTTTGCATCCTTGGATCCATATTTGTTAATCAGAAAGGGTCACTGTCTTTTTTCAACCAGTCTATAGTTTTCTACCAGTGGAGTCTTTTGGTCTATTGAGGGTTGTGGAGTCACCAAGTGGAAGATTTGAACTTTTCTGCCCACCATCAGCATGATTGGGATTGCTCAATGCATTCCCAGGAGAGTTTATAAAGACTAGGTGAGTAATAGGCCTACTGGAGGTTAGTGGAGTCACCAGGTGGATGTTTTTAGTTGTTTTTAGAGATATGTGTATGGTCCACCACCAATACTGATAAAAATACAATCTAGGGATGTTTTTTGGGTTTTCTGAGTTTTCTATGTGTAGCCCTGAGGTTTGTAAGAGTGTCCTATAGTTGGGTCATCATTTCGCTAGGATGGTGAGACAACTAGATTCTACTCTTTAATAATACTTCTAGGTTGAGGGATTCTGAAGTCCTAAGGTATACTTAGTTTGTCACTAACTCAGAAGGTCCCACCGTGATCGCCATTATGTTAGTGAGTGGTGGGATAAGTCCACAAGATAGTATTCTCAAAGGTCTCTGAAGGTTTAGGGAATCTAAGTTTGTTTATCACTCAGGGTCCCACTGTGATCACCATTATGTTAGTGAGCGGTGGGATAAGTCAACCAGATAGTATTCTTAAAGGCTGCTAAAATGTTTAGGGAATTCTAAGTTTGTTTATTACTCAGAGTCCCACCGTGATCACCATTATGTTAGTGAGCGGTGGGATAAGTCCACAAGATAGTATTCTTAAAGGTTTCTGAAGGTTTAGGGAAGTCTAAGTTTGTTTATCACTCAGATTCCCATCGTGATCGCCATTATGTTAGGGTCCCATGATTTGGCAGATTGGCAAGCCAAGTGACAGGGTAACATCAAACCAAATTTGGAGCCCAAGGACCTAGCCTTCCTGGACTCAGAGAGGGCTCTCTCTATTTGTGCAAAGGATATAAACTTGCTTTCTTTCTATGTTTCTGATTTTAGGCTAGTTGTTAAGTGTGTTTTGGTTTTTTTTAGGTTTTTGAGGGAAGAACTGATCAAAAGATAAATAGATAACAAGATATCAGGTCAACTGGGCTATGGGGTCGATAAGGTCGAGACTGCCTCAAAGGATGGAGAAGGTATATTGAAGGGCCGATTTGGTCGAGGTAAAATGGATTCTTTTAGGTGAAATGAAATGGGATGGACACTAAGTTTGTGAAATACAAAGAGATTTTAAACATGAACAGTTAATCAGTAAGCATTCATAAGTTAGGGCTAACCATTGGTCTCTATGAACGAAACTTAAACTAATAAATGCATAACATAAACACTCCAGTGATGCATGGAAGTATAAGACCCTCCAACTTTGGGAAATCACGTTCAAATTTTTGGGAAAACAAATAAGATGGACAAACAACTCAATTTACAAAGAGGGAACTCCTACACATCATATTTTGAGCTATTGGGAACTTTGAAAATAGAATGAAAAGTTTTAGGCAAAGGGAAAGATCGAAACAAGACCTCCTTGGTTCAACTAAGACAATCAATAAATCAAAGAAAGTTTTTAGAGATGGAGCATTGACTAGCCATGAGTAAGCAGGGCGTACCGTGAATCATACTTAGCATGCATAACACCTGTTAGCCCCCCTATAAATTTTTGACAAAGCAAGCAGGGGGCTAAATTTGTTTTTGAGCCCTCAAGGAATGCATCTCCCCGAAGACACATAATCCTTGAGGTCTCCTATGCCTTTTCCTTTGATAAATTTCCCTCTGCAGAACTCTCCATGTTGCACCTCTCTTCCCCTTCGCAAGATCCCCTTTAAATCCCATTTTTTCCCTTTGTTAAACCTTTTTACCCTTTTCCTCCCTATCGTTACCCTTTATAAGCTTCAAAATACATTAAAGGGGTTAAAAACCCACTTTGAAACGTTATATCAAGCCTAGCCCCTCTTTTGCTGGCCCCCGCACCTTTCCTTCCACGTGATCATAGCACTGGAACCACCCATCAGTCCACAAAGGCGCTTATCTCAGCGGGTTATCGGGAGTAGTTATAACCGTTGATCTGAGCAGGACGGATGGCGATCGCCACCCTCACAGCAACCACCATTAAAACCATCCATCACCGATCCTCGCATCTTGACCGTTCGTTCCCCGCAGATCTAACGGTTCGGATTTTACCCGCCTATGGACCCTGCCCGCACGCACTATTTAGAAACATCCCGGTTTTCATCGCACCGCTAATAGGGGTCGGGCAGTTTTTCCTCATTGCCCAGCGATTCCATACACCTTTTGCCGCATGTCCCCGCGTACGGCCCCGAAACCGCCCTCCATCGTGCATTAAATTTCGACTCAGGACGTCACGCGATATCGTTGAGAGCCGTTGGATCTGGAGCAGCCCATCTAACGACTGTCGCTCCACGGAGATTCTCGTGATTTAACCCTCGGCCACCGTAACCTTGGCCCATTTTTTTTCATCCTCCGCTGTGTTTCCCACCATCGATCTCCTTTGAGATATTACGGTCCAGATTGGTCTTCTCCCCACTGTTGACTTTTCCATCGCCACTCGGTCCCGCCACGTCACCTTCGCGTGTCTCCTCCGTACGTTCGTCCACCCCTGTGACATATATCCATTCCGAGGCAAAATTTCATTTTTTTTCGTTAAATTTTCTGCTCCGACGTCTTTCCATGCGGTTCCCGCTGTGCCACGTTTACTCCCATAGTAGCCTCTGCATTCATTATCTTTGCCCACACCATGCTACTGGGGTCACAGCCATCCACATCATCCGCTCCCAGCCATTATTTTCTTAACAAGTTTCGTGTTTTTTCAGGGTTTCAAGATGCGTGAAAGGCGCCACGGTCCATATGAAAAAATTTAATGGTGGGTTGCGCAGACAGGATTGAATCTGGAAGCTGGTACCACCATGAAATTGTCAAACAGGGTGGCTGACAGGACTTGCATTGAAGAAGAGCGGAGTTCAGACTCCGCAAATATTTTCGGCGCCATTAAAGCTCATTTTTCCCACTGATAGAGACCGTTGAAGCGGCAAGGAGTATCAACGCAAGAGTTAGAGAATTCTTATATACATCATTGAAGATCTTAAGTCCTAATCCAGTATTTTAAAGGGGAAAAATCAGATTGAAAGCCCAAGGATCAAACAGAAGGTACAACACGCAGAAATCAATGCATATTGGGGGTTTATACAACAGCAACATGTTTTTCCTCCATAAGGACAGAGCGTCCATGCCAGTGTTCAATCTATGCCATGTTCTGGAGAGATTTTCTACCCTGAAACAGCCCCAGTACTATCAGAGCATTTACTTCATCAGTATGGCAGATCTCTTTATCATCCCTTTATCTTTTGTTTATTCACCAATAGCACCACACAATACTATAGTCAGAACACATCAGAATCATATCAGAATAATCCCCAGTCTGAAGAAGATCATTCGGTCACCCAAAGAACACCAGAGATTAATGCACAAGATTTATACAAAATGGGCTTTGGCCCTCTTTCTTTTCAGCAGTTTAATACTGCATTTAGTTCTCCACCTACCTCCTTTGCTCCTCCAGAGCTATAAATTCATGAAGAACTCATTGTAATCGTTTTTGATCAGTTATCAGAGAACTGCAAGTGGTTTCTTTCGAGACACAATCTCTGTGTAAATATTGTAAGATAGGTTGAAGGATATGTTTTCAGACTGAGTATTCAGCTATTGGCAATATTGTACTTGATTGGTATTGTTACTTAATATGACAAGCACATTTCTTTGGATCCTGATCTGAAGCAGCGGTGATGTTTTCCTATCTCTATGTTTACATTCACTTCATTTCGTTTCTACTGGCTTGCATCAGAATAATGGCATAGGATTTACCCTTGTTAGGTACCCTATGTTTCTGCTCTCCTTGCCATTTATGTTTATCTTTTGAATGTATTATCTAAGGGAGGTTTTCAGTTGGTTTAACTAGTGTAGTGGATGTTATTTCCTGCTCTCTGATGTATGAATTAAATGTATTCAGTCCTTAGATGCTTCTTGTTATAGATTTAGTGGGAAGATTTGGGAACACTGGGGATTAGTGTTAGTCCTGTCCACTAGGATCCTTGTACGACCTGCTAATCTGTAACTTTGTGCTCTGAATCTGTGTTATCTCTTCTCCTCTTACCCTCCACATCATAATCATCTTGAAAGATCCTAAGTTTCAGATGACTAGCCCAATTTAAATCCTGCCTTTTGATTAGCAAGAAAATCCTTTCCTGACTCCATTTCCCAATGGTTTCGAATATTTCCTGGAATATTTCATCTCTGACTTATCCCTCTTTTCTCATTCTGGTCTTACATTGAACCCTTCTTTCCTGATAACCAGCAACCAAAACAAACAATCAACAAACAAACTTGTGCCTATAACTAGCCTAGCACCTCAAACTTTGAGCTTCATAGACATAAACCTTTGCTCATACAGAGAGATCCCTCTCTCGACCCAAGAGGGCTAGATCCTAATGTTTGAAAGTGGTTCTGATGTTGTCTCATCTTTTGGTCTTTCCAATCTAGCCAAAACATGGGAACCCCAACATAATGGCGACTCTGCTGGGGATTTCCTTAAACATTCTTAAGCATTCATAAGACCTACAGTCTCTGGTTAGGTTGGCAGTTAAACAGTCTTATTCTCACATCAACCTCTACACCATTTTTTGTGTTTTCCCATACTCTTAGACAGAGTCTGGAAAGGGCCAGGTAGCCTCCGGGTCTCACACTCTTTTAGAGGTGACATATCCGGTAAATTCCCTCCCAGTCAATCTTTGGTTAGAGTTTGTTGTGTTTGAAGGTATCCTCGAAAAGGGACGTCTCAAGAGCACTGTGGTGGACAGTGTACCCCCCAAAACTTCCTAAAACCTCCACCTGGCAACTCCAATGTTCCATAAATGTTTCAAAGACTCCACTGGTGATCAGTAGGCCTGCTGATTATCTTAGTTCACATTAGACTCCACTGGGAGACCAACCCCCATAACAACACCAACCACAGTAGAAGTAACAAGTAGGGCTAAGCTGCTTGGTCAGAGACAACATTCTGGCTTCTAGAACCATTAATACAAGAGCTTACCCTAACCCAGACCCACCTGAAATAGTTGATAACCCCGAGAGCATCCTCAAGGGAGCTCCTACACTTAAAATATCAATTGTTTCCAGTCACATCCATAGAGCTAATTCTTCACCAGAAGATCTTACAGCTCTATCACACTTTCACCTTGACCTAGACCTACCTAACAGCTTATCCAGAACTAGGTCATTCAGTAGCTTAGACTAGCCAGACCCTGAGCTTCCTGATTCACCACAGCAAGGTGGTAGACACCTTGGGAAAATACAAACCCCTCCATCTACACCTCTTGATTCGCATTTCATACAGAACTTGGGGCTCAGTCGCCCTAGGTCTGCTCATCAGTCATCTGCTGGTCATAATATCCCTATCATCCATATACTAGCTACTCAAGTTAACCCATTACCCCATCAAAACATCATCATGGAAGCCTGGTATGCACCTCTAGTTTTACCCCAGCCTCTAGTACCCTTACCAAATGATTATCAGTCAAAGATCCCACACTTCACTGCAAATGAGTCCATCACAGCCCAACATCATGTAGATAAGATGGAGGATTCTTTTGACTACATGGAAATTGATGATGATACAGTCAAAATGTGAATCTTTAGGGGGTGAAGTGAAGAAATGGTTTAAGGGCCTGCCTCCAGGTAGCATCAATGATCTTTTGGGTTTATATCAGACCTTCATAAACAAATGGGAAACTAGGGTGAATCCTCACCAACTCCTGGTAGAATACATGACCCTCAAGAGAAACGTAGGAGAGAGTGTCCACGATTACACAAAGAGGTCCAACAGCATTTATAATGCCCTCCCTCCACATATGAAACCTCCACAAGGCATGGCCCTAGCAAAATACCCTGAAGGATTTGATGCTGACATGGCCTATGAGCTTAGGGATAAGGAATACAACACATTGGAGGACATGCAGAAAGGAGCAATGAATATAGAAGCCAACCTGATTGAGAAGAGAGCAAGACTGAAAACTGAGAGAAGGGTAACATACAGAGATGACAATGTAGCCTCCACATCTAACCAAAATTATAATAATCTGTCTAAAAATGTGGAAAGGTTACAACAAATGATGGAAAATATGGTTTTCACCGTTAGCAATCAGAACAAGAACCAGAACCAAAACTTTAGAAGAAACAATAACGCTCCCAACAGGCAAAGAGAATCATATCAACAAGTTATTCCCCCATTCCAAGAGAATTTTCTTGATGAATATGAGGGAATCATAGAAGAGTCTGAGGGAAACACAATTAATATGTTTGAAACAGAATATTCAATCCATAATTGTTATTCAGAAGAAGACCAGCCTTCACCCTCTAATTGGGAGGAGGAATGGTCAAAATCTCAAGATTACAGATTAGGATTTGAAAATGCCATGATGCAGGTCAGAGAACAGTATGAACTTAGAAGAAAAAAGAGTCAAGAAACTGCCAAACCCAGAGCTTTTGAGACTACCATAAAAAAGAGGCCTGAGAAAACTTCTAAAGCAACTGTTGAGACCAACAAATCAGCAGCTGAGAGTTCTGGAAAAAATAGAGAAAAAGACAACCAAAACACTAATACACAAGGTAAACCAGCCAGCAGCATTAGCACTGTAGTTAGTGCTCTTGATAAAACTATCACAAACACTGTACATAATGAGAATCAGCCCACTGATTCAACCGCTAAAGTAGTGGCAAATAGAACAGAGATGAGTATGCCAAAGAGTCAGTCCACTTTCAATTTGGAAAGTGAGATTGCGAGAATTAAAATTTATGTCCCACTTTCTGAGCTGGCTACTCAGGATGCATATAAAGGCCAAATTTTGATGGCTTTGAACTTTAGTGAGAATGGTGACTCTGTCAATCTGAATGATGATCAGCCTGCCCTCCTATTTGGACCTAAGATAGAGGGGAAGTTTCAGGAAGGGGTAGTTCCACCTTTCTATATCAGTCTCAACATTCATGATAAGATCCTGCATAATGCAATGCATGATTCTGGAGCATCTCACAACCTAATGCCTAAGGTATTTATGGAAATACTAGGTCTAGAGATAACCAGACCCTACAAAGACTTATACTCTTTTGACTCTAGCAGAGTAAAATGCCTAGGCCTGATCAAAGACTTGTGTGTGAGCTTAACTCAAATCCCGGCTAAATGCATGGTCATGGATGTTGTGGTGGTAGATGTGCCACCCAAGTATGGCATGCTACTATCAAGATCATGGGGAGCCAAGCTGTAGGGTACAATGCAGATGGATGGCTCATATGCCACAATCCCAATCTTTGGCCAACTTAGAAAACTGTATAGGGAGACACAGATGAAATTCCTAGTCAGTAGCCTCGAGAAACCAAAAAATTCACTTGTTTATTCTGTTCATACAGACCTTGACTCCTTCATCTTCTATAATGATCAATCTTTAGAAGGGTCAGAGTCCCAAAACAGAGATACAAGCGGAGAGGCAGAGGCCATGGATTTTAACATAATGGCTGTTCTGGATTTAGAGGACAACGAAGAAGAAAACCACAATGAAACCTGTAGGATATGTGGTGGGATCTAACCTCGAGTGAACAAGAAACAGAGCGTAAACAACCATCTAGCCAGATCCCCGAACCTCATACATTTCACGAAGAACAAAGCGACCCACAGTCTAGTACAGACCCTATAACACAACACAATGGCAAACCCAGCTGTAAAGGAGAAAACAATGATAGTCATGAGAATAACCCCATATGGGAAATGAGCTTTGACGGGTCCTGTACTAAAAGGACTGCAGGGGAAGAGGTATGGTTACACAATACATAAAATGACTACGCTGAGAGCCACGCCTATAGCCTGCATTTCAAATGCACAAATAATGTCGCTGAATACGAGGCTCTAATCCTAGGTCTGAATCTGTTGAAGAAAAAGGGAGCCCGTAGGATAACCGTAAGGGGATATTCTGAGCTGGTGATAAAATAGTTAAACGGGGAATACACGACGAAACATCCTAGGCTGAGAGCATATAGGAATGACACCATGGATTTGCTGAAAACGTTTGTTGAATACAAATTAGTGTTCGTTCCTAGGAGTCAAAATTTCATTGCAAATGGATTAGCTTTCCTAGCTAGTTCCTACCCCAAGACTCCCAGTGACCAACAGATTATCATTCAGACCAAATTCAAACCTGTTGTGCCAGATAACGAAAAATACTGGCAGGTCTTTGAAGGCGATAAGCAGATTGAAGATTTTCTCGTAGGCAGAAACGAGTTTGAATTTTTTGATTCAGACTCCAAACCTGATAGTAGTTGCCTAAGTGATGAATCCTCGAATGAGGAAGAAACACCCTGTAACATAGAACTAAATTCTTTAGATGAACAGACTGGAAACCCAGATCGCAAATGTGAAAATGCAGATAGTGAAGAGGTAGAGGTGCTGCAGGCCAGAGATAAGAATATACCTATAGGCCTGGCACCCTTAGAGTACCTCTTTGACTTTGATGATGTGGCAAAAAAGCCCACTATAGAACATGCAAACTTTGATGTGGAGGAATGCAATATAGGCACTGAAGATAAACCCAAAATGATTAAACTGGCTAAGTCTTTACCTGCAAACATGAAGAAGAAATACATTGACCTTTTCAAGGAATTCATTGATGTGTTTGCATGGAGCTATGAGGAATTAAAGGCCTATGACACAAATATCATTCAGCATAAGATACCCTTGAAAGAAAATCACAAGCCCTTTAGGCAAAAACTTCGCAGAATCAATCCTAAGAAATTACCTGTAGTAGAGAAGGAGATTAAGAAAATGTATGAAGCAAGTATAATTGTGTCGGTGAGATTCTCTGATTGGGTATCAAACTTGGTGGCTGTGAGGAAGAAAACGGGAGAAATCAGATTATGCATAGACTTCAGGAATCTTAATAAAGCCTCACTCAAGGAAAATTACCCTTTTCCTAAAATGGAACATATCCTTCAGAAGGTAGTGGGCTCTAAAAGAATCTCCCTGCTGGATGGCTTTTCAGGTTATAACCAAGTCTTAGTGATCCCAGAAGACCAACTCAAAAAAACTTTTACCACTCCATGGGGTACCTTCATGTATGTGAAGATGCCTTTCGGATTGATGAACGCTGGGGCCACCTTCCAAAGAGCAGTGGACATAGCATTTTCAGATGATATAGGGCACTTAATTGTTATCTACTTAGATGAAATAACAGTATTTTCCAAGACCAAAGAAGAACACCTGAAACATCTGAGAAAATTATTCGAAAAATGTAGAAGGTTTGGTCTGTCCCTGAATCCTAAAAAGACTGTCTTTGGGCTACAAGAAGGTAAAATTATTGGCCACATTATATCCGAGGAGGGAATCAGGATAGACCCATAGCAAGTTGAGGGAATACTACAGATCACACACCCCAGAAACATCAAGTAATTACAATCTTTCATTGGGAAGATTAACTTCCTTAGGAGGTTTATCCCAAATTTGGCTGAACACCTTAGGAACATGACAGATATGTTGAAGAAAGGTGCAGGAGTTAAATGGAATGTGGGAGCTAAAAAATCTTTTGAGTCAGTGAAGCTTGCACTTACCCAAGCTCCCGTCCTAATCAGCCCAGATTTCTCCAAATATTTCCTGATCTTTTCATTCGCCTCTGTGCATACAGTGGTTGCAGTCTTGCTGCAGAAAAAAACATAGGGAATGGAACAACCAATTTCCTTCTTTAGCAAAGCGCTCAGAGATGCACCCTTGAAATACAACATCATGGAGAAACAAGCCTATGCTCTGATTAAGGCCTTGAAAGACTTCAGGGTGTACATATTTCATTCTCACATCGTAGCTTATGTGCCCAACATCATAGTCAAAGATATACTGTCCCAAGACCCAGATGGGAAAAGGGGCAAATGGATAGCTGTGATCCTAGAGTATGATCTTGAGATAAAACCCACCAAATTGATTAAAGTTTAGGGCTTATTTAAATTAATGGCTGAATCAAACCTACAAGCCCTAGACATCAACATGATAAAAACCTTGGATGAGCAACAGGAATTGCCTGATCTCACTGTTGAGGAAAATTTTTAGAGCTCTCCTTGGTATTCTGACATTCTGTATGTGCTCACACACCTCAATGCCCCTCCCGGATTATCAAATACCAAGGCCAGATTCTTAAAGCTAAAAACCAGAAGCTATTTCATTATGAATGAAAACTTATACTGGAAGAATCCTAATGGCCTATTGCTTAAATGTTTGCCTGAAAATGAGGCAGAGAGGGTTAAACAAAAATTCCATGCTGGAGAATGTGGGGACCACCTGAGTTGGAAAGCCACTGCAAACAAAATACTCAGAGCTAGCTAATATTGGCCCACGCTCTTCAGTGATGTCCATAAAATGATAGTTTTCTGCCACAAATGTCAGATATTTGAGGGAAAAAGAAAACTCCTCCCTTTACCCCTACAACCCATCACTGTCGAAGGTCCCTTTCTGCAATGGGGCCTATATTTCATAGGGGAGTTTCACCCTGCTTCTTCTTCTCAGCACAAATAGATCCTAACAGCCACAGATTATTTCACTAATTTGATAGAATCCGTGCCCACTAAGAATGCCACAGATTCAGTCATCATTAGTTTCCTAGAAAATCACATCCTCTCTCGGTTTGGCTGCCCAAGGAAAATAATCACCGATAACGCTACTACTTTCGGATCCAAAAGGATGGTTGATTTTTGTCACAGTTACCAAATATCACTCGGTCATTCAACTGCCTATTACCCTCAAGGTAATGGATTAGCTGAATCATCAAACAAGAGCCTGGTGATCATCATCAAAAAGCTATTGGAAGAGAACAAAAAATCATGGCATAACAAGTTAGTACATGCTTTGTGGGCTGACAGGCTTACAACAAAAAAGTCCATTGGCATGTCACCATTTCAGCTTGTCTATGGAACAAAAGCAGTATTCCCTACCAGCCTGGGGATACCAGTGATCAAACTGATCTAGGAGATCCAAACAGAAGAAGACAGCATGGTGAGGAGAATAAATTAGACAATCCATCTCCAACAAACAAGGGAAGAGGTCTACAACAGAGCAGTGAAGGTTCAGGAAAATATAAAGAGATTGTTTGACAAAAGAACCAAAGCTGCTGATTTCAAAGTTGGAGATAAGGTTTTGAAGTGGGATTCGAGAAGAGAGGATAAAGGAAAGCACAGAAAATTTGACAGTTTGTGGCAAGGTCCATACCTCGTCCAGGCCACCGTGGGTCCCAATGCTTTCTTCTTACAAGAATTAGATGGCACTGAGCTATTTGGGGGTCCTGTCAATGGCAGAATGCTCAAACATTACTTCTGCTAATTTACAGTTTCCAATCTCCATTTCCATTGTACATACCATTGCAGTTTTATTTTCATAGAAAAAGAGAAAATGTTTCAAAAAAAAGAGGAAAGGGAGAGGTTCAGACTTGCTTAAAACATGAACCTCTGATGTGAAAAATATTGGCTCTAACAAGCTCAAGACCTAAGTCAAAGAAAGTAAAGCAGCTGGTCCTAACATGCCTAAAATCTGAACGAGCAAAGAAAAAAGAAGAATCAGCTCTAACATGCCCAAAACCAGAGCTGAAATGAAGAAAAAGGAGTGACTCTAACATGCTCAAAACCTGAGTCACAAGGAAAGAAGGATACTCTAAAGATTCCAGATTTCAAGCCTTCACAGTTTTGTCTCCAGTCTGCAAGTTTCTGTCCATGTGCGACTGTCTTTATGCCATGGCCCACAGCAAGCCAGACAGTCTAATCCTGGCTTGGCTATTTTTCAATTTCTATTTTAGAATGTAGAGAAGAAATCTGCTAGACAGTTTAATCCCAGCAGATATTAGATTAGGTAGAGAAACACATGAGACCAACAGTTTAATCTGGTCTCATGGAGCAATAAGGGTAGATTTAGAATAGGTTTATTTTTTTTTAACAAAATAAAATGATGTAAAGGGTCTGCTAGCTCAAATGCACCCTAGAAGAAGAAAAAATGCTAGGATTGTAGTGCGGGTAGGTAGAATGTTGGGGAAAGATTTTTTGCTGATTTATTGTCTTCATAGTGTGGCAGCTGATCAAAGTAAGAAAGGGATGTGCCAAGCAGTAGGCCACTGGCCTACTCCAAAGATCTATTTTTTGAATTCTTGACTCCTTCAAGAAGGAGCCATCCCCATGTGGAGCCACTGTTAGCCCCCCTTTAAATTTTTGACAAAGCAAGAAGGGGGCTAAATTTGTTTTTGAGCCCTCAAGGAATGCATCTCCCAGAAGACACATCATCCTTGAGGTCTCCTATGCCTTTTCCTTTGATAAATTTCCCTTTGAAGAACTCTCCATGTTGCACCTCTCTTCCCCTTCGCAAGATCCCCTTTAAATCCCATTTTTTCCCTTTGTTAAACCTTTTTACCCTTTTCCTCCCTATCGTTACCCTTTATAGGATTCAAAATAAATTAAAAGGGTTAAAAACCCACTTTGAAACGTTATATCAAGCCTAGCCCCTCTTCGACTGGCCCCCGCACCTTTCCTTCCACGTGATCATACCACTGGAACCACCCGTCAGTCCACAAAGGCGCTTATCTCAGCGAGTTATCGGGAGTAGTTATAACCGTTGATCTGAGCAGGATGGATGGCGATCGCCGCCCCCACAACAACCACCGTTAAAACCATCCATCACCGATCCTCGCATCTTGACCGTCCATTCCCCGCAGATCTAACAGTTCGGATTTTACTCGCCTGTGGACCCCGCCCGCGCGCACTATTCAGAAACAGCCTGGTTTTCATCGCATCGCTAATAGGGGTCGGGCGGTTTTTCCTCATTGCCCAGCGATTCCATACACCTTTTTCCGCGTGTCCCCGCGTACGGCCCCAAAACCGCCCTCCATTGCAAACTAACTTTCGACTCAGGACGTCGCGCGATATCGTTGAGAGCCGTTGGATCTGGAGCAGCCCTCTAACGGCTGTCGCTCCACCGAGATGCTCGTGATTTAACCCCCGGCCATCGTACCCCTGGCCCACTGTTTGTCATCCTCCGCTGTGTTTCCCACCGTCGATCTCCTTTGAGATCTTACGGGCTAGATTGGTCTTCTCCCCACTGTTGACTTTTCCGTCGCCACTCAGTCCCGCCACGTCACCTCTGCGTGTCTCCTCCGTATGTTTGTCCACCCCCGTGACATATATCCATTCCGAGGCCAAATTTCATTGTTTTTTCGTTAAATTGTCTGCTCCAATGTCTTTCCATGCGGTTCCCGTTGTGCCACGTTTACTCCCACAGTATCCTCTACGTTCGTTATCTTCGTCCACACCATGCTATCGGGGTCACAACCATCCACATCATCCGCTCCCAGCCATTATTTTCTTAACATGTTTTGTGTTTTTTCAGGGTTTCAAGATGCGTGAAAGGCGCCACGGTCCATATGAAAAACTTTAATGGTGGGTTGCACAGACAGGATTGATTCTGGAAGCTGGTACCACCATGAAATTGTCAAAGAGGGTGGCTGACAGGACTTGCATTGAAGAAGAGCAGAGTCCAGACTCGGCAAATTTTTCCAGCGCCATTAAAGCTCGTTTTTCCCACTGACAGAGACCGTTGAAGCGGCAAGGAGTATCACCGCAAGAGTTAGAGAACTCTTATATACACCATTGAAGATCTTAAGTCCTAATCCAGTATTTTAAAGGGGAAAAATCAGATTGAAAGGCCAAGGATCACGCAGAAGGTACGACACGCAGAAATCAATGCATATCGGGGGTTTATACAACAGCAACATGTTTTTCCTCCATAAGGATAGAACGCCCATGCCAGTGTTCAATCTATGTCGTGTTCTGGAGAGATTTTCTACCCTGAAACAGCCCCAGTACTATCAGAGCATTTACTTCATCAGTATGGAAGATCTCTTTATCATTCCTTTATCTTTTTTTTTATTCACTAATAGCACCACATAGTACTACAGTCAGAACACATCAGAATCATATCAGAATAATCCCCAGTCTGAAGAAGATCATTTGTTCACCCAAAGAACACCAGAGATTAATGCACAAGATTTATACAGAATGGGCTCTGGCCCTCTTTCTTTTCAGCAGTTTAATACTGCATTTACTTCTCCACCTACCTCCTCTGCTCCTCTGGAGCTATAAATTCATGAAGAACTCATTGTAATCGTTGTTGATTAGTTATCAGAGAACTGCAAGTGGTTTCTTTCGAGACACAGTCTCTGTGTAAATATTGTAAGATAGGTTGAAGGATATGTTTTCAGACTGAGTATTCAGCTATTAGCAATATTGTACTTGATTGGTATTGTTACTTAATATGACAAGCACATTTCTTTGGATCCTGATCTGAAGCAACGGTGATGTTTTCCTATCTCTATGTTTACATTCACTTCATTTCGTTTCTACTGGCTTGCATCAGAATAATGGCATAGGATTTACCCTTGTTAGGTACCATATGTTTCTGCTCTCCTTGCCATTTATGTTTATCTTCTGAATGTATTATCTAAGGGATGTTTTCAGTTGGTTTAACCAGTGTAGTGGATGTTATTTCCTGCTCTCTGATGTATGAATTAAATGTATTCAGTCCTTAGATGCTTCTTGTTATAGATTTAGTGGGAAGATTTGGGAACACTGGGGATTAGTGTTAGTCCTATCCACTAGGATCCTTGTACGACCTACTGATATGTAACTTCGTGCTCTGAATCTGTGTTATCTCTTCTCCTCTTACCCTCCACATCATAATCATCCTAAAAGATCCTAAGTTTTAGATGACTAGCCCAATTTAAAGCCTGCCTATTGATTAGCAAGAAAATCCTTTCCTGACTCCATTGTCCAATGGTTTCGAATATTTCCTGGAATATTTCATCTCTGCCTTATCCCTATTTGCTCATTCTGTTCTTACATTGAAACCTTATTTCCTGATAACCAGCAACCAAAACAAACAATCAACAAATAAACACGTGCCTATAACTAGCCTAACACCTCAAACTTTGAGCTTCATAGACATAAACCTTTGCTCATACAAAGAGATCCCTCTCTGGACCTAGGAGGGCTAGATCCTGAGGTCTGAAAGTGGTTCTGATGTTGTCTCATCTTTTGGTCTTGCCAATCTGGCCAAAACATGGGAACCCCAACAACACCATAAATGAAACAAGCAACAAGTTCTTCAGTGATCAAAGAGAAGTTAAGAATTCTTTGATATGACTAAGAAGGAAGAAAAACATAGAAGCTGTAATAAAATCAGGAAAATTGAGGTGCCTCCATGGGCATGTCTCAAGTATATTGTTTACTGACCTACAGCAAGAAAGAAACATGGAAACATGTATGATAAACTAAGGAAAACATACATATAGGAACACTATACCATTTACCAAGCCAAGGAATCCAACAAACAGTCCTCTTCCACCATCCAAGACAACCAAGAAATCATCCACATCCTGAGACAAAGTGTTTCTTCAAAGCTTGCAATATCATGTATTACTCTATATCATAAATTTCAACCCTGATTACAATGAAATCTCTTGGAATAAATAGGCCAAAGAGAAGGAAAACCTCCTAGAGCAACTAGCAAGCTCATTGGCCCATCATAAATATCTGATTTTGTCTTTGAGGCTTTGCAAAGCCCAATGCACAAAATATCTATGAAAATATCTCAAAAATGCTAAAAATGGAAATTAAATTGACTTTTCCCAACTGACAATGGCCAAAAAATGCTAAATGCACATTTGGAAAAGCCACTTCAGAAAACTGCATTTTTCACAAAAATTCTTCAGAAATATAGCACCAGAAAATTCCCTGTATTCCAGGAAACGTTTGAAGGACCTCCCGATGTCGAAACGAGGCCCGTGATGGCTCGTTGGAAATCCCTGGATGTCTAGTTTCCGAAAATAATTTTTTTTCCCCACAATTATCACTGAAAGTCTATGAAAAACTGACCTGTGTGAAAAAACCCAAAAATTAGCCCTTGCTGATAAGTGAGGCAGAGTGTCGAAAAAGTGACTGTTTTTCGCCTCTTTGGGGGACCCAAACATCTTCAATTTATCTGAATTTTTCTGAGAAAATGCCCCTAAATTTAATGCATCCAATTATACTACTTTCAACCTCTGAGGATGCTTCAAAAAAAAATGGTGATGCCCATGATTTTCTGCAAATAAGCCCAAAAATGTCAAAAAACAAAAACTTGTCGAATTATGCCCAATTTTGGCAAGCATACCCCTCGTGGGTTTTCAGAAGCATGTAGAGAAGCGGAGGCCAAAATTTCAAGTTTTTATGTGCCTTTTCCTAATTTTTCTACCAGGTTCCTCTTTCAGGCTGCCTTGTTGGTCTTTATCACTGCTATGCTCATGGTCGCTGATTTGGCCCTTTTGCTCCATGCTGGCCTCTTTAGAATTCTCACTGCTTGGGGTTTGTTTGTCATCATCCTTGCTGGCTGGAGGGCTTTCCTGTATTTCATCATAAGTGTCCCTTTGAGGAATGTCTCGACCCTCCTCATAAGTGCCTTGGCTGTCACCTTGTTGTCTCTTTGAGGGCTGCACTGTTCATTTTTGTTCCTGCTTCCTTCATGGCTGTGGTGCTCTGTTCCTTCACTGTTTTTTGTAGTTACTTGAAGAAAGATAGAGGTTCCCTTGAAATGATTTTCTTAAGGAGCTGATTTAAAACAAAGACTGTGCCCTTTAGAAAAACATTGTGTTCTGCTTTTGAATAAACTGCCCTCCTTGATGTTATTGTTTCTTTAGAACAAAAGATAGTCCTCTTTTTACTGAGTAATAGGCCTTTCAACAAAATCTGCCTCCCCTTAAATGGTCACTGGTTTTCTTTGAGTTTATCAAATAAGTATGAGTTGAATGAAAACCATTTCACCCCTTCAGCATTTGTGTTTGATTAATGAGGTTTTTTACAAGGTCTGTTAGTGGATTTTGGAGGCAGGTTTCTTTTGATTTTTGACACAGAGTTTCGTCCCCTTCAAAAAACCGTTTTTAATAGTTTGACACAACTTCTTTGAAACTGGTAACATTGTCCTTTCCAACTACTACCTTCTTTGGAAAGCACTATTCTATGGAAATCAATGATTTTTTGTGGCTACTTGAAGAAAAAGGTGCTCAAAAAACACTGTTTAAAAGACTCCTCCAAAATGGTCACGAGACCCTCTACACAAATTATGTTTCTCTGATTTGGATGAATTAAGAAAGTTTAATCTTGCAAACCAACAATTTTTCTTTTTGTTATTCAAAACAACAAAGCCTTTCTTTTATCATTGTTTCTCTTTGAATGTTATCATTAAACCCTCCTCCGGACTAACAACTTGGATAAGAGACAGAAGAATACCTTTGGATGAACCGAATTTGAGGTTCCCTTTTTAGTATTGGCCCAATGGTCCAAAGCCTGTTCAAACTAGAGACGAGCACGCGTTTGAACGCAGAACGGGCCATGCAGAAAGGCTATTGGGTCGGCCTGGGCACCGAGCATAGGCATGTTGCACGCTTTGTAAAAATGCACTAAGTCTTCCTATAGGCACGCCAATGTGTATACAGGTGTGCCGCGCTGAAACTTAAACCTTTAAATTTCTTCACAATCGCCCAAAATTTCCTCTTTCCTTGGAGAGAATGTTAATGCATGTTTGGTTTATGCCTTTTAGGTTTATAAGGTTTTGTTTAAAAAGAAAACAAATTATTTTCCCCCCTTTCCAATTTTGATAACTTTTTAACGTTTATCACTTTGTGTTTTTTCAAGAGAAAACTTGAATTTATGTTCAAATTTTTCCTAACCTTTTGCCTTTTGCATGAACTGCTTCACTTTGTAACTCCTTGGGGAGCTGACTTTATGATTCTCTACGAAGGAAACCACTTTCATATTTTTTTTTCACAAAAGGTAGCATTTCTGAAAGAATCACTCTCTTTTTCAACAACCTTACCATTAGGGCGATAATCTTGTGGATATATAGGATCCTTCCATTTTATATAAGCAGTAGGATACCTAAACTGAAGTGCAAGCTCTGACACAGTCCCAGACCTTTCAATCATCTGCTCTCCAGGCATATTGTCTACCTCTTCTAGGGATATCACTGCCTTCAACACTGTATCACTTTGAAAACACCATAAAAACCCATCATCTGAAAGAAACTCATAGAAGCAATGCTATGATAGCCCTTTTGAAAACACCATATATCCTTTGTTTTTTGAAGTAAGGAGGCCCCTTTTAAAAAAATATTTTCCCCACTGCTATTTATCAAGGAGGTGGCCCATAATTTCTGAAGTTAATTAAAACATCTTAACCCTCTGCTTTTAAATGAAGGAGGTTCTATTATTCTCCCAGCCATCTGCTCTTGATTGGAGTAGGCTTTGCCATGATATCTTCTAACCATCTAGTTTTTAATGAAGGAGGTTATTACTGTGCTTTCAACCATCTGCTCTTTTAAAGGAGGAGGTCCTCACTATAGATATGACATTTCATCTATTTCAAAAATGGATTACCTTTCTTCAAATCATATGTCTCTGCTTGGTATTGTGTCAAAAAGGCAACAATTTGCTTTATGAGATATGCTTTGAGATATGTATTCTTTGTAAAAGATCCTTGTGAACCTTCAGAACAGAAACCATATGACTTGTATATGTAGAGTAGTTGCTTGATAGTCATAGTTGACTGACTTCCCTTGATTGTGTTTGCAGAGGCAGGTTGAAATTTCCTTTGGAGGAGATGCTGAGAATACTGCTGATCAACATAACATCAGCCCTTTGCAATCATATGACTTGGAGGCTGCTCTCTATTCTTTAGGCAATTTTGGCTTTCACACCACACCTATTGGTAGCCCTTTACTTGTTGTATATCATCAAGTTCTACTAAGGGAAAGCTAATTCAGCATGCAGAACCCTTTTTGACATTGTCTCTTTGCTCTTTTTCACATCGATCATTATTGCAATCACACCCTGCAGAGATGTAAAAACATATGACTTTGAACCTTGGAGCGCTCTTCTGGTGTTTCAAGGAGACTGTGCCTGAGTGAAGCATACTCCATCAAATATAAAACAACCTTATCTTTTCCAGATTTGAACCTTTGTGAATTTCTTCTGATATGAGACACAGTAACCTTTTAGTGGTGTGCGACCTATGGATGGGTCAAGACTTTTTTTTGCAGTTTAGGAAGTAGAAAAGGGCTGACTGGTGCTGAACAGAGGCCTTTGGCTCAAGATGTTTTTTCCAAGGAAAGGATTTCCTAAAACACCACTATGTAACTTAGGAGCGATCTTGACATGTTCCGAGTGCTTTCTTTGGTATGATTATATATTCAAATGACAGATAAACAGGGATAGGGTTGCAGACACTTTTGTCAATAGTTGGATAATGAATGGCTTGAGGAAAAAGAGTAAATGACAGTAGATAATATTTCAGCTATGACAGCTATGGACAGGGTTATTTTGCTGAAACTAGATAGGTCTTGACAAATAGGTTTTTTCTCATCATAGGCTTATTGGAAGGGGTAGGAGGAAAATAATTGTTTTGGGGTGTTTTCTAGATGGCAGATTGGACAGTTTGGAGATCAGTTTCTAGAAAACTCAGCTAAGGAAAATAGTCATCAATAATAGGTGAAAAATGCTGATGACTAACATTCATCATGGAATGGGGCCCTAATTTGGTTCCAATAATTTCTACAACAACCTTTGATGCTAAAACCACATCTCGGCCCTCCACTTTTCTCACAATATGTGTATCAGCTCTACATGCTCTGGTTTAGGAATCTGTTGCATGGTGCAGGCAGGTCCAAAGCATGATCGAACCATTTTTAAACCTGCAATAGACAATCCTTTATTAATTTTTTATTAATGATATTTTAATCCTGTAAAAACAAGGAAGTAACAACTATTTTTCAAAAATAATCATTTAGCCATCGACAACATGAGAGAAATTTCAAATAAATAAGACAAAACGGAGGCCCAACAACTACATGCCTATGAATTTTGTTACAATGAGGCTCAATGTCTATTTTATTATTGAAAAACAACAGAAAACCCTAAATAACCAATACCCTAACTCAGGAGATGGAACACCAAGTGTTTGTAGGCCCCGTTGGGGTTAGTTGGGAAACCAACTAGCTGAGGTCGTAACTTGGTCATATTATCTTTGTTTGGCACGTACGATACATCGTTGGAAATATCTCTCTTAGTAATACAAGATTTGATATAGGCCATTTCCTATGGCTATGGGCCTACAACAGACCTCAAAAAAACACCGTTTATGGGGTCAAAACTTCTCTAAAAGTTTAGGACTTGAAAAAACTGCTAAAAATAGTAAATGCTACTATAAACAAGGAAACTGATGAAACCGAATAGAGGTCTAGGTGGAATAGGAGAGTGGAAACCAATATCCACCTGTATCATATAGAAATACGGGAGCATATAGTTAAAGAGAATATTCCATAATGCCATAGTGAATGAGATGATGAGTTGAGATATTGGGTATTTTCATTACCAATATAAGCAACTTCCACTGAAAATCAGTATTCTTAATGTTTTGCATAAGATATTGTATGGATCTAAATTCTGTGACATTTCCCAAAAACATTAATAGAAAATAAGTTTTTAACTTTTGTATTATATCTAATGTTCTATTACTAATCCTAGTGAAAATGAATAGTCAACAACAATTTTATATTTCAGATATATGTTTTGAGCATAGTATTTATTTTAATCATAGCTATGATGATTGAAATTGGATTATTGATACAATTCTTTTTATCGTAACTATGTTTCTTAATTTTCGAGACTTATGCTTTGAGATCCTATAGTATATCATGCATACATCTGGAAGGAACACATAATAGAAAAGTAGTTCAGTTTTTTTAAATTCTAGTAAGTCCTACTTTCTATGAAGCTTGAACAATGTTTAATATTTTAATATTTTAAATTTGTATGGAGTGCAACGGTACAAGAAAGGCTTTCATTGTTCTTCTTGCATATCTCCCTATTCCACATAATGATTTTTTTTTCCACATTTTGAAATGAAATTGATATATTTATTTTGTACATTTGTTTGATATAAAATGTTTTAATCCTAAGCAGAATGAGAGCTTCTTGGAAATCAAGTGTTATTATTA
Source organism: Pinus albicaulis (assembly GCA_034641835.2). Taxonomy (NCBI): domain Eukaryota; kingdom Viridiplantae; phylum Streptophyta; class Pinopsida; order Pinales; family Pinaceae; genus Pinus; species Pinus albicaulis. The sequence continues at coordinate 335,918,686 of CM076584.1, forward strand.
AAAAACAAATCTTATTGTTTTTCCCATTTCTATTATCTAAATTGATTTAAGCTAATGAAATAAACTATTTATGCATTCGTTCATTCATTCCGAAAAATGTAGCGAGTGTTAATCTTTTCAATTTGTGCGAAATGCAGAAGTGCAGGAAATACTTTCATTGTTCACTGCCCCTTTGCACTCCTCACTTTTCGCACACCCTCTCTCCTTCATCCACATATCTATTCAACCCCCCCATTTCGTTATGAGTATTTTTTTCTATCTTTTTTACAAAATCCATATATTTGTGTACTAGATATCTCATAGGTGGAAAGTTTTTAAACATAGAAATTCTCTAATTATTCTTGACTCGCCTATTGAATAATTTTTCTTTTCTTTAACATAATTCAATTTCAAAATTGAACACAAATGATAACTTTTATAAGATACACTTTTTTTTTGTCATATAATCATGACCTAAGCTCAAGGGGTATGTGCAAACATAAAGAACTGTGCACAATTAAAATTTTCACAGGCCCTCTACACTCCATGTAAAGTAAACGTTCAGTACCCTTCAGAAATCCACGCAATGAAAATGGCCACTATCCCTCTACACGCCACACAATGAAAATTTTGATTGCCCCTCCTTACTTGGAATCTTCCGCTCACCCTTTCTCCTTCCTTTGCATTGCACCTCTCCCCTATCTCTATTCCACATAGTGAAAGCTTCTCCCGTGCCTATAGGGTAATAGTTGAAACTCATCATAATCCCTACCTCTGCCGCTAATTATTTATTTAGGGTTGTGCGGAGTGTGTAAGAAGCACAATGAAATCTTACTCGACACTTCCACACTCAACACAATGACATATTGCAATGATAATTATTTTTTATCCATATTTTCTCATAGAAATTGACAAAATTTATTAACAAATAAATTTGATTTGGTCATAAAGTTAAATTTAAATTTGTTTTGGTCATAGTCATCTTTTCATTGTGCGGAGCTTTCACTATGCATAGAAATCTTCCTTCGCACATTGAAAGCTCCGCACTGTTGGGGTCCTGTGATTTCGCAGACTGGCATACTAAATGACAAGGCAACATACAAACCAAGCTTTAGATCTCTATGATCTAGCCCTCCTAGTCTTAGAGAAAGATCTCTCAATATGTTTATAAGGACATGTCTTTAATGGTTTAGAAGTTGATTTTAGGCTAGTTATGAAGTGCAGGGTTGTTTGTTTTGTTTGGTTGGAAAAATATGTTTCATGCAGTATAGATAGAGCATGGGAAATTACAAGCCATTGGGAAATGGAGTCATTTGAAAGTATGAATAGTCCTGATTGAGAAGGAAGGGAAACCAGAGGGAAAATCTAACTCAGTCGAGGTTCTGTTGAATAATATAAGTGGAATGAGATGAACATTAAGGAGTAAGGGTGAAAAGAAAACTAAACCCTTCACAATGACTTGAAGGATTCGGGGAACGCCCTATTTCCTCTAGTAAGCTCACTGTTATGGACTTAATCAATATAAACACCCAAAGAAGAGGAGAAATGCAGACTAAAACCTTCTAAATGAATCATAGGATTCGGGGAATGCCCTATTTCCTCCTATAAGTTCACTATTGAGAGCTTGATCAACAAAGACATACAATTTTATTCAAAGAAGAGGGAAAGCCTTAGACATCTAGGATTGCAATTATAGGGACCTTCAACACAATAGTTACTATAAGAAAAAGAGGGCATGATTGAAATAGACCTCTCTGTCAAATTGCAAGAATTAATCATTAAAGGTAGATTTCAGATACAATATTAAGCGACAAAGAAAGAGGATATGCCTAAACAGTCCTTAGCCCAATTGAATTAACCACTTCTGAAATAAAACAAGTGGAATATTCAAGAGAGTTATTAAGCTACTCTATCATGTTCAGTAGCAGAAAACATATAAACAGTGAAGGATAAACAGGTCAGAGGTGCTTCTAAGATACATTTCTCTGCCTAAAATTTTTATCCTACTGTAAGTCAAAGCATAATAGAACAAAGTGATAAACGGGAAACAACATTAACAATAAGAGATTACTTCACCAAAACCAAGTTCAGGGATCCAATGGTCCAGCCTCCTTCCTCAACAGAAAAACAGAGACCTCCACACTCCTTCAGAACACCAATGCTTCTTCAAAGCAACAATCTATGTATTACCTTAGAAATCACCAAATGCCAACCTTTTACAATAAGACTTCCAAGAGTATTTATAGAGAAAAATGGGAAAAGTAGGTGAAGAAGGTTTTAATGACCATCAGAGACAGGAGAGGGCATTCGAATGCTTCATTCTGTGTCATAAACATGACATTAAATCCTAGATAGACTTAGTGACCTCGTTGCTTGTTGAGGCCCTTTTGACATGACAAAAATCACCCCAAAAAGTGTCCTTTGGGAGGAAATACTATCTACAGTGGTACTGTTATCTCCTTTGGTGTGAGTTAAGTGGAAGAATGGGCCTTGAGGACTCCCATACTTCTAAATAACTGCTCCTGATAGTCTGTAGTAGCTTCTTTGGTGTAATAACTACTCGGTAGGAGTTTGTGCATGAAGATGGGCTATGTCTGTGTCAGTCAGTGTTCTGCACCAATAACTGCTCTGTACCTTTGTACTTCAACCTGTTTTAGTTTTGTTTATGCTTTATCTTTTCTTATTGCTCGAACTGATTCCGCACTGATGCCCTCGAAGGTTTTATTAATTTTCTATGCCTTTGTTTTCTGCCACTGGATATGTGATCTTCACAATTTCTGAGTGTTTTGTGTACAGGTGGCGGGTTTCGCTGAGCTGGAGGGTTCACTGGGGGTTCATGGCTTTAGATCCCTCGATTTTCATGACCTCGCCCCTTTTTTTGGTTCCTTTTGACGTTGATTCCTGGCCCTGAGATTGCTATTTGAGCCTCTGTGTCACTTTTGTGACTGTAAAATGTTTTATTCTTCATCGTGCATGACAACCTGCACACATACGATAAACTATTATGAAAACCTACGTTGTTTAGGCTGTGACTTCTTGCGGAGGCTCTGGGGTGGTGAAGGAGCAGTGAGGAGGTGGTGAATGTAGTGGAAAAATAGGAATAAAACCCTGGCAAAGCAGCTGACCAGGTCCAATGGAGGTCTGAGTGCAATAAGGGAGGTGGACCGTTAGATTAGGACAATCTAAGGTGGAGATCTCTTGATGAGCGTTTCGGGAGAGAGATGGAGAGAAAATGAATGAGACGCAATATAATATGGACCATGTGATCTCAGAGATCGACGGCTAGGATTAAATCGAGAGCGACGTTGCGGAGGGTAATGGTATGGAAAAAAACCGGGTATGGTTTTCACATAACAAAATAGGGGGAGGCGGTTTTGAGCGAATGGAATGCGATTCCATACATTGGTCGACACGCGGATCTTCAAAACCGCCCATTTCACAAAATTTTGGAGTGTTAAACCTCGTGTGTAAATATTTTGTGATTTTGGATAGCGACCGTTAGATCTGGGGTGTCAGATCAGACGGTGCAGGTTGCATGCGATAGGCACAGAGATGCGGGGCAAAGAAACTGGGTGATGCAATGGTCGTAGATCTTCTCAGATCAACGGCCAGGATTACATCGCATGTTTGGGGGTTGGGGGAAAAGGAAAATAACCAAGGGAAAGAACTTTTTGCGATTGCGATGGCGGGGGCCAATCATAAGGAAAAAACGTGGTTTTGTGGAAAGTGGAAGGACCAAAGGCGGAAGAAAAGGCACTTATCGTGTCGGAAGATCCGTAGAGTGAAGGGAAGTTGAAGAAGAGGAAACTCTGATTGCGATGAGTGATGAGGGCTTAGTGCTTGGTCACAGGGGGTGAGTTCATGTGAAGGAAAGGGCTAAATCTATAGGCCCTCAGGGGCGAATAACCCAAATGTTAAAAGGGACCTCTTTAAGGCTTTTTGAAGGGATTTTGAGGGTTTTTTAGCTTTCGGTAGAGAGGAAAGAAAAGGTATTTAAACTTTTAAATGAATCTTTGAAGGTTTAAATGGGGTTTAAGGCTTCTAGAGTCTAAATGGAGGGATAAAAGATGAAAAGAAGGCTTTATGAAAATGTGGGGAAATAAGTGAAAATAGGCAGTTTCAGAGGCCTTTGGAACAACTTTCTTTGGTGAATCAGCATGGTTTTAAGATGGAGACAACAATGAAGATGAACCTCTAGGATAGGAAAACCATAAGACTTCAAGGATGATATATTTTCAAGGGAAATTATCACTTGAAGGATTGATTGACAAATTTAGCCACCTGTTTTCTTTGACAAATTATTATAGGTGGCTAACAGTGGCTCCACATGGGGATGGCATCTTCTTGAAGGTGTCAAGAATCTTAGATGTAATCTTTGGAAGTAGGCCAGAGCCTGGTACTTGACCATCCTTTCTTCTATGGTCAGTTGGTACATAAGTGAAGAGCGTTAAATCAGTAGCAATTTTTTCCCAAACAACTACCTACCCATCCTACTGTCCTAACATTTTTTCTTCAAGGTGCACTTAGACTTGCAGACCTTTCCTCATCATCCTTTTTATTGGGAGCAGGAAACTAATCTAAATCTAACCTTATTCCTCCATGAGACCAAATTAAACAGTTGGGCTCATAGCTTCTCTACCTAAACTAATATCTTCCAGGATTAAACTGTCTGGCAGATTTTCATTCTCTATATTCTAAAACAGAAATTTAAACATAGCCAAACCAGGATTAGACTGTCTGATTTACTATGGGTCCATGGCATAAAGACAAGCTATACATGAACTGAAACTTGTAGAAATTCAAAACCAAAATTTTGAAGGCTAAAGATCTGAAATTCAAAACATTCTTCCTTCTTATTGTGACTCAGATTTTGAGATTTTTAGAGTCACCTTTCTTTCTTCATTTCAGCACTAGTTTTGATCTTGTTAGAGTTGTTTTTTCTTCTTTGCTAGTTCAAGTTTTGAGCATGTTAGAACCAAACTTCTTTCTTTTTTGGCTCAAATTTTGAGAGAAATAGAGCCATATTTTCCTTTGATTCTAGGTTTAGATTTTTAGCATGTTTGAACCCTTTCTTTCTTCTATCCTAATCTGTTCTACTGATATGCCAAGATTAAACAGTTTGGCAGATCTTCTTCACTATCCTATCAGTAGTAAATTGAAATCTACCCAATCATGATTAGGCTGTATGATTGGACAGTAGTGCTCCTTAAAGTAGTGGCATTTGAGCTTGCACACTTTCATATTTTCCTTTATTTTTGGTATGGGGCTATACCTTTCTTGTCTTATTTCTACCCTCTTTTCTATTTTTCTATTGTTTTTGTATTTTTCAGTGATTTTCCTTATGCAAATGGTATGTACAATGGATTAAAAACTCTGAAACTAAGACTCTTGATAGAAATAATGTTTAAGAATCCTGCCATTGACAGGACCTCTAAACACTTCTTCACCATTCAACTCTTGCAGGAAAAATTCATTATGCCCTCTTATGGAATGAATAATGTAGGGCCCTTTCCACAGATTTTCGAACTTACCATGCTTTCCTTTCTCTTCCCTCCTTGAATCCCATTTGAGAACCACATTTCCAACTTGAAATTCATTTTCTTTATTCCTTTTACCAAATAACCTTTTTATGTTTTCTTGGACTGTTTGAGTTCTCTGGTAAACTTCATCTCTGGTCTACTGCAAATGGATGGTCTGATTGATCCTTCTTTGCATATCATTTTCTTCATCTTGGACTTACTGAAGGAGTTTCATGACTGGAACTCCTAAAGATGTTGGGAAAACAACATCCATGCCATAGACCAGCTGATAGGGGGACATGTTCATTGACTTTTTGGTGGTTAACCTATCAGCCCACAAGGCATGGACAAGCTTACTATGCCATTCTTTCTGGTTCTACTCCAACAAATTCTTGATGATGTTGATCAGGCTCTTGTTGGAGGATTTAGAAAGTCCATTTCCTTGGGGGTAATAGGTTGTGGAGTGACCCAAGGTGATCTGATATTTATGGAAGAAATCAACCATCCTCTTGGATTTAAAGGTAGCAACATTGTTTGTGATTATTTTTCTAGGACAACCAAATCTGGACAATATGTTGGTCTCAAGGAATTTAATAATGAGAGAGTCAGTAGCATTCCTAGCGGGTATGGCCTCTATCCATTTGGTAAATAATCAGTGGCTGTGAGGATCCATTTGTGTTGGGATGAGGAGGATGGATGGATTTCCCCTATGAAGTCCAAACCCCGCTGCTGAAAGGGTGCTTCAACACTAATAGGTTGCAAGGATAAGGGCAAGAGATTTCTCTTACCATTAAAAATTTGGCACTTGTGGCAAGACATCACTAGTTTGTGGGTGTCTGGGAAAAGGGTGGGCCAGTAGTAGCCAGATATGAGGATCTTGTTTTCTGTGGTTTTCCAATTCAGGTTCCCTCGACATTCTCCTTCATGCATTTCATGCATGATTTTTCCTGCATCAAACTCAAGTAAACATTTTAATAATATCCCAATAGCATTTTTCCAATATAAAACTCCATCTATTATACAAAAATTTAAAGCATTTTGTTTGAAAAATCTGGCTTTTCTTTTTGACAAATAAGGAGGAGCATTTAAATAAAGTAGTACATAAATGATGTCAGCATACCATGGAAAGTTCATGAATGTTTCTTCAGTAAATGGTGTTGGGAACTCTTCTATCTCTTCCAAGGCATCAACCATATTCATATCTAGTGCTTTGAAATTAGACTCGACCATGAGTTTTTCTAATCCTTGTCCCTTGATGAGTTTGGTAGGCCTGATTTCTAAGTCATATTCTAGAATAGTGGCAATCCATTTTCCCCTTTTACCATCGGGGTCCTGACTTAGAATATATTTAACTACGGTGTGTGGCACAAAGGCAATGATATGTGAATGTAAAATGTACACCCTAAAGTCATTTAATGCTTTTACCAGTGCCAAGGCTTGCTTCTCCATGATATTATATTTGAGTGGGGCATATCTTAAGGCTTTATTGAAGAAGGATATAGGTTGTTCTTGCCCCAAGCTATTCTTTTGCAACAATACTACAACTGTTGTATGTTTAGATGGAAAGAAAAAAATATAGAAATATTTGGTGAAATCAGGACTGATAAGGACTGGCGCTTGAGTAAGGGCTTGCTTTACCAGTTCAAATGATTATTTAGCTTGCATTTTCCATTTAAAACCTACTTCTTTCTTGAGCATGTTAGTGATGTTTCTTAATAGCTCAGCAAGGTTGGGGATGAATCTCCTCAAAAAAATTATCTTTCCAATGAAAGACTGCAATTCTTTGAGATTTCTAGGGTGGCTGATATTTAGTATGCCATCAATTATTTTAGGATCTATTTTGATCCCTTCTTCAGAGATTATGTGACCAAGCAGCTTTCGTTCCTGGAGGCCAAAAAATGTCTTTTTGGGATTTAAAGATAAGCCAAACCTTCTGCATTTCTCGAAAACCTTCCTTAAATTCTCTTAATGTTCTTCATCAGTTTTGGAGAAGATGGTAATATCATAAAGGAAAATGATTATAAAATAGCCTATGTCTTTTGAGAAGGCTATGTCCATGCCCCTCTGGAAGGTGGCCCCTGCATTCATCAAACCAAATGGAATTTTGACATACATGAATGTCCCCCAAGGTGTAGTAAAAGCAGTTTTATGTTGATCACTTGGGAGAAACAGAACCTGATTGTAACCTGAGAACCCATCCAACAATGATATTCTTTTTGACCCAACTACCCTTTGAAGAATGTGGTCCATTTTCGACAAGGGGTAGTTATCTTTCAGAGAGGCTCTATTTAGGTTCCTAAAGTCAATACACAGCCTAATCTCCCCTGTCTTCTTCCTGAAAGATACTAGATTGGAAACCCAGTCTGAGTATCTAAGAGAAACAATGATCCCTGCATCATACATCTTCCTAATTTCTTTTTCTACTGCAGGAAATAAAACAGTGTTTATCCTCCTTAATTTCTGTCTGGAAGGTTTCTAATTTTCCTTAAGAGGAATCTTGTGCTGAATGATGCTAGTGTCATATGGTTTCAAATATTTATAGTCCCATGCAAAAACATCTATAAAATCTTTGAAGAGTGCTATGTATTGGTGTTTGATGTGGGCAAGAAGGGTGCTAGATAACTTAATCATTTTAGGCTTAGTTGGGCTACCTATGTTGTTCTCTTCCACATTAGTTTCCATGGGTTCTGCTTTCGGTTCCTTAGCCACATCGTTGGAATCAAAGAGTTGTTCTAATGGGGCAAGACCTTTGGGTATGGTATCACCTTTAAACTCTGGAAATTCGAGGTCCTTTTGGTTCGAATCATTAGATAATTTTGTTTTGAAAAGATGATCAGACTGAATTATATTGGTAGGAAAGGAGGACTATGTTTCAGGGATTGGTTCCTCATTTAAAAAAAAAAAAATTCATGGCTGAAACTTGGTGATGCTGAGGAAAACTCATTTTTTGACTGCAGGAAATCCTCTATATGTTTATCATTGTTGAATACCTTCCAATGATCTTCGTTATCAGGCACTGCTAGTCTATTTTTCACCTTTATAATGAATTGTTCATCGATTTGTGGTATCTGGTAATTACTAGCAGCAAAATCAAGTTCATTTTAGAGGTGATTTTGGGCTCTGGGTATGAATATGAGTTCATATTTTTCAAAAGTTTTCAGGAGATCTAAAGCAGTTTTTCTATATTCTCTAAGTCTAGGGTTTTTGGTTGAATATTCCTCTTTGATTTGTCTGATGATTAACTCAGAATATCCCTGTACTGATATCATTTTTTCCTTTAAGTCTTTAAGTATATGTAGGCCGAGGAGAATGGCTTCATATTCTGCAATGTTGTTAGTGCATGAAAAGTCTAGTTTGCAGGCATGTCCTTTGTTTGTGTTGTGTATCCATACAGCAGCGCCTGAATTATTTTTTCTGCAAGAGCCATCAAAGCTTATTCTCCAAAGTGTTTCTATTTCATTCTCATTTGTTTTGTGTTGCTCTAGGCTATTGGGAGTTGATATATCTAGAGGTTGAGGGGAAAGAAATTCTGAATGTTCAGGTGTACTAACCTCCTGCTTGTTTTCCTTCTCTGTTTGGGTGACCTCATCTTCATTGTATAAAATAAAAGAATCTAAATCTGAATGGGTGGAATAAACATGAGTGTTGTGAGGTTTGTCTTTGTTTCTCACCATGTATTTCATGAGGGTTTCCCTGTACAATATTCTGGTTTGACCAAACACTGGTATGGTGGCATAAGACATATCCATTTGAAGGTTGCCCTGAATCTTAGCTCCCCATGATCTAGACAAAAGCATACCATATTTTGGGGGAATGTCAGCTACTACTACATCCATTACAAGGTTCTTGGCTTGAATTTGAGACCAGTTAACACACAAATCTTTAATTAACCCCAAGCATTTGACCCTTCTGGAATCAAAGGAATATAAGTCTTTATATGGTCTAGTAATCTCTAAGCCTAACCTTTCCATTACTTCCTTGGGCATAAGGTTGTGTGATTCTCCTAAATCTAGCATGGCATTGTGTAGGATTTTGTCATGTATGTTTAAACTGACATAGAAGGGAGGCACAACCCCTTCTTGGTATTTTCCTTCAATTTTAGGACCAAAAAAAAGTTTTGGTTTGTCATCTGTTAAGTTCAAAGTATCGGTATCAACATTTATATTCAGGGCTTTTAGGACCCAGTTTTTTTACACTTCCTGGGTCACCAATTCAGCCAAAGGTATGCTAATTTTGATCTTGGAAATCTCACCTTCGAGGCTAAAAGGCATCGTTGTTTTTGTTGTATTTACATCTGTTTTCTCACTTATGTTTCTTTCAGCAATTTTGACTTGTTGAGTTTTATTAGGACTGTCAATCTGAGCTGTTTTAATAGGGCCACTAGCATAGGTACTAGGGCAAATTTCTTCAAACCCTTGTTGGATGTTTTTGTCTTTGTTTGGATCGACTCTTTTGGCTATTGTGATGGTTTTCTTTGCTGTATTTTTAGGCTGATTTTCCAACGTTTTTTAACAATAGTATTTGTGTTTTGGTCACTGGGAACTTCTGGGTTCCCTTTTCTTCTTAGATCATACTATCTATGCACCTCCATGATAGCATTTTCAAAACCCAACCTATAATCATCAGACTCTTCAGGCTTGTGTTCTGATGCGAAAAAACCATGTTCTTCCTCAGTGAGGAAAACATCATTCCCATCATCAGATCCTATCAAGTTTACATGACTGTCTTCCAGCCTATCAGTTTCCCCATCATCTTCTTGTTCTACATAATTTTGTTGAAAGGGGGGCCTAATCTGTTGGTCGTTGTCTCTATGCCTATCTTGATTAGCATCTCTTCTGATATTCATGTTTATGTTTCTGTTTTGGAGGTTGTTTTGGTTTTCCCTAGCAGGTGTTCTTTCATTTAAGTTGATCTTTTCAAGCTTCCTTTCCATCACTCTTACTAGGTTGTCTATTTTGGCATTGGATGAAGAAGTGGAAGCCACTACTTCATCCTTATACATGACTCTTTTTTCTGTTCTCAACCTAACTCTCTTCTTAATCCGATTTGCTTCTACACTGAGAGCCACTTTCTGCATTTCTTATAAAGTCAAAGGGTCTCTTTCCCTCGGCTGATAGGCCATCTCAGGGTCAAATCCTTCAGGGAACTTTTCCAAAGCTAAACCTAGTGGGGGTTTCATGTTTGGGGGTAGTGCATTGTAAACACTATTGAATCTAGTGAAATAATCTTGCACACTCTCCCCAGCGTTTCTTTTGAGGTTAGTGTAATCTGACAATATTTGAAGAGGGTTCTTCCTAATTTCCCATTTTTTTTGTGAATGTTTGATGTAAAGAAGGGAGATCATTGATACTATGAGGAGCTAAACTCTTAAACCATTTATTGTCTTCTCCTCCTAAGCTTTGGGCAAATATTCTCATCTTAATGGTCTCATCCTCTATTTCCATATAATCGAAGGCATCATTCATCTTGTCCACATGCTGTTGAGAAGTAGTGGATTCACTTCCAGTGAAATGGGGAATTTTGGACTAATATTCATTGGGTAAAGGAACCAGAGGCTGTGGTAACACTAGGGGAGCATACCATGCTGCCATGATAGTGTTTTGTGGGAGTGAAGGAGTGGATTGAGCAGTAGGTATATGGATGGCAGAACTATGTGGACCAACGACAGACTGTTGAGCAAACTTAGGGTGAGAGAGACCCAAGTTATGAATGAGATGGATATCATGAGGTGTTAATGGAGGGGTTTCTCTGTCACTAATATGTTGACTACTATGTGGTGATGAACTTGGAGGCTCAAAGTCTGCCTGATCTATACCACTAAATGACTTAGTTCTTGGTAAATTATTTGGTAAATCTAAGTCAACTTGAGTATCTAATAGAGCTGCAAGGTTTTCAGGTGCTAAGTTAGCTCTATGAATGGGTCTGATAATAGTTGGATCACTAGATGTGAGAGACTTCCAAAGAATGCTTTATGGATTTTCAATTATCTCAGGAGGATTTGGAACAGGATAAGCTTTGGTATGGGTCCTTCTTGAAGCCAGTATGTTAAGTTTCAAACCCAAAGGCATAAATTTAGCCAGATATAACAATATTTGAGAGGCAAACTAGTCTTTTACAGAGAAACTTAAACCTCAGAGTTTCCTAATCATGGGTGTAAATAATGTTCTCATGGTAGTGTGGGCTGCCCCAGTGGAGTCTTTATGAAACCAGGAATAATCAGCAGGCCTACTGATCACCAGTGGAGTATTTTAATCTTTTAGGAGTTGTGGAGTCACCAGGTGGATGATTTCAAATGTTCAAGATGATCTCACTGTCCACCACAGTAATTAACTACTAGCATAAGGCTTGTGGGTTGTCTAAGTTAACAGTCTACTCAAAATAATGTCCCACCATGATCGCCATTACGTTGGGGTCCTGTGATTTAATAGACTGGCATACTAAATGACAAGGAAACATACAAACCAAGCTTTAGTGCTCTAGAATCTAGCCCTCCTAGTCTCATAGAGAGATCTCTCAATATCTTTATAAGGATATGTCTTGAATGGTTTAGAAGTTGATTTTAGGATAGTTATGAAGTGCAGGGTTGTTTGTTTTATTTGGTTGGACAGATATGTTTCATGCAGTGTAGATAGAGCATGGGAAATTACAATCCATTGGGCAATGGATTCATGTGAAAGTCTGAATAGTTCTGATTGAGAAGGAAGGGAAAACATAGGGCAAATCTAACTCAATTGAGGATATGTTGAATAATATAAGTGGAATGAGATGAACATTAAGGAGTAAGGGTGAAAAGTAAACTAAACCCTTCACAATGACTTGAAGGATTCGGGGAACGCCCTATTTCCTCCAGTAAGCTTACTGTTATGGAATTAATCAATATAAACACCCAAATAAGAGGAGAAATGCAGACTAAAACCTTCTAAATGAATCATAGGATTCAGGGAACACCCTATTTCCTCCTATAAGTTCACTATTGAGAGCTTGATCAACAAAGACATACAATTGCATTCAAAGAAGAGGGAACACCTTAGACATCTAGGATTGCAATTATAGGGACCTTCAACACAATAGTTACAGTAAGAAAAAGAGGGTATGATTGAAACAGACCTCTCTGTCAAACTGCAAGCATTAATCATTAAAGGGAGATTTCATATACAATATTCAGCAACAAAGAAAGAGGGAACGCCTAAACAGTCCTTAGCCCAACTGAATTAACCAATTCTGAAATAAAACAAACTGAATATTCAAGAGAGCTATTAAACTACCCTGTCATGTTCAGTAGCAGAAAACATATAAACAGTGAAGGATAAACAGGTCAGAGATGCTTCTAAGATACATTTATTTTCCTAAACTTTTTATCCTACTGTAAGTCAAATAATAATAGAACAAAGTGATAAACGGGAAACAACATTAACAATAAGAGATTACTTCACCAAAACCAGGCTCAGGGATCCAATGGTCTAGCCTCCTTCCTCAACAAAAAAACAGAGACCTCCACACTCATCCAAAACACCAATGCTTCTTCAAAGAAGCAATCTATGTATTACTTTAGAAATCACCAAATGCCAACCTTTTACAATAAGACTTCCAAGAGTATTTATAGAGAAAAATGGGAAAAGTAGGTGAAGAAGGTTTTAATGACCATTAGAGATAGAAGAGGGAATTCGAATGCTTCATTCTGTGTCATAAAAAGGTCATTAAATCCTAGACAGACTTAGTGACCTCGTTGCTTGTTGAGGCCCTTTTGACATGACAAAAATCACCCCACAAAGTGTCCTTTGGGAGGAAATACTATCTACAGTGGTACTGTTATCTCCTCTGGTGTGAGTTAAGTGGAAGAATGGGCCTTGAGGACTCCCATACTTCTAAATAACTGCTCCTGATAGTTTGTAGTAGTTTCTTTGGTGTAATAACTGCTCGGCAGGCATTTGTGCATGGAGATGGGCTATGTCTGTGTCAGTCAGCGTTCTGCACCAATAACTGCTCTGCACGTTTGTACTTCAACCTATTTTAGCTTTTTTTATGCTTTATCTTTGTTGATTGCTCGAACTGTTTCCACACTGATGCCCTCGAAGGTTTTATTAATTTTCTATGCCTTTGTTTTCCGCCAATGGATATGTGATCTTCACCATTTCTGAGTGTTTTGTGTATAGGTGGCGGGTTTCACTGAGCTGGAGGGTTCGTTGGGGGTTCATGGCTTCACATCCATAGATTTTCACGACCTCGTCCTTTGTTCTGGTTCCTTTTGACACTGATTCCTGGCCCTGAGATTGCTATCTGAGCCTCTGTGTCACTTTTGTGACTGTAAAACATTTTATTCTTCATCGACCATGACGACCTGCACACGTACGATAAACTGTTATGAAAACTTGTATTGTTTGGGTTGTGACTGCTTGCGGAGGCTCTAGGGTGGCGAAGGAGCAGTTAGGAGGTGGTGAATGCAGCGAAAAAATGGGAAGAAAAACCTGGAAGAGCAGCTGACTAGGTCTAATGGAGGTCTGAGTGCGATAAGGGACGTGGACCATTAGATTAGGACGATCTACGGTGGAGATCTCTCAATGAGCGTTTCAGGAGAGAGACGGAGAGAAAATGAATGAGACACAATATAATATGGACCGTGTGATCTCAGAGATCGACGACTAGGATTAAATCAGGAGCGACATTGTGGAGGGTAGCGGTATGGAGGAAAACTGGAGATGGTTTTCGCATAACAAAATGGGGGGAACCGGTTTTGAGCGAATGAAATGCGATTCCATACATCGGCCGACACGTGGATCTTCAAAACTACCCATTTCAAAAAATGTTGGAGTGTTAAACCTCGGGTGTAAAGATTTTGCGATTTTGGATAGCGACCATTAGATCTGGTGTGTCAGATTGGACGGTGCAGGTTGCACGTGATAGGCACAGAGATGCGGGGCAAAGAAACTGGGTGATGCGATGGCCGTAGATCTTCTTAGATCAACGGCCAGAATTACATAGCATGGTCGGGGGTAGGGGGAAAAGAAAAAGAACCAAGGGAAAGAAATTTTTGCGATTGTAATGGCGGGGGCCAATCATAAGGCAAAAACGTGGTTTTGTGGAAAGTGGAAGGACCGAAGGCAGAAGAAAAGGAGCTTATCGCATTGGAAGATTAGTAGAGTGAAGGGAAGTCAAGGAAGAGGAAAATCTGATTGCGATGAGCGATGAGGGCTTAGCGCCTGGTCACGGGGGGTGAGGTCATGTGAAGGAAAGGGCTAAAGCTATAGGGCCTCAGGGGTGAATAACCCAAATGTTAAAAGGGACTGCTTTAAGGCTTTTTGAAGGGATTTTGAGAGTTTTTTGGCTTTCGGTAGAGAGGAAAGAAAAGGTCTTTAAACCTGTAAATGAATATTTGAAGGTTTAAAGGGGGTTTAAGGCTTCTAGAGGCTAAATGGAGGGTTAAAAGATGAAAAGAAGGCTTTATGAAAATGTGGGGAAATAGCGAAAATAGGCAGTTTCAGAGGCCATTGGAACAACTTTCTTTAGTCAATCAGCATGGTTTTAAGATGGAGACAACAGTGAAGATGAACCTCCAGGATAGGAAAACCATAAGACTTCAAGGATGATAAATTTTCAAGGGAAATTATCACTTGAAGGCTTGATTGACGAATTTAGCCACCTGTTTTCTTTGAAAAATTATTATAGGTGGCTAACACACACAATGAAACATTGATCCCTGCAACTCTCGATTCCTTTCATGCATTCATTAAATGATTATAATCACAAAAACAATTTGTATTCTCCACGTGCACTTTTACAACTAAAATATTTAATTTTTAAATAAACATTTAAAACTTTGATAGCATTATATATGTGTGTAGAGGGAATATGCATATACAAATTTTAGCACAAGTTCTTTAAATTCTTATTTGCTTTAAGAAAACAAAATGTACTCTTGTATAACTAAATTAGTTACAAAGACTAATTTAGCATTAACTACTGCAAAATGAAATATGGAGTTTTTCACAATGCTTTGAAAAATATGATTTGGTATTTAAGTTTTTGCAGAGTGCGGAAAAATCAAAATGAAAGCTTCCACCGCATTTCCACACTCCACACAATGACATATCACAATGAAATGTGGAGAAGGGGTAATGATGAGTGCGTAGGTGCGGAAATTTTGGTATTTAAGTTTAAATGAAGTCTCATTTTAATGTGTAACTATTAATTATGTTCAATACAATTTATGAATCCAAACCTTTGCATTTTGTATAATGTATCAAAAAATCTTGATATTCCGTTATAATTGAAGACACATTGTTGGGTGGCCACACGTTCAAATTATGGAGATACAGATAGGAGCTATGTCCAAAGATAAGCAAACGTGGAGAAGCGCTTCATACAATAAAAGGTTCGACTCCACTTCCACACTCTAGGAAGCATGTGTGGAGGAAGAAATAACAAGAGATTGCGGAAACATAGCCTCTTCTCGAATAACGAAAACACACAGAACTCAGACTGCCTTAATCGTTTAATTAGCAGTCTTCAGTGTGTGGAGTGTGGATTGAATAGGTTCTTTTCATTGTGCGGGGTGTGGTTGTAGAGGAAGCATGTGCAAAAGCGAGAATAACGAGAGATTGCAGAAATGGAGCATTCTCAAATAAGGACAAAACAAAGACCATGCATTACCTTAATCAATTAATTAGCGGTCTTCATTGTGTTGAGTGCATAGATAAGCAAAAGTAGAGAAACACTTAGTACAATAAAGGTTTCAACTCCACTTCAGTGCTCCATAAAATGAAAATGTTCATTGTCCTTTTATATTGCTCTCAATTAAAATGTTTACTGCCCCTCTACACTCCACACTTCCCGCACTTATGCAAATGCGACAAATTTCGAAAATATGGGAATTATCGAATAATGAGAAAATGTGCCCCCTCAAAAAAAAAAAAAAAATCCTTAATCAATTAGTTAGCAGTAGAGAGAGGGACTATGCCTTTCTTCTTGTCAACTGAGTAGAGTATCCCTATTCCCTCTTCCCTTGTCTTCTTTTTACGCACTTTCTTATGATATGGTTCGCCTTTAACACACTAGTGATCATTCCCTTCTCTACATCAATTTTTTCATATCATTTCCAATATGGATTATATTTAAGTGGGACTTTTTGGGGTTTAAGGCAGTCCTAAAAAAACATTTCTGGCAAAATCTTGATCTGTGTTGTTTAAACATGTTTTTTTGGCTAGATTTATGTATTCAACACCCTCAAAAAAACAAATGGGGCACTTAGATTGTGAAGAGTTCACCTGTCAAACTTGTGATTTCAATAAATTCCTGCCGGATTATAGACAAATTAGATCATAAAATAAATATGAAAACTTTCGAGAAAGTCACACTTAAAAATAAAAATACTTTGTTCCAATTATACCAGTGAAATCATCTTATTTTTTGTTATTTTTCTCTCACCAAAACCTGCACATTTCAAATCAACATTAAATAAGAAAACAAGAAACAGAGTTATTGAAAAATAAAAATGACACAAAAAATAAACAAGAATCCTTCCCTATTCATGAATAGATTCACCACATATTCTCCTTTTCAACTCCCTGGTATCGCACAGATTCTGCCCATTCTTTGTCCAGTGCACAAGTTCACGATATGCATTTGATGCAAAACACCTATGGTGGGATCCTGCTATATTTCATGAACTAATTTCTACAAATTTTTTGTTGGGTGCGACCTACGACTACACAATCCATATGGAAAACCATGCTTTCTCTTCTGCAATGTCTACGCATATTTCTGCAATCACATCGATCTTTAACCGGTGAACTGGTGGCCATGATGAGTATGTTGGAAAATCTAATTCCAACCATTTGATATATATTAAAACAGTCTATCCAAGTGTTTTGGTTCAGTTTCACTTAGTTTAGTTTAGTTGAGTTTCAGTTCAGTAATTTATTGTTGATGTCTTTTATATAACTAATTTGTAATATTGAAAAGAGCAATTCTCTGCTCCATTTTTTTTTTTTTTCCAATACCTGTCATAATATTAGAGATATTTTGCATAAGACCTTCTGAGAAAACAACAACATGAGCTAAGTTGGAGAAGCAGAGAAAAAATGCGAGTTTGAATAAGACTCTTTGAGAGAGCCGCAAAACTCATAAGAAGTTTGAAAAAGCTTCGTGTGAAAAAAGAGAGAGAGAGAGTCGGTTCTAAAGAAAAAGGGCGAGATTTAAAAAAAAAATAAATTGAAGTGCATTTAGAGTAACCCACTCCAGGCAATCCAACCAGAGTGTTATGCGCTGGCTTTGGAGGTATGCATCTGCATTAGTCCAAAGCGTTAGTAACGCACAACTCCAATGCAGAAGATCGTGTTAGCATCAATTCATTACAGTGATCCCGCTCAAACGCGGCCTATTTTCACCACACAGAGCATCACTGTCGTATTATTTAAAAAAACAAAAAAAAGGGGAAGATCACATGCAAAATCTATGGACTCAGTCGTCAACATTGTCTTCCAATTTTGAAGCCGTCTTCTCATACGGAAGAAGGAACATTCGAATTAGGAGCACAAAAAAATCAATGTATGATGGCATTATTTTAAATGGGCTTATTTGATTCCTTTAATGATAATATGAAATTATTCTTATTTATAGAGGCCCATGTGATATTTTAAATAGCTCCACGTGATTTACAAAAGGGGTTTTGTTTGAAATTCTTTAAAAAAAAAAAAAAAAGAGTGAATAAAATGTGTTAAAAAGTGTTTTTTTTTTTTTAATTATAAAAAAAACTTGAATTTGTTATAAAGAGAGGGATTTAAGGTATGGTTTAAAATGGCTTATGTAATGCTTAAAAGGCCTATAAAATTGATTGTGTCTATTTCAATATTTTAAAGAAAAGAGTTTGTAAGATTTTTTTTTTTTTTTTTGTAGAAGTCAAGCAACGACGTCATGTCTACAATTTGTGTTTCTTTTTGAGTCATAGTGAGTCAACATTCAACAAATGGGAAAAGCCAAGAGGCTAAAGTGACAATAGGAGATGTTGGAGATCTTTTTAGATCTGGAAGTGAAGAGGCAAAATGATTTCTTTGCATTAAAATGCATAAAAGAATATGCGGATGACAACACTCTTCCCTTGATTTCAAATGCCAAGATAGCTAAGGAGGCTTGGGATACCCTTGAGAAGTGTTTTGGTGCAAGGGGGGGCATTTAAGTTGAAGATGAAGGTGGATCTATAGAAGAAGATCTGCAACGAGATGAAAAGACCCAGCTACAAGTGGATGATGTCTATGATGAAATTGCAGAAGCAACAGAGAAGAAGAATGAAGATGCTCGTGAACCCCACTGTGCAAGCCACAACTGGATGAAAATTTGGTGAATCCAGCAATACAGCTTGTTGATGACAAATTGATGTTTCTAGAAAAAAAGCTTGCTAATGATGATGTGGTGATTCCAGCAACAGAGCTTGCTGATGATGGTTTGGTGATACCAGCAACATAGCTTCCTGATGATAATTTGGTGATTCCAACAACACAACTTGTTGATGATGATTTGGCAAATCCAACAACTGAGCTTGCTGATGAGAGTAAAAATACTATGGTAAATCTAGTGATTAATATTGTTAATCTAAATTTTGATAGAGAATTTTTGGCTAATGATGGTTGGTTGCAGATGATGCAACAAAAACATCATATTAACATGATGCTATTTGGTGAGATAACCCCACTTGAGTCAATGGAAGACAACTTGTTTGCAGCAGTAGGGGTTAGTGAAGAAAAGACAAAGATAAAGACAGAGATAGACGTAGATGCAAATAAAGAAGCCCATAAAGAGAAAATAGGGAAAAAGGAAGAAGCAGAGAAGGTAGCACAACTGGATAAAGCTATCATTGCAAAGCAGAAGGAACAAAACCAATGCGGTTTTGGAGATTTTTTTACACTTACCATTAATTTCCAATGTGCAGGTACACATGATGACTATGAAAAAGAGTTAAATTTTCTTGAAACATGGTTTGCAACACCATGTCTAAATGAGGTCTACACAGAAGTAGATGTGAATGTTTAACACAACATGCATGATGAACACGTCAATGAAATTTTCAGGTATTAGAGTTTTGAAGAGATAAAATATTATTCTCATCTTATGTTGCAACAGATTGATGATGAAAAGTGCCCTGCAGAAGACAATATGTGGCAACAACCCACATACAAGTCATTTCTTGAATAATTCTAGGACATGCTTAGACAACCCAAAACAATAGAAGATCTTCGCCAACAAATGAAGAAATAGAGGTTTGAAGAATAAAACAAGAAGAAAATGCTGAAACAATTTAGAGGCTACAGGATTTGGAAGAAGAGAGGAACAAAACTAAATCTAGTTGAAATCAATTTTTTAAATTGTAAGCCTCGCTGAGACATATACCAACATATATCTTAATTAAATTTTTATGTGGTTGTAATTAAGGGGGAGTGTTGGATAATATAATTCCAACCACCTGCTAGGCGTCAAAACCGTCCAGCCAAGTGTCCCGTTTCAGTTTCACTTAGTTCATTTTAGTCTAGTTTCACTTCAGTAATTTATTATTGATGTCTCCAATGTAATCTTATATAACTAATTCATAATATTGAGAAGAGAAATCCTCTGCTCCACTTTTGTTTTGGTTTTCAGTTCTTGTGAGAGTATGCTCAACGTGGCTTTCAATATGCCTTTTTACCATTGGACCGTGTTGTTACGACCTTAGAAAACCCTAAAATTACCTTTAACAGAATGATTTATGCAGTCCTTTCTTTGTGGTGGCAGACTAGGTTTTTGTTCTCGGTGATCTTATGCAATGCATATATCTCCTTCTAATGACCTTATCACATGTATCTTTTTCCTCGAGAAGATTTTTCATTTCATGGTGAGCCAAAATCCTTTCATCCAGTGATAATCAATGACATAATCTCCCTGTTTCAATGATATTATGATTTGATTCTCCTTATAACTGCAGATGTCTTTAATGCTTCTTCTTGATTTCGTGGCACATCGTCAATAAACTAGTTGTTCAATCATTATGATCTTGTAATATTTCTAATTGTAATTTGGCCAATATTGTGAAATAACTATTTCTTATAGCTAAAATTGTTTGAACTTAAGTGAAATGCAGAGTCCAGAAATATTTTTGAAAATTTCTTTGTACTTTTATTAATTAAAGCATCTACTATGAAATTTTGGTGAATTCATTTGGTGATCACGTGGAATGCTACAACAATCTGGTGTTAACGATCAGATCCATTGTGCCCTATTTATATGATCTCGTGCCTTCCTTAGGAGCTACTTCACCTTCTCAACGAACTTGTGTGTAATGTTCCCAAATTTTAGCCTCAAATCTAAATGGAACATTAGAGTTAGCAGTATCTTTAGCCGGTAAATAAATGGGTAGAAAATCCCATAAGTCTCCTAAGGAGGAATACAAACACTTCAAGTGTGAAAGGAGACACTCCTTGCAGCTTAATAAAACACCTCCATGTGTGAACATGGATAATATCAGGTTGATTCAGTCTACTTTGACTAAGTCAAGAGTGCTGATGTGGAGGAGCAGGGATCAAAGAAGGAATAACACAGTTTTGGAGGGAGATGAATCTCTTGATGGAAATGACCTAATTGGGTGGGGGCAAGGGCAAGAAAACTCACATTTTATTTAAGGAAGAGAATGGTAGCATTATTCTTTATGTTTTAGATTATTATTTTGGTCTGCTCAGACTTTTTCTTCCTCTTGCTGTCTAGAAGGGTTGTTGTGCTGTTTAGCATTGGGTGTTCCCGAGCGGGGATCCCACCTCTTTCCTTGAGGAGCCCCTTGGGAGAGTTTGCATTCATTTTCCACATCAATTTTTCAAGCCAAGCTTGAGCCTACTTCATCAGTTCAGTTTTTGCAGGTGCTTGTGCAGTGCTGCAGGGTGCAGCAGTGGAAGGGATTGGAATCCCACTTTCTGAGCTAATTTCTCATTGGAGGGATGTTTCCTTCATTTGAGAGATCTGTTTGGAGAGATATAGATCTCATTTCAGATCTTTGGTAGCAGACCACTCATTTCCCCAACATTCCCATCATTGTTCCAGCTAGGGAATGCGTTATTTTTGGAGGCAACTTCAGTGGATGGTCTAGTGACTCTGTTGCAGTGTTTTCTTGTGATTGAGAGGTTCATCCTTTCATGGGAGGAAGCCCTTGAGGGACCGGCATCATATCAGACATATTTCAGCCTTCTACACTCTTATTCTTCAGTGTTGTAGTGATTATTCAGTCATTTTCTGAAGATCACATTTTGTATGAAGAGTGTAAGAAAAGAAACCCTTCCTGGGTTCTCTTGTATTTGTATAAGGAGATTAGATCTCAGTTCTTAAGCATTATTGATTAATATATGAGTATATATACTTGTTCTCCTATTTTCTGAGTTGAAACCCTCATAATACTGCACAATCGCTTTTGTGTATTATTTCTGAGTAGTAGTGTCTGGGGTTTTTGGTCATTTTCAGCTACACTAGTGTGGGAGGTCTGTTTACCTCACCTAATTTCCTTTGTTTCAGATCTCCTCTTGGAATTAGATGCTATATGGAAATATATCATGGATCCAAGTGATGGTTTGCATTTTTATGGCTTATATTTCTGGAAATGCGTTTTTCTGTGAATGGGTTGTTGAGCAGTCCATTTTTGGAATATTTTAAGATATTCCCAATACTGCTTATTTTCCCTATTTTGGGATATTATAGTGGTGTAAAAGCTTCAATATTGGCTCAGCCTATGGATCTTAGACCATTATACTTTCAGGAGAGATGGACAGAAAAGAGAAGGCTCCATTATGTGAAGGGAGAAAGGGAGACAAGCTTACAAAGCTTCTTCCAAGATCTATGCAAAGCTTTGAAGGAGAGTTGAAGAAAATAAGAATGGAGATGGGATATCTAGAGGAGTTTGGATCTAGATCTGAATCTAGATTTGCACATGGTGAGGGTGAGCATGCAGCTACACACCATGATGCGCAGCGCAGTCAAGTGCCCAGATCTATCTTGAGATGGATGAGAGGAGGGAGAATACCTAAGAGGAAAACTCTTAGTGAATGGTTGCGGGAGTATGAATCTCAAACTAAGAGGTTTAGAGATCACACCAATTTCCAAGAGTTTTGCAAGATCCAGGTGGAGGAGAGCAAGCAGTAGGATGTAGATATATTTCTTCTATATACTTTTGCAGGGGTCACCTACATGTTCAGCTAGAGCTTAGGTGAAGGAGCTAGACTCCTATTTACATCAACACCACATTTCTGAAGATGAAGCCATCATAATTGCAGTGTTGCATTTCAGAGGTAAGGCCCATGCATGGTGGATTTTTGAGTCTTGTTCTTTGAAAAATGCAAACACTTCCTCTTATGCAAGATTCATTGAAACATTGATGGGAAGGTTTGATGGGAAACTTCCTAAAACGCATGAACAAGAAAAACTTGAGAGAAAAAAAACCTTGCATGTGATGGAGGAGACTCCACTTCAGAAAACCATGGGAGAAGCTGACATCTTGCATTATACTTTGTTAGAGGCAAGACCTCTAGTTCATATTCCTAAACGAGAGGGCATGGGGATCTCTTTTTCACAAGAGGATCCAATTGTTGAGATGTTGCCCATCCACATTGATGAAGATGAGGGAAACAACACTGTCACATCTAGAGCACATCTAGTACCTCATGCAGAGCACAGAGGAGCACATGCTCCAGCAGGAGGGATTCTTGTAACCTTGCAAGAAGTCCCCCAGGATCTCATACATGGAGGTCAAAGCACAATCAGTGAGAAGTATGATTGTGAAGCATTGCAGATGGAAGGAGAAGGTAGGAAGGAAGCGCAACATCGTTTGATGAGAGGCACACACCCTTCTCTATTTCAGAGAGCTAATGCAAAGAGGAGGAAAACTGTGTTGCGCTATGAAGGCAAGGGCAAGGTTGCCCAACCATATGTACAGTCCACTCTTGACATTGATGTCTCACTACATGGAGGCATTCCACCTAGGAGGCCAACAGATCTAGCATTGATGAAAGACATCTTGTATTTGGATTCACCACTCTTGGATTTTGGAGAGGTGAAGGGTTTAGAGGAGAAATTTGGCATGGGGGATGTCAAAGTAGCAGGCAGTAGCATGAGGAGAGCTTCACATGCTAGATCATCAGCGTTGTCTCTTAGGAGGATTGATCCTTATTGGAGATCTCAGCTCTTAGTAGAGTACTCCAAGGATCTTGGTGCATGCATGATTCTCGATGAGCCAGATAGAGATGATGAGTATATGGTGGATGATATGGTCATATATTCACATGGAAGAGTCCTCTTGACTAGAGCTTCTAGTCTCAAGGAGAAGTTGCTACTTGCAGCACATGAGGAATTCCTTTCCATGCATTATGATGCATACCTTTCTTTGGCAGAGGAGTTCACTTGGGAGGGCATCCAACATGAAATATTTCAGCATATGCAGAGATGCATAGCCCGGATGGTGATAGATAGGAGGTCACAGCCACTTCCCTACTCATTGGAGGTGAGGGAAAGATTCCAGTTGAGCCATTTCAGCTCAAGATCTCAAGTACATGATGGAGGAGGTATAATTTCACATTTCGTATTTTACTTCTTTTCCTTGTTTGAGCAGCATGATGTATCAAGAAGGATTATCTCTTCTTTCATATTGTATGATGATGTACTTGCAGCTACTTGTAGCATTGATTTTGGCTATCTTATTGGTGGTTTGTGGTGGAAGCCACATGATTCTTGGTGTGCACCATTGACACCACATTGTATCTTCATGTTTTCATCTTATGAGATGACTGTGGCAGAAAACAAGTGGTTGGGAAAGCACTTGTTAATTTTTGTTTTGATGCAGGAAAAGGATGCACTGCACTGGTTCCATTGGTGGAACTATGAACCACTCTTCGGTTGTCATATGGCAACTTTTTTTTATTGCATTTTGCTTTCATTTACTGCTGATATTTCTATATTCGTGGGAAGCATTGTTTGGAGAGTGTTGAAGGTATTAGAGATGCCCATTGGGAGCATGATTCTCCCCACTTTACATGTTGTATATTTCAGAAGGAACCATGGGCAAACCATGATTTCCACATCACACTTCTTCCCTTCTTGTGGGAGGAACCACTTGAAGAACTTGAGGAGGCACTTCATGGATGATTTGTTTGATGGGGGAACTCTGGCCATTCTTGGAGGCCATGTTATTTCAGTCCAAGGGCAAAGGCAGCTCCATGTTTACCATAAATGGAGAGAGAAACCATTAGGATGGCAGAATCCAATCTCTCCATGCAGCCCCAACACATTGTTTAAAACCGGGGTTGTTGATTCTTTTGATGAGCTACCTAGGATGGCTCATTTCATTTGGATGATAGCATGGGTGAGGGAGGCACTCATTCACCATGTTTGTCATAGCTCTTACTTTGTGGAGGCCATGGGACAGCAAGCAGGTTTCCATTCACACATTCCACCTTTGATTGATGTAGGCCATTTGGTTTTGCACACTTGTTGAGAGGGGGGCGGGGGGGGGACAATGGATGGCGGTTTTATTGCAAATTATCTTGATGCAGTGATGGAGGCCATTGATGGGAGGCCACAAGAGGAGGAGGGGAGAATTTTTTCTCTCCCTATACATTTTCTTGAGGACAAGCAAAGATTTTGGAGGGGAGGACTATAATGTTCCCAAATTTTAGCCTCAAAGCTAAATGGAACATTAGAGTTATCAGTATCTTTAGCCGGTAAATAAATGGGTAGAAAAGCCCATAAGTATCCTAAGGAGGAATAAAAACACTTCAGGTGTGAAAGGAGACACTCCTTGCAACTTAATAAAACACCTCCATGTGTGAACAGGGATAATATCAGGTTGATTTAGTCTACTTTGACTAAGTCAACAATGTTGATGTGGAGGAGCAGGGATTAAAGAAGGAATAATGCAATTTTGGAGGGAGATGAATCTCTTGATGGAAATGACCTAATTTGGTGGGGCCAAGGGTAAGAAAACTCAAATTTTATTAAAGGAAGAGGATGGCATCATTATTATTTATTTTTTAGATTATTATTTTGGTATGCTCAAACTTTTTCTTCCTCCTATTGTCTAGCAGGGTTGCTGTGCTGTTTAGCATTGGGTGTTCCCGAGCGGGGATCCCACCTCTTTTCTTAAGGAGCCTATTGGGAGAGTTTTCATTCATTTTTCACATCAATTTTTCATGCCAAGCTTCATCCTACTTCATCAGCACATTTTTTGCAGGTGCTTGTGCAGTGTTGCAGGGTGCAGCAGTGGAAGGGATTGGAATCCCACTTTCTGAGCTAGTTTCTCATTGGAGGGAGGTTTCCTTCATTTGAGAGATATGTTTGGAGAGATATAGAGCTAATTTCAGATTTTTGGTAGCAGACCACTCATTTCCCCAACATTTTCCAGCGTTGTTCCAGCTAGGGAATGCGTTATTTTTGGAGGCAACTTTAGTGGATGGTCTAGTTTCTCTATTGCAGTGTTTTCTTGTGATTGAGAGGTTCATCCTTTCATGGGAGGAAGCCCTTGAGGGACCTACATCAGATCAGACATATTTCAGCCTTTGAAACTCTTATTCTTTAGTGTTGCAGTGATTATTTAGTCATTTTCTGAAGATCACATTTTGTATGAAGAGTGTATGACAAGAAATCCTTCCCGGGTTATCTTGTATTTGTATAAGAAGACTTGTTAAGTCCCTATATTAATAGTGTAGCCCCTTATTATGTTAGTGTAGCCCCCCTTATTGTTATTATTGTACCCCTGTAACCCCCATATTGTTATTATTGTGCCCTTACATTATTATTGTTAGGTCGGCTAGGATTACATCGTGGCCCCACTAGGATTATATTGTGGCCCCATGGACTCCTATATATAGAAGGAGGTTTTGTTCATTTGTATCATCCAAGAATTGTTCATTTATGTAATGTATTGGAGGTTTCCCCTCGAAGTGGCTTATTTCTAAGGCATTGATATCTCTTTTCTTCTATTTTTGGAGCTGGTTACACAACATTTGGTATCAAAGCTTTGGATTCTAGGGTTTCGCTGCTCCAAACAGGTCATCGTGGCATTTTCGCTATAACTTTTTTTCTGCGAAGTTTCAGAATCTGACATCTTTAGGGTGCGAAGCTGAAATCCTAAGGAATAGTTTCTAAAAATTTCAGAGCTTGGTTCGCAATATTTTAGGAGATATCATCTGTGGAAGTTAGGTCTTTTTTCAAGCTCCTAAACAGGTCATCGTGGAATTTTAGCTATAAAAATTTTTCTACGAAGGTTCAGAATCTGAAATTTGTATGGTGTGAAGCTGAAATCCTGAGGAAATTCGTCAAAAAATTTCAGAGCTTGGTTCACAATATTTTTGGAGATATGATCTGTGGAAGGTAGTGCTTTTTCAGGCACCTGAATTTCATCTCAAAGAAGTGATCGTGGGAAAAGTTCAATAACTCTCTCTCTGGGAAGTGGATTTGAGTGCCGTAAAAATTGGTCACAAGTACATGGACTTTGGTTTCTTCACTATCAATTTCCGAGACAAAGGACGAAACAGTGACACGTGGAAAGTCCTACAAGTTTGCTCTATTGAACCAGTCCAGAATTAGGTCATTGTGGGAGATTGGACACAACTTTGTCTTGGGGAATCCAAATTAGATCCGACCTGTGTCATTTGAAAGAAGCTTCAGAGGGCTACTATAGGGCTGAATTTCAGATATTGAAGATTTTCAATTACAGAGATAATTCAATTTCAATATCGAGCTCCTCAAAAGCAAGAAAAAAGTGTGTATTGTTTTTTCCGAATTTCATAAGTCTTGTTTGAAGAATCAAGTTGAATTGATTCCAAGGGCATATTGAAGAATTTTTGTTAGTAATGGGTTCTATTATGCCTCCAAAAAATAATTCCATACCCATTAAGCCCTCAGAAAGCTATACTATGACGCATGAGGAGGAAGAATTGCAATATGAGATATCAAAATTACGGTACCAAGTGCAACAAATTTCGATGTTACGAAGAGCAACCGAAGATGACATAGATGTTTTAAAAGAAAAAATGGAGGCTAATTTGGATGGTTTGAAGGATCAAATAAAATCTATTATGGATGATAAAGTAGTGGAATATCACAATGAGCATCAACAACAAGTTCTCCAACTCTCAAAGGATAATCTAACTTTGGTGCAAAATCAAATGAAACAACCGAAAGATCAACATCACATCGAAAGAAGTTCTAAATCAGTCATAGAAACAAGAACTCGAAAAGTACAATCAATTTCAAATTATCTCAGCAAGTAGAAGAACTTTCCTGTAGAAGATTCCACATGGGAGGATGAGAATTTTATACAGAAGCATCAAGAAATAATCAAGCGTTGAGGACAACACTTGTTTGAAGGAGAGGGGCATGTTAAGCCCCTATATTAATAGTGTAGCCCCTTATTATGTTAGTGTAGCCCCCCCTTATTGTTATTATTGTACCCTTGTAGCCCCCATTTTGTTATTATTGTGCCCTTAAATTATTATTGTTAGGTCGGCTAGGATTACATTGTGGCCCACTAGGATTACATTATGGCCCCATGGACTCCTCTATATAGAAAGGAGGTTTTGTGAATTGTATCATCCAAGAATTGTTCATTTATGTAATGTATTGGAGGTTGCCCCCTCGAAGTGGCTCATTTCTAAGGCGTTTATATCTCTTTTCTTCTCTTTTTGGAGCTGGTTACACAACAAGACTAGATCTCAGTTATTAAGCATTATAGATTAATATATGAGTGTATCTACTTGTTCTCCTATTTTCTGAGTTGAAACCCTCATAAGACTGCGCATTCTTTTTTTTGTATTATTTCTGAGTAGCAGTGTCTGGGGTTTTTGTTCATTTTCAGCTACACTAGTGTGGGAGGTCTGTTTACCTCACCTAGATTCCTTTGTTTCAGATCTCCTCTTGGACGTAGATGCTAGATGGAAATATCTCATGGATCCAAGTGATGGTTTGCATTTTTATGGCTTATATTTCTGGAAATGTGTTTTTCTGTGAATGCATTGCTGAGCAGTCCATTTTTGGAATATTTTAAGATATTCCCAATACTTCTTATTTTCCTTATTTTGGGATATTACATTGTGGTATTTCCTCTTTGATCAACTGAGCACATAATACTTTACCAT
This sequence comes from Pinus albicaulis, assembly GCA_034641835.2. NCBI lineage: Eukaryota > Viridiplantae > Streptophyta > Pinopsida > Pinales > Pinaceae > Pinus > Pinus albicaulis. Next base: position 335,947,310 of record CM076584.1, read on the forward strand.
GATTTGATGAAACCACTATGTTAAATTCTCTACAATTTCCATCCATATACCATTACGATCTGGTTGCATTCTCATTGAAAGTGTGGATTCCCAACTGTTAAGAGTTGCTTCTACCCTTTTCTTTTTCCAATCAGCAAGCTTCTCATCCATTTTTAAAATGACAAGAGCTGGCACCTACCACTGCTTGTGGAAATCCCACATGATTTTTGATCTTGATTCCAACACGTCCACTTACATAGCCTAGTAGTTAGCCTTTCAAAATAATATAACCACCAAGGAGAATAAAATTAGTTTTCTCTTTCTTTCTAATAGTTAGTTTTATAAATAGGATGTGAAAATACCCCTTCTCTATTTTCCTGCGAATAACGTAGCTAGGGAATGAGATTTCAGTAAGTGATGAAGAGGACCACATGTCTTGGGAGGCACACTTAAAAAGGAAATCTACTGGTCCAAGATATTTATAAGAGCCTGCAGAAGAACGAGGGGGTAAACTCATTTCCAATTTAGCTCTAGGTTATCTTGAAATGGCTCCTTCCAAATAAAATCAAAGTTATTCGCTAGATGATTATCCACAATTGTATTCTCTCTTGGCATAATCTACAAAAGAGATGTTTTCAAGGAAAATGCATTTTTGTTATGTGTATGAATTAGGAGAAAGACTATATCTATATTTTTCTTCATTGTCCTTATGGTCTCACTTTATGGGAAGGGGTGTTGGACCACTTCAACCTATTATCCAGACAATGTACAGATGTATTAAAGTTTGGAGTAAAGTACAAGATTACAGAGCGCTTCCACTATATATATTTTGGACTATACGATGGAGAAGAAACACAATCTTATTTGATTAGAAAAGCCTTGAGCTTCATGAGGACATTAAAAATACGGTGGCCTACTTCCATGAGATAGGATCAACGAAGGGAAGTAAAGGCTACAGGATTCCAAAAGTGAGGGATATATGGCAATATTGTCCTGTTGGGTTTTTTGATGGACCAAGTGCCACAAGAAAATCTCGATGTGGAGCGACTATTTATAAAGCCTCAAATAATTTCTATCATTTCTAGTGTGAAGGAGGGGATGGAAGAAACAACAGAGCATAAATAATAGCCCTATGGGGAGTGTTGATTTCTCCCAAATTGCTTGAAATTAAGCATATTCATATTTTTGGGGATGCCAAGGGCGTTATTGAGTGGGTCAAGGGGCGCAACGAGTTCAAACTGCCCATCCTAATTAAATGGATGAAGCACATCAAAATCTTGGTAAAAACATTCCATCAGGTAAATTTTGATTACATATACAAGAGCAGAACTACTGTGTTGACCTACTTTCAAAAAGAAGTATTCATCGAGAAACACGTAAATTCTACTTTTCAATTTTTTAATAAAATGGCATGATCAACACCTGAAACATTAACCACTCATAAAGACAATCAAGCCAGGGTTTCATTTTTTATTACTTCATAAAGTAGCATGCACTTCATGTTTTATTAGTACTATGCACTTTTGTAATAAAACATTACTTCCATCACATAGAAGCAATAGAGTTTTGAAATTGTGAAGAACAAAAAAAACAATCTTATTGAATATAGTATTTTTTTGAAAGTATGTTGATTAGTCTTATAGGAAAGTACTTGTATGTAATTTTCCAAAGAGGGAAAGATAGAAAACTGATTCACGCTATATGTACTACTTTTTATATTAATAAAAAGTAGTGTTATTTTCCCAAAAAAAACAAAAAAATAACGAAAGAAAATGTACGTACGAGGATAAAATTTTAAAATGATATAGGAACAAAGATAATATTGAAAGACCTTTTATGGAAATTTTTTTTTGAAGTTATGACTACTCGCTTTAAGCCAACCTATTAAATCAGTAGTTGTGACTGTTAGAAATTAATGGAGATTAGGTGATATTTTGTTACGTAGTTGTGATTTTGCATTTTATTATACATTCAGTTCCTATTATTTAGGAATCTGTTTTACCTAATGTATCTATTTAATTATTGGTGCTTAATGAGAAACTACAAGCGGGTGCATTTGCTTGTGGGAGCTCTTGGTGATTTGCACCTGTGAGCTCCTGTGTTGTTTGCCAAACTTCATGTCTTCTACAATTCTTGACATGGTATCAGAGCTCAGAAAGAGCTGAGATAAATTGTGTGTGAGGCAGGCCGTGAAGGTGAATTTCGTGGCTCGCTATACTGGAGTTGCGTTCTCTATTGACTGTACTGCGTGAGGCAGATCGTGAGGCCGTGAAGGCGTTTTTCAAAGCCGTGAAGGCATTTTTCTAAGGCCGTGAAGGAAATTTTTTTGTATGTGGTGGCATTACCGGGAAGTGGAACAGATCGGATAGAGCTTGTGTGGCAGTTTGGTGCCTTCACGCAGAACTGAAGACGGTACAATCGTTTGTGCAGTGGAAGTTTTTTTTACGCAGCAGATCTATCTGTCGGAGACGTGCTACAGACTGTACCGTTACGGAGTCAAAGACATGCTGCAGGTGATGGGGTTCCACAATGTTGCGCCACAGTTCGAGTTCCACAACGTTGCGCTACAGGAAGAATGTAATGTTGAGCATCGACGCAAACAAAACCGACGAATTGTTGTAAGGTGAGCAGATATGTGGATCATTTTTTTGTTGAACACTCTGCTCATTATTAAATGGTTCTGGGTCTGTGATGTGCTGCGTTGAGGTGTCGTGCGAGTGCAGAAGTTGATGCGTATTTATATACATTTTTTTTGAGGACCTGTGAGTTGGTTTGATCATAGATATTTCTAATACATTGTCAACTGAATTATATATCGATCCGACAAGCCTTCAGTAGAGAAAAAAAAAACCTATTTTGTTTCCTTCATTTTGTTGTAAGATTCGTTGTTGTTTTTTTTTTTTAAACAACATCCCCTGCCCTCTGCTCATGCTCCATTCGCAGCTCATGTGACATTACGCAGCCTTGGTGAAATTACGCAGCTCATGTGGCATTCACTGCCCTTCATTCGATGTCCTAATTAATAGAATTACGCAGCCTTATTTTTTGCAACAGCTTGGCATGTAGTTCTCAATTCTATGGGAATCGATAAGAACACTATGCAGAGCGATATCAACGCTTTCACTGAAATGGATTTCTGAAAATAATAATTAGCGATCTACTGCTTTATTTAATTTTAATTCTCAACTGAAATTCATAATTTGCATTTCACAACTGTTTTAATTCACAACCATATTCAATTTGTTGTGATAATCGAGGGTTGTTCCTTTTAAGTTGTTGGGGTAGCCTATTTTTTTTTTCCAAGATGAATGCTCAGATGGCAGATTACTTAACTGAAAGAAGCAAATTGGATGGTTCCAATTACACAAATTGGAAATTTAAGCTTCAGAATTTGCTTGAGGGACAAAATACCTATAGCATTTTCATCGGCGATGAAGTTAAGCCGATTGTTGCAAATGGTGGAACGAATGCAACAATTCAAGAGTGGGAGAAAAAGGAGCTGAAGGAAAAGGTTCTACTCAAGATGTAAGTTAAATATTGCATCATCCCTCATATTCGGGATTGCAAGATAGCGAATGACATCTGGACAACTCTCAAAGACATGTATGAAATGAAGAACACCAGTCAAACCTTGTTTCTCAGGAAGAAGATCCTCTAATTCAATATGGAGGAGAATGAGTCTGTTTCGTCATTCTTATCCTAGATAAAGGAAGTTAAAGATAAACTATCTGATATCGGTCAAACCATGGAAAATGATGTTCTGGTCACAATCACCATGAACGGCATGATGGATGACCATCAGATGTTTATAACCAGATTTAATGCAAGAGAAAAGCCACCGTGTTTTGAAGAGCTTACTGGAATTTTTCTATAAGAAGAGGAAAGGAGGTTGTCTCTCAAACCTCAAGATCCAGATCTTGCATTGATAACAAAGTTCAAGCCAAAAGGCAGAGAAATGACTGATTAGAGGAGGGGAAACACATCAAGAAGGACACCACAAGGTATGACCTCGCATAAAAATGACTCCACTCTTAAATGTTTTTATTGTGGTAAGATTGGCCATATTGCTAAATTTTGTCGTAAGAATAAGGCAAATCAAGAGAGGTACAAGCAGAGAAGACATGCAGGTCATTTGGCGGATGCAGATGCAGATGCGGACCCAGATCAGAATCTGGATGTTAGATTGTTTATGGCTTAGGCTGACATTGCTACTGAGGAGGATGAATCAGATATTTGGTTCATGGATTCTGGAGCCTCCTCGCATATGTCAGGTAAAAAGCAATGGTTCAGAAATTTTAAAGAATCCAACTCTGGAGTAAAAGTCTATCTTGGAGATAATAGAGGGTATGAGATCAAGGGACATGGAGATTTCCTTGTTACTCTTCCTGATGGTAAGATCAAGAATATATCTGATGTGTGGTATGTTCCTGGCATTAAGAAGAACCTGATTTCTGTGTCAAAGATTACAGATTAGGACCTCAAGGTAGAATTTTTAAATCTCATTGCATTATTAAAGATTTTTTGGATCAGATGAAGCCCATTGCTACAGGTATTTGCATAGGGGGACTCTACAAACTGGATGTGAAGAGTACGCCTTAGCAAGCCTTGATGTCGTCGGATAAGTCTGCTGAAAATTTGTGGCATCAGCGACTTGGGCATATCAATTTCAGTTATCTTCTTATATTGCAGAACAAAGGTATGGTACATGGTCTTCCTGTTTTGAAAAAGTTTCATATTGATTGTGAGGCATGTGCATTCGGTAAACAACATAGAGATGAATTTCCTGCCATTAAAGATAGAAAACAAAGGGATATACTCGAACTTGTACACATTGATTTATGTGGCCCGATGCAGACAAGGTCGTTAGGTGGGGCCTATTATTTTTTAATCTTTTCTAATGAATGTACAAGATTCACATGGGTGTATTTTCTTAAACAGAAAAGTCATGCTTTTGAATATTTCAAGGAATTCAGAAACATGATTGAGAAGAAAACAAGAAATTTCATCAGGATTATTCGATCAGATCAAGGGAGAGAATTCAAGAAAGGAGTCTTCATCAAATATTGCAATGAGCATGGGATACAACAAAAATTTACAACACCTTACACTCCTCAGCAGAATGGAGTTGCTGAGAGGAAAAACAGAACACTGGCGGAGTGTGCTCGCAGTATGTTGAAAGGTAAGAATCTAACTAATGGTTTTTGGGCAGAAGCTGTTAATACTGCAGTGTATTTAAAGAATAGGAGTCCTACTAAAATTCTTGAGTATAAAACTCCTTTTGAAGCATTGTTTGGCTTCAATCCTGCAGTAAGTCATCTTAGAGTATTTGGCTGTAAATATTTTTCACATGTTCCCAAAGAGAACAGGAAGAAGTTAGATTCAAAGGCCATTAAATGCACTTTCATTGGATACTGCAGTGAGTATAAGGCTTATAAATTGTTTGACCATGCTATTCATAAGGAGTTTGTTAGTAGATATGTATTATTCCATGAACATATTGATGATGCAACCCCTGTCCAAAGCAATGAAGAATGGCATGTACCCTTACTTTCAGAAGAGGATAGTGAAACAGGAATCAGTCAGTAGCATGAATAGAAGCAGGAACAAAAGTAGGAACAGAAACAGGAACAGCATCAGGTATAGAAGCAACAGGATAATGTGGAGTTTAGTCCACAAAGGGAAGAAACAAGCAGAATAATTGAACCCCCACCACTCAGAAGATCAAGCAGGCCAAAACAGTTACCAGTTCGATATAGGGATTGTGTGCTTATGACTGGTATGTTAAACATTGTAGAACCTTCTAATTTTTTATGAAGCTAGTAAAAGTGTTGAATGGAAGAAAGCAATGAATGAGGAATATGAATCTATCATTAAGAACAATACTTGGGATCTAGTAAAACTTCCTGATGATAAACAACCCATAGGTTTCAAATGGTTATTTAAGTTGAAATTTAGAGCAAATGGGTCTATTGATAAACATAAAGCAAGGTTGGTGGCAAAGGGATATTCCCAGATAGAAGGTATTGATTTTGAGGAGAAATTTGCCCCTGTTGCAAAATTAAATACCATCAGAATGATTATTTCTTTAGCCACTAAAAATCATTGAAAAATACATCAATTAGATGTTAAGTGTGCTTTCTTAAATGGTGATTTAAAAGAAGAAGTATACTTAGTATAGCCTGAAGGGTTTGTTAAGAAGGGAGAAGAACATCTAATATGTATATTAAAGAAAGCTTTATATGGTTTAAAGCAGGCACCTAGATCCTGGTATGAAAAAATTGATTCTTTTTTCCTCATGAATGGTTATGAAAGGAGAAAAAATGATCCCAATTTATATACCATGTTTAATAATGAAGGACAGATAGTGGTGATTTCTTTACATGTAGATGATCTGATAATAACAGGAAGTGCAGACAATCTCATTGAAGAAATCAAGCAACAATTATCACAAAAATTTGAGATGAAGGACCTTGGAGAAATGCAATATTGTTTGGGTCTGGAAGTTTGGAGAGATTCAAGTCAAACTTTCTTGTCCCAAGGTAAGTATGCAAAGAGTCTGTTATCCAGGTTTAAGATGGATGAGTGTAAACCTTCATGTGTACCTTTATAGCAGAATATCAAACTTCAGATGGATGATCATTCGAAATATGCAGATGCAACATTGTACAGACAATTGGTTGGTAGTCTTATTTATTTGACTACAAAAAGACCAAATTTAGCCTATGCAGTGAGTGTTTTTAGTCAGTTTATGACTCAACCCCATGACAGTCATTGGAGTGCAGTGAAAGGAGTATTAAGGTATCTGCAAGGAACATCAGACTTCGGTATTTTTTATTTCGACTCATTTGATGTTAAGTTGACAGGTTATACAGACTCTAATTGGGCGGGAAATCTAGATGACAGAAGATCAATTATAGGTTACGCCTTCAACATTGGTTCTGGGGTCATCTCTTGGTGTAGAAAGAAGCAACATATTGTTGCTTTATCCTCAGCAGAAGTAGAATATCAAGCCATGTGTGCAGCGACATGTGAGGCAGTTTGGTTGCGTAGACTTCTCCAAGATGTAGGGGAAGAATAGACAGAAGCTATGATCATCAATTGCGACAATCAGAGTTCCATCAAGCTGGCTTACAATCCCATGTTTCATAAAAACACTAAGCACATCGACACTCAATTTCATTTTGTTAGGGAGAAAGTGCAGTCCATAGAGATTTCTGTAGAGTATTGTAATTCTTATGATAACATGGATGATATATTCACTAAGCCACTAGGAAGACTGAAGTTTGATTTGTTTAGGGATACATTAGGTGTGTTTAAAAACCCCTTTCTCCATTAAGGGGGAGTGTTAGAAATTAATGGAGATTAGGTGATATTTTGTTACGTAGTTGTGATTTTGCATTTTATTAGACATTCAGTTCCTATTATTTAGGAATATGTTTTACCTAATGTATCTATTTAATTATTGGTGCTTAGTGAGAAACTACAAGCAGGTGCATTTGCTTGTGGGAGCTCCTGGTGATCTACACTTGTGAGCTCCTGTGTTGTTTGCCAAACTTCATGTCTTCTGCAATTCTTGACAGTGACCGCTACCACGCAATTAAGAAACTCAAAATATCTCGAGTTCCTTTGAAATTTATCAATGAAAAAGGAAATCCAGATTCTAAAGTAGATACTTTGTAGCTCATATGTGGGATATCATTTCCTTCCTTAAATATGATGGTAGTAAAATTTCGATGTCAATGGAAATTGCACAAAATATAGCTTATATGATGGTAGTAAAATTTCGATGTCAATGGAAACGGCACAAAATATAGCTCATAGGTTAAGAGATGAATATAATTAAATGACCACTTCTCGATACTACATAATTACCACTTCTTAATACTATATTATTAATGAGAAAATTAATCTAATTCAAACAAAATATATAATGATTGTACAATAAGAAAAGTAATATTAATTTTTTTCATTTATAAAATGATCAATTTCATTGAGAGAAGTTTATAAGGGACATGCGTAAGTATGTCATGTCTTAAAAAATAATAAAAATAATTTTTTCTTATGTCAACAAAAAAAGAAAACAAAAATTAAATAATCATATAAATAAACAAAAAAGTCTATTAACAAAAAAACTCTCTTTTCACTCTTCAAGTGTCATATAATTTTAAAGAGATAAAACATCCAATGTGAGTTATGAGTAAAATATTTTAACATGAATTAATATAAAATCGCTCAATACACATGTTATGCAATCTTTATAATATTCAAAAATGCAATTTAAACATCTAATATGAGTTATGAGTAAAATATTTCAACATTAATTAATATAAAATCGTTCAATACACAATAATAAAGTTATAAAACTTCATGATTAAAGATAAAATCCCTTAACATGTGGATATCCCTTAGGGATATCTCTTAGTATGTGAATAAATAAATTTTAATAAACATACATATGTTTTCTTAATTATTCAAAAATAAAATCATTTAGTTGAAAGACCAATAAGATTTAGCTTAATTTAAAATATTTATTTCAATAAATAGATATGCATATAAATAATGAATAATATTATTAACCTTTATTAAAATTTTCAACATAGATGCAAGAACCAAAATTCCACTAATTAAATTATAATCAATATTAAATATCTAATTTTTAAAGAATAAAATATTAACTCACTCACTCAAAGTTTTTAACTAACTAATAATAAATATTATCCTAATGCATTTTCTTTGGTTTTATAAAACATTTCTATTTTTGGAGGAAAACTAGCTTCTTGCAAGTAGGCTTTCACACACTTCCCTACCCAAAATGTTCTATAGGACTAGTGCTCATTTGTCCATTTAACTTCTAGAATATAAGTATGAAAATGCACATTTCTATAATTTATCATTAATGAAAACATAGAGCATCCATCCTTATACATAAATAAATTCATAGTTTAACAAAATCAATAATCAAAACAATTATATCAACACAAGTGAAAAGGGTGATATTAAATTATTTAACTTTGTTATCATATTTTATTTTATTATTAATTTTTTTAAAGAAAATGCTAACAATTTTAGTGTCAGCAAATTATTTTTAATAAACAGAGAAAATGCTCATAGTGGATTATCAACGATATGGTGAGTTTGATACTTTTTCAAAGTAATATGCTGACAATGGCGATGTCAACATTTTTGGCTATAACTGATAAATGGAATATCAAGGTCAAGTTTAAATTTAAATTCTTGTTTTTTTAAATGCGTTGAGCATGTTAGCAACACAATGATAATTATTGATCATCTCATGTTAATCCAAAATGGTGAAAGGTACAAAATGAAGGGATATTTTCCACCGTCGAAGGTATGCAGTTACCTTAACATCATTGAAGGGTTAAGTCAAATGTTACATGTAAATCATTACCCGAATGTGGTTATTTTCCCCGTACAGTTTATTTAACGTTATCATTTGTAAAAGTTGTTAACTCGTTGGCAAGGTCGTTTGCATGCAAATTTGTTGGCAGAGATTCCAAGATCGAATCCCGGTCCAACCTTTTATGTTTGTTCTCATTCACATAGCTAATGGGGAAGAGTGGGAAAGCAAATAGAAGCAAGTTGAAAATTCTCGATCTTCTAGATTTTTATCTGGATATAGAGCAACGAATCCAACAAGCCAGGTGGAAAAAATTATTCTATCGGTGCTCCGACTACCATGACGTGGTCACTCGAGAATTTTCTCAGGTCCTTGACAGTCAGCGTGTGGAGGTGGGAGGATTTTCATTTTTTGTCACAGAGGAACTAATCGCAGAGGTTACATCTCTTCTTATAGATGGCGAAATTGTTTTCGGAAGCCATGTGTTAGTTGGGATTTATGTCCCATTTTTCTTGAAATCCGAGTTCAAAGATCGAAATTGGAAGACCAGGGTTCAAAGGGCTTGGCTGGAGGACAAGTGGAACTATTTTTTATGGATAACATAGTCTTATTTTACCTATGAAGGTCGTTTTAACCGAGTAAACTTATACCATTTTCATTTCTTAGCTCATCTAGAAGGTCAAGTTAGGATGAATGTTCTTTTTTTTTTGGCTGAAAATTCTAAAGCACATGGATGCTTTTTTTCGAGTCAGGGAATACCCATCCCCTCATTTTATTTATCACAAAACCTTAATTAAATTCCTAATTGACAATCAATTGGCAAAAATCAGAAGGCCCTGGAGCCATTTCTTGTTTTGGGGAGGTTTTCAACCCCAACCTCCCAAGGATAAATGAGGGAGGAAGAAAGGACCTACCAAAAATTGGCAAGAAAACTCCAGCAGAAGCTTCATCTCAAATCACCTCTACTGTATGAACCTAGAGCCGAAAAAAGAAAGATATGCCTTCATCCTCTGGCCCTAAAATTCCTAAACTCTATGTTATAAGAAGTGATAGGCTTAGGAAAACACAACCTATTGCAATCCCTCCCACTAAAAATTTGTCTCCTACTATCAATTTCCCTCATGATGAGAAACAAACCACTGAGAGATCCCCTGTAAAAATTCATTTACCATAACATACAAAAGGAAAAGAAGTTGAAGTTGAACCCCATGTGGAGGAAACCCCAACTGGAAAAGAACCTACACTACGAGAGATATTTAATGGAGGTATAATACCTCACACCAAGCCTACAAAAAAACTGAGATTGAAGATAACGCTAAAAGATGATATATACCTTGCCAAAGAGGTGATATATGTGGAAAATGTTCCATTAAGAGACCTCATAATAAACAAAGTAAAAAGTGTAGGTTCTAAGAATTTAAAGGCTAAAGAAACCAAAAACAAAGTTACTATGGAAATGGGGTGGAGTAAGAGGCAGAAAATGGATAAGGTAGACGTTATTTTGAAGGCGACTAGTACCCTCAGATAAGAAGATAAAGGTCATTTTTGTTTTTTATTATTCACTGTTAAATTGAATTTTGATATATATATGATCATGCCCATGTCAGCGTTTATATATAGAGATGCATAAAGGAGAGCTGACATTCTGATTTGATCCAGGTGGATATTGGTGGCCACCTTCCTATTCCACTTGGACCCCCACCATTGTTTCTTTTAGTTTTTCAGTTTACTTAATTGTAGCATTATTTATTATTTTTAGCAGTTTTTTGGGTCCTAAAATTATGGAGTCGTTTTGAGACCCTAAATGACATTTTTTGGAAAACCAGGAGAAACATTGGTTTTTAACCAATGTTTCTCACTTAAAAGTTGTAGTCCTCAGATAGATATTTCCAATGAGGTATCGTGCACGTCAAACGGATATCATATGCCAAAGTTATGTCCCTGGGAATTTGATGTACTAAGTTACCCAAACAGGGTCCATAGTTTTAGCGCTTCATCTCCTAGGGTTAGGTTTTTGGATGTTTAGGGTTTTCCATTATTTCTCAATAATAAATAGGCCTTCAAGCCTCATTGTAACACAGTTTAGAAGCTTGTAGCCGCCATATATAAGCTACCGACTAACAATTGTTTGTTGCCATCATTGTACATAACACTGATAATAATTGAAGATTAACTAATGCTCTAATTGAAAGGAATACTGATTCATCCCCCCTCTCAGTATTCCAACAATTGGAATCAGAGCTTGGTTCCTTCAATAACAGTTTAACAGTTGGAAGGAGGTCATGGAGCATACCAAGAATGGTGTACCTCTATTCAATGAAAATAATTATGCACTTTGGAAGGGAAGAATGGAGGTCTATCTCTTGGCGCAAGGTTACGAAGTATGGGACACTGTTCAAAATGGATTTACATCAACCGCGGATGAACAAGGTAAGAAGAATTTGGTAAATGATGCAAAAGCAAAGAATATTATTATCGGTGGACTTATTGAATCTGCTTATCATAAGGTGTTGGGTTGTAAAACTGCCAAAAATGTATGGGACAAGCTTGAGAATATATATGCAGGTGACTCAAATGTCAAAGAAGCAAAGCTTCAAATCTATAGAGCAAAATTTGAGCAACTCAGAATGAAATAAGATTGCAACATTGCTGCATACTTTCAATACGTTGATGAAATAACCAATACTCTGGAAGGATTGGGAGAGCCAGTTGACGAGAAGACTATTATACGGAAGATTCTTAGAACGTTACTAGGGAGATTCAACCCAAAGGTATCGGTCTTAGAATATAGTGCAAATCTGGACAAACTCAGCAAGGAAGAATTACATGGAGTTCTCATAGCATATGAAATGAGACTTGATGAAGAAAAGGGTACTTCAAATCTAGAAACTGCGTTCGTTGCATCTAAGAAAACCAATAAGGACAAACAACCTTCAATTGAAATGACATGCACTTGCAAGTGTGAAGAAAAGGGAGATGATGGAGAAGGTCTTTCAGATGAAGAATATGCTTACTTTACAAGAAAACTAAAACCTGGTAAGGGAAAATTCAAAGGTAAACTTCCATTGATATGTTTCGGTTGTGGTGAGGTTGGACATTTCGTAGAAAAATGTCCAAACAAAAGTGATGGCAACTCAAAAGGAAAGAAAGGATTTAAGAAATTCAACAAGCAAGGAAAAAATAAAGGATCCAAAAGGAACTTTCTCTCTAAAGAAGATAGCTCCTCATCCAATGAAGAAAGTGACAGCAAAGAAGAAGCCAATGAGAAAGTATTGTTTATGGCCAAGCACAATAAACAAGAAGTATCAAACAATGAAGAAGAAGGGTTGACCATAGAAGAATTTTATGAGGAGGAAATCAAGCTTATAAAAGAGCTCAATGCTGAGAAGATCCGTTCCAACACTCTTGAAGAACAAGTTCAAGGTCTCAAAATTGAGGTTGAAGAACACAAATGTATTGAAGATTCACTTCAAAAGAATTTGGAAGAAAGCAACCAGGAAAGGGAAGCATTAGATGACGAAGTAGTCTCGTTGCGTAAGGAAGTGAAGAAGAGAAAAACTATCCAAAACTATGCCAACTTAAGGGCATTGGAAGAACTCATCAACAATCAACGATCTTACAACGACAGAACTAGCCTCGGTTACAAAGAAGAAGAAGCAAGACCTTCTACAACAAAATAAAATGAACTGTTAGCCCCCCTATGAAATTCTTGAAAAGCAAGCTGGGGGCTGGATGGTTGTGGAGCCTTCAAGGAATGCCTTTCCCCTGAAAACTCATTCTCCTTGAATTCTCTGAGTGCTTTGCCTTGTATAAATCCTATCTGCTGCCCCATTTATAAAGGCCTATGTTACCCTTCCTATCCCTGCAAAATACCACATTTCAACCCCTTGTCCCCTTTGTCAGAATTCCCCTTGATCCCCTCAATTTCCCCTCTTTTCCTCTATCGTTGCCTTTATTTGGCCTCAGATTGCATTAAGATGGCCCTAAAACCCACTTTACAACTATATGATAGGCCTGCCCCCTTTTCCGCTAAGCTCCCCGCACCCTGTCCTTCCACGCGACCCATCGCCGTGACCAAAGAACTAACCCTGAAGGCGCTAGTCCCATGGGTTTTCGGGCGCAGGCTCATCCGTCGATCTTGTTTGATCGGACGACGGTCTTTAAATCCGTAGCCCTCGCGCTTTCCCCCCTTCAAATCCTTGAGCGCATCTCCACCGTCCGTTTTCCCGACAAATCAACGACGCGAAGCCCTTTCGATCAGTGGTCCCCACTCCCGTCCCCGCGCGCTGCTCAAAACCACTTGGTTTTTCCACACCACCATCCACGAATTGGCGGTATTCTTCCATCGCCCAGTGATTCCACTGGGTGCCTACCGCGTGTCTTCTGTACGGTGGCAAAACCACTATCTTCCCGCACGTTATTTTTCAGCCCAAACCTCACAGCGAAATGCACGACAGCCGTCGGATCTTAAACGTCTCATCCAACGATCATCGATTGTCTTAGTTGCTCGCCCGTTAACTCGTCTTCTCCGTACCCTTAGTCCTCCGGCCGACGTCTTCCACCGTCGATCCCCACCACGATCAACGGTCCATGTCTGCTTACCCACCGTTGACCATTCCCCTGCCCCTGGTCCCGCCATGTCACCCCACGTGTATTCCCCGTACTTTCGCCCATTCTGTTCAATATATTCGTTTAAATTCGTGTTCTTTAATGTTTCTCGGCCAAATTTATCCCGCGGACCACCCGACCTCGACCAGAACGATTTATCACTGTTGTCCGTGATTTTCTCCCCTGTTCGCCATCTGCATGGCCATCTTCTGTAGCCACACCTCATCCGTCACCCCATCAATGGTTTTCTTCATAGTTTCCATGTTTTGCAGGGTTGAAAATGGTAAAGACCGCTATAATGTGCAGCCTCTACACAGCGACAGTGAAATCAAGAAAGATCATCTTCAACAGTGGGAATGTATGGAAAATGACCCGGGAAGATAAACACAGGACATGCATTAAAGAGAACAGGGTTTAAACTTTATAAAAGTTGCCCAACGCCATTAAAAGCTCGAGCTAACTTGTCAGAGGCCAAAATGGAGTGGCAGAGTGTTTAGTACGAAGAAAAAGAGATTAAGGCACCCTAAAGAAGATCTGGAGCCTTGAAACAGCAAGTTTAAAAGACAAAGCATCAGTTTGTAGATCTCGAAGATCAATCAAGAGATCCTGAGCACGAGTATAAGGTAACATCAGGGTTATTCATCAGCAGAATGTTCTTATTCAAGTACAGGGCACCCATACAGCTTTTAATATGCACATCGTCCCTGAAGGAATTTCCACCCTAACAGCAGTTCAAACCACCAAAGCATTTATACGACAAACTTCTCAATAGTTTGTTTTACTTCTGGCTAAATCATAAGTACAACACCACAGCCAAAATGTCCAGATCATATCCAGAGAAGATCACCCTTCACAAGGGAAGTGACAGAGATTAAATACACAGCAATCAAACAGAATGGGTTTCGGCCCTGCATTCATTTTGTGTTTAATGTTACATTTAATATTCACCTACCACCTCAGTCGACCTTCTGTTCATCATCTATTATAAAACACAGAGGGAAATTATTGTAATGTTTATTGGTTGTTGATTGGATATCAGTAGACTACAAAATCTCTCCTCTTGAGACAAGTTCTCTATGTAATATTGTAAGATAGACTGAGATTTGATGTATTCAGGTTGAATGTTCAAGCTGTGGGAAATGATGTACCTGATTAGTGTTGTTTTAATATGACAAGCATGTTTCTTTGGATCCTGATCTAAAGCAGCTGGTGATGTTTTCCTTTTTCTGTATTTGTGATTGACTTGCTTTCATTTCATTATGTTTCTTCAGGCTCGCATCAGAAGTTTTTGGCATGAGACTTACCCACCCTTGATAGGTACCTTATGTTCTTGCTCTCTAGCCTTTATGTTTTACGCTTATATGTGTGTACGAATATTGATTTCGATTTATCTAACCGGTGTAGTGGATGTCATTACTTTGCTCTCGATGTACGGATTTATGGAATCTATGTTTGGATGTTCTTGTTAGGATTTAGTTAGATGAGTTGAGAACACTGGGAGGTCTAGAACCCTATCTCTGCCTCACTAGGATCTTTCCATCTTATTAAGCCTTTCTAAGATCCCTTGTCTTTCCTCTGGTTTTGTCCAAGCAGGTCTGGAGTTAAATGACCTCTGACCTGATCTATAGACAGAATCGGTTGTTTCTCCTCCACTCATTTTCAGTCCTTAATGTTCCATTCCATCAACCATCTTTAAGATCCAAATGCTCTAGATGACTAGCCCAACTGAAAGCTTGCACATTGAACACAAGTAAATCCATTCTTGACTCCATTGCCTAATGGATTTGATGTTCCCTGAGTTATCTATCTTTTCCTAGTTTCCTCTTTGCTCATCCTTGTATTATATTGGACCCTTCATTCCTGATTCCTAACAACCAAACATAAACCAACAAACAAACCCTGTGCATATAACTAGCCTAAAACCTTAACATTCGAGCTTCAAAGACATAGAACTTTGACTATCATAGAGAGATCCCTCTCTGGACCTGGGAGGGCTAGATCCTAAGGTCCCAAAGTTTTTCTATGTTGTCTCATCTTTTGGTCTCTATCAACCTGGCCAAAACATGGGAACCCCAACATAATGGCGACTCCACTGGGGATTCTGAGTGCATTTCACCTTAAACATTCTTAGAGACTCAGAAACTTAGAACTCTGGTTAGGTTGACAGTAAGTCACTCCTTTCTTGAACCGACCTCCATTGTTGAGTACCCATCACACTCTTAGACAGAGCCTGGAAAGGGCCAGGTAGCCTCCGAATCTTATCCTCTTTTGGAGGTGACATATCTGGTAAACGCCCTCCCATTCAATCTCTGGTTTGAGTTTGTTCTTTGAGGAGATTCCTGAAAGGTGATAGTGCCATAGCACTGTGGTGGACAGTGTAACCTCTTTGACATACCTTAAACCTTCCACCTGGCGACTCCATAGTTCCTAAAAGATCGAGACTCCACTGGTGATCAGTAGGTCTGCTGATTAACTTGGTTTCACATTAGACTCCATTGGAAGACCAACCTTTGAAACAACATTAACCACAATAGAAGTGAAAAGTAGGGTTAAGCTGCTGGGTTAGGAAACAACGTTCTGGCTTTTAGGACCATTCACACCAGGGCTTATCCCAACCCTGATCCACCTGAAATAGTTGACAATCCGGAGAGTATCCTCAAGGGAGCTCCTACCCCTCAAAGACCAACTATTTCCAATCAAATTCATAGAGCTAATTCTGCACCAGAAGACTTAAAAAATCTATCACATTTTCTCCTTGACCTAAACCCACCTAACAGATTACCTAGAACTAGGTCATTCAGTCATCTAGACCGGCCAGACCTCGAGCTTCACGGTTCACCATCTCATAGCGGTCAACACACTAGGGACAAATAAACCCCTCCATCTACACCACCTGATATTCACTTCCTTCAAAACTTGGGGCTCTCTCACCCTAGATCTGCTCAACAGACTTCTGCTGGTCCCAATATCCCTGTCATCCAAATACCAGCTGCTCAAGCCAACCCTTTACCCCATCAGAACATTATCATGGCAACTTGGTACACACCTTTAGTTTTACCTCTACCTATGTTACCCTTACCGAATGATTATCAGTCAAAAATCCCACACTTTACTGCAAAAGAGTCCATAATAGCTCAACAACATGTAGATAAATGGAGGATTCCTTTGATTACATGGAGATTGACGATGAATCAATCAAAATGAGAATCTTTGCCCAAAGCCTAGGAGGTGATGTAAAGAAATGGTTTAAGGGCTTACCTCTCGACAGTATCCCAGATCTCCCTGCATTGTATCAAACCTTTATAAACAAATGGGAGACCAGGGCAAACCCTCGTCAACTCCTAGCCGAATACATGAGCCTCAAAAGGAATGTAGGAGAGATTGTCCATGATTACACAACAAGATTTAACAGCATTTACAATGCTCTCCCTCCACATATGAAACCTCCACAAGGTATGGCCTTAGCAAAATACCCTGATGGGTTTGATGATGACATGGCCTATGAGCTTAGGGATAAAGAATACACCACATTGGAAGATATGCAGAAAGGGGCTGTAAACATAGAAGAAAATTTGATTGAGAAAAGAGCAAGACTGAGGTCTGAGAGGAGGGTAACCTATAGGGATGACAATGTAGCTTCCACATCCAATCCAAACTATGACAAGTTGTCTAAAAACATGGAGAGACTACAGTAGATGATGGAAAAAATGGTTGTCACAGTTAGCAATCAGAACAGAAACCAGAACCATAATCAAAACCAAAACTTTAGGAGGAACAACAATGCTCCCAACAGACAGAAAGAATCATATCAACAAGTCATTCCCCCATTCCAAAACTTTTTAGATGAAGATGAGGGAATCATAGAAGAGTCTAAAGGGAATACAATAAACATGTTTGAAACAAAAGACTCAGTCCTTAACTGTGATTCGGGAAAAGATCAGCCCTCACCATCATACTGGGATGAGGAATGGTTAGAAACTGAAGATTACAGATTAGGATTTGAAAATTCCATGTTACAAGTCAGGGAAAAATATGAAATTAGGAGCAAGAAAAGCCAAGATGCTTCAAAAATCAAAACTCCTGAGGTAACCATCAAGAAAAGACCTGATAAATCCTCTAAAGCATCTACTGCAAATAACAAAACAACAGCTGAAAGTTCTGGTAAACACAAAGAAAAGGACAACCAAGACACTGAAAAACAAAGCCAACCAACCAGCAGTACTAGCACTTCAGCTAGTACTCCTGAAACAATTGCTCCCAACCCTGTACATAGTGAGAAATCACAAACTGATTCAGCTACTAAGGCAGTAGCAAATAAAACAGAGTTATTCATTCCAAAGACACATTCCACTTTCAATTTAGAGAGTGAGATTGCAAAAATCAAAATCTTTGTACCATTATCTGAGCTGGCCACTCAGAATGTATATAAAGGCCAAATTTTGAAAGCATTGAATCTGGGGGAAAACAATGACACTGTAAATTTGAATGATGATCAACCTGCCCTCCTATTCGGTCCAAAAATTGAGGGAAAGTTTCAGGAAGGGGTAGTTCCACCTTTCTATGTCAATCTCAACGTTCATGACAAAATACTCCACAACGCCATGCACGATTCTGGAGCATCACACAATTTAATGCCTAAGGTAGTGATGGAAAAGCTAGGCCTAGAGATAACACGACCTTACAAAGACCTGTACTCATTTGAATCTAGTAGAGTAAAATGCCTAGGACTAATCAAAGATTTATGTGTGAGTTTGACCTAGATCCCAGCTAAGTGTATGGTCATGGATGTGGTGGTGGCAAATGTGCCACCCAAGTATGGCATGCTATTGTCAAGATCTTGGGGAGCCAAGTTGCAAGGAACAATGCAGATGGATGGCTCATATGCCACTATCCCCATATTTGGCCAACTTAGAAGACTATATAGAGAGTCTCAAATGAAATTCCTAGTCAGTAGCCCTGAGAAACCCGAAAATTCACCATTGTACTCTGTGCACACGGACCTGGATTCTTTCATTATGTATAACGACCAATCCTTAGGAGAGACAGAAACACAATGCAGAGATACAAACGATAACATAGAACCCATGGACTTGAGCATAATGGCCACCCTAGAAGAATACGATGAAGAGAACCATGGGCAGGATAATAAAAACGAAACTCAGAATGAACCAGAAACGCAACGCAATCAGCCTATTAGTCACACCCTGCAAACTAACGCACCACGTGAAGAACCAGACCACCCACAGCCTAATACAGACCCCATAACATGACGTAATGGTGAACCCCTGTGGGAAATGAACTTCGATGGGTCCTGTACTAGGCAAAATGCTGGAGTAGGGGTGTGGCTACGTAACACAGAAAATGACCACGCAGAGAGCCATGCTGTGAATCTGCATTTCAAATGCACGAATAATATTGCAGAGTATGAGGCTCTCATCCTGGGTCTGAATTTATTGAAGAAATTAGGAGCCCGTAGGATAATTGTGCATGGGGATTCTGAGTTAGTGATCAAACAAGTGAATGGCGAATACGCAGCAAAACATCCTCGATTAAGGGCATATAGGAACGATGCCATGGACATGTTGAAAAATTTCACAGAATATGAATTAGTGTTTGTTCCCAGGAGTCAAAATGTTATTGCAAATGGATTAGCTATTCTAGCCAGTTCATATCCCAAGACTCCCCCCGACCAAACAATCATCATTCAGACCAAATTCAGGCCAGCAGTGCCAGATAATGAAAAATATTGGCAGGTCTTTGAAGGTGACAAACAGATTGAGGATTTCTTAACTAGCAGAAATGAGTTTGAATTTTCTGATTTAGACTCAAAATATGATGACAGCTGCCCAAGTGAGGATCCCCCAGACGAACAAGAAACACCCTGTAACATAGAAATAAACACTTTTTCTGAGAAAACTGGAGATCCAACCGAAAATTGTGAAAACGCAGATAGTGCAGAAATAGAAGTACTGCAGGCCAAAGAAAAGAATATACCCAGAGGCCTGACACCCTTAGAGGACCTATTTGATTTTGACAATGTCACAAAAAGGACCACTATAGAACATGCGGACTCTGATGTTGAAGAATTCAACATAGGTACTGAAGATAAACCCAAAATGATCAAACTAGCTAAGTCTTTACCTGCAGACATGAAGAAAAGATATATCGAGCTGTTTAAAGAATTCATTGATGTGTTTGCATGGAGTTATGAAGACTTAAAGGCCTATGACACCAATATCATACAACACAAGATACCTTTGAAGGAAAATCAGAAGCCTTTCAGACAGAAACTCCGCAGGATCAACCGAAACAATTGCCTGCAGTTGAGAAAGAGATTAAAAAGATGTATGATGCAGGCATAATAGTCCCTGTAAGGTTTTCTGATTGGGTATCAAACTTAGTGGCTGTAAGGAAGAAAACAGGGGAGATCAGATTATGCATAGACTTCAGAAACCTCAACAGAGCTTCCCTAAAAGACAACTACCCTTTGCCTAGAATGGAGCATATTCTACAGAAGGTAGTGGGCTCTAAGAGAATCTCCCTGCTTGATGGTTTTTCAGAATATAACCAAATACTGGTACTCCCAGAAGTTCAACTCAAGACAGCATTTACCACTCCATGGGGCACCTTCATGTATGTGAAAATTCCCTTTGGATTGATGAATGCTGGCGCCACCTTCCAAAGAGCGATGGACATAGCTTTCTCAGAAGAGATAGGACATTTCATAGTCATTTATCTAGATGACTTGACTTTTTTTTCCAAAACTAAAAAAGAACATCTCAAACATCTGAGGAAATTTTTTGAAAAATGTAGAAGGTATGGTTTGTCCTTAAACCCCAAGAAAACTGTGTTCGGACTGTAAGAAGGTAAAATTCTTCGTCACATTATTTCTGAGAAAGGGATTAGGATATACCCACAGAGAGTTGAGGGAATACTTCAAATTACACATCCAAGAAACATCAAGGAGTTACAGTCCTTCATTGGGAAGATCAATTTCCTTAGGAGGTTCATTCCCAATCTTGCTAAGCACCTTAGGAAAATGACTAAAATGCTAAAGAAAGGTGCAGGAGTCAAGTGGACTGTTGAAGCCAAGCAATCTTTTGAATCTGTTAATCTTACACTCACACAGGCCCCTGTACTTATCAGCCCATACTTCTCAAAGGATTTTCTAATCTTTTAATTTGCCTCCCAACACACTGTGGCTGCAGTTTTACTGCAGAAAAATTCAGAAGGAAATGAACAGCCTACAGCCTTCTTCAGTAAAGCCTTAAGAGATGCACCCTTAAAGTACAACATCATGGAAAAACAGGCCTATGCTTTGATAAAGGCCTTAAAAGACTTTAGGGTGTACATTCTGCATTCTCACACCATAGCCTATGTTCCAAATATAGTGGTTAAAGATATCTTGTCCCAAGACCCTGATGGGAAAAGGGGCAAATGGATTGCTACAATCTTGGAATATGACCTTGAAATAAAACCCACCAAGCTGATCAAGGGTCAATGTCTGGCCCAGTTAATGGCTGAATCAAACATGCAGGCCCTTGACATTAACATGATAAATGCCTTGGATGAGCAGGAAGGATTGCCCCATCCGACTGTTGAGGAGCAGTTTCAAAACTCTCCTTGGTATACTGATATCCTTTACGTGCTCACCAACCTCAATGCCCCTCCAAAATTTTCCAAAACCAAGGCCAGATTCATAAAAATCAAAGCTAGAAACTACTGCATTCTGAATGAGAAACTATACTGGAAAAATCCAAATGGCCTATTGCTGAAATGCTTGTCTGAAACTGAAGTTGAAAACGTTAAACGGGAGTTTCATGCTGGAGAATGTGGAGGCCACCTGAGTTGGAAAGCCACACTAAATAAGATACTCAGGGCTGGTTATTATTGGCCTACACTGTTTAACGATGTCCATAAAATGATAATTACCTGCCACAACTGCCAGATCTTTGAAGGCAGAAAAAAGCTCCTCCCCCTTCCTCTACAACCCATCACTGTTGAAGGTCCCTTTCTGCAATGGGGTCTAGAATTTATAGGGGAGATTCATCCAGCCTCCTATGGGCAACACAAATGGATCCTGACTGCCACAGATTACTTCACTAAATGGATAGAAGCCATACCCACTAGGAATGCCACCGATTCTGTCATTATTAGGTTCATAGAAGACTTCATCCTATCTCGGTTTGGCAGTCCAAGGAAAATAATCACTGACAATGCTGCCGCCTTTGGATCTAAGAAAATGGTTGAGTTCTGTCACAGGTACCGTATCACGCTTGGTCATTCAACTGCCTATTACCCCCAGGGTAATGGTTTGGCTGAATCATCTAACAAAAGCCTGTTCACAATCATTAAGAAGCTTCTGGAAGAGAACAAAAATTCATGGCATAAAAAGTTGATACATGCTTTGTGGGCTGACAGGCCCAACACAAAGAAATCTATAGGCATGTCACCATTCCAGCTGGTTTATGGAACTGAGGCAGTATTTCCTACAAGCCTTGGAGTTCCAGTGATCAAACTGGTCCAGGAGATCCAATCAGAAGAAGACAACATGATAAGGAGAATCAATGAAACTATCCATCTGCAGCAAACAAGGGAGCAGGTTTATAACAGAGCAGTCAGAGTACAGGAAAGTATAAAAAGGTAGTTTGACAAAAGAACCAAAGCTTCGGATTTCAAAGTTGGTGATAAAGTTTTGAAATGGGATTCAAGAAGAGAGGACAAAGGTAAACACGGCAAGTTTGATAGCTTGTGGCAAGGTCCATATATCATCCAAGCCACTGTGGGTCCTAATGCATTTTTCTTACAATAACTTGGTGGTACAGATCTGTTTGGGGGTCCTGTCAATGGCAGGATGCTCAAACACTACTTTTGCTAATTTTCATTTCCAGTTTCATTTCCATTGTACATACCATTGCAGTTTTACTTTCAAGAAAACAGAGAAAAATGTCTCAAAAAATAGAGAGAAAGAGGAGGTTCAGACATGCCTAAAACATGAACCTCAGATGTGCGAAAGATTGGCTTTAATAAACTCAAAATCTGAGCCAGAAGGAAGAAAGACAGCTGGTCCCAACACGCCCAAAATTTGGGCCAGCAAAGGAAAAGGAAGAATCAGCTCTAACATGCCTAAAACCAGAGCTGAAACTGAAAAGGAAAAGGTGACTCAAATATGCTCAAAACCTGAGTCACAAAGAAAGAAGGATATTTCAAATTGCAGATTTCATGCCTTCACAGTCTTGTTTGCAGTTTTCTACAAGTCTTCACTCCACAGAAAGACAAACAGTTTAATCCTGGCTTGGCTGTTTTGAATTTCCTGTTTTAGAATGTAGGAGAAGAAACCTGTTGGACAGTTTAATCCCAGCAGGTAGTAGATTAGGTAGAGAATCATATGAGGCCAACAATCTAATCTGGTCTCATGGAGCAATAAGGGTAGATTTAGAATAGGTTTGTTTTTGTTTTGAAAAGAAAATGTAAAGGGTCTGCCAGCTGAAATGCACCCAAAGGGAAATGTTAGAGCTGTAGTTTGGGTAGGTAGATTGGTTGGGAAATATTTCTACTGATGTTTCTATCATATTGTGGCAGCTAAAATTGAAGAAAAAAGGGATGTGCCAAGCAACAGGCATCTGGCCTACTCCAAAGATCACTTCTGGTTTCTTAGCTCCTTCAAGAAGAAGCCATCCCCATGTGGAGCCACTGTTAGCCCCCCTATGAAATTCTTGACAAGCAAGCTGGGGGCTGGATGGTTGTGGAGCCTTCAAGGAATGCCTTTCCCCTGAAAACCCATTCTCCTTGAAGTCTCTGAGTGCTTTGCCTTGTATAAATCATATCTGCTGCCCCATTTCTAAAGGCCTATGTTACCCTTCCTATCCCTGCAAAATACCACATTTCAACCCCTTGTCCCCTTTGTCAGAATTCCCCTTGATCCCCTCAATTTCCCCTCTTTTCCTCTATCGTTGCCTTTATTTGGCCTCAGATTGCATTAAGATGGCCCTAAAACCCACTTTCCAACTATATGATAGGCCTGGCCCCTTTTCCGCTAAGCTCCCTGCACCCTGTCCTTCCATGCGACCCAGCGCCGTGACCAAAGCACTAACCCCGAAGGTGCTAGTCCCATGGGTTTTTGGGCGCAGTCTCATCCGTCGATCTTGTTTGATCGGATGGCGGTATTTAAATCCACAACCCTCGCGCTTTTCCCCGTCCAAATCCTTGAACGCATCTCCACCGTCCGTTTGCCCGACAAATCAACAGCGTGGAGCCATTCCGATCAGTGGTCCCCACTCCCGTCCCCGCTTGCTGCTCAAAACCACTTGGTTTTTCCGCACCACCATCCACGAATTGGCGGTATTCTTCCATCACCCAGCGATTCCACTGGGCGCCTGCCGCGTGTCTTTTGTACGGTGGAAAAACCACTATCTTCCCACGCGTTATTGTTCAGCCCAAACCTCGTAGCGAAATGCATAGCAGCCATCGGATCTTAAATGTCTCATCCAACGATCATCGATTGTCTAAGTTGCTCGCCCGTTAACCTGTCTCCTCCGTACCCTTAGTCCTCCATCCGACGTCTTCCGCCGTCGATCCCCACCACGATCAACGGTCCATGTCTGCTTACCCACCGTTGACCATTCCCCTGCCCCCGATCCCACCATGTCACCCCACGTGTATTCCCCGTACTTTCGCCCATTCTATTGCATGTATTTGTTTAAATTCATGTTCTTTAATGTTTTTCGGTCAAATTTATCCTGTGGACCACCCGACCTCTACCAGAACGATTTATCACTGTTGTCCATGATTTCTCCCCTGTTCGTCATCTGCATGGCCATCTTCTGCAGCCACACCTCATCCGTCACCCCATCAATGGTTTTCTTCATAGTTTTCGTGTTTTGTAGGGTTGAAAATGATAAAGACCGCCATAATGTGCAGCCTTTGCACAGCGACAGTGAAATCAAGAAAGATCATCTTCAGCAGCGGGAATGTATGGAAAATGATCCAGGAAGATGAACACAGGACATGCATTAAAGAGAACACGGTTTAAACTTTATAAAAGTCGCCCAGCACCATTAAAATCTCGAGCTAACCTGTCAGAGGCCAAAATGGAGCGGCAAAGTGTTCAGTACGAAGAAAAAGAGATTAAGGCACCCTAAAGAAGATCTGGAGCCTTGAAGCAGCAAGTTTAAAAGACAAAGCATCAGTTTGTAGATCCCGAAGATCAATCAAAAGGTCCTGAGCACAAGCAAAAGGTAACATTAGGGTTTATTTATCAGCAGAATGTTTTCCTTCATCAAGTACAAGACGTCCATACAAACTTTATTATGCACAATGTCCCTGAAGGAATTCCCACCCTAACAATAGTTTCAAAACCGCCAGAGAATTTATATGACAGATCTCTTAGTAGTTCTTTCCATTCTTGTTCGAAGCACCAAAAGTACCACAACCGACAAATGTCAAGATCATATCTAGAGAAGATCACCCTTCACAAAGGAAGTGACAGAGATTAAATACTCAGCAAGCAAACAGAATGGGTTTCGGCCCTGCATTCATTTTGTATTTAATGTTACATTTAGCTTTCACCTACTACCTCAGTCGACCTTCTGTTCATCATATGCTATAAAACACAGAGGGAAATTATTGTAATGGGAGTTGGTTGTTGATTGGATATCAGTAGACTGCAAGCTCTCTCCTCTTGAGACAAGTTCTCCGTGTAATATTGTAAGATAGACTGAGATTTGATGTATTCAGGTTGAATGTTCAGGCTGTGGGCAATGATGTACTTGATTGGTGTTGTTTTTAATATGACAAGCATGTTTCTTTGGATCCTGATCTAAAGCAGCTGGTGATGTTTTCCTTTCTCTGTATTTGTGATTGACTTGCTTTCATTTCATTATGTTTCTTCAGTCTCGCATCAGAAGTTTGGCATAAGACTTACCCTTGATAGGTACCTTATGCTGCTGCTCTCCCAGCTTTTATGTTTTCTTCTTATATGTGTGTCTGAATATTGATTTCGATTTATCTAACTAGTGTAGTGGATGTCATTGCCTGCTCTCTGATGTCTAGATTTATGGAATCTATGTTTGGATGTTCTTGTTAGGATTTAGTTAGATGAGTTGAGAACACTGGGAGGTCTAGAACCCTATCTCTGCCTCACTAGGATCTTTCCATCTTATTAAGCCTTTCTAAGATCCCTTGTCTTGCCTCCGGTTTTGTCCAAGCAGGTCTGGAGTTAAATGACCTCTGACCTGATCTATAGACAGAATCGGTTGTTTCTCCTCCACTCATTTTCAGTCCTTAATTCCATTCCATAAACCATCTTTAAGATCCAAATGCTCTAGATGACTAGCCCAACTGAAAGCTTGCACATTGAACACAAGTAAATCCTTTCTTGACTCCATTGCCTAATGGCTTTGATGTTCCCTGAGTTATCTATCTTTGCCTAGTTTCCTCTTTGCTCATCCTTGTCTTATATTGGACCCTTCATTCCTGATTCCCAACAACCAAACATAAACCAACAAACAAACCCTGTGCATATAACTAGCCTAAAACCTTAACATTCGAGCTTCAAAGACATAGACCTTTGACTATCATAGAGAGATCCCTCTCTGGACCTGGGAAGGCTAGATCCTAAGGTCCCAAAGTGGTTCTATGTTGTCTCATCTTTTGGTCTCTATCAACCTGGCCAAAACATGGGAACCCCAACAGAACCTATGAGATCTGACATGCATGTAGATTTCATTGGACAAGATTCGCAAGCACATCCTTGGAAGACGATTCCTCGACGAAGATTTCCATCTAGGTACCAACATATTTTTCATGGATATTGTTATTCATGTGGAAATTTGGTCATAAAGCTGTATAATGTCGCATGTACCTTAGGAACCAATACAATTCCAAGAGATCCTTCAAATATGAACCTCCTAGGGCTCAACGAAACATCAATAGATTTGAAAATTTAAGAAATAATATGGAATGTTACAAATGTCAGAACTTTGGATACATAGCCAAAGATTGAAGACTTGAAAATCCTCCAGAAGAATATTCGAAGCCATAGAATGAACGAACATGGAAGAAGAAGAAGACTGATAATTTTGTTCTTGCTCTCAAGTCTCAAAACAACAAAGATGTGTGGCATGTTGAAAGTGGTTGCTCAATGCATATGACTGGAGATAGAAGGAAATTTGTATCTCTGAAAGAGAGGAAGGATGGAACCGTATCCTTTGGAAATGATGGATCTTCAAATGTTATAGGATCAGGTACCATCACTCTTGGAAGAAAATATGTTATAACCAAGAATGTTCTATTGGTTGAAAACATGAATCATAATCTACTCAGTGTTGGAAAAATGTGTGATCAAGGACACACAATGCTATTCAACTCCACAAAATGTGAAATCAGGAAAGGAAGGTATGGTAAAATTGTGGCTACAACAAGTCGAGCTCCAAATGACATATATGTTCTAGCTGAAGCAACTAAAGTATGTCTACTAGATAAAGAAGATGAAAGTTGGTTATGGCACAAAAAAATGGGTCACATAAACTTTGACAATCTTGTCAGGATAAGAAAAAAGGAAGCAGTACGAGAAATGCCAAGAATATCAAAACCTTCCAACACACTATGTGAGGCCTGTCAGCACAAAAAGCAAACAAAATTCCAATTTAAAACAAATGAATACTTTACATCACATCCATTGGAATTGATACATCTGATCTATGTGGTCCTGTGAGAACAAAAAGGCTTAGATGGAGAATTATATTTCATGTTAATGATAGATTACTATAACAGGATGACAACCGTCAGTTTCCTAAAGAAAAAATTTGAAGCATTTGAGTGCTTTAAGATCTACAAGGAGTTGGTTGAAAATGAAACTAATTTGAAAATAAAGTGTCTAAGATCAGATAATGGCAGAGAATTCACTTCCAAATTATTTCAGCAATATTGTGAAGAAAATGGAATAAAAAGACAATTTTCAACAACACGAACACCTCAGCAAAATGGAGTTGTTGAAAGAAAGAACAGAACCGTATAGGAAATGGGTAAAACTATGTTGAAGGACTCAAAATTTGATGAAAAATTATGGGTTCAAGAAATTGATACAATAGTATTCATTATCAACCGAAATCTTCTCAGAAATAATTGCAACAAGACCCCATATGAATTATGGAAAGGAAAACCAGCTATTGTAAAATATTTCAGAATCTTTGGAAGAAAATGTTATATCAAAAGAGAAGATCAAAATTTGGGTAAGTTTGAATCACGTGTTGATAAAGGTATCTTTGTTGGTTACTCACACAAAAGAAAGGCCTATAAATGTTATAATCTAAGACGAAAATAGATAGTGGAGAGCATAAATGTTACATTTGACGAAGATGGTGTTCTAGTGAATAATGATGAGGATCTAGAATCTTTGAAACTTGAGACAAAGGTTGAAAAAGACACAGATAAAATTATAGAACAAGAAGAAACTATCAACCAGGAATAAGTAAATATTGATCATCAATATATACTAGAACAACAACAAGAAGCTCCCCTAAGGAGAAAAAAGGAATGGATTCAAAAGAACCATCCATCAAATAAAATCATTGGTGACATAAATGAAGGTCGATAGCTTTATTCATCACAACAAGCTCACATTTATTTTCTAGCAACCTTTGAGCCTAGTATTTTTGAGGAAGCCAGCCAGAATGAACATTGGGTAGCAGCTATGAATGAAGAATTGGATCAAATTGAGAAGAATAACACCTGGGAATTAGTTCCATGACCAAAAGATAAAAATGTCATTGGGACTAAATGCGTGTTTAGGAACAAATTGAATGAAGATGGACAAGTTACCAGAAACAAAGAAAGATTGGTTTGCAAAGGCTATGCACAAGTGGAAGGAATTTATTTCAAAAAAAAATTTTCACCAGTTGCTAGAATGGAAGCCATCTGGATGTTTCTCGCCTATGCATGTTCAAGAAAAATCAAAGTCTACCAAATGGATGTTAAGTCAGCATTTTTGAATGGAGAATTAGAAGAAGAAGTTTACATCGAACAACCTGAAGGTTTTCTACTATCAGAGAAAGAAGACTATGTTTGCAAGTTAAAGAAGGCTCTATATGGTCTCAAGCAAGCTCCCAGAGCATTGTATGCTCGTCTTGATGGATATCTATGTCAACAAGGGTTCAAGAAAGGTACTGTTGATAGCAATATTTATGTACAAATAGATAAAGATAATTTAACAATCGTTGAGGTATATGTGGATGATATAATATTTGGTAGAAATGATGATCAACTAAGTAAGAACTTTTCTACAAAGATGCAAAGTTAGTTCGAGATGACTTTACTTGGTGAGCTGACATACTTCTTAGGGCTTCAAATATCTCAGTAGGAGAAAGGAATATTTATATGCCAAGCCAAGTACATCAAGGAAATGCTCAAGAAATTCAAAATGGAGGATTGCAAACCTATCCTTACTCCGATGGTAACAGGTTGCAAATTGAGCATAGAAGACTCATCTAAGGATGTGGATCAGAGGTTGTACAGATCTATGATTGGTAGTCTTCTATATGTTACAGCCTCCCGGCCAGATGTTATGTAAGCATTTCGACAAGTAGTAAGATTCCAAGTAGCACCAAAAGAATCACATATTACTGCTGTCAAAATAATTCTTCGATGTCTAAAGGGCATAGAAGAATATCGCTTGTGGTATTCCAAGGGTAACAATCTCATTATTCAAGCCTTTACAGATGTAGATTGGGCAAGAAGCGTTGATGATCATAAGAGTACTAGTGGAGCACCATTCTATCTAGGTGGTTGTCACGTATCATGGTTGAGAAAAAAGAAAACCTCAATCTCGTTATCTACAGCAGAAGAAGAATACATTGCGGTGGCAACATGTTGTACTCAAGCCCTTTGGGTGAAACAAAATTTGCAAGATCTTGAAGTACAATTCAGTGAGCCTATTCTCATATTCTATGACAAAACCAGTGCCATCAACATCTCCAAGAATCCTGTCATGCATTAAAAAAAAAAACACATTCCGATGAAATATCATTTTGTTAGAGAACAAGTCACTGAAAATAATATCAAACTTGAGTATGTTGGTACAAAATAAAAAATCGATAATATCTTCACTAAACCTTTACCTCGTGAAGCATTTGAATATTTTCGCCAGAAGCTTTGGATTCTCCCAAGTTCTCATTATATTTTCCTTATTCACAATATAAAGGGGGAGTGGAAGTGTGTACAGGTCCGCAGGATGGTAGTGTGTCAAGGGGAGTTACCCTTTGCCATTGATGTCAAAGGGGGAGAGAATGTTGTAGGAATAGGTGTCATGATCGCAGGGGGAGTACTTGTGTTGCCATCAATGCCAAAGGGGGATATTTTTGATTAGCAGTTGTCATTGATGTCAACCCAAGCAGCACCAGGGTCTACCCCAATATTTCATGAGAATTTTGACCTACCAAATTAATATATTCTGTATCAAGAATGCTTTTGATGGTTTCTACTTGTCGAGATGTTTCCGTTGATATATAGCACACCACATAATTCTTCACGGTTTGAGAGATATTCATGTTTGAATTTTGTACCCCCAGTTAGTGGGCTAAAACCCCATGGGGTTGTGGCATGGGTCATTGAAAATTCATAATTAATATTTTTTAAGCTCCTAAAATACCTCCCACGTTCACTTGTTGAAGCCCCTCTCAACCTAAGAATTTATATAAGTTGTGATCCTCATATCCTCCTTATGCAAGGGATTTCGCCATCTGAAACAGGTCATCAT
This sequence comes from Pinus albicaulis, assembly GCA_034641835.2. NCBI lineage: Eukaryota > Viridiplantae > Streptophyta > Pinopsida > Pinales > Pinaceae > Pinus > Pinus albicaulis. The sequence continues at coordinate 335,978,008 of CM076584.1, forward strand.
GGAATTTTCGCTCTAACTTGTTTTCTACGAAGGGTCAGAAGTGGAAATTTTTATGAGGCGAAGCCAAAATCATGATGATGCTGCTGTAAAAATTTCAGATCAAGGTGAGCAATATTTTCGGAGATATGATCTGTGGAAGTTAGTGTTGTTGCAGGTTCCTGAAATTCATCTCAAAGAAGTGACCTTGGGAAAATCTTCATAAATATCTCTCTGAGTATCAGATTGGAATTTTGTAAAAAGTGGAAGATATTTAACAGACTCTAGTTTTCATTCTATCAATTTTAAAACAGAATGAAGAAACAGTGACACGTGGCACGCCATACAAGTTCGCTCTACTGAAACAATCCATAATTAGGGCATTGTGAGAGATTGGACATAACTCTCCCTTGAAGAATCCAAATTGGGTCAGACCTATGGAATTGGAAAGAAGACTCAAAGGAATAATATAGGACCAAAAATAACATATTGGGGATCTGAAATAATAGAGATACACCAGATTCAATATCGATCTCCTAGAAGGCAAGAAAAAGCTATATCATGTGTTGTCAAGTGCTGCAAAGGACCAAACTTTCTAGGGTAGAAAAGAAAAGCAAGCTATAGTAGAGGGTAGCATGACAAGAGAAGCAACCAAGGTGTAGAAAAGCAGCAAGAAGTTCATCACATGAAGTTTTCAAGTGGGTAGCACTGCATACAGTCATTGTAAAGGTATCATTATACTAAGTCATTGTAAATACATTATTGTAAAAATTGTACTAGTGTATATCTGCCAAGAGTTGAAGAGGCAGTGTCAGGAAGTCTAGGATCATCATTAGGTGGTTGAGTCATAGTTGGGGTTATGATCTAGTGTGTCTTCTGCTTCTACATGATTCTATATCATTGTAAAGTGGACCATTTTCCCTCGTACGGGAGTCCATTCTTCTTTTATTCTTATATAGGGTGGTAGGGTGGTGCTAGGGTGAGTTGTAGCTCATTGGGTGTTGGGGCATCCATTCAGTTGTCTACTAGAGAATCTTGGGCACTAGAGCATCCATCTAGTGGGAGCTAGAGAAGAATTATTTTCTAGATTCTAGGAAGTTGGAGCTTTATTTTCAATTGGAGTTGAATATTAAAGAACTATTAGAAAAGAATTAGGTGGTTTTTTTCCCAGAGTGGGTTTCCACCTTAAAAACTGTGTGCATTTGTGTTCATTTTGTTTACTATTATCATTGTACAAACACTAATAATAATTGAATATTAACTAATGCTCTAACTGAAAGGAATACTGATTTACCCCCCCTCTCAGTGTTTCCAACACAAGCTTCATTGTAACACAGTTCAGAAGCTTGTAGCGACCACATCTCTTCTCATAGATAAGCTACCAATGTCCTAGCTAGTTTATTTCCATTTTGTCTGTAATCATGTTTCAGTTATGTGATATTAATGAAATGGAGTCTTATTTCTACTGCATCTTTGCATTTATGTGTATTTTTGTATTTTATTGTGTTCCTTCATAAGTCTGAATCAGTCGTATCTAAGCGGTCTTCTCTTTTTGGATCCTTCTTTGCATGTCCCCAACGAGGTTGGGGTATAACGAGTTAGGGCTTGACCTGGTTGAAATTTTGCAAGATCAGCCTCGCAAACCCCGACAGTGACCCATGGGGGACAAAAATAAAGACGAGGGAGAAGGAAGGGAGCAAGAGATCCTATCAAAAAATTGCTTGAGGAGGCCCTCGAGAAACAAAGGAAAGCGATGATGGAAAATTTTTCCCAGATTCTTCAATGACTGCCTATTGGTGGCGCATCTGCATCTAGCAGCCACTCTGGAGGCGTAACTCCTTTTAAGGTACAATTAAACTTTTAAATTCCCATATTTGAGGGCCAAATAGATGTAGATGTCGTAGATATATGGCTAAATCTATTAGAAGGGTATTTCTCGATTCATGACTTTTCCAGCCGAGAAAATATTACTTTTACACTCCTCAAAGCTTCCCCCCATGTCAAGGACCGGTGGGAAACCTGTTGTGAGAGAAAGGATGGGAGGGAAGCCTCTATATTTTTGGCTACACCCACTCTGAATTCTTTCTGATACACCATCAAGAAACAAAATTATCCCGTGGGGAGCAATGAGGACAAGTACATACAATGGAAGAAACTACGGCAACAAAGGGATCAAGATGTGCATGAGCTGACGAATTTGTTCCATACCCTATGCACCATATTAGGTATCAAAGATTTAGAGAAAAATTTGGTGCTGAAGTATCGTAGTTGTCTGCACAAATGCATTCAGGAGGAAATGGAGTTCCTTAACATCTCCTCGCTTGGTGCAGCACATCGGTATGCTGCCAAGATTGAGTAGAAGTTAAAACAGAAAAAGAAAGACTTTGGATATGCAAATCAGAAGCAAGGGAAAGGTGCCCCCAAACCATAGAACAAAGTGGAAAACCAAGGTGAGGTGGGCTAGGATAACCCACCAAAGCCGCAAGAAAAGAAAAGAAAAACTATGAAGCCAAAGAAGGACACGGGAAAGTGGTGTGAGTTCCATAAGATCTCCATTCAAAACACAAGTGAGTGTCAAGCCAAGTAGTCACTGGCATCCGAGATGAAGGCTTCTAAATAGGATGCATGCTCTAAATTTGAATCATAACCTAACAAGGGGAATTATAAAGGGAATCATATTATCGATTCAGATCCCAATGGCACTGTTGCCACCACAAAGATCTGGAAGGAGGAATAAAAATATCCAGAGGAGGGTGAGCACCTCTTCCATTCCCAACTGTGGGTAAAGGGTTCCCCACTATAGTTCATTGTCAACAGTGGGAGCCAAAAGAACCTCATTTCAGATGTAATATTCCCAATTATCCATAAGATAGTTGGAATATTAATTTTTTCTTTCGCTTCTTAATTTGCTGAGTAATAGGGTATGGAGACCCATAAATCTCCTTAGTAGGAATAAAATCACTACTAATGTGGAAGGAGGTCATATTAGCAGCTTAATTAAGCACCCTTGTATGTGAAAATGGGCTAGAGCATGAAGACTGGGTCAACTTTGATCAAATCAACATCGTTGTCATGGAGGAGTGGCATTCATTATGGGACATCACAGTTTTGGAGGGATACTCCATGCATGGAAGTACTGACTTTAATGATTGGGGCCAAGAGTGAGGAAGCTCACCACTTATGTAAGGAAGAGGATGATAGCCATAGATGATCATGTTATGTTTTGATATTTTGGATTTTATGGTTTGTTTAGACTTGTTTCTCTCTTCAGATATTTAGGTAAGATTGCAGTGTTGTTTAGCACAGGGTGTTCCCGAGCGGGAATCCAACCTATTTCCTTGAGGGAACTCTAGTGGCCACTCAAGAAGAGTATTTGCACTATATTTCCACATTCAAGAATTATGCCAAGCTCCATATTTCATCTACAATGTAGTTTCTGTTGAGAGATGTGTTGAGTTGCAGGTTGCAGTAGTGGAGAATACATTTGGGTGATTTCTGGTCTGTTTTTCAGTGGAGGAAGGATTTCTTCCATTGGGAGGCTAGTGAGGAAGGCCCTTGAGCCTTATTGTAGCATTTGGAACTAGGCCACACTATCATTTTACCCTATAGTGCAATTTTTTTCTTGGACTGCGTTATTTTAGGGAGGAGTTGCATGGGTGGTTTCAGTACACCATTTGGAGAGGACGTTTTCTAGTGAAGGTATAAACCTTTCATCTAGAGGATCCATTGGAGGAGGTTATATTCTTTACCATAGAAGATCAGCCACATCTTTCTAACTGTATTGTTGTAGTGAATATTCAAACCTAGGGCTTTGATTCATATCTTGTATATTGGTGTATTTCTGAAAACCATCTTGGGTTTCTTGTTGGAGGTTGTATAGAGCCCAGATCTTCATTTGTTGTATCTTTTGAGGTATATATCAGCCATTCATATTTTGTATGTTCATTTTTTGTAGTAGTGAACCTATGACTATGATCTAGCAATCTTCTGGCATTTTTATATAGTAGCAACACCTCTTTCTTGAGGGATTTATCTATTGGAGGCTTATTCTTTCATGTTGTATGATTTGTGGCCCATTATTTTGTACTATTTTGCTGCTGTTATGATAAAAAGAAAGGCTCCATATTGGTCTCATGATTTGATGTGATGTTTACACTGCTATTTCCAACATTTTTTTCTATATTCCTGCTTTTCCCATTTGGGAATATTACATCAAAAAAGGTCATGAAGTAGTTTTGCTTACTAACCACATCACACCCACAGTCGTACACCATCAGGTGGCTTCACCAAGGATGGGATCTCCGCATCAGACAAAATTTTTTCCTTCCCTACAACATCAAGCCCTTCATGGACAAGGTATTATGTGACATTTCTCCTCTTGATGTTTCTAATGTATTATTATTAGGCCAACCATACTTGTGTAAGAGACATGTTGTGTAAGAGTCCCAACATCATGCTGTTATTGTTAATTTGGGCAATAAGTTGTATAGGATACTGGAGGTAGCACCTCCTACCACCATCTCTTTGGTTACTGCAAAAAAATGCAGTAAGATGATTTCCAAAACTGGGAAATTTGTTTTTCTGATAATCAACCCTCAGGGAAAGAAGAAGATTGTGGCCACAACCTCTACACAGAGCTCCTCCACATGAAAACAACAAATGGAAAAGGTCATGGAGTAGTACGGGGACATATTCACCTCACCCGCAGGGGTTATACTACATTGTCAAGTCAAGCACCCCATCAATCTAACCCTAGGTGCGTCATTTCCCAATGGACCAATCTATGGGTGCTCCATTCTAGAGAATGAAAAAATAAATAGGCAGATTTAGGAGCTGCTGCACAAAGTTCACATCTAGCCAAGTTCATCACCATGTGGGTGCCCAATCGTGTTGGTCCAAAAGAAGGATGGGACTTGGAGACTCTGTATTGACTATCAAGCACTGAACAAGATCATTGTCTGAAATATGTACCCGATCCCACAGATTTATAACCTTATAGACCAACTCAAGGGTAAAAATATTTCAGCAAGATAGAATTCAAGTTCGTGTATCACCAGGTACCAATCAAACCCTCCAATGTATGGAAGACTACCTTCAAAGCCAAGGATGACATTTGAAAGGATGGTCACGCCTTTCAGGTCGATGAATAATCCTTCAACCTTCATGAGGTTAATGGAAGACATCTTGTGTTCATTCACCAACTCATTTGTAGTAGTGTACTTGGATGACATCCTGGTCTTCAACCAGACTTGGGAAAAGCACCTCCACCATATCCGACAGGTCCTTCAAACACTGCGACAACACAAGTTGTGTGCCAGTTTGGAGAAATAAACTTTTGGCATGACCAAGGTTCAGTATATGGGATACATTATTGATAAGCGGGGGGTGCATGTGGATCTAGCCAAGATCGAAGTCATTCAGGATTGGCCAGCCCCAACTATTCTAAGAGAGCTCCATAGATTTCTGGGTCTTTCTAGTTTCTACTACAGGTTCGTGTTGGGATTCTCTCATATCACTTGGCCTTTGAGCCAAGTCACCAAGGGAGTAGCGAAATCAAAATTCTTTTGGTTTGAATCTCAATGGAAGGCGTTCATAGGGTTGAAACATTTCCTCTGCTCTGCCCCAGTCCTCAAATTACCAGACTTGCAACAACCATTTTAGATCGAGACAAATGCCTCAAACTATGCTATTAGGGAAGTTCTTACTCAACAAGGTGATCCAGTGGCATATCACAGTGATAAATTGTCTGACACAGTCGGGAAGTATCCCACTTATGAAAAAGAGATGTATCCACTGTGCAGGGTTTCCGACAATGGAAGCATTACATTTCGAGGAAGGAAACAATCATCCACACAGACCACCAACCCCTACAGTTCATACAGACACAAAAGAAGTTGCAGAACGATCTCCATCAGAAGTGGTCCACATATATCCAACAGATTCATTGAACATCAAGTATAAGAATTGAAGCCCCAATATGTTGCATACTTCCTCAACCGACCGCCTATCATGGCACTTACCATCATTCTTAACTCTTATGTGCATGAGAATTTTGATTGGTCGCTTCTCTACAAGAGTGATCCAAAAATTTTCCATACATATAAGACACTCTTAGAGGGTAAGAAAGTTCCAAATTTTCACCTCCAGGATGCGCTTCTATGTCACCTGGGACACCTTTGTGTTCCTTCAAGCAAGCATGCCAAGATGATTTTGGAAGCACACTACAATCTGGTCATTGGACATTTCGGTGTCGAGAAAATAGTGACAATACTGCAGAAGTATTTCTATTAGTTGAAACTTCAACAAGATTTCAGGAAGTACATCAGGTCCTGCATTGCCCGCGCCATTGCGAAACCGACCATCAAGAAGCAAGGCCTTTATACTCTTCTTCCTACCCCTATTCGATCTTGGTAATCCATATCCATGGATGACATGTTGGGCCTTCCTTCTACTAAGCATGGAAACGACTGTGTTTCTGTGATCGTCGACAGATTCTCGAAGATGGCCATTATGACGACCTGCAAGAAGAATATCACTGTAGAAGCCACTACTAAACTCTTCTTTTAATGAGTGTGGGTACACTTTGGGATTCCATAGTCTCTCATCTCAGATGGGGATAGCAAGTTCCTGAGTACATCCTAGTCCAGCCTCTGGTCGATGATGGACACCAAGCTCACCAAGTCCACATATTTCCATCCCCAAACTGATGGACAGACAAAGTTCATCAACTGGATGATCGTACACATTCTGCACATGTAAAACTCAAAGCATCCACAAATATGGGATGAGATCCTCCCCTATGTACAACACAACTATAATTGGGCTCTATAATATCCCCAAAAGCGAACAAGCAACAATATTAAACAAAAATACTTTAGAAATAATGCAGTTCAATAGATTAAGTGTAGGAGCCAATATGAAGGCTCAAAATCCACATATACATCAGAAAATTAGATTTACAATGAGGCCCATACAATTTATAATAGGAAAATGGAAGACTTTTATGAAGGAAACCCTTAAAAAGAGGTGTTGCAACAATGTATTAGACTGCAACAAGGCTTGACAATGTTATTTTAAAGAGCTACAACAGTTTTATGTTACACTTTAGATCTAGAGAAGATTTGTGTACAAAATATTAGATCTATATTATATTTGTACACTATATGAGCTCCTATAAAAATTCCCCTTGGGGTTTTGAGAAAAACATGAAATACAAAGAGTAGATCTGAGATCTAAAGTTGCAGATCTGCAGTAATATTCAGAAATTTCTGAATTAAAATACAATAATAAGAAGATCAGATTTGAACATAACATGGATTAGATCTGAAATCCATAGATCACCACAGTGAAGGGTAGAACCCCAACACTAGAGATCTCTCCTCCAAAAGTATGCCAAAAACACCCTGCTACTGTATACTTGCAAATAACGCAGTCATGGAAGGAAAACTACACTGTAGGCTCTAGTATTGGTTTGTATTATTGCCAGGATCTGAAAACACAGCTCCAAAGGTCTAATACCCTCTTACTAATGGGATAGAATACTCTCCCACTGAAAAGAGGCACTAGAATGGCCTAGATCTGAGTAGATCTTGCCTCCACTTGCTGTAGCTTACAAGGACAACCCAACCCTCAACAGGATCAATGTTGTAGGTGTAAGGTGAAGCTTGGCCAAATGCCTGATAGTGAACAAGATTAGCAAGAATCCTCCAAGAGAACTCTCAAGGAAGGAGGTGGGATTCCTGATTAGGAACACCCAGTGCTAAACAACACTATTCTCAGCTAAACAACAAGAGAATGATATATGTCTAAACAGACAATATATTTAGAAAATGTAATCACATCAACAACCTTCTTCCATTGTCCTCCTCTTCCTTTTATAAGATGAAAGTATTGCAAAACCCTAAACCATCTCAGTGATTTAGCTCCTTTCACATGTGTGGCCTCCATCTAAAACTGCGTCGTGCATCTAGGAGATTCACTGTATCTATACAACACTGTTGATTTGGTCCTGGTTGACTTGGTCAAATGATCCAGCCTCTTTCATATCTAAGTGTGCTTATGTAAATAGCCCATATTTAGCTTTGTTCACATGTGGCATTGATTTATTTTGATGTTTAGGAGTTTTATTGATCCTCCTTTACAATTTTATTCATGAAACAGAAAATTGAAATAAAATTGTATATTCCCATTAGCTTGGGCTAATTGGGAATATTACAATCCTCCCCTACAAAATGTTGCTTGTTCTCAAGCAACTGATAGGGTGAGTGCTGCAACACTTCTCCTCCTCCATTGGTGACACCATCATGAGTTAAGCTTTCTGCATAAGCTAAGTGTTCACCAATACAACCCTCCATGAATTGTTCCTCCAAGGTCATTATGAGATGTACATAGTCCATCCCGCAAGGAGTCAAAAACTCAAATGAAACAAACATGGTTGAACAAATTCTCTCCCTGAAACAAGTAGCATGTGATACAAAAAGAGTCTCCATCCCATGTGGTACATAAAAGCTTCCCATCCTCCCTCCATAGATTCCCATGAAAAGTACAACTACATCATCAAGGTATGGAAGAAAAACCACATATAAACAAATAGGAATTTGAGCATGAGGAGGTGGGTCATAGTCCCACATATGGTACAAGAACAGTGCATCTCCTAGATGCATCAGATCAAGGTGTGGTAATTGGTTTCCCCACCACTTACTTGTTGCACATGTCATCTCACCATGGCTGAAAATGTGAGATATGTTTGGTGCTTTTGGGAAGCACCCATCATGGAAATAAATCTCCCTTTGCACATCAAGGGAGTGGCCAAGTTCAGAAATTTTAGTGGCCCAATAGTTGCCATGATATTTACATGATACATTACTCATTTTAGGATTCATGGCCTACATAAAAATGGTAAAAGAACATGTAAAATCAGAAAATAAAACTTGCTTTACATGAACATATCCTTTACCAACAATGTCTCTCATACACATGGAGTTGTGCATGGATCTTTCTCCTCTTTCCAAAGAAGGAAGAGATGGATGAAATGAATCTTGCATAGAGTACCATGGCTTCCAAACTCCACATAGTTCTTGCATTCTTGAAAACGTTGATGTAGCTCTCCTCCAAAGCCTTCCCATTCAAAGCATCCCATGATAGTGTTGTATATCTTCATAGAATAGGTAGGGCTGAAACAAAACTCTTTGTAGGCCCTTTGTAGCATCCTCTCCTTGAGCTTAGAGGCTCTTGGCAAGAAGACCCTATCATGATGATAGATGACTCCCTCATGGAATAGATAGCCCTCTTCATGCAGCTAGTCATCAAGCATCATACAAGTGTGAAGATCTTTGGAATAATCCACCAACAGCTGGGATTTCCAATATAGATCTACACTCCCCAACAATGATAGCATTGATGATGCATCAATAGGAATTTCTGTCATGTTGCTGATATCCTCTTTGAAATTTCTTATGCCAAAGGTACATGTTGGATGGACATACCTTCCCTTCTTCTCCTCCAACAACGCAGAATCAGAAATGAAGGTGGGTGATGATGATGAAAGAAGAAAATCTCCCTCCTTCTTGTGTTTGCCCAAACTTCCCAGTGTTGTAGTTGTGTCTTCTAATGCTCCCGTCCCTCCTGGATCTGATCTTGGAGCATTATGTAGTGAAATATCTCTCACCAAGACTGAATCAGGTGGCCTCCCTAGTGGTTTTCCACTAGATAAGAGTGTTCCATGCATAAATCTCATGAACATAATAGATGGGACTATAAGGTCCTTGCTTCCACTACAAAAATCCATCTTTGTTTTATATGTGGAAGTGTTATGTGAGGGGTAAGTATGCATGCCTTTGATCATTTGAGGTGCACCACTCTTCTTATCCACCCATTCCATTTGCAAAGCCTCCCAATCAGTGGTGACTTTCCCCAATTTAATCAGCCATTGAACACCCAAGAAAAAATTGGTGTTTGGTATGTCAACTAAAAAGAAGTGATCCACCAATGTGTAGGATCCCATGGTGACTAAAAGTGATGTGACATAATGCCTGCATTGCATTGTTCTATCTCCTGGGACCAGAACATGGAATCCCTCAAAAGTATCAGTGGGTATTTCCCTCCTTTGCACAAGATGAGCATAAATGAAATTGTGGGTAGCCCCACTGTCAATCAATACAGAAACCCTTTGATTCATGATTGAACCTTGAACTCTTAAGGTCAAGTACTTAGGTACTCCATTCCCATCTCTTGATGGTGTTGGATCTCCTTCAACATTTTCAGCGATGTGACCCCTTCTTGGTTCATCATCTTCATCTTCATCAAGATCTGAGAATACCTCTATATAATGTGCTTTACCAGTAGCACATCTATGTCCAGGTACCCATGGTTCTTGGAAAGTGAAGAATAGCTTCTTCCTTCTTAGATCTTTCCAGACTTCATCATCAAGAGGCTTCTTATATGAGCTCTCCTTTGAAGGAGAAACTTTCTCTTCATTTCCTTTAGAAGGAAAAGAGGGATTGTGATGGAAGTTTGCCTTTGATTTTGGCAAGGCATCTTGAAGTTCTCTAGCCCTCTTAATGGCATCATGCAAGGTAGTGGGCTTGTACCAACCCATGAATACGTTCATCTAAGCCATCGATGAACATGTACACCCTCCTTGCTGTAGACAAGCCAGGAACCATAGCAGTTAATCTTAAGAATTCAGAAGTGTAAGACTCTATATTACCTGATTTATTCAACTTTGCAAGGCTCATGAAAGGTGCTTATGGATCCTTTCTGTCAAACCTCTCCACTAGTATTCTAGTGAACTCAGAATAAGTAGTCACATTGGCATGACCCAATGTAGACAAACCATGTAACCACCAGTTGTGTGCTTCACCTTCAAAGTGCAGCGTTGTAATCTTGATAGCTTCCATCTCAGGGACCTTGTTCAACTAAAAGTAGATGTCCAGTTTTTCTACCCATGCTTTGGCAGAACAAGTGGATGACCCATCAAGCTTGGGTAAAAATAATCTTCCCATAGAGTGATGTCGATCATGATTCTGAGTGAATCCACCATCTCTAAGTTGATGCCTTGGTCTTCTTTTGTCCTTGAGATGAAAAAACTCTTGAAAAATCAAGTGATCCTTGAATCTTTGATTCTGAGACTCATATTGTTCAAAGTAGTCTTCAAGGGATGCTTGCTCTTGAGGCCCTTCATTTTCCACAGCCAAAAAAGTAGGCATGGTAGAGCATTGTGTAGCTTTTGGCTAGTTCACTGGTTGATCATTCCAGTGGTGAGACATGCCAGAGCTTTCTCCAAGATGGAATCTTGTAGGAGACTCCTTGATGATGTCCATTCTCATATCTTTTATCTCTTTAGAAAGATATTGCATGGATTTCAGAAGGGTTTTTGCAAACTCCTTCCCATCTTCATCATTTCCAGATTCAGTGGCTTTACCCTTGTCTTTGTCATCATTTGTGAATCAAATTTATTCTATCTTATTCTTAGATACCTCTTATCTCTGTCAATAAGAGGCTCATATTATTTTGAAGAAATATTGGCTTCTTAAGAAAATCATAGGCTATGCCAAGATGATTGCTCCGATAGCACTGTAATATCCCCAAAAGGGAACAAGCAGAAATATTAAACAACACTGCTTTAGAAATAACGCAGTTCAATAGATTCAGTGCAAGAGGCCAATATGAAGGCTCAAAAACCACATATACATCAGAAAATAAGATTTACAATGAAGCCCATACAATGTATAACAGGAAAATGGAAGAATTTTATGAAGGAAACCTTAAAAAAGAGGTGCTGCAACAATGTATTAGACTGAAAAAAGGCTTGACAATGTTATTTTAAAGAGCTGCAATAGCTGTATATTACACTTCAGATCTAGAGCATATATGTGTACAAAATATTAGATATATATCAAATATGTACACTAGATGAGCTCCTCAACAAATTCCCCTTGGGGTTTTGAGAAAAACATGAAATACAAAGAGTAGATCTGAGATCTAAAGTTGCAGATCTAAAGTAATATTCAAAAATTTCTAAAGTAAAATAAAATAATAAAAAGATCAGATCTGAAAATAACATGGATTAGATCTGTAATCCATGGATCACCACAGTGAAGGGCAGAAACCCAACACTAGAGATATCTCCCCCAAAAGTATGCCAAAAACACCCTGCAACTGTATACATGCAAATAACGCAGTCCTGGAAGGAAAAATACGTTGTAAGCTCTAGTACTAGTTTGGCCTAATGCCAAGATCTGAAAATGCAGCTCCAAAGGTCTAATACTCTCTTACCAAGGGGATAGAATACTCTCCCACTGAAAAGAGGCACTAGAATGGCCTTGATCTGAGTAGATCTAGCCTCCACTTGTTGTAGCTTACAAGGACAACCCAACCCTCAACAGGATTAGTGATGTAGGTGTAAGGGGAAGCTTGGCCAAATGCCTGATAGTGGACAATATCAACAAGACTCCTCCAAGAGGCCTCTCAAGGAAGGAGGTGGGATTCCCGATCAGGAACAACCAGTGCTAAACAACACTATTCTGAGCTAAAAAACAAGAGAATGATATATGTCTAAACATACAATATATTCAGAAAATGTAATCACACCAAAAGCCTTCTTCTTCTATCCTCCTCTTCCTTTTATAAGATGAAAGTCTTGCAAAATCCTAAACCATCTCAATGATTTAGCTCCTTTCACATGTGTAGCCTCCATCTAAAATTGCGTTGTGCATCTAGGAGATTCACTGTATCTAGACAGCGCTGTTGATTTGGTCCTGGTTGACTTGGTCAAATTATCCAACCTCTTTCACACCTAAGTTTGCTTATGTAAATAGCCCAGATTTAGTTTTGTTCACATGTGGCATTGATTTATTTTGTTGTTTAGGATTTTTATTGATCCCCCTTTACAATTTTATTCATGAAAAAAAAAAATGAAACAGAATTGTATATTCCCATTAGGTTGGGCTAATCGGGAATATTACAGGCTCTCTATTGATGAACTAGCCACAACCCCTTTCAGGCGGGCTTGTGATTCCATCCACTATGTCCCATAGACGTAGCCATGCCATTTGCGACCACTCAGGCAGATTCGGCTCGTGTCTAGTTTGAAGCTGACAAGGCGAACAAATTCGTTGAGAAAATTAAGCACATCCACCAACAAATTCATGACATATTGGACAAAGCCAATGCTAAGTACAAGCAACGACATGATCAACATCAGGTGCCACACAAATTCGAGGTGGGCAACAAAGTGTGGCTTCATTTGCAGAAGGAGCGCCTCATTGGACCCCACCGCAAGCTTCGCCTGCTCTGATATGGGTAATACACCATCACCAAGGCTATAGGTGATAATTCATTCGAGCTTAGTATTCCACCATTCCTTGGTCCGCATCCAATTTTCAATGTGAACCACCTTCGACCCTACTTTCCACCTATATTGGACACATCCAACATGGTAGAACAACTCACACCAACAGAGTTAAACCCAAACTGCATGGAACAAGCCACCACTAATCTGATCATGGATACACATATCAAAAACACTTGACAAAAAAGGATCCATCTATATCTAGTTTTCAAAGCAGGCCAACTCCTTCACCAAGGCAAGTGGCTCACCAAGGATCAAGTTCAGCAGAAGTTTCCTCATCTCATGGAGGAACTCAACACAATGGTGACCATTGCTTCCTAAGGGGAGAGGAATGATCCAGGTGGATATTAGTGGCTAACCACCTATTCCACTTGGACCCCCACTATTTTTTATTTTAGTTTTTTAGTTTCCTTAATTGTAGCACCATTTACTATTTTTAGTATTTTTTCGAGTCGTGAACTTTCAAAGCTGTTTTGAGGCCCTAAATGACATTTTTTAGGAAAACAGGGAGAAAAATGGATGTTTGACCAATGTTTCTCACTCAAAAATTTTAGTCCTCTGATATATATTTCTCACGAGGCATTTTACACAACAAACAAAGATTGTATGCCAAATTTACCTCCCTAGGAAATTGATGTATCAATTTACCCAAACGTGGCCCATAGTTTTGGCGCTTCATCTCATAGGGTTAGGTTTTTGGATGTTAGGGTTTTCCATTGTTTCTCAATAAAAAATAAGTCTTCGAGCCTCACTGTAACACAGTTCAAAGGCCTGTAGCTGCCACATATCTTCTCAGAGATAAGCTACCAATGCCCTATCTAGTTTATTTCCATTCTGTCTATAAGCCTATTTCAGTTATGTGATATTAATGAAATGAAGTCTTATTTCCACTGCATCTCTAATTTTATGTGTATTATGTATTTTGTTTTGTTCCTGCATAAGTATGGATCATTGTTTTTAGTGAATTTTTTCAGAAAAGTGTTGACATTTCCATTGTTGACGCATTTGGGAAAGAAGTGGATTAAGAAAAGCGTTAACAGTCGAGCTGTCAACAAAAACATATGTTTAGGAAGCTAAGGATTGGTAGCACCAGTATCAGAGTATTACAATAGGAAATCTCAAGAAAAGAGGAGATAAAAAAAAAGATCCATTTTTTAGGCTGAGGGACCCGATCTACCTCAAGGGACCTGATCTACAATGAGGGAGGCATTATCATGATACATTTTCTCAGCCCCATTTTTCAGTATAATTTTTAGCAAGTGATTTTATTTTGGATATATTTAGAATTTATTTTCATATGCATGTAATTAGAAGACTTATATTATTATTTTTGGATTAATGTAATTAAATTTTGAGCTACAAACATGTGTTTGTTATTGTAATGTTTCTATAAGCAAGAAATGTAGAAGGAAAAAGGTTTTTTGTTTATTTGAGAAATAGCATCCTTGTGTATTAATTGAGTAGACCTTAAATGAATACAATTTTAATGAGCACTTACATAAATTCTTGTGTCATAGTTCCCTGCCTGTTTTATTTGTTTTAATTTTCCTCATGTCTATAAAACTAAGTATATGAGATAGAGATTCATATTTTGTGATCCTATTTCTTTATTTCTTAGGCATTGATCATTGTTTTTCATTTAACCCTTATACTAATTTCCTTCATTTTCCTCTAATTTCTTAAAATTTCAAAGGAATTATTGCTACCCATCTTTTGTGTGTTGCTCATAAAATCTCTAAGCAAATATCACCTAATTGGGTTAGACTCCATTCCCAATGGTGTAATTTCCAGATATCCCAACCAAACTTCATCATTCCTTAGACAAATCTGGCCATAGAACTAAATTTGTAAATTGTCTACTATAGTGACCTTGATTAGTTGAGTTTAAGGAAGGATCCCTCTCCAGGTTGAAGGGCCAGATTTCAACGTCAAAGAGGTTTGAGGTTACCTTAAATTTTTTCCTGCAGCCAGGTTGTTCTCTAAGAGATAACATAACCGCAGGATATGTAATTTAACAACATGTTGAAAATGACACCAAGAAAGATTTTAATTTAATTTTCCCTTGAATTAAATTAGAATAAAATTGTAATTCCACATCACATGAAAACTTGTACAATTTAACTAAGTTGGTTGGACTTAGTTGGTTTAGTTAATTCGATTTGAGGGTCTATCTTGAGTCATGTAGAGTGGCTCCTACTTTTTAGGATCCTTGGTTGAGTTTGTTTTGAGTTGTAATTAATTAATTCAGCAAAATGAGTTAAATTCAGTTAAACTAGTTCTAACTGTTGGGGGAACTAGTGGTAGGTAAAGCAGTGGAGTGTGTACTCTGTGATCAACCAGTTATATGATAAATAAACCATAAATAACTCGTGCATGCAAGATCTATGGGTTACCCAATTGATATTGGAGTTCAAGGGCAGTGTACTATCAGTTACATAATCATCCAAATTGTACAGGTGGTGCATGCAGTTATAGGAAGGCCTATAATTTATTGCATATTTGTGGATGAGGAATTTCCCTAATTAATAGGGGCTATTTCCCAAGGAAACAACACAAGGAAATAGGTGTTACACAACATTTTTAAACTGTCCTTGCAATTCCTCGTCCCGTACATTGAAGGACTATTCCCGTGACCTGTGAATAGTAAAATGTCCTGAAAACACCTTAATGGAATCCTTCTGCATAAGGACAAGAATTATCCTGAAGAATGATTCCTTTGGAAAACCTTAAAAATCCATGTTTTGGCATTGACGTGGGTAGCTAGTTCATCCCCCGTGCCAATGGGGAAAATGAACACTAGTGGGTGCACCAGCTGGCACTCTGTCCCTGTGTCTCACTCGTGCCAAGCCTATTAAGGAATTTAAAAAAAAAATAAATGGCGAAAGTTTGATTCTAACCAACTTAGAATGAATCATCAGGAAGAATTTGGGTTGTTTGCCTCCAGATCTCCCTGATTAGGAAGTGTTTTTCCACCTCTCATGGAACCTTCCTAAGAGATAGGACCCTATCCCATGATTATAGGGATCCCAACCTCCCTTCATCCCTCTATAAAAGCCTACCCTTTCCATTTGATAGCTAGCTGAACTTGTGGGAAGGAAACTATAGCCGGGAAACTATTGAGAGAAGAGCCGAGGAGAACCCCGTAAGAGAGAGAGCTTTGTCCAGATTCCCAACAGCCTTTGTTGATATGCACTCTGCTGCAAGCCCTGCCGAAGGAATATCATAGCATCAGAGCATTTTGTTGTAATCTCCCTTTTGTCATCTATAATATAAGCGACTTTGATTTTGGTTCCATTCGTGTTTCTACTCTTTTATGTAATGCAACGAATTATATCTTCTCTGACTGATATACAGTTACATTCTTTAAGTATTATGTTGTATGTTGTCATTTCTCTGCATGTGTATAGGTGTCCATACATGACAAACGGAAGGATTGTGATCTGTCAAGCTAGGGACGAGGAGCACCGCTTCTTCCTTGACAACAGAAGCGTGGGATTTTAGGTAGGCTACTTATCACGATATTTGTCTTTCTTGTAACTAGGAACCAACGTCATTGCTTGATTCAATTGTTGCTAGACCCAATCTAGGGCTAGTGGGATCGCCTCTGTCCGAGGAGGGGATTTACCTCCACAAAAATTTGGCGACTCCAAATTTTTCACTGTCCCTGAAATCCCCATATCGCCCATTGGAGGGTCATTTTTGTGATAAATAAGAAGTTTCATGCCTTGCAAATACCATCATTGCATCCCTTTCCATAAGGACAACATTCCCTCTGTTGACCATTTCCTGAGCAAACCACTAGAAACACTTGTTTTTTCCTTGGCATTGATAGCCCATTATGCCCTCGCGCTAATGAGGAAAATTAACACTAAGCCCATGCCAGTTGGTGCTCTGTCCCAGTTAAGCACCCACGCCAATCTGTTGATAGAAATTTTTTTAAAAATAGAGGCGAAGTTTCGATCACAACAACTTCGTGGATGAGTCATAGGGAGTGGTTCGACTGAATAACCACGGCCTTCCTACTTTGGCCTCTTGTTTCCACCTTATGGGGAAACCTCCCAAGGTATAAGGCCTCCCTTCCACTATTTTAGGGATCCCAACCTCCTCCTCTCCTCTATAAATATAGCCATCTTCCATTGATGTGCTAGTTGAACAGATAGCTGAAAAAGTTAGCATAGAGGAGAAGCCATCATAGCTTCAGGAGAATAGTGCAGAGTGTGATTGTTTGCGTGTGTTGAGAACATAGTGAGATCTTGGACCTTTGTTCATGAGGGTGTGGCAAACGTGCTTGGATATAGACCTGCCGAAGGAGAGCCTCAACATCAAGGCTTGGTTGTAAACTCCCCTTGTCCTTATCATAATAAAATGCATCTGATGTTTATCTTCCACTCTTGTTTACATTTATAATGAGATTTATAGAATTCCTTGATTAGTTAGATAAGTTGTAATTATTTTTATGTTTTTCATGGTTTTACACTTGTCATGGTGTCTTGACTATCTGTGTAGGTAATTTAACATTCGTAGCAGCGTGTATCGAGCTTAAGAAGAGTGACAGATCAAGAGGCTTCGACAAAAGAAGACAACATAGTATCATAATGAGGTAGGACATATTCCTTTCTCTGAATTTCATTTACAATCTAGGAAGGTAGATGTTAGTATGTTCCCATAGTTGCTAGACCCACCCTAGGGTTAGAGGGATCGCCTCTGTCAGTAGAGGGGATTTACCTGGAAAACAATTTGGCGACTCCGCTGGGGAGTTTCCTTTGAGTTTGTCACTCTTTGAGGTCTTAGTCATTCGACAGATTTATTCAAACGACCATTTCCTTGTTTTTTCCTATGTTTTTCATCAATTACAATCTTTTAGTTTTTTCTTGAAGTGGTGAGTCTAGTCTTGGTTGGAAGAAATTATTTGTTTTTTCCTTTTCATGCATTAGCGCTTTTATTTTTCTGATAGTAGTGCCAATTGGCACTAGTTTTCAGTTAGAAACCCGTGCCAATTGGCCACTGGCGCTAGTTGTCAGTGAGGAATTCATGCTAGTTGGCACTAGTTTCAGCCACCAAAGTCGTGCCAATTTTAGGGTGTATGAAAAATTGAGGTTTTTTCCCTAAATCCTTCATCAGTGTGTCTTTCCCTTCTGGTATTTTTCTCTGTATGATTTACTCGTTCTCCCCTCTACTTTTTCACTTATGAGCATAGATTACATTGCTCTTTGTTCAGGTAAAAAGTCTTCTTTCTTTGGTTGCTTGCTGTAAAAGGGAATGAATGCTTGTTTTGAGCTCATGCTTTGGAAGTCCTTTTTGTGCTTGACCTCATATGTCTTGTAGCATTTTGAGGAACTTCGTTACAAAGTGTTTAAAACAACAATTTCATTCTTAGTGTTTGTTTGCATCTCTTTTGCATTCATCCTTCATCAAGAAAATTTGCATTCATTTAGTTTTCGTCTCAAATTTTTCTTTTCGTTAAAATGCATTAGATCACATTGCATTGAAAAGTATTTTTTGAGATTTATCATTGAACTTAGATCACACTGTTTAATTATTGAAAGCTAAAAATCACATCGAGTGCATTCTCTTTCATTAAAATCATGCATTAAGTAGATTCTCATTTCATCGAAAAATTCATTGAGTGCATTCTTATTCTTTCAAAAAAAAGGAAATTGTGCATAGATTACAATCGCATAGTTTTCGAAAAAGAGGATTTTGCATAGATTACATTGCATTATTTGCATCGTTGAATGTTTTAGATTACTTTTGGATAGTGAAAGTCATCTAGTTTGGAAATTGTTTCGTTTTTAGTATTTTTGTATGTTGTATCATTGTTTGAGATTATTCCCTTAATTAGATAGCATTCATTGAATCGAAATATTTCTTTTCTCATATAGCTGCAAATAGGAGATTCAGATGATAGTGGTAGGGCCTTGAAACCGAGACATAATCCAAGATTAACTTTAAAATATATTGAATTAATAAACCTAAGGAAGCATTGAAACTTAACGCCCACATTTAGTGGTCTAAGTTAGAGACGTGTTCCGGCGTCTTAAAACCTAGTAGTTGTCATTCTCCATCTGGCTTCAGATAGTGCTAGTACGGACTTGTGCTCCCCATACCGTCAAGTATATAAAGGGAGACCCCTCTAGGTTGCAATCCTTTTATCCATAGGAAGACGAGTCTGTCGCCCTGCAACCATGATATACCGAACACAGCATTCAGGGAGACTACCTGCACGTACTTCAAGTCCTTGGTCATAGCTGTTTCATTTGATCACCAAGGTGTATATGGAAATTCATAGAAAATTGGTATGCCCTCTTGCTTAGATTACCTGAGTAGTCATTTTGTTCTTTTTGTGACTCTCTAGAAGTGAAAATATCATCGAGCACTTATCCTTTCATGCTCGTTTCAACCTAAAAGTGATAGAGTCACCTTTTTCCTGTTTCTTGACTCTTAAAATATGAAATAACAGAGTTTTGTTTCAATGTTTTAAAATGTTAACTGCCCATGAAATATTCCTGGTTAAATTTATCTTCCTTAGTGTTTTTTTTTACGGTTGTTTCCAATGGCAACTTTTCCAGAGTTTTCCAACCAAGGAATCCCCTCTGAAGGGAATCCTAGTCCTTTTCCTTCTTTTGGGAATGTTGGTGCTCCTTAGATGGCAACGTTATCCCTGCCTAGGTTAACTGTTGGGTTGCTTGTTTGGTTATTCTCGACCTTTTTGGTCTCGAGTGTTCTGTCCATTGTACAACCATCTCCTCCACCTGAACAACATCGTGTTGATTCTAAAGTGGACCTCTCCCCTTCTTCGCCTATTTCTTCATCCTCCTCTTCTACTTCGCCTGGTTAAAGTTTGGATTCTAGTAACCAAGTGGCTAAGAAGAAGAAGTTAGATAAAGCAGAGGCTAATGCTACAGTTATTTCTCCTAAGACACCTTCCATCGATAAACCATCCAAGCTTCCACAGAAAGTAAAATTCCCTTGCATGTTGTGCAAAGGTGACCATCTTCTGCGAGACTGCCCTGGAATTCCCAAGGTACTTGAAGTATGGTCCGACAGTCGTCCGTCGTTGCCTTTGGCTTCCGGAAGTCATATTGGTGGCAAATCTTCAACTAGTGCTCGTCAAAATCATAAGAAACAGGGTAAGATTACCAATCCCTGTAAGTTGTGTGAAGGGCATCATCCCATTCACCTTTGTCCGTACATGGATGAAGCCAAGAGAGTGTTGAAAAACTCTACTGTTTCTGCACCCTGCCTTCTGGCTGGTTACCAGAAACTTTCTTCAAGTCCTCTACTAGTTGATTCCACGATATGTCAAGAGTCATCTTTGGTCGATCCTGCTCCCTCGGAAATTCAAATTCACAAATCCATTCCTGATAAACCATTGGTCATGGAATCGATTGATCTGACCCCACTAATGGTTCATCGATTCTTTTCCGTCGAGAGTGGATCTCATCCCCCTCACGTTCCTCTTGTTTCTTCAGATTCCTCAGACTTGGAGAAATATTCTCCCATCCCTGTAGTTCAAGAAGTTGCTCCTCCTGCTCCCATGATGGAGGTCCAGGTGGATGCTCCTCTTGCTCTGATAACACTAGTGGATGACCATCTCATTTCTATGGTACCCCCTCCAAGTAGTTTGGTCGCTTCCTTCGATTAGAGTCGATTCGCAGGATACCACCTTCCTTCCTATGTGCCTTTTGAGATCACGGTATAGGTCTTTGATATGGTCGTACCTAGAATGATTATAGATGAAGGCGTGTCTGTTAGTATTTTTTCTTCCACTACTTGGAAAGCTTTTGGTTCTCCACCACTTGTGCCTGTTACGCGGAATCTGTTGGATTTCAACAGAGGAACCAGTCAACCGTTAGGGATCCTTCCGAAGTTTCCTATCACTTTGGGAGGGAAAACCATCTATATAGACGTGATGGTTGTTCCAGGCCCCTTGGATTTCAATTTAATCTTGGGGAACACTTATACTTATGCCATGGGTGCACTTGTCTCCTCCCTCTTTTGTGTGATCTGATTTCCACATAAAGGTCGAATCGTGACCATTGATCAGCTTTCATTCTTTGGTCCTAACACAAAATATGGTCCACCATTGTCCCTTCCAGGTCTCTATCCATCGGTTGTGTCTTCCTCATTGCAATTTAATTATGTGGCTACCTGTCCTGTGCCTACATTGAGTGATAGTGCAATTGTGCATCATGTGCTGGGGGCATTGGGTCCTGATTTCTGAGATGTTGTTCTCCCATCGAATGAGAACCTCTTGGAAGCCATGAATTCTTATTCACCATGATGAGTTGTCTTCGGAGCAGAGTTAATTTTCTTCTGTCAAGCTCCTTAAAAAATGAAACAAGGTTATTGGAGCAGAGTTCGTTTTCTTGTGTCAAGCTCCTTAAAAAATGAAACAAGGTTGTCGGAGCATAGTTCAATTTCTTGTGTCAAGCTCCTTAAAAAATGAAACAAGGTCGCCAGAGCAGAGTTCGTTTTCTTGTGTCAAGCTCCTTAAAAAATGAATCAAGGTGTCCTGAGGATAGTTCTTGTAATGTGTCAACCTCGTTAAAACAATGAAACTCATTCCCATTCAATTCGGGTCTTTGATAAGATCTTGTAAAATCCCAGTAGATTCTTTCTCTTGATCTCGTAATTTGAACCTTTACTCCATCTGCCTTTTATATGGAATAAAGCTTGGGGGGCATGTACCTCGAATTGAGTCACCATGCTGGGGGCATGCTTATTTTTTCTTCTTTCAAGCATAGTTTATTTCTGTGTCAAGCTTGTGTAAAAATGAAACCGATTTCAAGCATAGTTTATCTTTGTTTCAAGCTTGTGTAAAAATGAAACCAACTTCAAGCAGAGTTTCCTGATTTCAAGCTTGTGTAAAAATGAAACCATTCCCATTTTACCTCTCATGATTTCCATTTTATCGGCCTGTTTTGCCAGATGAACCTTGGTTTTCTCATTCTATCTTTACCATCTTCTTGGCCGATCATATGCCTTCACTTGGTTGTTTTACCCATTCCTGAGGAACCACTGCGATGAGTGGTATTGTTAGCTGGCCTCTTAACCTTTACTTTTTTTGAGCAGTTCCACCATTACCGGAACCAGTTGCTACCCTTTATACCACTCATTCCTCCAGGAGGAGTCAACTTTCAGCGCTTTTCTGACTCTCAAAACATGAAAATATTTCTGAGACTCTTGTCATTTTGAACTCGTTAAATGGCTGTGAAATGATATCTACCCAGTATATGTTTAACCCTTTTTCGAGCTGGGATGGATTATTTAAAAAAAAGGAATACCTTAGCCTATCGCGACTAAGAGGTTCTTTCAGATATTGTTTTCTACCTTTTCGGATCTGAGAGACTATTTATAAAAAGGGCCATGCTGGAGTTTTCTTTTTTTCTTCTTTTCAAACACTTTAAACATGAAAAGTTGCCGAGTTCTTCCTTTGTCAGACTCGTTAAAACTAAATGACATCAGATATAGTCATTATGACGTTACTCGATTTCCTCCTTCCTAGGGCTCGTAAAATGTACTAGGTTCGATTTGTCCAAAGGAAAAACTTATATGACAAGCATATGGTATCCTCTTCAATATTGTGTAAAAATAAATAGGTACTCGCCAGAAATGGTGGGGGAAAATGGAAGTTATTCATCAGTTGTGTCGATAGTATGTCACTCTTGAACATGACACTTGTCTGCAGTTCGTGTCGGGTTGGGATATCTTCACTCTGTCACTTTGCCTCCATGGGTTTGGGAAATCTATTTGCCTCTCATTCGATTACAAATCTTGTCAACATGAACTCTGATACTATTTGAGTCAAATGTTGCCAAATTCTAGATTCATGTCGCCGATATGTTCAAGAGAAAATCCTTCTACAATTTTTACATTCCCTGATCCTCTGTTTCAGTCTTGATTCACACTCATATTACCTTCTCTGTTTCGTGTCGATGATGTGGGATTCATTACGACTCTCCTTCGACAGATTGCTTCCTATCGACTTCAGCTCATTATCCGAGAAGTTGATCTAGAGACTCATTTCTAGTACCTTAGAGCTTGCATGCCCTAATGGCAAGTTCTTCGCATTCGACGATAGGTTCACATCATCGGCCTTCGATTGAGTGATTTCATGGGTGTTCGAATTTAGCTCACTATTCACATTTCGTGGATTTTTCTAGTTGTACCTTAAGAGCCATTGTCATTATTGGTGGTTTCTCCCACCCTTGTTAACGATTCACATCATTGATCAGTAATCAAGTGATTTTCTAGCATGTTAAACTTCAACACGTCTATTCACATGTTGGAATTTTTACTTTGACCGGGTGGTGTTGGAGTGTCATACCTTGGGCTTTGATCACAAAAGTCCAGGTTGCGAGGAGTGACGAGTCATTCATGATTATATACATGATTCTTTAAACAGATGGTTGTGCCCATGCCGTGGATCTATTTCATATGATCCCTTCATTCGGACGGTTGCATCCATGCCAAGGATTCATGCACATGATCCTTTTCTTGATGGATAGCTGTGCCTATACCATGGGTTCTGTTAGCTCCCTGTAATTTCAGCAGATTGGTAAGAACAAAAATGCAGAGAGAACACTTGAACCACTTTGGGATTCTAGGATCTATCCCTCCTGAATCCAGAGAGGGATCTCTCTAATAAGTGCAAAGATTGATTTATCTTTAAGGTTTTATGTGTGTGATATTAGGCTAGTTATGAAGAACGAGGGTTTTTTTTGTTTTTACATGGTTGAGTATGATTTTAGTTGAGTGGAAAGTCCTAAAATGGAAAGAGTTTCAAAGGTGTGAAGTTGCAAGCAATTAGGACAAGATTTGGCTGATAGGATAGATATGACGTTGGTTTTTAGTCCATTGGGCTATGGAGTCATAAAAGGGTTTAATTGCGCAACAATTTCAAGAGTGGTCCAAGGGGAAAATCATCTATATCACAAGATCCTTGAGATAAAATGATGGAATGGAACAATAAAAGTGTTGAAGGGGTGGAAACAGACAACAATTTCAACTAGGATTTGTTAGTCTGTCCAAACAAGAAAATCATTTTAAGTATCTGTTTAAAACCAACCAAGGATAAAGCTAACCATAAAATTCTTGGGAAAGTTCGTATTAAAGCTAACTCAATAGACAAAAAATCCAGTAATCCAAATAATTACTTTCAGAAGGGATGAAAACACATAAGAAAAACAAAGGGCAGCCTAAGATCAGATAAGATACTTTTAAATCTAAACTACTTTCATCATACTCTTAGGGAAACTTTTAGAACTACCTTTGGAGAAAGAAGCTAGAAAACAGGGCAAACCATCACTTTTCTAGTCTATCTTTACTAAGCAGATAATGAAAATAACATTCAAGAACAATGTTTAAAGTAAACAGTAGGACGAGGGAACGCCAGCATTCCTAACTGCTTGAACCGTATTGAATCATTCTTAAATACACAATTTGGAGGAAAACATTAAGATAAAGCTTATCAGTTATAGAAGGGTACTGTAAACAGTAAATCCTAACTTTATGCTTGTTGTTATTTATTAGAGAATAAATGAACAAAATGGCATACACAAAAGGAAAACAATAACACAGAAAGAAGCACTTCACCAGTGATATAGACCAAGATCCCAATAAGCAGCTTGTATATTGATGTCAAACTAGTTACATTCTTCAAGTCCGATGTTTCAGTTCAGCAATCATCTTCTCTTCTCAGCCTAACTTATTTGATCACAAATAGAGCTTCAAGAGCCTCTGAACACTATTTACATGTAGAAAATTTTGAGCACAAGTATATTTCAAAGTTTTGCAACCAACCCTTTACAATGAGCTCCTCAAGAAGATTTTATAGAAAGAATGAGGAGGTCGAAAGAGAGAAAAGATATACAGGCTCAATTAATACGTTTTAATGCTTCTCGACCTTTGAGGGGCTCAATGGAGAAGATTACAGATATTTCCTCTGTATTAATTGTTTTACATTAAGTATTAAGGTCGTTGGGGAGATTTTGTTGACTTTAAGGCTCTGTGTTATCTTTGTAATAACTCTGATGATATTTTGCAATAAGTATCTTTGGCTTGAAATAACTGTTCGGATGTCGTGAGGAAAATATACTCTATTCTGGTAATAATTCAGCCTCTTTTGAATTCTTTGAGGCTACAAGTGGCTTTGGTAGCTGAGAGGGTTCAATTAGCCTCTGATGTGGTAATGGAGGCATTCTCGGTCTGATAGATATTATTGATTTTCTTTTATCACTGCTTGATTTTCTTTAATTATGTGTGTTAGGCTTAATTAAGCCTAAATTCTGTCTTCTGTTATTTAAACTATGTTTAATTGAGTGGATTAGGCTTTTAATTGTCGATTTTAGCCGTAATCCCTCAAGACTTGTGAAAACAGTCTTCAATTCTTCATCTCTGCTTAGACAAGATCTTTAACACTGATACTCTTTATTTGATTTAATTTTTTTGTGTCTTGTTGATGTGCAGATGTTTACAGGGGCTTTTATAATGTTTCTAGCATTCATGAGGCACTGGAAAAAGCTGATGGAAAACCCCGTGGAACAATCCCTTTAATGAATAAAGGCCTGGGGGATCGTCATCCCCGGCCTTTGTTTTTCTTTCAAAAAAATGGAAAAACCATTGAAACCTGCACAATACAAGAAAAATTAGAAAAAACCTGCGTATTCGGGTCAGACTGCATTGGAGGCTTAGGTTTAGAGTGTGGCCGTAGGATGAAAGCATCCAATGGTAGAGATTGCGCGTTGAGGTTCAAAGGGAAGTGATTGATGAAACAGTGGGGAGATTTAAGTCAAGGCCGTTGATCTGCAGAGATCAACGGTCATGATTGGTCTAGGGGAAATATAACACGAAGGGCCACATTATAATGAAATGGAAGAAAAACAAAGGGAAGGGGTTAAAAACCTTAATCAGTAGTGAAAAAGGTTAAAGGGAAATTGAGGGTTTCCGAAATAATTCTGGGTCATTGGATCAGATTAGCCCAAGGAGATCAACGACTGAGATTGATCTACGAAGTACATTGGAAGATGGTGGAGGGCGATAAAGAAATGCGAGATTGAATGCTGGCCATTGATCTGTAGAGATCAACGGTGGGGAATGAGCGCAATGAAACGCAATAGAAAATGGGGAAAGAGGTTTCGGACGAGAAAACCACAGGTTTTGCGCAAGAAAATGGAGGAAGGACGGTTTTCGCTTTTCGAACACGATATGCATTAGAGGCTGACACGTGGCCCTTAAAAACCACCTATATTACATTCACTTTGGACAATTATCTTTCGGGCTGAAATCTATGTGAAATTTCGCGTCAACCATCAGATAAGGGGTCTCAGATCGGATGGTCGGGAGGGAGCGCGATGGAGGATAGATGCGAGGACGGAAAGAGGTGGGGCGGTTTTAATCTGGACCATCCAATCATAGGTATGAACATTGGAGATCTGATCTAGAAAGGGTAGGACCCAAAGGAGTTGGGCCTACTGGGATGAATCTGGGTCGTGGGATCTTCAATATGGATGGTCGAGATCGATCTTTGGGGCTAATGAAATAATATATGAGGTAGAGAAAGGGTCAGTATGGGTCGTTGATCTGTAGAGATCAACAGTGGAGATTGGCTGAAAAACATTACAAATTGGAGTTCATGATTTTAGCCAAGGTTGGGTGGATTGATCTAGACCATCAGATCTTATGCAATGGACGACCTAGATGCAATTGGAGATTTGCGATCGGAGGAGGCAAGAGGAAAGGCGCAATTGAAAATTTCCGATGTGATTGATCGTGGACTGTCGATCTGCGGATTAGATCGATGGCAGAGAATCAATCGGAGGCGGTCACGGCAGGGGGAAAAGGCTTGTGAAAAAAAACAATGTGGGCCGTCAGATCTGGATCTGACAAAACAGATCGATGGCTGAAAATCCATTGGGGGTTTGCCAATCGGGAAGGGGAAAATAAAATATAAAGCATGCCCAACAAAATTTCCGATGCAAGATTGCACTGACCGTTGATTGGTTCAAGATCAACAGTGGGGAAGGGCTCCAACCAATAAACCATCAGGTCCCTTTATAATATGAAAAAAGCAAATTTTTATTAAATACAAAGGAAAAATCGGACCGGGAAGGGTTTTATTTATACGTTTAAGCGCCCGATTGCGGGCTCTTGGGTTATATGAAGAAAAGCGAAGGGATCGGGGGTTATATGCATAATATGGGCCAATCGGTATCGGGATAGAGGAGGGGGCTTTTCAAATGCACCCGATGAAAATCTCCGATGCGAGATTTCATTGATCGTTGATCGGTTTTAGATCAACGGTCCTTTTCATTTAAAACATTGAACCGGCGGGTTTAGATAAAAACATAGGAAAAAGGGGTTTTTATGAATTTACAAAGGAAAAAATCTATTGGGGATGGTTTATATAATGTTTTTAGTGCCCGATTGCGGGCTCTAGGTTTACAAAGAAAGTAAAGGATCGGGGCTTATAATAAGAGGGGCCAGTCGCATCAGAACTTTTATAAAACAAAAATACATGCACCCATCGCAAATTTCCTGATGCGATAAGCAATTTTGGACTTAGCGCTTGGTTCTAGCGCGTGGGTATATGGTGGAGAGTTAGGGCTTAGCCCAAAGGGGCTTAGGCCTGTATTGCAAAAAGGCTATTTTTCATGATTTTTCAAGGATTTTCAAAGCATTTTGAGGGTTTCGGATAAGGTAAAAAAGTATTTTTAAACCTTATAACAAGGATTTTAATGAAGGGAAGAAAGGAAAATAAGGGAAAGTAGAGTAATTTTATGGGAAAACGGGAATAAAATGGAGGTTAATAATGAGTGAAAGGAGGGGTAAAATGAGGGAAAAATGGGGATTTTTGCAGCAGTCTTTTCTTCATGAAAACAACAAATTTTCGGAATTTAAGAGGGAAACAACAGTGAAGATTAATCAAAGAATAAGATGTCTTCATAAGACTTCAAGAACTAACAATTTTGCAATAAAAATTGTTTCTTGAAGGCTTCAAAAATGATTTAGCCACCATTTAATATGAAATTTTTTATAGGTGGCTAACAGTGGCTCCACATGGGGATGGTGCCTTCTTGAAGGCATCAAGAACTTTAGACTTGTATTCTCTGGGGGTTGATCAGTGCCTCATCCATTGGGATGCAACTTTCTTTACTTGGATGATCTTCTTTTGCTCTGAAAATGTTAGCAGCCATAGAAAAACAATGGATATCTATCCAACAAGCTTTCTACCTATCCAATCCTACTGATCTAACATTTTTTCTTCTTTTAGAGTGCAATTGGATTGGAAAACTCTTTTACAAGCATTTTATTCTTTTGAAAGAAAAAAACTAATCTAATTATACTTCCTATTTCTCCATGAACTCAGATTAAACAGTTGAGTTCATAAGCTTCTCTACCTAATCTACTATCTGTTAGGATTAAACAGTCTAACAGATTTTCATTCTCTAATTTCTAAAACAGAAATTTAAAAGCATACAAGTCAGGATTGAATATTCTAACTTGTTGCTAATCTATGGCATAAAAAACAAGCTGCACATAGATATTATTTTGCAGAAAATCAAATCAAAACGTTGAAGGCTTAAGATTTGAAAGTTCTAAGCAGGACCTTCTCTTTTCTTCAGCTCCGTTTTTGAGTTTATTCGAGCTGTTTTTTCCTGGTTATCTGGTTCAAATTTTGGATCATTCCTTCAACCTTTGGTTGTAAGCTTAGGATAAACCATAGTCTCTGACTATGGTTTACTTCAACCTCTGGTTGGAAGCTAAGGCTCAATGGACCTTACTAAACCTTCTAATTTGGCCTTTTCAAGGCGCTTACAGCCTCTTTGACCTCAAAAGGTAGGGTAAGGCTTTGGCCTCTTTAAAGCAACTTTCTGGAATGCCCTGATTTTATCAGGGCATATTTGCCTGATTTTATCAGGCCATCTTTCAAATGGGGTAAGACCCCACGCCCATTCCAGAAAGTTGCTTTAAATAGGCCAAAGCCTTACCCTACCTTTTTGAGGTCAAAGAGGCTGTAAGCGCCTTGAAAAGGCCAAATTAGAAGGTTTAGTAAGGTCCATTGAGCCTTAGCTTCCAACCAAAGGTTGAAGTAAACCATAGTCAGAGACTATGGTTTATCCTAAGCTTACAACCAAAGGTTGAAGGAATGATCAACCAAAGGTTGTTAGGGGTTCCACCCGACCAAAGGTTGAAGGAAGCTACAACCAAAGGTTGAAGTATCTACAACCACCGGTTCAAGATCATTAAACCAAAGGTTTAATAGTACAACCGAAGGTTGCACCATAGCTTCCAACCAAAGTTTGAAGTAAACCATAGTCAGAGACTATGGTTTATCCTAAGCTTACAATCAAAGGTTGAAGGAATGATCAACCGAAGGTTGTTAGGGGTTCCACCCAACCAAAGGTTGAAGGAAGCTACAACCAAAGGTTGAAGGAAGCTACAACCAAAGGTTGAAGTATCTACAACCGTCGGTTGAAGATCATTAAACCAAAGGTTTAATAGTACAACCAAAGGTTGCAATCAGGGCATATTTGCCTGATTTTATCAGGCCATCTTTCAAATGGGGTAAGACCCCACGCCCATTCCGGAAAGTTGCTTTAAATAGGCCAAAGCCTTACCCTACCTTTTTGAGGTCAAAGAGGCTCTAAGCGCCTTGAAAAGGCCAAATTAGAAGATTTAGTAAGGTCCATTGAGCCTTAGCTTCCAACCAAAGGTTGAAGTAAACCATAGTGCAACCTTCAACCTATACCTATGGTGCAACCTTCGGTTGTACTATTAAACCTTTGGTTTAATGATCTTCAACCGGTGGTTGTAGATACTTCAACCTTTGGTTGTAGCTTCCTTCAACCTTTGGTTGGGTGGAACCCCTAACAACCTTTGGTTGATCATTCCTTCAACCTTTGGTTGTAAGCTTAGGATAAACCATAGTCTGCAACCTTCGGTTGTACTATTAAACCTTTGGTTTAATGATCTTCAACCGGTGGTTGTAGATACTTCAACCTTTGGTTGTAGCTTCCTTCAACCTTTGGTTGGGTGGAACCCCTAAAAACCTTTGGTTGATCATTCCTTCAACCTTTGGTTGTAAGCTTAGGATAAACCATAGTCTCTGACTATGGTTTACTTCAACCTTTGGTAGCTAAGGCTCAATGGACCTTACTAAACCTTCTAATTTGGCCTTTTCAAGGCGCTTACAGCCTCTTTGACCTCAAAAGGTAGGGTAAGGCCAAGCACTATGGTGCAACCTTCGGTTGTACTATTAAACTTTTGGTTTAATGATCTTCAACCGGTGGTTGTAGATACTTCAACCTTTGGTTGTAGCTTCCTTCAACCTTTGGTTGGGTGGAACCCTTAACAACCTTTGGTTGATCATTCCTTCAACCTTTGGTTGTAAGCTTAGGATAAACCATAGTCTCTGACTATGGTTTACTTCAACCTTTGGTTGGAAGCTAAGGCTCAATGGACCTTACTAAACCTTCTAATTTGGCCTTTTCAAGGTGCTTACAGCCTCTTTGACCTCAAAAAGGTAGGGTAAGGCTTTGGCCTATTTAAAGCAACTTTCCGGAATGGGCGTGGGGTCTTACCCCATTTGAAAGATGGCCTGATTTTAGACTATGGTTTACTTCAACCTTTGGTTGGAAGCTAAGGCTCAATGGACCTTACTAAACCTTCTAATTTGGCCTTTTCAAGGCGCTTATAGCCTCTTTGACCTCAAAAATGTAGGGTAAGGCTTTGGCCTATTTAAAGCAACTTTCCGGAATGGGCGTGGGGTCTTACCCCATTTGAAAGATGGCCTGATAAAATCAGGCAAATATGCCCTGATACCTGCTCACTCCTTAATCTTTTAGAGATCTATATTTCTTCTTTACCGTAAAGGCTGCCATATAACAAAACTACGTGAAGATCTTAAAGATAGTAAAAGCTGGAAGCTATTAGGTATCAATAATATGAATGCTGTGGTCAAAAAGTTCATCAAATGTATAAATTTTATACGTAAACATAAAGGCGATAAAGGCGATAAAGCCAATAAAAGTGATACAAATGGATAAGATATACCTAAAGGCTAGATAGTGTTAAATTTTCTGTAAGATACGCGTAAATGGTCTCTGGAGTTAAAGGCTCCAGATGGAGTAATGCGAGCCCGTGTAGCACGCCCCACGCTGAAGTTGGGGAGGAGGGTGGGCGGGTGCTTCACAAAGCATATAGCCTACAGGGAAGCTTATGCTTTGGAGGCTTAGGTTTAGAGCGTGGTCGTAGGATGAAAGCATCCAACGGCGGAGATTGCATGTTGAGGTTCAAAGGGAAGCGGTCGATGAAACGGTGGGGAGATTTAAGTCAAGGCCATTGATCTGCAGAGATAAACGGTCCTGATTGGTCTAGGGGAAATATAACGCGGAGGGCCACATTATAATGAAACGGTGGAAAAACAAAGAGAAGGGGTTAAAAACCTTTATCAGTAGTGAAAAAGGTTAATGGGAAATTTGGGGTTTCCGAAATAATTCTGGGTTATTGGATTAGATTAGCCCAAGGATATCAACGGCTGAGATTGATCTACGAAATCCCTTGGAAGATGGCGGAGGGCGATAAAGAAATGCGAGATCGAATGTTGGCCATTGATTAGAAGAGATCAACGGCGGGGAATGAGCACGATGAAACACAATAGAGAATGGGGAAAGCGGTTTCAGATGAGAAAACCACGGGTTTCACGTAAGAAAATGGAGGAAGGGAGGTTTTCAATTTTCGAACATGATATGCGTTAGAGGCCGACACGTGGCTCTTCAAAACCACCTATATCACGTTCACTTTGGAGAATTATCTTTCGGGCTAAAATCTACGCGAAATTTTGCGTCAACCATCAGATCAGGGGTCTTAGATCGGACGGTCGGGAGGGAGCGTGATGGAGGATAGATGCGTGGATGGAAAGAGGTGGGGTGGTTTTAATATGGACTGTCCAATCACAGGTATGAACGGTGGAGATCTGATCTGGAAGGGGTAGGACCCAAAGGATTTGGGCCTACCAGGATAAATCTAGGCCAGGGGATCTTCAATATGGATGGTCGAGATCGATATTTCGGGCTAATGAAATAATATATGAGGCGGAGAAAGGGTCAATATGGGCCGTTGATCTGCAGGGATCAACGACAGAGATTGGCTGAAAAACATTACAAAGCAGATTTCATGATTTTAGCCAAGGTTGGGTGGATTGATCTGGACTGTCAGATCATATGCAATGGACGGCCCAGATGCAATCGAAGATTTGCAATCGGAGGAGGCAAGAGGAAAGGCACAACTAAAAATTTCTAATGTGATTGATCATGGACCATCGATCTGTGAATCAGATCGACGACGGAGAATGAATCGGAGGCGGTCACGGTGGGGGGAAAAGGCTTGTAAAACAAAACAATGTGGGCCGTCAGATCTGGATCTGGCAGAATAGATCGACAGCTGAAAATCCATCTAGGGTTTGCCAATCGGGAAGGGGAAAATAAAATATAAAGTGCACCCAACAAAATTTCCGATGCGATATTGCGCTGACCATTGATTGGTTCAAGATCAACGATGGGGAAGGGCTCCAACCAATAAACCATCGGGTCCCTTTATAATATGAAAAAGCGGATTTTCATTAAATACAAAGGAAAAATCGGATCGGGAAGGGTTTATTTATACGTTTAAGCACCTGATTGCAGGCTCTTGGGTTATATGAAGAAAAGCGGAGGGATCGGGGGTTATATGCACAAGATGGGCCAATCAGAATTGGGACAGAAGAGGGGGATTTTCAAATGCACCCGATGAATATCTCCGATGCGAGATTTCATTGATCGTTGATCGGTTTTAGATCAACGGTCATTTCCATTTAAAACATTGAACCAATAGGTTTAGATAAAAACATAGGAAAAATGGGTTTTTATGAATTTACGAAGGAAAAAATGTATTGGGGAGGGTTTATATAATGTTTTTAGTGCCCGATTGCGGGCTCTAGGTTTACAAAGAAAGCAAAGGATTGGGGCTTATAATAAGAGGGGCCAATCACATCAGAACTTTTATAAAACAAAAAGACATTCGCCCCTCGCAAATGTCTCGATGCGATAACCACTTTTGGACTTAGCGCTTGGTTCTAGCTTGTGGGTATATGGTGGGGAATTGATTTAGGGCTTAGCCCAAAGGGGCTTAGGCTTGTAATGCAAAAAGGATCTTTTTCATGTTTTTTCAAGGATTTTCAAAGCATTTTGAGGGGTTCGGATAAGGTAAAAAAGTATTTTTAAACCTTATAATAGGGATTTTAATGAAGGGAAGAAAGGAAAATAAGGGAAAATAGAGGAATTTTATGGGAAAACGGGAATAAAATGGAGGTTAATAATGAGTGAAAAGAGGGGTAAAATGAGGGGAAAATGGGGATTTTTGCAGTAGTCTTTTCTTCATGAAAACAACAAATTTTCAGAATTTAAGAGGGAAATAGCAGTGAAGATTAATCAAAGAATAAGATGTCTTCATAAGACTTCAAGAACTAACAATTTTGCAATAAAACTTGTTTCTTGAAGGCTACAAAAATGATTTATCCACCATTTGATATGAAAATTTTTATAGGTGGCTAACAGATTCATTTATTTTCAACAGAGATTTCAGTTATGTATATGTATCTATGCTTGTTTTGCAGGTCTCCTGATAGCAACGTCTATTTCCTTGCATGTAGTTGTGAAGCATTTCACCCCTCACTCATGTTGGGACTTCATACTTTAGGGGGCATCTATTACACAGTAATTTGTCATTGTCCCTGCAATCCCCATCTCGCCCATTGGAGGGTCATTTCTGTGATCAATAATCAGTGTCACGCCTTGCAAATACCATCATTGCATCCCTTGCCATAAGGAAAACTTTCCCTCTGTTGACCATTTCCTGAGCAGACCACTAAAAACACCTATTTTTTCCTTGGCGCTGGTAGCCCATTATGCCCTTGCGCTAATGAGGAAAATTAACACTGAGCCCACACCAGTTGGCACTTTGTACCAGTTAAGCTCCCGCGCCAATCTGTTTATGGAATTTAAAAAAAAAATAAAGGCGAAGTTTCGATCACAACAATTTCGTGGATGAGTCATAGGGAGTGGTTCGACTGAATAACCACGGCCTTCCTCCCTTGGCCTCTTTTTTGCACCTTATGGGGAAACCTCCCAAGGGATAAGACCTCCCTTCCACTATTGTATGGATCCCAACCTCATCCTCTCCTCTATAAATATAACCATCTTCCATTGATGTGCTAGTTGAATAGATAACGTAAAAATTTAGCATAAAGGAGAAGCCATCATAGCTTCCGGAGAATAGTGCAAAGTGTGATTGTTTGTGTGTGTTGAGAACATAGTGAGATCTTGGAGCTTTGTTCATGAGGGTGTGGCAAACGTGCTTGGATATAAACCTGCCGAAGGAGAGCCTCAACATCAAGGCTTGGTTGTAAACTCCCCTTGCCTTTATCATAATAAAATGCATCTGATGTTTATCTTCCACTCTTGTTTACATTTATAATGAGATTTCTAGCATTCCTTGATCAGTTAGATAGGTTGTAATTATTTTTATGTTTGTCGTGTTTTTACACTTGTCGTGGTGTCTTGACTATCTGTATAGGTAATCGAACGTTGGTAGCAGCGTGTATCAAGATTAAGAAGAGTGAAATATCAAGAAACTTCGACGGAAGAAGACAACATAGTATCAGAACGAGGTAGGACATCTTCCTTGCTCTAAATTTCATTTAGAACCTAGGAAGGTAGATGTTAGTATGTTCCCATAGTTTCTAGACCCACCCTAGGGCTAGAGGGATAGCCTCTTTCCGTAGAGGGGATTTACCTAGACAACAATAGGGACTTGGGAAAGAAGAAAATTGGTTAGGTATTGGCCAAGGCTCGACTAGGAAGTAGTGAGATAAATAGAGATAGTGCAAAGGTTTCCTGAGATTGAGAAAATAGTTGTAATCTTTCCA
This sequence comes from Pinus albicaulis, assembly GCA_034641835.2. Taxonomy (NCBI): domain Eukaryota; kingdom Viridiplantae; phylum Streptophyta; class Pinopsida; order Pinales; family Pinaceae; genus Pinus; species Pinus albicaulis. The sequence goes on from CM076584.1 coordinate 336,013,302, forward strand.
GAATATCTTAATAATGCACTATCTATATAGTGGGTTTTTTAGCTGTGCCTTTCCCCAGGAAATCATTGTGTAATGTTTTGATTGAATTCTTTCTCTTGAATGCTTCATGATTTCATGATCGTTTCAATTTTTTCTGCTGATGAGTAGAGTAGATTCAAGTCTATTGTTTTTGTAAATTACAATTAGTAGACTGAATCTACAAGGAATTTATACATGCTATCAGAGCATAAATCACTATAGAAGAGAAGAATACGAGTTTTTCTTTGCAAGAGGAATGATTTTTGTAGATCTATTCTTTAGAGCTAGGAGCAGGATCATGATGGTGTTCTATGGTCTGAGACTCCAGTATGCTCATTAGGGTATCTAGAATTACATTACTTAGAAGGACAAGATGGAAACAGTCATGGAAGAAAATGGATTGAAGGAATTCATTTATAGCGATGTTCTGAAACCAACAGTTGCAGATGCAAAGGCTCTAGAAAAATGGAAGAAGAATGTAGCCAAGTCAAGAAGGATCTTACGGGAAGGAGTTTGAGATCATAGTTTTACGAAAATCCATGGGAAGGAGACTCCGTATGCAATTTGGAAGGCTTTGACAGAATTTTTTCAGAGCAACAGTGACCAGAGGAAGGTGGAACTGAAGGAAAATCTTTGGAAAACCAAGATGGAAAAGGGTGACACAATACCACAGTACTTGAGCAAGTTCACCCAATTTAGGGATGAGCTTGGGAGTGTTGGTGTTACAGTTTCTGAAGATAACTTGGTTAGCCTATCACTTTTAGGCCTTCCCAAGAGCTAGAAAAGCTACCAAGATTCAATAAATGGGAGGGAGAAGCTACCAGAGTGAGATCGTTTGTGGTCTAACTTAGTGCAAGAAGAGATAAGGTGGAACACCAAAGATGGATCCTCATCCAAGAATGACGATGAGGATAACTTTGCCTTGGCTGGAAAGGAGAATAAAGGGAAAGGGATGAAATCCAAATCCAAAAGAGATTCTGGTCAAGAAGGCAAGAAGTACTTGTCAAAGATTAATTTTTTTCATTGTCATGAGTTGGGGCACTATGTCACGAAGTGCTCGCAAAATAAGGTGGACAAGAAGCCTTTAGGAGGAGCGGTAGGTGAAGATATTGCTTCACAAATAGAGTTGGATTTCACCATCATTGCATGCATGGTGATATCGGTGATGGGCAGTATGTGGTATCTGGATAATCAAGCTGCATTACATATGACTAGCAATAAAGAATATTTCAGTGAATTGGAGGAGAAGGATCTGTAGATGCACATCAATATGGGAGATGATGGAAGGTATAACACGACTGAAATCGATACTGCTACTTTTCAAAAGGAGTCAGGTTCTCCTCTCACATTAAAATATATGATGTATGTTACGGATCTGAAGAAGAATTTAGTTTCAATAGATATGTTGGAAGACCGTGGCTATGATGTGATACTTAGGAAAAGTAAGGTTTTCCTTCATCACATAGCCACATGAAAAGTGAAGTAGATTGGGGTGCAAGTGAAGAACCTCTACATATTGGATGTAGAATATTGTGATGCTTTGAGCATGAAAGTAGAGAAGGTGAAGAATTGATACATCAGTGATTTATGGCAAGGCGACTTGGCCATTTGCATCATGGAGATTTGAAAATCATACATAATACTTCTACAGGTCTTCCCAAGGGTGCACTAGAGGAATGTGATACATGCAAAGGGTGTACATTATGGAAGTACACCAAAGGCACCAAAGGACAGTTGAGCACAAGCGATCCTTGAAAGAGTTCACTTAGATGTGTGTGGACCATTCTGGACAACCTCCACAGCCAAGCACATGTATTATGTTATATTTGTAGATGATTTCCCTCGTAAGTGTTGGATATTATTCATGTAGAAGAAAAAATATACATTCAAAATTTTGTGAATTTAAAGCACTTGTTGAGAAAGACGTGGGTAGGAAAGTGAAGGCTCTCAGGAGCGACAAGAGTGATAACGGTGGACAATATGGGTCAAATGAGTTCAATAACTTATGTGCATCATAAGGCATTTTATGGGAGTAAATAGCACCCCATAACCCACAACAAAATGGGGTTGTTAGAAGGAAGAACATAAGTATTTTGGGAGCCAGCACAGTGGTATATTTTTAGAATAGGAGTCCTCATCGGATTCTCGGGATGAGTACACCAGAAGAATCTTTTTCAGGTAAGAAACCAGATGTGGCACACTTCAAGATATTTGGTTCATCAATTTACTGTCATGTTTCCAAGGATCCAAGGAAAACGCTAGAACCAACAACTGAGTTGGGCATATTTTTTGGGTACATTCATACACCTCACAACTATAAAGTGTACCTACCATCTCAAAAGATGACAGTTGTTCATAGATATGTGAATTTTGATGAAGATAAGGCCATGAGATGTTCCCTTTAGAGGGAGCTTCAGTTGCATGTATATGAATAGATTTTAGCTCCAAAATAAAAGCCTCGAGATGTTATGGAGTAGCCACAAGCAAAGGAGAAGAGAGTGGAAGCACCCACTCATGAAAAAACATTGAGAGATGGAAGGAAGTGCACTAGAAAGGCTCACGGATGCATGATTCTAGAGAGAATGTGGGAGCACCCACATAACAACCTAGGAAAAGGAGGTCACCAAATAGGTACACTGGCTACATGGCTCTGATGAGCAAGAGTGTAGATATTGAGCCATCCTCACTCACAGAAGAGCTGAAAAAACCAATATGGATTGATTCCATGGTAGAAGAATATGATTCCATTGTCAGGAAAAATTATTGGGAAGTTGTCCCAAGTCCATAGGATGAGTTAGTTTTAGGTTCTAGGTGGATCGAAAAGGTGAAGCAACCAACAGATGGGAGTGTCCATAAGCACTTAGCCATAATTTTGGCCAAGGGATTCTCTCAGGTGGATTGAATTGATTAAGAGGAGACCTTTTCTCCAATAGCAAGGTACTCTTCAATCAGATAAATTCTAGAATTTTTAACGCATATGGGATGGAAGATACATCAGATGGATGCGAAGAAAACTTTCCTTAATGGAGTGATTGAGGAAAATATATACATAGAGCATCCAGAAGGATTTGATACCTTCAACAGAGAGTCGAATTTGTGCAAACTCAATTTAGCGTTGTATGGATTGAAACAAGCACCCCATGCTTGGTACATCAGGATCGACAGCCATTTCATCGGGTTGGGATTCACCAAGAGTGAAGAAGATGCAAACCTTTACCATATTGTGGTTGAAGGTAAATTTTTTATTATAGCATTATATGTTGATGATGTAATTCTAACAGGTGATGATAAGTTGATAAAAACTTGCAAAGAGGATTTTTTAAGAGAACTCGAGATGAAATACATGGGGTTCATGAATTATTTCCTTGGTTTGTAAATTTGGCAAGGAGATGGGGAATTTTTTTTCCTTCAAGGAAATTATTCCAACGAGATACTAAAGAAGTTTCACATGGAGAGAAACAACCCCACTGAGACTCCTCTAGCAGAGAATTGGAGGAAGGAAGATGCTACTTTAAGTGAAGTGGTAGAAACTACCATTTACAGACATCTTGTGGGTTCACTTATGTACTTGGTGAACACACTACCAGACATGTGTTATGCAATTAACCAACTTATTCAAGCAATGTTTAAGCCAACCAAAATTTGTTGGTGTTAGTCATCAATAATTTTTTCTTTTGAAGATGACTAAATGCTTATCCTAGATTTCTAAGAAACAAAGTTCATGAACATTGTGAGTTCTATAAATTTCACTTCCTTCATTATCCTTAGGATAAATTTTTCACCATTTCATCATCCCATCATGTCAAGGTCAAATCACCAATCCCAGAAAACTCATCAGGGGCTCATGTCATTCATTTTGTCTATGTTTTTTCACCTTTGGCCTAAATCCTCTGTTTTTTTTTTGCCTAACCCCTCCACTACTACCTAGGGCCACCAATCAACCAACTCTCTTATATCTACAACATACCTCAAACATTGATGGTCTAAAAACAATCTCTGTAGGCTCTTTAGATAAATAAAGTACATTGGATTTTGGATCTTCAATACATAAGACAATTAAAAACTTTTTTTTACACTTGATGACCCCAAAATCTAAGTTTTCAGTCAAATGCCAAGTCCAAAGAACTTTCCACTAGGTCACCTAGGGTTTCATAGGTCATAGGGTTGTTTTGGTGTTCTAAGTCTTTGTTTTTATTGTGTGAAGAGGATGCGTACAAAGAAGAATAAGGTCAAGTAACTTGTCCAAGATTGATCAAAAGCCATTAAAGAAAGGCCTCCTTAGCTAAAGCACAAATTCTGCAAGGGGAAAATGCCCTTGCTCACATTTCTGCAAGAATGATCAAGATGGGCATCAGCCTAAAAAGAGGTAAGGTAATAAAATGAATCATCACAAGAAGACATCCACAACAAGGAAAGGAAACAAGGCCTATGTACAAGAAAAACTAGGGTTTTGGGGATTGATTGACAAAATGTGTTGCTAAGAAAGGAACCATCACAAGGACCACAAAGACAGAAGGCACAAAAACACAACCAAGGATACATTGAAGATTTTCAAAAGTTATAAATAAAAAAGGGAAAAGGTGAGGTGAACAGAACATAAATGAATGAACTTGAAAGGGCTATAGAGAACTTAGAAGACAACACTACTTATTTTTCTCCAATAGCCCTAAAACCTAAGAGTTTGGAAGGATAGTCAGAACAGGTCAAATAAAGATGATAATTCCTCCTTCATAGCAGTAGAGAGCATTCAAAGGATGTCTAAGATGTTCTCTAAGTGTTTTCCAAGGCAACACTACTTCACTGCACCAAAGGAAGAAGTTGTAAAGAGTATCAGTGTGAGGGGGGCCTAAGATTTTCAAGCATAGTCAAAGGTTTTCAAAATGGTCAAGATAAAGGTAAGCATGAGGTAAAGTTCCAAAGGATAAAATCATGCTAAGCATAGGTTCACTGTTCAGAAAATGAGGTGTCAAACTCCAAAAGGGACTAAGGGATCAAAGGCAAGTGTCTATAGCACCTGCAGAAATCATAAGTGGCTAAGGGAAGACATAAAATGGTATAACTTACTAACCTTTCCCACCAAAGACACATCACTGTCAAAAGTATCAGTGAAAGATGAGAAAGTCATGCTTAGGTCAATTACACTTAAGAAGGCCAAAAAGGATAAAAACAATGTTCTCAGTTTGTCAAAAGCATGCCGAAGACAGTTTGAAAAATGCCCAAACTTTCAAAAGGTAAAAAGGGTTGAAAAATACATCCACATCTCATCATCCAGCCATCACCACAAAAAGAAGAAGAAAATATGCCTTGAGAAAATCTTCAAAACCCTGCAAAAGATAAAAAGGTATCAGTCAAAAGAAAAAGATTAAAAACATAAGTGGCTCTTGTAACTTTGATTTATTTCCTAAGGGTATAAAGGGCCCCCTCAGCCTTTTTTCCATCTCATTTTTCCATTACAAGAGGAGAAAGTCTTTAGAGAGAAAAACAATGTTTTCTAGCCATTTTATAGGCAAGTGTTTCTAGTGCTACACAAATCAGAGGCGCTATGCAAATACAGGCCGGTGCTGCACTAATCGGCCCTCCACCCATTCAAAATTGCACCGCCCTACGCTAATCAGCCTTGGCACTATGCAAATCTTGGGCGCTGCACAAACGCAGGACCGACTCGCCCGAAGACCAGAAAACATTGCACAAGCCCAGAACTATGCTAATCCTCAAGCAAGACTGCCAGCGCTGCGCTAACGCGCTGACTCGACAACACGAGCAAGGCACTGCGCAAATGCAGGGAGCCTCCAAAGCAAGAAAAGGCTTGCCTCAAGCTCAAATTTTGTCCTCCATTTGATTTCTGAAAGTTTACAAAGAGCCAAAAATTGGTAAGTAACCTCCTTTACTTGTCCCCAAAGCAATTTTCGTTAAATTTTAAGTATTTTTGGGCCTTAAGTGTTTAAACACTAAGTGAGGTAAACCCTAAGTCCTGCATGCAAAGGAGCCTTTATTGTTAAACCTCCTTGAAACCAATTAATGTCATGTAAGGGTAACTAAGTTAGGGTCACTACAATCCACTTTTGAGAAGGCCTCCTAAAGCGACAAGGCAACTAAACCCTAAGAAACCTAGCCTCCACACCACTCATTCTCCAAATTTGACTCCATCACCTTTTTCATCTTGCTTCACCAAACCCAAATTTGTCAAACAGCATCCCCAATCACCATGTCAGGAGCTGAGAAAAGCAGTAGTAGTGATAAAGGTCAAAGGCATTTAAGACCAAAAAATAAGGGAGGAAAAGTAAATAGATTGGAGCCCCAAGGCACAGTGGCCATCACCTCCTCTCCTACGATCCTGTCATGCTTTTAGAATGCAAGATGTTTTAAATTTTGTGAGAAGATCAAACAAGTAAAGAGCGACCTTGTGCTTACAAGGCTCCTCATTCTCAATTTACACAACAGGAACTCAAGCCTTGCAGGAGTGGATTTTGAGATCTCAGTAGGTGCAATATTTGAGGCCAAAGGTATCCCAGTTGTGGGTGAAAAGTGGTTTAAAAAGGGAAAATTGGACAAAGAATTTTTAGAGACATTTATCAAAACAAGGTATAGAGGAGGCAACAAGACAATTTTTCCTTTCTCACACCTTAAAGACAGATTAACATCCTTGATGTTGGTTATCATGAAGTACTTCACCTGTGAGGGGAGGTACTCCAGGCTCTATTCCTATCATGTCAGACTCGTCATGCATTTCATAGGAGTTAAGGTGCTCAACTTACCCTACTATCTCTATAGGAGCATTGATAAAATGTCTTCTGTTGTCCGGAGGAGGAATCACCCACAACAAATGCATAGCTTGTTCCACCATTCCTTGATCAAGATGGTGGTATTACATCAGTTGGAGCAGCAGGGTATACCTTGGGAGGTTTTCATAGCAAATGAAGTCCTTACAACCACCCAACCTCCTCCTCAACCAAATTTTCCCTCTTCATCTGCACAAGTACCCTCACCCCAATAAAATCTCCCTTATTCCCCTTCTATTAATACATCAAATGATGAACAAGGTGATGACAGTAGGGGTGATGAAATCAATGAGGCAGAGACAGAAATTAATGAATAAGAGAAGGAGGTAAATGATGGTGAAGAAGAGGGAAATGAGCACAGTAGTAGTGAGGACAAAAACAGTGACAATTTAGAGGGAGGCAGTCATGATAGTGATGCAAATGAGTCAGCCCAAAGTAAAGAAAGGGATGATGCAGATGAACAAAGTGATGACCAAGAAGATGTTGATGAAAGAGAGGAGGCTGACAGCCAAAAATACAGTGAACAAAACTCTGCCACCATGGAAGAAGATGTCTAAGGAAATGATGAGGTTAAAAGTGAAAATGACATGAGTTTTGAAGAAGGAGAAACTAGCAATGAAACAAACGATGAAGAAGAGGCAGAGGAGGCAGATCACAGTGGGGATGAGTTTGACGATAATGTTAGAGACCAAGAGGATAATGATGAGGCAAAGTCCATGGAAAAAAATGATGAACAGGAAAATGAAGAGGAAGAAATAGAGTTTGAAGAAGAGGACAGTGAAAAGGAGGATGACACTGATGGGACAGGCAGTGAGAAACAAGAAAGTAAAGGAAATAGTCATGACATTCATGATAGTTGTCATGACTATCATGAAACCAATCACCCTCCTAGTAAACATGAAAATGATAACAGTGCAGGTGATGATGAAGAAAATGACCTTAGTAATGAACAAAACCAAAGTGAGGAAAGTGTAGAGGCTGATAATCAAGTTGAAGACCAAGATGACAATGTAGAAGGCAATAAAGAAAGTCATGATGATGATGGTGTTGAAGGTCAAGAAAACATTGATCAAATAGAGCATGGGATGACTGATGGAGATCATAGTGAAGATGAAGGAGCTGGTGACAACACCAAGGGTCACAGCCAGGATGAAGACACTACCAAAACCACCATCACTCCTCTTGCATGAACATACCATAGAGGGTCAAGGAAAGTGTTTGTTGCCTCCAAAAGGCAAGGGGCCTTGCCATCTGCGTCAACTCTAAGGCTTGACAAGGGCAAAGAAAAGATGGAAAAGGGTAAGCAGTAGGTAAAGGTGGAAGAGGAGGATCCTAAAGTAGAAAGAGATTTTGAACTTATCCATATAGAGAGTGATGAAGAAAATGAAACAATAATTTCAAACTCCTTCCTCCAAGACAAGAATGCACAAATAAAATACCTAGAAGCTGAGTTGGAGAATGCAAAGGATGCCATTCACTTCTATCAAATGGAAAATAAGAAAATGAGTGCCCAGCAAGCCATATATGAGGCTAGAGCACTCGAAGTCCATAAAGAAGCCCAAAGAGCACAAGTCAAAATAGAATAATACATGGGCCCATATGAAGAAAGTGGAGGTGAAGAGGACCAACCTAGGAAGAGACCAAAAACCATGGGGTTAAGGAAAGAATTGGAAAAATAGAAGGAAGAGGAATCAGCCCTAGCAGATAAAATTTCCCTCACTGAACTCCTTGCCACAGAAATTGAACATGATCAGGAGTCATGCATTGAGAGGGAAAACATACACCTATAGGCCAAGTTGAAGAAGGAAAATGAAGGGTTAGAGCTGCAAAGAAAGATGACAAAGTATTATGCAAAGAAGCACAAGCTTGTTTGTGCCGAACTAAAGGAAGCCCTCCTTGAAGCCCAAACCCTAAATGAGGAAAAAGAGAATGAAAGCCTTGGATTTTTGGCTGAGGCTTCTCAACAGTTATCCAAGACCCCTTAAGGGAAGTCTCCACCAATTTTGAGCAAATTTGGAGCAATTTTTGTTTTTTGTGATTTTTAAGGCACATTAGCGCAACGCCACTAGCACTATGCTAATACATGGAGAATCCTCAGGAGGAAAATTCATTATTTTTGGAATTCTCACACTTATTAAATTATTCTCACCAAGTTTAAAATTATGTTGAGTAGGTTTGACCCCTCAAAAGGTCAAAAACCCCCTCTTTTTTCACCTTTCTGCCATTGTTTTAGACCTAGCGCTACGCAAATAATAGTCTTGGGATTTTTGACTTTTTTACTAGGCTACAGGAGCTAGATCAGGAAGATACAAGCGTTTTGGGAAGGTAGACTCATCAGGCTTTCCAATGAGCCATCACGGAGCCAAATCCGACATAAGGAAGGGGTCCAAAACTTGGTTGAAAATGACCTTATTTTCTGCTAAAAGTGGCACTGCGCAAATATACTGTTTAGTGTGTTTTGGACCAAAAGTAAAAAAAACACACTCATTTATTGCAAAATAATTTTTAAGTATTTTTTAAATCAAATCACTCTAGAATTAGGTGCAATAATTTATTTTAGCATTTATTTCATGAGATATTTTGTGCCTTGGGCCTTGCATGGTCTCTTAGGCATAAATGACATTTATGGGTGATTTTGACTTTTTCCAACCCTATCTAGGGTTTTTTCCCTCCTTTTCTGAGTTAAATAGAGAATGAGGGCTTCATTTTAAATCTTGGCAATTTCATGAGCTTTGAGAGCACTGCATGGTTTTTATGAGCTTGGAGAAGAAATTGGTGTTGTGAAGTTTATGAATGGCTTGCTTGGATTGATGATGGAGAAGCATGTTTGCAGGATTCCTTAGCTTGATTAATGGTGATGTATTATTAATTTGTTCATTTTTTCTTGTTATCATTATGTTTCATCTTTCTTTGTTGTAGTAGAACAGAAAATTATAGGTTGAGAAATGTTCTTTGAAGCACCTTAGTCCTCCTGCCTTCTATTGCCTTAATGTTTTCTTCTGTTGGGTGTGTTTGAAGAATTCTTAGCCACTCCTTAAACCTCTTTATGCTTGTTTGTTTCATCTATGGATTAATATGCTAGTTTAAAAATATGATTCATGGCAAGCCCTGCTTATTTGAAGCTATCTAAACTCTATCTTGGAACCTTTCTTTGAAGTACTGCTTGCTAGGTTAAGTCAAAGAGGTATTGTTTTGATCTTTCCCTTTGTCCATGCCTATCAGTTTGCCTCAGAGTTCTTTATAGCTTGATCAAAAATGTTTAGGATTTCCTCTTTGATTAATTAAAGTTATTGTGTCATCTTATATGTTTTCCAATTCTGAAGGTGAAATTACTAAAGTAGGATAAGCTTTTCTTGCTTTCTTTGTTTCATTGGAATGTTTATCTTGGATATTTATTTGTTTAGGTATTGTCATTGAGTAAATGGTTTGCCCTATCTCATGATTAGTATCTTTTTCTTATCATATTTAAGACCTTCTTGTTTATGGGTAAATGACAAAGGATACTTCACTACCCTTTGCCCTACCTTGTTTTTCCCCAACTTGATGTCCACCCCACTTCACACATTACCTCAAAAATTCATTAACCTTGCTAGATTGGCCCTGTAATGTACTCTAATTCATTATTGAGATACTCATGACTCTCATTAACTCCATAGCCCAATGATTTAAAGACATCTCACTCCACCTATTCTACCTGTTCATCTTACCCAACCAAAAAAATCAACAAACCCTACACTTAACGACTAGCCTAAAATCAACCATCTAAAGAAAACAATAACACATCCTTTGCATATAATAGAGAGAGCCCTCTATGAGTCCAGGAAGGCTAGGTCCTAGGACTCCAAAGACTGGTTTCATGTTACCCTGTCATTTTGTCTACCAATCTGTCAAATCACGGGACCCTAACATTCTGGCGATCACGGTGGGACTTTCTGAGTAAGTCACAAGCTAAAACATTCTATACCCATTGATTCATTGCCACCTCATTGCCAACCCTAAAATTCTGGCGTTCACGGTGGGAACGAGTACATAGTAGACTAAGAAACTCTTATAGATTCATTTAACCCTCAATTAAGCTTATAAACTCAACTGATAGCCAAGAGTAGACTCTGTTTGTTTCAACATCTTAGAAAAATGATGATTCAGCTATAAGACACACTTAAAAACCTTAGGGATACATAAAGGAAACTCAGAAAACCCCAAAACATCCCTATATTTGTTTTTTGTTAGTTATTGGTGGTGGACCATAGATATACATCCTTAAAAATAGCAAAAATATCCACATGGCGATTCCACTAGCCTCTAGTAGGCCTATTACTTCACTAGTATTCATTTGACTCCCTGGATTTGTGTCAAGCCAACCTTGAGAATTTTATGAACTGAGTTATATACTGTGAGAGTTTACCAATCACTAAGAGAGGTTAGCCTTCGAAAAACAGTCTTAAAACTTTCAACCTCTATGAATTTTAAGTTGGAAATCCAGCTTCATATAGGATCAGTACCAAATCTCATCCGAACCCAAACCCTCCCAACATAGTTGATGACCCAGAGAAGATTTTGTGGCAAACTTCTAGATCTAGAAACTTAACCACTGTTAGGACCATTCACAGAACAAGCTCTGTACCTGAACATATTACAGCTTTGCAATATCCCCAGTTTGACTTGCACCATACAAAGAACCTTTTCATAACCAGGTCACAAATTGATATTGACCAAATTGACCTTGAGCCCATATATTTTCACCAGAGTTCTAGTAGAGAAGCTTCTCCTTCCACACCACCTGACTTTTAGCTTCTCCATCACTTTAACTCTTTCCATACCAAATCCATTCAGAATTAGTTTGTTGGTCCAAGTACTTCCACCACACCCATCCATACCACTGTTACACCATTTTTTTGGTCATCTAACCTATTGTCATTAGATGGACCCAGGTACACCATGTAAGACCAATTTTACCCTAAGTAAAATTGCTTTCACTATGTGAAATAACTTAGTAAAACACCTTTATTAAGTTGTTTATGGTCTAAACAGGAAACCCCAAAAGGAAATAATAAACAAATCTATATTTGTTTATATTTCCTCAAGGAATAATTAGTTAAACATTAATTCAATTATTATTCCTGGTCATATTTAACCCAAAACAAGGAAATCAATTAAATAAATCCTTATTTATTTGATTATTTCCAAGGAATAAGTTATTTAGTCTTTATTTAAATAATATTCCTAGTTAAATTTGACTAAATCATTTATAAATAATTAAATAAATAATTATTTATTTAATTATATTTCCACCATTTCCTTAAAATAATAAATAAATAATTTATTTATTTATTATTTATAAATAAAGGATTTGACCCAAGTCAAAAATTGTTTGCCCTCCAATAAATATAATAAAATATTCCTAAAAGGTGGTTCTAGAATTTGGTTAATAATATTTTATTCATACACCAAGTTCTAGAATACCCTAATATTTTGTTATAAATAGAAGGGTTTTTCCCATTCATTTTTCACCTTTCATTTTCATATTAGATCACTCTGGATCTATACTTTTGGTCTGACTTTGAGCCATTATCATTGTCACATCCTCCATCATTTACCTTGTGAGCTCCCTTTGAGTTCTATGTTTGTTTGGGTTTTCTACACCAACAAAAGAGAGAAATCTTAGATCTGAAATGCTGAGGACTTTCAAGAACCCATCCCATTGAGGAGAATTGGAAACACCTTTCTTGTTTTCCTCTTAGGTGCCCCTTTAATATAAAAATTATTTCAAAAATATTGTTCTTGTCTTATATATTGGATGCATGAAGAAACATTTCATTTTTACTGCTTAATGTCTTTTTATGCATAGATCTGGATTTGTGCAGCTTTATTTGGATCAACTAACTGTAGATTTGAAGATATTGGAAGCCGTAATTGATGTTAGGGCTATTTGTTATGCGTAGCTAAAGTGGTATTTTTTCGACAAAAGATTCACACTAACAATTGGCGACTCCACACGGGTTTTATTTTGTGACCGCTATCATTTTATATATTCCTGCATATCCAGCTATTTCCGACCCTAGGGTTTCTCTTCAGTTTTTTATTTTTCCTATTTTTATGGTGTTTTTCACCTCTAAAACCTTCAAACATTAAAAAATTTAACTTCCATGTGTTTCTGGCCCTATTTCGTAGGTGACAGACATCAGCCGCAGCTGAGACGACAAATGTTTCTGAAATCTGCCGCCGAGAGACCCAGATCTGTAGGTCGCACTTATCAGCCCAAAACCTGCAACCTGGCCTAGAGGGTGCACTTTTCTACCCCAAAACTGTGACCTGGACTAAAAACAGGTCAGAACCTACGACCTGCACTTTTTTCTGCGCTTTTCCAGCAATTTTTCTGGGTTTTTCTAAAGCTTCTGTCATGGTTTTCCAGCCTCTGTCTCCGCCCGTTTAGACCTGTTTATGATCTGTTCTACTCAACTAAGTGGGAATCTTGCCCCTTAGGGCTTTAGTCCCTCCACTTTTTGTGGAAGAGTTTTAGCTGTTTCAGACGTCTGAATTTTCAGAGTTTCAACCTTCTTCTTTTCAGGTCTGATACCTCATTTTAAGATCCATTTTTAGATCAACTCTTCTCCCTTTCAAATCACCTCATATAGTTTTGTTTGGGTTTGCCTCTAGGGTCACCTCCTTGTACCTTCTTCCTTTAGCTGATTTCCTCCTTTGTTGCAGCAACCTTGCCTCTGTCTCTTTACTGTTTTCTGCACCTCTTTTCAGCAGAATTCTCCTTTAGATCCTTGTCCCTCCTGACTTTAGATCTATTGGCCTCTTTTTTGTGTGTTTTGATTAGAATTTTTTCCCTCTTTTAGACTAGTTTTGAGAGACTCACCTTCTTGGGTTAGATCGATGCATTGTTAGTTGTTAATTTTCTGTTATTTCAGCCTTATTTACTGTTCTCTGTAGATTTATTTTTAGTTATCGCAGCACACTTTTTCTTTAACTCTCAAAATGTCTGGGTTTAAAAATTAAAATTAACACACATCACACACTGACCCTAAGTGAAGAAGAGCCTAGTTAACACCGCTAGGCAAAGACTTTAAAATCAATTGACACGGCACCTCTTTGCCCTTGTTTCGACATCGTCATATTTTGATTCTTCACCTCCCTACCTTTGTTGGTCCTTCTTCTTCCCTTTGTGCCATCACCATTGCGCCTCCAAGGCATTTATCCCGGAGACTTCTTGGGCTTCACCCTCAGTTTTCGATTGGTCGACTTACTCCCTCCTACCGTCGTCGAGTTAGTCCGCACTCCGACTCTTCTTCTGATTCTTCGAGTTATCCCCATACTTATGGTTCTCCCCTTGTTACCTTCACCATGTCCAGTTCAGGGCCTAATTCTAGAGGCAACCCCAGTCCTACTGCTGCGTTTGTTTCTAGCAGAACCACCATGGGAACTACCTCGACTGTCCCTTTGCTCCCTTATATGGCTAGTCTCAGTCTCCCTGATTTCAATCAGTTGATCAAAGATCCTCTCCGCCACGATGTTAATTGGCCTTCTATGCCAACCAAGCTCCCCTTCGACATTCCCAAGTTTGGAGGCCTTGCTAGTGAAGATCCCTCCAACCATATCTGATCTTTTCACATTTGGTGTTCATCCAATTCCATTACTGATGATTCCATCCGTCTTAGATTGTTCCAACGCACGCTTACCGTCGAAGCTTCTAAATAGTATGTTGATCAGACCGCCTCTTCCCATACCACCTTTGCAACCATTTCCCAAGCCTTCTTATCTTATTTCTAGCTCCCTCTCTGATACGACACTGGTACCGAACTCTTGACTTCTTTCCGTCAATCATCTTCGACTCGCCTGTCCGCTCATGTCCAGGAATGGTGGAGAAGAAGGAGCTTATGTCGAGCTCCCACCTTTGAAGATCGGGTCTATATGGACTAGTTCCTTCGCTCTCTCTTACCTGCCATCGGCAAAGATGTTTCATCCTAGTTCCCTCAAACCGAAGAAAAAGCCCTCCAAATAGCCTTGAAATATGACCTCATCTATGCTCAATCTGGTTATGTTTATACCGTGCTTCCTGACCTCCCCAAACCCAGTGGCGCTAATGCCCCGGGGGCATCTCACTCTGCCGATGGTATCGTTGGAGCTCTTTCACATACCTACGCTCAACCTCCTATGGGCTAAGGTTTCCCTCCAGGAGGGGCCAGCACCTCCAGCACTTTCCCCCCTCCGGGTAGCATGTATCCAGGATATGGCATGCCTCCTCCTTTTTCCCACCCTCCTACTTACCTCAATGTTGCCCATCCTGACCCTTATCCTTACCCACAACCTGGTGTCCCAGCTCCTCCAGCATTTGGACCTCCAACTCCCTTGCCTTCTCAACCCCCACAACAGCAACTACTACCCCCTCCAGGGAAATTATTTGCACAGCAGGGCACGACTAATCCTCCTTCTTCTCAAAGAAAGCGGAAAGGAAATCAAAATCAATCTGCCCCTGGTAATCGTGGATCCAATCCTCCAAGTATTGATTCTAACACTGCTAACCATCCACAGGGCTCTCAGGCCAAGCTGGACAGGCCTCTTCGCAACAATAAGCCTTGTTTGTGTTGCGGTGTTTATGGTCATTACACTCACGATTGTCCCCTATTACCACATATGCGGCAGATGTGGGAGTCTCAGGCTACATTGCGGGGACAACATACCTCCCCTACTATTCCCCCCAATGCAGCTACTTCTCAACTAGCCTTGTTTACCAATACTTTCCCTCAAAAAGGATTCATGGCTACTCAACCACCTCATGCCCCGGTAACCACTCAACCTTCCCCTTCTGGTTCCTCTGATTACCAGATTCCCATGATGACTTTTTACCAACCTCTCACCGTCGACCTTAACCTTCAAACTCGGTCTCATTAGTACCCCACGCCTCCTGCTCTATTTGTCCCCGAGTCACCTTCTTCAGGTCCTACAGAGCCTCTTTCAACACCAAATGGTCCTTTTCAGATCCCTCAACCCAAAGTTGAGGTCCCTATCAAGGTTCCTAAGGGCCCATTACACCGAAATGCTGCTTCTGGTCGAGCTGCTCATTCGTATAGCATATTAGATGATTTGGCACAGTCTCCTGCTGCCATTTCAACACTGGAACTCCTCCAGTCATGTCCTTCTCAAAAGAAGGCTCTACTATCTTCCATGGGCGCTGTAGATCCTGCAGATGACCAATTGATTGTTTTCGACACCCACCAATCAGATCATCCTCCTCTTCCTTCTTCTGTTTCTTTCCAAATCCCAGTCAAAATCTGGAATGCTAACATAGCTCGGTGTATTATTGACGAGGGGGTATATAAATGTGTAATGTCTACTTTGGTTTGGAAACAACTCGGATCTCCTGAGCTGGCCCCTTCCACCATCACCCTTCGTGCATGGGATGGCCATGCCTCCCAGCCCATTGGCCTCTTTCATAATTGCCCTATCACTCTTGCGGGTAAGACGGTTTGCGTTGACGTTGAAGTACTCAACTCCCCTCTTGATTATAACATTCTTTTGGGGCGTAGCTACAACTATGCCATGTCTGCTGTCCCATCCACGATTCATCACAAGATGTTTTTCCATCATAATAGAAAGATAGTCACTATTGACCAGTTGACATATCATGAGCCAAAATCTCAGACCTCCCCTGAGTCGATCATCTCTTCCGTAACCAGTAAGCACACCATCGATTCTTTGACCAGTGTCTCCCCTGGCATCTACAAAGACTCCTCCTTGCTTGGAACCTTCCCTGGTCTTCCTCCTCCTCTTGTCTCTGATCCCAGCTCAGCGAATGTTTTCATGATGCAATCGTCTCAGGCCGACCTCAAGCGGCCTGCTTCGACTAGTCAGCAACCTCAACCTCGCCTGCCGCAACCTGCTCCTAGCCCTTCACCCCCGCCAACCGGACCTCTTCCTTCTAGCCCTTCCCCTACAGCTGGTACCCATGAGCCTCGCTACACTCCTGGGTCGGTTCCCCCAAGTCTCAACCATCTTGGCACCGCCCCTCCTAGCCATTACCCCGCTGGTCAGATACCCTTTCTTGCTTCCCCTTCCGGAGTCTATTCGGTCCCCATCATGGCCACCCTTTCCCTCCACAATCTGTCCCTGGGAATTCTCGTCTGGTACCTTGACCCTCCAGCCGCTACCCCACCAGGTCACCCCAAACCATACCTTGCTTTGACACCAGTTCAACTAGTTTCCCTAGCTGCTTCCGTCTCTATAGTTCCACCCGCACCTCAACAGGACCCTTCTCCTATTGTGACCGCTATGGGAAAGACAGGAAAAGCTCGCAAGGGGGCATCCAACAACAAGGCCACCCTGACTGACCCTGCCCCTCCTCCGCCCGCAAAGCCTTATGCCTTGTGTGATGTCATCGGTCATGCCACCCATACTTGCCCCGAGTTGCCCCGTATTAAACCCATGGTTAAAGTCGCGTTCCTTGAGTCTACGGTCCCTCAACCCTCTGTTGCTTCCTCGTCCACACCCAAGAACCCAAATACTCTTCGCACCAACAAACCCTGTGCTTTGTGTGGTGTCCATGGCCATTATTCTCATCATTTTCCTCACCTAACGCATTACCACACCTCTTTAAAGGTCATTCGCGAGTATGAGGTTGAAAAAAATCAATCTACGTCTCCCATCCTTGCATAGTATGCGCCAGGTTAGCTTGAGGATCCCCCTGCTACCATTGAAATTCCCCCCCTGATGTTGAGATGATGGAACCTGCTACCCCCATTCTCTACCTATCATCATCCGTGCGATCCTCGAAGTACATTCCCTCTGAATCCCCTCCTTTTGTTTTGCTCGATCCCCCCTCAGCGACATTCTTGGGCTACACATCGTTTGACCATCTTTTTACCTGTTCTTTTGTCATCTCCCGTGATGATTCGTATGTGAGCCTCTCCTCCCACATTGATGATTTAGGTAGCTTTGCAGCGTCATGTGGTTTCCCTGACCTTTTTCTTCCCATCCCTAACTGGGATAATACCATCCGTATCTATGACGTTCTCCACAGCCTGAGCACCAGCTATCCCTCTCGTAGCCCTCATACACCACCCTCTCGTCGTTTTATGAGTTATAGCCATCCTCTCCCAGACTACTTCCTCCTGTCATTGTTATTTGATGTCTACTCTCCACTCACGCTGCCATCATTGTTCTTCCCCCTCTCATCTATTGTCTTCCGACACTCTTCCGCAGGACCTCCCGTCCACACCTTATATCGGCTACGCCGATGGTGCAAGTCGCTATTCCCAGAATCTAGCCTCGGTAGCTTGGGCCATCTTTATCCCCTTGCACACTGTCATTCTCTCCCATGGGATCTGCATTGGTGCTGCCACCAATAATCAGGCCGAATATGATGCAGTGTGTGGTCTCTTAGCCGATGCCCTTTCTCATCGTATCCTCCATCTGCATGTCCATTTAGATTCCCCGCTTCTTGTCCTGCAACTCAATGGTGTTTATCATGTGCATAATCCTTTACTTTTTAGACGATATTTACGAGTGAAACTTTTGATACGTGAATTTAGAGTCATTACTTTCAGTCATGTACCTAGAGAACAAAATCACTACATAGATAGCAATGCAAACCACGTTCTAGATTGGAATTTATCATACACATTTCCCACCAGACAATAACATTCAAAATCATCAAAACAATGCATATCCATAATATGTGTCGTACAACATGTTTTTAGAGTCCATCTACTTTGCTACATATGACATGCCCATAGCATGTTACAAACAACAAAACTCAAAACTAGGGGGCACCACTTGCCCCTACATACATACTAGGGGGCACCACCTGCCCCACATCTAATCACTATCTGGAGGATCCCGAGCCACTGGCTCTGCCCCCACAGCTCATAGATCACACACAGTCTGACCGACCATCGCCATGCACCGCATGACCCCTTGCCATTCCGAGGGCAGCCCAATACATAGCTCTATGTACTGGTCATCTAAGTCTTTCCAACCCCGCTCCGACACACTGGTCAGCAACCCTTCACATCTATGATGGGTGTCCTCCAGGAGGGCGGCCATGTCCTCATTTTGTGTCGTTATCGATCCACTAGCACCTATAGGTCCTGATACTACAGGTCGTCCCATATATCCGATCGGTTTTACCGGAGCTATATCTGCATACCAAAAGTGTAACAATCAGTACCATATATACTATTCACAAAATTTACAATGCACATACAAGATTAGCCACTTGTCACTTACCATCAGGCCCCCATACTCGACCAGGAGGAAGTGGCAAGTTTGGATCTCTACAATAACTCATCCCACTATAGGGATGGTTATCTATGTACAACGGCATATGATCCCAATGGGCAAAGAAATCCAGTCGAAACACCCGTCCGACCACCCCTCCTCCTCCTCTACTCAGTAGTCGCCCCCACCGACGCATCCTGGGTTCTCTCAGACCCCCATCTGGAAGCTGTACACGAGATCATAAGGTCGGGATATTCTCAAAAAAGAAGGAACACAATACAGTCCCATACGTGCAATCATGGTTCACTTGCCACTTGCAAAGCGACAGCTGTCGTTTCAACGACACCAACATCATTTGGGCCCACCCATAGTAGGTCCCACTCAAAAAACTCTCCACAATCATCATCTGCCCTCCAGTGATGTGATGGAGAGCTAGGCTGCCCAGGATTCGCAACACTGCTGCCGCCACTGCATGGGTCTCTAACCTCTCTAGATCCCCAATCAGTATCCGAGTCCTTTTGACTTGGAGGCCTAGTCGACAATGTCGCTCTAGAAACTCCATGATGTGACGCCCCTGTGGTAACACTGGCTGTGTGTTTCCCACCATCCCTAATGGTGGGAGACCAGTTAGGAAATACAGATCCTGGACTGTCAAGTCGATCCTGTGCCCCTGCACTATAAAGAACTCATGATCTGTATCCCAATAACTGACAATCCGAGCCAATAAGGGCTCCCCAGCTCTCATCAGAGGGTTCTCCACAAATTTCAGAACCCCAAACCTGGCCAATGCCTAACGGACACCCTAATCCCTTGGATTTCTGACCGTAATGTACCCAGGTCTCTCTCTCCACTTGATCCGTATGTCTGCCATATCTGCACAAAAACATCATCTTTGTCAGTATACAGACCAAAAAACTGTATTCAATTACACAAAACCTGACTCTCAACCCACAACAGCACTGAAATCACCTCCATCTGACAGGTTGCACTTTTTGGCCAAATCCTGGGACAGGTCGCACTTTTTTGGCCAAAACCTGCTTTCCAAGTCATATTTTTTGGCCCAAATAGTGCGACCCGGGTGTGAATATGAAGGAGGGTCTATTTTTGAGATTTTGGACCCTAATCTAAACTTTCAATCCATCAAAAATAAAGAGTAGGATTAGGCCTCTTACTTGAAAATGATGGATCTCGATTCCAACGGTCGGTTTGTCCGCTACGATCACCACAAGATTTACGGCCTTCTCTCCTCTCCACATTCAACACAGCTTCACAAGAAAATGAATGCATTTTGAGGGAAAATGCCTTATTAGAAGAGAAACCCTTGATTTTTCTTTCGCCCATTGCGACCAAACCGTAGCCCCGTTTGACAAACTATCTGCACCATTGGAAAGCTCTCACCGAGCACTCAACTGGGCATCTATTATTTTTTCGTGACTCAATACTTCACCAGGACACATTTTTTCCAAGAAGAGTCTATTCACCTCTCCTCTAAATCGAATTTCCTCACTTACAACACTTGTACTTGGGACACCACTTTTCCTACTTACTTTTCCTTGTTCGTGTTGATTTTCATCATGAGATACCCCCTTATACTCATGTTTTTAGTGTCCCCCATTGGACCTTTACTGTGTGGTAGCACCATCGAGTCGCCCTTGTTTAGAGCATCCGAGTTGAGTCATCATCACATTCATGGAGTCTATCTCGAGTCCCTTTGTATCCTTCCTTAGTCCTCCATCCTTCATTGCTTAGTCCTCTCTCGTGTCGCACATTATGGCCTTCAGCCCCACTGTCCCCTAACCCTCATGATATTGTGTCAGTCACTACCAGGTCATCCATGCCCTTTATTCTCTAACAAGGGAAGTCGTCCATTCGCTACTCAGTCCTCCCTCATTCCATCATCATCATTAGTGTCAGTCTGTCCATCACTCGACTATTTTCTCTCATGCCTTAGTTGAGGATCCCTTATTGCCTCACCTATGGCAGACCTCCTTCTGTCGACATCTGCTCACTCCTTCCAGAAGACAGGTCTAGAGGGAAGTGTACCTTGGTTCCAGCTTCCACACTTGTTCGCATGATCAAGATCCGTATACTTAATGGTCTAGTGATGCAGCAGCAGATATTGGTGATTCCTAGGTGTGTGTGAGATGTCTCAACCCTCATGAGGGGGTGGCCCTGCAGGTAGCCCCCCACATGCTCAGATGACCTCTTCATTCCAGCCTTTGATGCAGCTCCCTATATTTGATGATGTCGGTCTTAGCCGCTTGCAGTGCCTTTTTGATTTGCATGCGTCAGTCAGATTTTGTGAGCCCTTCCCCAATTATAGGGGGCATTTGCATTGTACTTGTATCTCATGTATTCAACTCGTATTGTATAAGTCCTGGCTGTTATCCTAGGCACAACATGTATGTGGGATTCATCATTCTATCTTTTATATGGCTCGTGTTTATGACAACATGTACTTTATAGTTCAGTTCCTTGTTTACTAGATGCACTATTCTTTTGTACTTTGTCTCGGTGGGCATAGGTATGCCTCCCCTGCCGCCTTTAGCACAGGTACCATCTCATAAAAAGAGACTTGTTGCACCTGTAAGTCTTGTCTCCTCAGGGTCTAGTCCTTTAGCACATTAGACTACCTCACATTTCTCTCTTTGACTTCCCTCTTGATGTCTGGTGATTGAGTTCTTACAACGTACTTCGGTCATACGATTTTCTCCTAACACTCGTACGCTGGGGGGAAATCTGTTACACCATTTTTTTGGTCATCTAACCTGTTGTCATTAGATGGACCCAAGTACACCATGTAAGACCAATTTTACCCTAAGTAAAATTGCTTTCACTATGTGAAATAACTTAGTAAAACACCTTTATTAACTTGTTTATGGTCTAAACAGGAAACCTCAAAAGGAAATAATAAAAAAATCTATATTTTTTTATATTTCCTCAAGGAATAATTAGTTAAACATCAATTCAATTATTATTCCTGGTCATATTTAACCCAAAACAAGGAAATCAATTAAATAAATCCTTATTTATTTGATTATTTCCTAGGAATAAGTTATTTAATCTTTATTAAAATAATATTCCTAGTTAAATTCAACTAAATCATTTATAAATAATTAAATAAATCATTATTTATTTAATTATATTTCCACCATTTCCTTAAAATAATAAATAAATTATTTATTTATTTATTATTTATAAATAAAGGATTTGACCCAAGTCAAAAATCCTTTTCCCTCCAATAAATATAATAAAATATTCCTAAAAGGTGGTTCTAGAATTTGGTTAATAATATTTTATTCATACACCAAGTTCTAGAATACCCTAATATTTTGTTATAAATAGAAGGGTTTTTCCCATTCATTTGCCACCTTTCATTTGCATATTAGATCACTCTGGATCTATACTCTTGGTTTGAATTTGAGCCATTATCATTGTCACATTCTCCATCATTTACCTTGTGAGCTCCCTTTGAGTTCTATGTTTGTTTCGGTTTTCTACACCAACAGGAGAGAGAAATCTTAGATCTAAAATGCTGAGGAATTTCAAGAACCCATCCCATTGAGGAGAATTGGAAACACCTTTCTTGTTTTCCTCTTAGGTGCCCCTTTAATATAAAAATTCCTTCAAAAATATTGTTCTTGTCTTATCTATTGGATGCATGGAGCAACATTTCATTTTTACTGCTTAATGTCTTTTTATGCATAGATTTGGATTTGTGCAGCTTTATTTGGATCAACTAACTGCATATTTGAAGATATTGGCAGCCATAATTGATGTTAGGGCTATTTGTTATGCGTAGCTAAAGTGGTCTTTTTTCGACAAAATATTCACGCTAAGAACCACCACTGTGCAAACCACTCCTCTCCATCATACATCTCCTGTCACTAAGCCTCCTCTTGTAAACCCTTCATTAGCTCCCATCATGGCAGCTTGGTATGCCCCCTTGGCATTACCTCAACCTCTAGTGCCTTTGCAAAATGACTACCAGTCCAAGATCCCTCATTTCACAGGAGTTGAATCCATCACTTCCCAAAAGCATGTAGATAGGATAAATGATGCCTTTGATTACATGGAAATAGAAGAAGAAACCATGAAAATGAGGATATTTTCACAAAGCTTAGGAGGAGAGGCCAAAAAATGGTTCAAAGCATTAACTCCTAACACAATACATGATCTCCCTTCTCTCTACCAAACTTTCATAAACAAGTGGGAAATCAAGAAAATCCCCTCCAAATCCTTTCTGAATATAACAATATTAAGAGGAATGTAGGGGAAAGTGTACAAGATTATTGCACCAGGTTTAAAAGTGTCTACAATTCCCTCCCACCTCACATGAAACCCCCACAAGGCCTAGCACTAGTGAAATTTCATGAATGCTTTGATCCGGACACGACTTTCCAATTGAGAGGGAGACCCCGCAACTTTAGAAGAAATGAAAAAGGTAGTTATTAGTTTGAGGTCAACTTGATTGAAAAGAGAGCTAGGATGAGATCAGAAATGAGAGTGACCTACAAATATGAAACCATGCCCTCAACCTTCTCATCCGATACCAAGATGGACAGCCTAATGAGAACCATGGAGATAATGTTAGAAAGGATAAACTTGAATGAAAGGACACCTCCTAGGGAAAATAAATCCAATCCCCAAAACAGAAAAAAAGCTCAAAAATTTAGAAGAGACACTCTTAAAATCAAACAAAGGGAAAATGATCAACAAATTAGGCCACCCTTCCAAGACAATTATGTAGATGAAGAAGGAAGAGAGGCTGAAGAGCCTGAGAATAGCAATGTAAACCTGATAAGTTCTGATAATGAAGCTGAAGTTTTTCTCACAGAAGAAGAACAAGGTCTCTTTGCCTTTGATCAAACTCAAGCAAGTCATGAAGATTCTGAATATTACCAATTGGGACTTGAAAATTCCATCATAGAAGTCCATAGGCAATATGACCGTAGGAGCAAAAGAAACCAAGAAGCCTCCAAGAGAAACCAAATTGACACTGCTGCTAGGAAAGCTCCAGAAAATAGTCCTAAGAGGACAACAAACACTATCAACACTATGGCTAAGAAAACTGATCAGAACAAAGAAAAAATCAGCCAGCAAAGTAATGTCTCAAGCTGCCCTAGTACCTCTACTAGTGGCCCTAAAAAAAATTTGTTGTCTAAAAATCTTGATCAAAATCAGCAAATTAAACTCATGGAAAAGGTTATGACTGAAAATAATGATGTAAATATGTCTAAAATACAAATACCTTTCAGCTTTGAGGGAGAGATTGCTAAAATCAAAATAACCATGCCTCTCACTGAACTAGTAACTCAATGAGTGTATACATCCCAAGTGATGAAGGTCTTGAACTTAGGAAATGATACTGACACACTGAATTTGACTGATGATGAGCCTGAGTTGTTGTTTGAACCTAAGGTTGAGGGAGGGTATCAAGAAGGAGTTGTCCCTCCTTTCTATATCAGCCTAAACATACATTACAATATATTACACAATACCATGCTAGACTTCGGTGCCTCACACAACCTCATGCCCAAAGTTGTGATGGAAATATTAGGCCGAGAAATAACTAAACCTTACAAAGACTTATATTCATTTGATTCGAGTAGAGTCAATTTTTTGGGCTTAATCAAGGATATTTGTGTCAATCTGGCATAAATACCTGCTAAGGGTCTTGTCATGGACATAGTGGTTGCTAACATTCCTCCTAAGTATGGGATGCTTTTATCTCGATCTTGGGGAGCCAACCTTCAGGGGAATCTTCAACTAGACATGTCCTATTCTACCATCCCTGTTTTTAACTAAAAAAGGAGATTATATCGAGAGTCACACATAAAATATATGGTTAGCAGTCAAGAGAGGCCTCATAACAGTCCCCTATATTCCATTCATTCAAGCTTAGAATCATTCATCCTGTATAATGAAAATGACATTGATGAACAAGTGAATGAAAATGACAAAGATCCAAGCCCACCAGTATAGTCCAAACTATCTTCCAATAAAGAAAATATCATCCAAAACTCTAGCAGCCTTGAAAAACAGCTTGATGGCGAACATGAAATAGATACACTTTAGAACATGAGCTTTGATGGCTCTTGTGGAAAAATAGCTTCAGGAGCTGGTGTCTGGATACATAACACAAATGAGGGATATTCATACAAGCTAGATTTTCAGTGCACTAATAACATTGCTGAATATGAGGCTCTCCTCCTTGGCTTGCATTTGCTCAAAGACTTAGGAGCTAAGAAAATATTTGCCCAAGGGAATCAGAGCCAATCATTAAATAGATCAAAGGTGAGTATTCAACAAACAACCCAGGATTGAGAGAGTATAGAAATTTTGCTCTAGATCTTCTCAAAACCTT
This sequence comes from Pinus albicaulis, assembly GCA_034641835.2. Lineage (NCBI taxonomy): Eukaryota > Viridiplantae > Streptophyta > Pinopsida > Pinales > Pinaceae > Pinus > Pinus albicaulis. Next base: position 336,038,688 of record CM076584.1, read on the forward strand.
TGAGAAATATCAGTGTATTTTTATCCCTAGAGTCCAAAACTGCCTGGCCAATGAGCTTGCCTTTGCTACCAGCAATTTCCAAATACCCCATGCAACTGAAAAATACACTGTCAAAGTAAAAAACAGGCCCACAGTGCTGGACAACATAAACCATTGGAAATTGTTTAAGGGTGATGAACAAATTGATGACTTTTTACAATCTAGAAATGAATTTACAAGAATAAGACTGAGCTTAGAGCATAATGAAGGTGTTTTTGTTGAAAAACAAACCAATAAAATAGAGTTGTCATCTACTGCTGATATAAATATGATTACTCATCCTTGTAAGGTAGAAATGTTTGAAGATATAGACCAAAGAGACCTTGAAGTCTTGCAAGGTAAAGATGATACCTTACCAAGAGAACTAACACCCTTAGAAGAGCTATTTGACTTTAATGATGTGGCTAAAAAACCTAATATAGAGTCTACCGAGAATGATGTAGAAGAATATATCATAGGAAAACTAAGGGAACCCAAAATGGTAAAACCCTCCAAAACTCTTCCTCCTCACATAAAACATAGATATATTGAAATTTTTGAAGAATTTAAAGATGTTTTTGTGTGGGGATATGACGATTTGAAATCATATGACACAAGCATTATTCAACACAAAATTCCTCTTAAGGAAAATCAGAAACCTTTAAAACAAAAGTTAAGGAGAATAAACCCTATCTTACTACCTTTAGTTGAAAAAGATATCAAAAAGATGTATGATGTCGGCGGGATCATAGTTTCCCTTCGATACTTAGAGTGGGTTTCCAATCTTGTGTTAGTTAGGAAGAAGACCAGGGAGATTAGGTTTTGCATTCACTTTATAAATCTGAACAAATCCTCCCTAAAAGATAACTACCCCTTTTCTAAGATGGATCACATACTTCAAAGGGTAGTTGGCTCTAAGATAATCTCACTACTTGATGGCTTTTCCTGTTATAACTATGTGTTAGTATTCCCAAGTGATCAACACAAAACTACCTTCACCACCCGTTGGGGTACATTCATGTATGTTAAAATGCCATTTGGATTGATGAATGCGGGGGCCACTTTTCAAAGGGCCATGGATATAGTTTTTTCTAAAGACATAGGCTACTTCATAGTCATTTACCTTGATGACATCATTGTTTATTCTAAGCCTGATGAGGAGCACTTAATTCACTTGAGGAAAGTTTTTGAAAAATGTAGAAAATATGGCCTCTCCTTGAATCCTAAGAAAACATTGTTTGGTCTCTAGAAAGGAAAGTTCCTAGGCCACATCATCTCAAAAGAAGGAATAAAAATAGACCCCAAAAGGATTGAAGGCATATTACAAATCAACCATCCTAGGAACATTAAGGAGTTACAATCTTTCATTGGGAAGATAAAAATTTTGAGGAGGTTCATCCCCAACCTTTCTGAACTCTCGAGGAATATTACAAACATGCTTAAAAAGGAGATAGGGGTTAAATGGACCTTGGAAGCTAAAAAATCCTTTGAACTGGTCAAACTAGACCTCACTCAAACACCGATTCTAATTAGTCCCGATTTTACCAAAGACTTCTAAATTTTCTGATTGTCCTCTGAACATACCGTTGCTATAGTATTACTACAAAAGAACATGATGGGGCAAGAACAGCCCATAGCCTTCTTCAGAAAAGCCTTTAGAGATGCTCCTCTAAAATACAACATCATGGAGAAACAAGCCTTTCCCTTGATCAAGGCACTAAAAGACTTTATATTTTATATCTTACATTATCATATCATTGCTTTTGTTCCACACTCAGTTGTCAATGAAATTTTAAATCAAGACCCTGATGGTAAAAGGGGAAAGTGGATTGCCATTATCTTAGAATATGACTTAGAAATTTGACCCACTAAACTGGTTAAAGGACAAGGGCTTGCAAAACTCATGGCTGAGTCAAATTTTAAAGCCTTAGATATGAATATGGTTGATGTTTTAGAAGAACAAGAAGAATGCACATCTCCCCATGTTGAAGAAGCATTTCTAAATTCATCTTGGCATGCTGATATTATTTATGTGATTTTCTATCTTAATGCTCCTCCTACATTATCAAAGCTAGATTCCTCAAACAAAAAGCTTTGAAATTTTTCATTTTAGATGGAATATTATATTGGAATAATCCTGTTGGTATACTGCTTAAATTTTTTCTTGAGGATAATGCAGGTAAGATCATGCATGAACTGCATGAAGGAGAGTGTGGAGGTCATATTTACTGGAAAACCACAGCGAAAAAAATCCTTAGAGCTGGCTACTATTGGCCCACCCTTTTCCTCAACACCCACAAACTAGTCATGACTTGCCATAAATGCCAAATTTTTTATGGCAAGAGAAATCTCTTACCTTTTCCTTTACATCCCATTACTATTGAATATCCTTTTCAACAATGGGGTTTAGACTTCATTGGAGAGATTCACCCCACCTCGTCTGCACAACATAAATGGATCCTCACTGCCACTGATTACTTTACTAAGTGGATAGAATCCATCCCCTCTAGAAATGCCACTGATTCATTCATTATCAAATTTATTGAGACAAACATTCTGTCTAGATTTGGTTGCCCCAGAAAAATCATCACAGATAATCCTGCTACCTTTTCATCCAAAAGAATGGTTGACTTTTGTCATAAATATCGTATCACACTAGGAAATTCCACAGCTTATTACCCTCAAGGTAATGGGCTAGCTAAGTCCTCTAAAAAAATCTTGGTTAATATCATCAAGAAGCTTCTAGAACATAATCAAAAGGCATGGCATGGCAAGCTAATACATGCACTATGAGCTGATAGACTAACCACTAAGAAATCAGTCGATATGTCTCCCTATCAACTAGTGTATGGCGTGGATGCCATTTTTCCAACATCCTTGGTTGTTCTGGTGGCAAGACTTCTCCAAGAAGTGCAATCAGAATAAAATGACATGCAACAAAGGTTGAACCAAGCCATTCATTTGCAACAGACAAGGGAAGAAGTTTATAACAAGACTCAAACAATGCAAGAAAGCATAAAGAAAATATTTGACAGAAGAACTAAAGACAACAATTTCCACATTGGAGACATGGTACTGAAATGGGATTCCAAGAGGGAAGACAAAGGTAAACATGGTAAATTTGAGAATTTGTGGAATGGTCATTATCTCATTCAGTTAGTTAGAGGTCATAATGCTTTCTTTTTACAAGGGATTAATGGAGAAGAACTTTTTCGAGGTCTTGTAAATCGCAGGATGCTCAAACACTATTTCTGTCAAGAGTGCTAATTTTAAAGGTTTTAATTCATTGTACATAAAAATTGCATGAAGCAAATCACAAAAAATACAAAACATAGAAAGAATGAAAAAGAGGGCAGATTTGAAAAAAAGGTAAAGCCCTATACCCAAAAAAATAGTATTGTGGAAAGTGAGCAACCTTAAATGCCAATGCTGGTTCAAAAGATGGTCTTGTTTCAGTCATCTAGCCTAATCATGGCTTAAACATGTTTTTCAATTTATTGTTGATAAGTTAGTGAAAGATAGTTGGTCAAATCATGCGAACATGACTTGTCAAAAGATAGATTAGGAAAGAAAGATACTGGTTCCACATGCTTAAAATAGAACCAAGGAGAAAAATGGGGATGAATAGCAAATGATATACCACAACCCTTATTTTTCTAGTATTGTTTGTACAAAAATAATGTTTCTGTGCACTTTTTCTAATGCCACAACTCATGGTAAGTCAGATTTCCTAATCCTGATTTAACCATGCTTTCAATTTCATGTTTATAGCTTAGAAAATGAAGTCTGTCATACAACCTAATTTTGACAGTCAGTTAGTCTAGGAGAATAAAAAGAGTTCATTAGCATAATCTGAACTCTTGGAAGAAATAAGATAGAAGTAGATAGTTTGTTTTGCTTTCAAAAGAAGAAAATGTCAAGGGTTTGCTAATTCAAGTGCACCCAAGGAAGAAACAATGTTAGGCAAGAAGGTTGGGTAGGTAGAGACGAAGCTGATCTAATCATGTTTTTTCATATTATTGAGATCATAACTTCAAAGCAAGCATCAGAAAGTGAAAAGAGGTAAAAATTTTCCCAATGGATGAGGCATTGGTCTCCATGAAAGCCATAGATCTAAAAGTTCTGGACACCTCCTGAAAAGGAGCTGCCCTCCCCAAGTAGAGCCATTTTTAGTCATCAATCATTTTTTCTTTTGTAGATGACTAAATGCTTATCCTAGATTTCTAAGAAAAAAATTTCATGAGCATTGTGAGTTCTATAAATCTCACTGCCTTCATTATCCTTGGGATAAAGTTTTCACTATTTCATCATCCCATCATGTCAAGCTCAACTCAACAATCCCAGAATACTCATCAGGGGCTCATGTCACTCATTTTGTCTATGTTTTTTCACCTTTGGCCTAAATCCTCTGTTTTGTTTTGCCTAACCCCTCCACTGCTACCTAGGGCCACCAATCAACTGGCTCTCTTATATCTCCAACATACCTCAAACATTGATGGTCTCAAAACTATCTCTGTAGGCTCTTTATATAAATCAAGTACATTGGATTTTGGATCTTCAATACATAAGTCTATCAAAAACTCTGTTTTACACCTGATGACCCCAAAATCTAAGTTTTCAGTCGAAGGCCAAGTCCAAATAACCTTCCACTAGGTCATCTAGGGTTTCATAGGTCATAGGGTTGTTTTGGTGTTCTAAGTCTCTGTTTTTCCTGTGTTAAGAGGCTGCATACAAAGAAGAATAAGGTCAAGTAAATTGTCCAAGATTGATCAAAAGCCATTCAAGAAAGGCCTCCTTAGCCAACGCAAAAAAATTTCAAGGGAAAATTGCCCTTGCTCACATTTCTACAAGAATGATCAAGATGGCCATCAGCCAAAAAAGAGGTAAGGTAATAATATGAATCATCACAAGAAGACATCCACAACATGGAAAGGTAGCAAGGCCTATGTACAAGAAAAACCAAGGTTTTTTGGATTGATTGACAAAATGTGTTGCCAAGCAAGGAACCATCACAAGGACCACAAAGACAAAAGGCACAACAACACAACCAAGGATACATTGAATATTTTTAGAAGTTATAAATAAAAAAGGGAAAATGTCAGGTGAACTGAAAATAAATGAATGAACTTGAAAGGGCTATAGAGAACTTAGAAGACAACACTACTTATTTTTCTCCAATAGCCCTAAAATATAAGAGTTTGGAAGGATGGAAAGAACAGGTCAAATAAAGATGATAATTCCTCCTTCATAGTAGCAGAGGGCATTCAAAGGATTTCTAAGATGTTCTCTAAGTTTCTGCCAAGGAAACACTACTTCACTGCACCAAAGGAAGAAGTTGTAAAGAGTATCAGTGTGAGGGGGACCTAAGCTTTCCAAGTACAATCAAAGGTTTTCAAAATGGTCAAGATATAGGTAAGCATGAGGTAAAGTGCCAAAGGAGAAAATCATGCTAAGCATAGGTTCACTATTCAGAAAATGAGGTGTCAAACTCCAAAAGGGACTAAGGGATCAAAGACAAGTGTACTATAGGCACCTACAAAAATCATAAGTGGCAAAGGGAAGACATAAAATGGTATAACTTACTAACCTTTCCCACCAAAGACACATCACTGTCAAACGTATCAGTGAAAGATGAGAAACTCATGCTTAGGTAAATTACACTTAAGAAGGCCAAAAAGGATAAAACCAGTGTTCTCAATTTGTCAAAAGCATGCCAAATACAGTTTGAATAGTGCCCAAACTTTCAAAAGGTAAAAAGGGATGAAAAAGACATCTACATCTCATCAGCCAGCCATCACCACAAAAAGAAGAAGAAAAGATTCCTTGAGAAAGTCCTCAAAACCCTACAAAAGATAAAAAGGTATCAATCAAAAGAAAAATATTAAAAACATAAGTAAAGTGGGTTTTGTAACTTTGATTTATTTATTAAGGATATAAAGGGCCTCCTCAGCCTTTTTTCCATCATATTTTTCTATTACAAGAGGAGAAAGTCTTCAAAGAGAAAAATAGGGTTTTCTGGTTGTTTTCTGGGCAAGTGTTTTTGGCGCTGCGCAAATCATTGGCACTATGCAAATACAGGCCGAGGTTGCGCTAACAGGCCCTCCGCCCATTCAAAATTGCACTGCACTGTGCTAATCATCCCCGACGCTACACAAATCTCAGGCACTGCGAAAATGCGGGCCCGACTCGCTCGGAGACCAGCAAACATTGCACACGCCTGGCGCTACGCTAACCATCGGGAAAGCTTGCTGGCGCTGCGCTAATGGGCCGACCCGACAGCATGGTCAAGGCAATGCGCAAATGCAAGGAGCCTCCAAAACAAGAAAATACTTGCCTCAAGCTCAAATTTTGTCTTCCATTTGATTTCCGAAAATTTACAAAGAGCCAAAAATTGGTAAGTAACCTCCTTTACTTGTCCCCAAAGAAATTTTCCATAAATTTTAAGTATTTTGGGCTTTAAGTGTTCAAACCCTAAGTGAGGTAAACACTAAGTCCTGCAAGAAAAGGAGCCTTTATTTTTAAACTTCCTTGAAACCAATTAATGTCATGTAAGGGTAACTAAGTTAGGGTGACCGCAATCCACTTTTAAGAAGGCCTCCTAAAGCTACAAGGCAACTAAACCCTAAGAATATTAGCATCCACACCACTCAATCTCAAAATTTGACTCCATCACCTTTTTCACCTTGCTTCACCAAACCCTAATTTGTCAAACAACATCCCCAATCACCATGTCAGGAGCTAAGAAAAATAGTAGGAGTGATAAAGGTCAAAGGCCTTTAAGACCAAAACATAAGGGAGAAAAAGTCAATAGATTGAAGCCTCATAGAATAGTGGCCATCACCTCCTCTACTAAGATCCTGTCATGTTTTTAGAATGAAATATTTTTCAATTTTGTGAGAAGATCAAACAAATAAAGAGCCACCTTGAGCTTACAAGGCTCCTCATTCTCAATTTAAACAACAAGCACTCAAGCCTTATAGGAGTGGATTTTGAGATCTCAGCAGGTGCCATCTCTGAGGCCACAGGTATCCCAGCTGTGGGTGAAAATTGATTTAAAAAGGGAAAATTTGACAAAGACTTTTTAGAGCCATTTATCAAAACAATGTATAGAGGAGGCAACAAGACAATTTTTCCTTTCTCACACCTTAAAAACAGATTTGCATCCTTCATGTTGGTTATCATGAAATACTTCACCTGTGAGGGGAGGTACTCTAGGATCTATTCCTATCATGTCAGACTCCTCATGCATTTCACAGGAGTTAAGGTGCTCAACTTACCTTACTATCTCTATAGGAGCATTGAGAAAATGTCTTCTGTTGTCCGGAGGAGGAATCACCCACAAAAAATGCATAGCGTGTTCCAACATTCCTTGATCAAGATGGTGGTATTACATTAGTTGGAGAAGCAGGGTATACCTTGGGATGTGTTCATAGAAAATGAAGTCTTCACAACCCCCCAGCCTCCTCCTCGACCAAATTTTCCCTCCTCATCTACACAAGTACCCTCACCCCAAGAAAATCTCCCTTCTTCCCCTTCTATTGATACATCAAATGATGAGCAAGGTGATGACAGTAGGGTTGATGAAATCAGTGAGGCAGAGACATAAATTTATGAAGAAGAGTAGGAGGGAAATTATGGTGAAGAAGAGGGAAATGAGCACAGCAGTAGTGAGGAAAAAAATAGTGACAATTTAGAGGGAGGCAGTCATGATAGTGATGCATATGAGTCATCCCAAAGTAAAGAAAGGGATGATGCAGATGAAAAAAGTGATGACCAAGAAGATGTTGATGAAAAGGAGGAGGCTAACAGCCAAAAATACAGTGAACAAAACTCTGACACCATGGAAGAAGATGCTGGAGGAAATGAAGAGGTTGAAAGTGAAAATGACATGAGTTTTAAAGAAGGAGAAACCAGTGATGAAACAAAGGATGAAGAAGAGGCAGAGGAGGCAGATCAAAGTGGAGATGAGTTTGATGATAATTTTAGAGACCAAGAGGATCATGATGAGGCAGAGTCCATAGAAACAAATGTTGAACAGGAAAATGAAGAGGCAGAAACAAAGTTTGAAGAAGAGGATAGTGACAAGGAGGATGACACTGATGGGACAGGCAGTGAGAAACAAGACAACAAAGGAAATAGTCATGAAATTCATGACACCAATCACCCTCCTAGTGAACATGATAATGATAACAGTGCAGGTGATGATGAAGAAAAGGACCCTAGTAATGAACAAAACCAAAGTGAAGAAAGTGCATAGGCTGATAATCAAGTTGAAGACCACGATGACAGTGAAAAAGGAAATAAATAAAGTCATGATTATGATGGTGTTTAAGGTCAAGAAAATAGTGATCAAACAAAGCATGGGATGACTGATGGAGATCACAGTGAAGATGAAGGAGCTGGTGACAACACCAAGGGTCATAGCCAGGATGAAGAGACTACCAAAACCACCATCACTCCTTTTGCATGCACATACCACAGAGGGCCAAGGCAAGAGTTTGCTACCTCCAAAAGGCAACGGGCCTTGCCATCTGCATCAACTCCAAGGCTTGACAAGGGCAAAGAAAAGATGGAAAAGGGTAAGCAGCAGGTAAAGGTGGAAGAGGAGGATCCTGAAGTAGAAATGGAGTTTGAAATTATCCATATATAAAGTGATGAAGAAAATGAAACAAGAATTTCAAAATCCCTCCTCCAAGATAAGAATGCACAAATAAAATACCTAGAAGCTGATTTGGAGAGTGCAAAGGATGCCATTCACTTATATCAATGGAAAAAAAGCAAATGAGTGCCCAGTAAGCCATCTATGAGGCTAGAGCACTCAAAGCCCAAAAAGAAGCCCAAATAGCACAAGTCAAACTAGAAGAATACATGGGCCCATATGAATAAAGTGAAGGTGAAGAGGACCAACCTAGGAAGAGACCAAAAACCGTGGGGTTAAGGAAATAATTGGCAAAACAGAAGGAAGAGGAATCAGCCCTAGCAGAGAAAATTTTCCTCACTGACCTCCTTTCCATCGAAATTTAATGTGATTGGGAGTCATGGCTTGAGAGGGAAAACATACACCTAGAGGCCAAGTTGAAGAAGGAAAATTAAGGCTTAGAGCTGCAAAGAAAGATGACAAAGTATTATGCAAAGAAGCACAAGATTGTTTGTGCCAAACTAAAGGAAGCCCTTCTTGAAGGCCAAACCCTAAAGGAGGAAAAAGAGCATTAAAGCCTTGTATTTTTGGCTGAGGCTTCTCAACAGCTATCCAAGACCTCTTAAGGGAGGTCTCCACCACTTTTGAGTAAATTTGGAGCAATTTTTGTTTTTTGAGATTTTTAAGGCACATTAGCGCAACGCCACTGGCGCTATGCTAATACATGGAGCATCCTCAGGAGGAAAAATCAGTATTTTTGGACTTCTCACACTTATTACATTATTCTCACCAATTTTCAAATGATTTTGAGTAGGTTTGACCCCTCAAAAGGTCAAAAACCCCCTCTTTTTTCACCTTGCTGCCACTGTTTTAGTCTTGGCACTACACAAATGACAATCTTGGGATTTTTGACTTTTTTACTAGGCTATAGGAGCTAGATCAGGAAGGTAAAAGTGTTTTTGGAAGTTAGACTCATCAGGCTTTCCAACGAGCCATCACGGAGCCAAATCTGACATCAGGAATGGGTCCAAAACTTGGTTGCAAATGACCTTATTTTCTGCTAAAAATGGCGCTGCGCAAATAGACTGTTTAGTGTGTTTTGCACCAAAAGTCAACAAAACACACTCATTTATTGCAAAATCATTTTAATTATTTTTTAAATCAAATCACTCTAGAATTAGGTGCAATAAGTTATTTTAGCATTTATTTCATGAGATATTTTGTGCCTTGGGCCTTGCATGGTCTCTTAGGCATAAATGACATTTATGGGTGGTTTTGAATTTTTCCAACCCTATCTAGGGTTTTTTCCCTCCTTTACTGAGTTAAATAGAGCATGAGGGCTTCATTTTAAATGTTGGCATTTGATGAGCTTTGAGAGCAATACATGGTTTTTATGAGCTTGGAGAATAAATTGGTGTTGTGAAGTTTATGAATGGCTTGCTTGGATTGATGATGGAGAAGCTTGTTTGCAGGATTCCTTAGCTTGATTAATGGTGATTTTTTCTTAATTTTTTCATGTTTTATTGTTATCATTATGTTTCATCTTTCTCCGTTGCAGAAGAACAGAAAATTATAGGTTGAGAAATGCTCTTTGAAGCACCTTAGTCTTCCTCCCTTCTATTGCCTTAATGTTTTCTTCTGCTAGGTGTGTTTGAGGAATTCTTAGCTGCTCCTTAAGCCTCTTTATGTTTTTTTGTTTCATCTATGGATTAATATGCTAGTTTAAAAATATGATTCATTTCAAGCCCTGCTTATTTGAAGCTATCTAAACTCTGCCTTGAAACCTTTATTTGAAGTAATGTTGCTAGGTTAAGTCAAAGAGGTCTTATTTTGATCTTGCCCTTTGTCCATGCCTATCAGTCTTCCTTACAGTTATTTATAGCTTGATGAAAAATTTTTAGGAGTTCCCTCTTTGATTGATTAAAGTTATTGTGTCATCTTATATTTTTTCCAATTCTGAAGGTGAAATTACTAAAGTAAGATAAGCTTTTCTTGCTTTGTTTGTTTCATTGGAATGTTTATCTTGGATATTTATTTGTTTAAGTATTGCCATTGAGTAAATGGTTTTCTCTATCTCATTATTAGTATCTTTTGCTTATCATATTTAATACCTTCTTATTTATGGGTAAATGATAAAGGATACTTCACTGCCCTTTGCCCCACCTTGTTTTTCCCCAACTTGATGTCCACCCCACTTCACACATTACCTCAAGGATCCATTAACCTTTCTAGATTGGCCCTGTAATGTACTCTAATTCATTATTAAGGTACTCATGAATTTCATTGAATCCATAGCCCAATGATTTAGAGACCTCTCACTCCACCTATTCTACCTATTCATCTTACCCAACCAAAATAATCAACAAACCCTACACTTAAAAACTAGCCTAAAATCAACCATCTAAAGAAAACAAGAACACATCCTTTGCATGTAATAGAGAGAGCCCTCTCTGAGTCCAGGAAGGCTAGGTCTTAGGACTCCAAAGACTGGTTCCATGTTACCATGTCATTTGTTCTACCAATCTACCAAATCATGGGACCCTAATAGTTGGAAGGAAGAAAAACATATGTTTAGATACCTCATAGGCACCACTCAGTTTAGTCTTTGGTACAGACAGTTAGAGGGAGTGTGGTTGCAAGGCTTCAAAGACATAGATTGGGGAGCGAGTCCATCAGAAAAGAAGAGAACATAAAGTGGAATCCTCAGTATTGGGTCAACAACAGTTTCTTGGTACAATAGGAAGCAGATATCACTTTCACTCAGTTCAGTAGAAGCAGGGTACATGGCTACTATTCAAGCAAATTGTGAGGCTATTTGGATGAGAAAGTTCTGTGTTGGGGTTTTTAGTCAGAAAATGGGTTCTATAATGATTTATTATGACAACAAGAGTTGTATCAAACTCTCTGTGAGTCCATTTTTTCATGATAGGTCCAAGCATATATATATTCGATACCACCCTCTCAGAGATTACGTGTAGAGGCGGATCATGAAGATAGAGTACATTCCTACAGAGGAAGAGGATGCCAATATCTTGACTAAGGAACTTTCAAGAGGAAAATTCGAGTTCCATAGAGGTAGGATTGGGGTATCTGCAAATCCATTTCTTGTTGAGAGGAAGTGTTGAAAATGGCACCAAGAAAGGTTCTAATTTAATTCTCCCTTGCATTAAATTATAAGAAAATTGCAATTCCACATCACATGACAACTTGTACAAGTTAACTAAGTTAGTTTAACTTAGTCGGTTCAATTAATTCGAGTTAAGGGTCTAAATTGAGTCATGTAGAGTGGATCCTACTTTTTAGGAGATATGGTTGAGTTTATTTTGAGTTGTAATTAATTAATTCATCAAATCTGAGTCAAAGTCAATTAAACTAGTTCCAACTATTAGAGAAACTAGTGGGAGGTCAAGTAGTGGGGTGTATACTATGTGATCAACCAGTTAAATGATAAATCATCCATAAATAACTCATGCATGCAAGATCTATGAGTTACTCGGTTGAGATTTGATTTCAAGGGAAGTGTACTATCAGTTGTATAATTATCCAAATTGTACAGGTGGTGCATTCAGTCAAAGGAAGGCCTATGATGTATTGTGTATTTTTGGATGAGGAATTTACCTAATTAATAGGAGTTGATTCCCAAGGAAACAATGCAAGGAAATAGGGACTTTGGAAAGGAGAAGATCATTTAATTATTGGCCAAGGCTTGACTAGGAGGCAATGATATGGATAGAGATAGTTCAAAGGTTTCTCGGGCTTGAGAAAAGCATTGTAATCTTCACATATTTTCTTACTAATGCAATATAAAAATAGAAAAAAAGTTAGTTGTGGCTTTCCCCAGGATATCATTGTGTAATGTTTTGATCGAATTCTTTCTCTTGTATTCTTTGTGATTTCACAATCATTTGAATTTTTTCCGCTAACGAGTAGAGTAGATTCAAGTCTATTGTTTTAGTAAATTACAATTAGCAATTTGAATCTACAAAGAATTTCTACACGTCATAAATAGGGAGTAGTTTATAAATTTAATGGGGGGCTCTTTATTTTCACTAAAAAGTAATGGATTTGTTTAAGTATCAACACTATTTCAATGATATTATTGAATAAATATGTTGTAGATCCCTATTGGGAGTGAAAATACTTGGAGATTTCCTTGATTGGATACCTTGAAATGGGTGTGATTAAAGCCCTAGTTGAGACAACTATGAAGTTTAATTACTAAATATGATATATATGTATGTAAGTATGTATGTATGTATGTCTTGGTGAGCATAGGGAAAACCTAGGTTTCAAATGGACTTTCCAACAAAACCCCTTAGACAAAAACCCTTTCCACAAGACCTACGAGCGAGTGATCTCTCACCCGAGGCATCTATGGGGGACTGTAGGAACCTAGACGGTTTTTTATTTATGAAGGAGATGGAGATCCCATGTTATCATTGCCATATTCAACATATTATCACTTCCTATCATTCAGAAGAAGAAATTAAGGTATACTCCTATTCTGCGCAATAAACCCATCATTCATAAATGTTTAACAAAACCATAATAAAAAAATCATGAAATCCATTAAATAATGTGAAAACACATAGGATAATCCATAATATATTATTCTCATTATAACTATGAAGTTTTCATTACAATCAAATATGTCCTGACTCACCAACCTATATTAATTCATCACAACACAAACATGCATAAAACATAGAATTGGGTCTATACATTTGCATCCAAAAAACATATCCTTTACATCGTGACTCTGATCTATTTATAGTTTTACATTTAGGTGCAAGTCGAGAAAAACCCCTTTTTACTATGGGTAGTAAATATTACATGGAAAACATCATACAACATATTAGCATAACAATTTTCATTATCCTTCGCATTCCCACACATTGGCCATTGGCCAACCTTCCTACGTAGTACTCCTCTACCTAAATCCAAAAATTTGTACCCAAAAAATTCTACTCCAATAGACCCCTAACACTCACATCTGCCTCATTCTCAAACCACTCAGTATTTCAATTTTTAAACTCAAGGCACTATTTCCTTCATTGTCACATCAAATTTTTGGAATGTTTTCTTTGTCATTTCCACATTTTCCTTGACTTGATGTACCTACACCAAAAGTTTATATTATATCTCTCAGTCTCTCTTTTGGGTGTAGAATCTCCTCCTCTTGTGGCTGTAATATTGGTTACTCTCTAGTTTTTATCTTTGCAAGTATTGTTTTCTTAAATTTCAAATCTCTCATTTCTCTTCAAATTCCTTAGAAAAAATGAGCACATCCGACTAAATTTGAATAATTTATACCTTCATGTCATACTGTGTGGATTTCTAGTTTCCATAATTAAAAATTTATCAGACATGATCCGATATTCCTTTGCATTTACTTCTTCGGGTGGAGAGTGCATTGGTATGCAGACACGGTTTGGTGGATTCCCTATCAGTATCCACTCCTATCAAATCCACCAATCTACAAGGAATTTTTCATCAAAATGCATCTGATTTATTATTAATGAGGTGGATTTTTAGCCCCTTTAGGGATATGTTATCCACCCTACGTTATTGGCCCTGAAATTTTCCTATGTTTTCTCCCTTTTTTGTTAACCATTATTTCCAATTTGGAAGTTCTCAACAGTTTTATACCATTTCAATAGATCTATGATGTCCCCCCCTCATTCCTCTTTTACACAGTCTGAATTTTGAACAAAACATAAAAATAAAAATACACTTATACATACATATAGAAATGTCAGTTGCTCCTATAGAGTTTTAGTTAACTTTAATTGAAAAAACCTTTTATAGGTTCCCAATTTAATTTTTCTAACTGAACATCTCCTACTTCTTCCATGCACCTGATTATATATGGTCCCAACCAATGCATTTGAAAATTTTCCAAATGCTTCAAAAAATTACTATAGTATAACAAAACCATATATCCTAGATGAAACATTTTTTTTTTATACACCTACCATGCCAGTATTTGATTTGGAGTTATCCATGAATGAAAAAAATTATAGATATAAAAATACAAACAAATATGCAGCAGAAATAAATTTTCATTTCATTAATATCAAAGAAATGAAACATGCTTACAAACAAAAAGGAAATAAACTAGCTCAGGCAATGGTAGTTTATCTCTAAGGAGAGATTTGGCAGCTACATTCCTCTAAAATGTGTTACAATGAGGCTCAATGACCTTTTTATTATTGAAAAAAAAGATAAAACCCTAAACAACCAAACGTCTAACTCCAAGAGATGGAACGACAAGAGTTTGTGGGCCCCGCTAGGGATAGTTGGGCAACCAAATTCCTGGGGTCCTAACTTGGTCATATGATCTTTGTTTGGTGTTTTTGATAACACGTTGGAAATATCTCTCCGAGTGCCTAGTTATATGGTAAAAAAATGCTCCTAAAACCATCATTTTGGGGGTCAAAACAACTATGGAATTTCAAGACCTTAAAAACTACTAAAACTAGTAAATGATGTTATAATAAAGGAAACAAATGAAACCAACTAGGCGTCTAAGTGGAATAGGAGGGTGGCCACCAATATAAACCTGGATTAGTCCTTCCCCCTTACAAAGTAATGGCCCCCATTTTGTGTATTTCCACAATGAGGTGAGGAAATTTTTGTTGAACTTGGTCCCCGGTGAACCACTTGCCATGGTGAAGGATTTGGCTTGCTTTGACAACTCGATATAGTCGTATCATCTACTGGAGATTTTTATTGATATGTGTGTCCATGATAATGTCATTTGTGGCTTGTTCTATGTAGCTTGGGTTGAGCTCTTTCGGTGTTAGCTGCTCAAAAATGTCGTATGTGTCCAACAATGGGGGAAAGTATGTGTTGGAAAAGGTTCCCCTAAAGCTGCGAATTTTGTACAATTTTGTATATTTTTTATATTAATTAGTCTAACGCAGGGGTTTTGGGGTGGTAAAAAGCCCCAAATACATTGTAATGGGTCAAGGGTAGAACAAGAGTCTGCAAACCACAGTTTGTGGACCATTGGAAGCATAGGCTAAGTCGATATAAATATATGAACATTTTGAGTCTTAGGGTAAGAAAGAATTAAGTCTGATGCTAAGTGAAGATTTTTAGATTTGTCTTGGGTTTTTTGGGTAAGGACTCCTATTGGATGTGTGCACAGAGATCCTCAGTCTTCCTATGTACGGACCCTGTTGGCTGTGTGCACAGGCTGTGTTTGGTTGTAACCGAGTTTGAATGATAATATATGCGGATATAGTTGAAGTATCTCTGTGTGATCGAGATCTGTTGTGTTATTGTTGATGTGAACCTTGGAACCTGTTCGGAGCTGTGAATACATTTACATTATCTATTATGATGCAATTATATCTGTGTTATGCATATGTATATTTGTGATCTATCTCAGCTACGAGTAAAAGGGTTTTGTGATGGTTCTTTCTTCTGTTATAGGCTACGTTTTATGATATCGTGTACTGATAATTGTTGTTACGCACGTGGATGCGAAGGTATCGAATGGATCTGAATAGCTCTATTGTGGTTACTAACGGAATATACTATGAAAAGCCTACGAACAGACCTCTTTGACCCTGGTAGGTTGCAAAATCAGATTTTCTTGACTAACCTACTCTCTCTCAGGGTGCAGAAACCTGGTTTAAGCACCCTCCCATACTACTTTGGGTGAGACTTTGGCCTACGCAAGTAGGTCACTGCTTAAAGGGCCAGTAGTATAGGGGTTTGTTGGCAAACCTTAACCTCTAAACCTAGGTCAGGATCCCTCAAGCCAAAAAATGGTTCCGTTTCCGAGACCGGGAGCATTTTGAGAGATAGATCAGGTAATGCCAAGAGAAAATTGGAGACCTAAGAGAAGAGAAATTGAAGAGTGGTTTGAAAAATAAGTTCAGGAATTCATAGTAAAAGAGAATCGCGGCACAAAGTTGACAATGGAGAAGTGGAAGAATAAGTACATTTTCACTGAAATCTATGAAATTTTCTTTGTAACATTTTCGAATGAGCTTAAAGAGTGGCTGGAAAGGCTCGTAGATTTCCAGACATGTTGGAAGGATGAACGGGTCACGCAGTGGACTCCAGAGTTGATCCAGCAGTTAGAAAGGACTGATAACACATCAGTTGTCCGGTAGATCACTAAGTGGATAGTGTGTTGGGAGGATTTGTGACGGAGTTTGTAGTTGATCAATTCGTGTCCTATTCTGAGGCAGAGTGGAGGTTATTCAAGGGTTTCCAGGGTAAGTTTCTGAAAACTTTTCCATTACTAATTAAAATATTATTGTGCGAAAAAGGCATTATGTGCAGCCATAAGGAGTGAATGAGCTCTGATCATAGCGAGGGTGCAACAAGAAGTGGTAAGTACTATATAACTAATCAAGAAGGAGATAGATATGTCTACATTCCAAGAAGAGATTTGGTTGCGCATAGCCCTCCAACTACACCACGTTCAAACCAGCATAGGGGTAAAAACTCACCTGTACCTCCACCCCCATCAGAAGACAAGATGGCCTCACACATGAAGCTACCTACCTTCAAGGGTGTAGGAGATGAAGATATGGATCAATTCTAGTTTGTTGTAGAGTGAGTATGGACTGCACAGAATGTGGCCAGCGACGCTGTGAAAAGGGCGCAACTATCCCTTGTCTTTGAAGGAAGAGCCCTGGACTAGTATATGGGATACATAGCTCAGCATGCGAATGCAACCTTTTAAGAGGTTTAGAATTCCCTAAAAAAACAGTTTCAGAAGCTTAAATCCTGCTCTCAGATAGTGAATGACCTAAAATATTTTAAACAAAGGCCCTCTGAGTCTATATGGGAGGCTGACCAACGGCTAAAGAAGGTAATCAAGGAAGGGGAATTTATGTATGACGACGGACAACCCAAGGAATGGTTCATCGCTATGCTACCGCCTCACCTGTGCGTACCTATGGGTTAGCAAGCCATTGAATCGCAGAAAAAATATTTGGATATTGCGATGAAGTTAGAAGCTACGCCAAGAGATGACACCCAGTTGGGGGTACAACGAATCCAAGGGAAGTTGGAGGAAATGCACCTGGAAATCCAGAACCTACGAAAGGATTGAGGGAAAGAATCTAGTCCAGATGTATGGTGCATACGATGCAGGGTATCAGGCCATACCAAGGATTAGTGTCCACTATTGGCAGACTAACTATAGGCTGGGGGACCCAGTCCGTTGCGCCCTAGGGAGACTATGGGACCAAGTGGACCAACGTTGTGGGGTGATGATTGTCGCGTAGTTGGCCTGCATGATACTAACCACTACCCCTGTCTAGGTGCGTATGTTCCAGAAATGAAGCAACAATGGTGCCAATTTTGCCAATAATTACGACATGATGAACATAATTTCCGAACTTATGATCTAATGATAGACCAGTGAAACCTATATAGGGTACAATCAGACCCTTCTTCACCAAGATCCCCCTCAGGCATATGTGGCTCCCTAAATAGCGGCAAGGGAGGGGGCAGAGGTGGAAGCACAAGTAGGGGAAGAGGAAAACTGATATTCTATAACTGCAGAGAATTAGGGCACTTCGCGAGGGATTTCCTGAATCCTGCAAGGCAATCTTGCAGATACTGTAGACAGCTAGACCATGTGATTGAAGACTATCCAATTCTGATAGCAAAAATGCAGGAAAAAAAATAGAAACCTACGTGAAATGTGCAAAGGGTTAAGGCAGAACCTCGAGACGAAGGACCGAGCATTAGTGTCATAACACGTAGCGGCATGGCCACAGGGGGAGCTGAGGAGAAATCTGTGGCCGAGCCTCTTATCCGAAAAGAAGTTATCAAACAGGAAGTGTTGGACTTATAGAAGGAAAATGAAACCTTTGTCACAACTCGCAAAGACTTTGCTAAGGTTGAGGCATCTACTTCTCAAGCCCCCGCAAACCTCAAAGTAGATGATGAGGTAAAAATAATTTCGCAAGCATGTATGAAGCTGTTGCGCAACCAACAGGTCGTACAAAATATTCAAGCATTAATAGACAGTTGCGCAGAAAGAACTATTCCACCCCTAGAAGTTAAGGATGTGCACAAACTGTACAAGCATAAGAAACGCACTGGTAGGGAAATGCGGCTCACAACACAGATTGGTGACTATGAAATGGATCAGGTTATTTTGGACCTGGGATCAAATGCGAATGTATTTCCCAAGAAAATGTGGTAGTGAATGGGAGAACCTATGTTGGAATGGTCCACTATCTAGCTGCACATGGCCAACCAACAGAAGATCATATCATTGGGAAGACTATCAAAGATCGTGGTGGATATCGCATGAGTTAAGGTCTGGCACAACTTTGAGGTAATTCAGATTATAGAAGATACAGACCCCTATCCTGTGCTCCTAGGATTGGATTGGGCCATAGATATGGGAGGTATCATCAACCTAAAGAAAAGAAGCATGGTGTTTGAAAATAAATGTATGTGGGTGATAATACCATTAGGCCCTGGAGAAGGAGAACGATATATGGAGCTGGTGTGTGGAGAAGAGGATTTGGATCACATCTATAAGTTAACTGCGCGGGATGAAGATTGGATCAATCCTATGGCTAAGGGTGTAATTTGATGGGAAAATGACAGTGAATGTGTCTTTGATTCTGACGAGGAGATGGAAAACTAGCATAATCGATTACATGATGTATCTGTGTTGTGATGTCTTAAAATCACAAAGAACTTTCGATGCATCTCCTTAGAGGTAAGAGAGTTGCCTTACTTTGATGGTTCTAGTAGTATTAAGGAGTTTTTGCGAACATTTGAAGTTGAGGTTCCAAGAGAGTGAAGGCTATGGGCCCTCAATCTAGCCATGCGCGCAATAACTATGAGGTGGTGGCACACGTTGTTGCACGGACAAATACCTCTTGTGGACAAGAACAATCTCCCTAGTATCTTATGGATATCTGGAAACAAATAGACAGATGTAGACCATTTTTTCTAGACTATTTTTCTTAAGAATTTCTCCTTAACTATAGATCGATACTCCTACCTGAAGTCCAACGCATGTTCGGTCTTCAATTTAGTTGCTCTAGAAGTTATCGATCCAGCATATAATATCTGCAATCAAAGACAAGCAAACCAGATTAAAAGCATCTAAAAAATATGATAATTCAAAAGTAATAATCTATCTTAGTTATCAATGAGTATAAGAATTAAATCATTCAAAAGATAAATAAACAACTCAATGAGAAAATAGAATCCATTTGTATTAACTTTGAATAAAAGAAGAAACCTTACAACCTTGACAGCTTGATGTTTGTACAGGTTCTTCCGGGGTCCCGAACAGCCGTTTTCCTTAGTTTTACAAGACTCCAACTCTCTGAATCAACATAAGACTATGACCATGAGTATGTAATCTTTCTCATGCCAACGATGCCAAATGTGGAGAGTATAATTTCTTCAACAATTCTCTTCTACAAGCTAAGAAGAAAGTATCAACTACTAAGTATCAAAAAGTACCCTTGAGATTGAAACTTGGTCTCAATTTATAGCTGAAGAGAGTTAGTTTCAGCTCCAAAAAGGAAGGGATAAAACCCTCTCATTATGGAATTTTAGCTCCAAAAACCGAGGGATAACTCCATTTATGAAGGGATGAAGGTTCATGAATGGAAGGGATGAAGCTCGACCAAATAGCGCTTCTAGAAGGCCCCAGCTGGGAGAATATTCGACTAGCTGGGCTTCTAGAACTTACTTTTCTCTTTATTTTACCTTTTACGGGAGTCCACAGTTTTAATTACCTTTACGTGCGAGATGTGCCACAATTTTTATAGCAATTAGCCACAGTACCACAGGGAATTACTTTGAAAAGTGCGGGAGTAGGCTTTTTAGGATTTTTTAAGAGCTTCTTCTAGTTCCAAGACTTGATTTGGGAAACTTTATGTTTTTAGACTTCTAAGGGAGAAATAAATAGGTAATGATGAACCCATATAGATAGCTAAATTTCATGGTGAAAATTTTTAGTGTAACAGATTTCCCCCTAAAGTGATAAGTTTGAAGAGTTCTGAAGAGTGAAGTGCTTTATCATTCTGAGGATTGGGCTACAGGCACACCGGTTGAAACCCTGAAAAAACATTCAATGAAAGCATATTTATATGTATATCATTGCTGAGGTAGGAATTCCCATACTCAGATCAAAACTAACTACATTTTCTGATACATAAATGATTTTATAATTACAGAAGAGTAGACATAGTATGGAAGCAGCCATCTGTTAGAAGTATTATATTGTATGAATAATAAAATTCCTCGCAGCCTGGATGGTGGAAACTAGATCCAGGGTCTTTATTTCTGCTTCTCGAACTAGTACGATTCTATCCATGCAATTGATTGTGTCGAAGTCAAACATGCTAGAAACCACTTGATTACCAGTCAATGGTGTGAACTATTAAAAAGTGTGAGAGAAACCACCAATAATGACAATGGTTCGCAAAGTACTCAGTACAATCCATGAAATGTGAATTTGTGATTTGAAGTCGAACATTTCACAGAATCGTTCGATCGAAGGTAAATGATGTAACCTGTCGTCGAAGGAGAGAAAATTCCCATTAGGGCATGCAGATTCCAAGGTACTGCTAGGATTCTAGATCAAATTTCTAGATGATGAGTTGTCGTCGATAGAAATTGATCCATCGTAGGAAAGCCCACAACACAAAACCATTAGGTCAAGTTTTGAAGAAATTTTTAGTAAATACTGACTCAGGGATGGTCAACGCGAATGGAGACAAATTTTTGCAATGAATGGTTTATTAAACTGATCTCTTGAACACATAACAACACTGCAGATGGTGAGGATTGACCTAAAGCTAATACCCAGAAACCGGCTGAAGTCTTTCAATGTGGTTTGATTAACTGTTTGGTCAAAGGATTTTCCCAACCCAGACATGAATGTGACAAAATTGTCGTGTTCAAGAGTGGTATACAAATTTTTAAAACAAAGTGTGACAATTGGATTCACTCTCTCTTTTCCCCCACCATTTCTAGCAAATACCTCTTTATTTTTGACAAGCTTGAGGAGGATAACATTTTCTTGTTATATAGGCTTATCCTTCGGATGAGTCCAACTTAGTATTAAAATCGAACCCTAAGAAGGAGTGGTTCGTTC
Organism: Pinus albicaulis; assembly: GCA_034641835.2. Classification (NCBI taxonomy): domain Eukaryota; kingdom Viridiplantae; phylum Streptophyta; class Pinopsida; order Pinales; family Pinaceae; genus Pinus; species Pinus albicaulis. Next base: position 336,060,455 of record CM076584.1, read on the forward strand.
CTGTTTATAATTTACAAGTCCTTTACTGTTAAGTTTTAACGAGTCCAATATAGCTGAAACTCGGCGTTTTTCAATTTTCGGGAGTTAGAAGAAAAACTTAAGAAAACTCTGTGGGTGTATTTTTTCATAAATTTAGTCTCTCAAGCCCAAAAAAGATAAAATAATGTAGGAGAGAACTCTATTGACCATGATTAGTCAACGTATACCTTTTTTTTAAATAGTCCATTTCAGTCTGGAAAAGGGGTAAACTTATACTGAAGGGACGACTGTTCATTTCCTTTAATGAGTTCGAATAGTCAAGTACTCGACAATATTTTCATGTTCAGAGAGTCTGAAAAGGGCTTAAAAGAGGACTCCATGGTTTTTATTTTTCTGTAAGTTTTAACGAGTTCGAAAAAGTGATAAAAATGTACTGATATAATGTCGCTTTTTCTGTAAATTTTAACGAGTTCGAAAAAGTGACAAAAAACATACTCATTTTCCAAAATGATTATTTCACCTGAAAATCCTGTATTCTACACAAAAACCTAAAAAATTAAACATACCTGTTTTAGATAAGTAAAAATTATTTGAAAAACAACCTTTCAAAGTGGAAAAGAAACAAAATATTATTTTATTTATTCAAAAAAGCTTATAAAAAGTAGTTTAGCCAATTGATTTTTACCATTTGCATCCAGAGTGAAAGTTGAGAGCTTTTGGTAGAAAAGTTCCGAAGGAGATATCAGAAGAATAGACCGTCCAAATCCAAAACTGTTGACTCTAGGTAATCCACAATTCATTTCTCTTCATTTTTGTTCATTTACATTCTCTTTTTAGGCTTTAGAATAATTTTTTAAGAGAAAAATAGCTTCAAAAAATCACTCTCGGGGTACCGTAGGTAAATCACATAGTACCTGTGAACCCCAATAATTTCCCAAAGGAAAATTATCAGGGTCCCTTACTTTTCATGTCTAACGCGTGTGGTAGCTCACACTGTCTTAATGCAAAAAGTGTGGAGCCACCATGAACAAACTAAAAATATGTTTTCTCTCAAATTAAGCCAAATTTTTCCTTTCTAATTGGATATAATATTGAAGGGTATCCACAATGCTTAAATGGAGAGAACATGGACATGAGGCAGTAGATGAAGCAGCTATGGGAAGTTTCCCATAATGTGTGTTTTGAAAAACTGTGGATTATACAAATATTGGGCAATGCAGGGCATGAGGGCTCAATAGAGCTCTTAACATGGTTGGTGAATAGGTGGGATGTTCAAGAACAGTGTTTCGTTATCAGTGATCACTGGCTCGAAATTGAGCTACAGGATATATACTTCCTTACAGGTTTTTCCAAAAGAGGAGAACCTATTTCCTTGTTTGGGGCTAGGCAAGGTGGTCAGTCTATAGCTAGCTACCAACAAGATTTTTGTAATGAAGAGGCAGATCCAAAAGACAACCATATTGATATAAAAACCATTATTCATCTTGAACTCAAAGTGGTTGCGTTCATAGTGGCTAGACTATGTGGGTGTGCAGCTCCACACGTGGCTACTAAAGCCCAGATGCAGATAGCGGTTGAATGCTACAGAGGCACCATCTTCAACTTGTGTGAAGGAGTATTGGCTAATGTAAAAGGCCAATTGACCAGAGCTAAGAACGCAAAGTTGAAAAACTTTGGATATGGAGCTATTATAGTTTCTTTTGCTCTGGAGAGGATTCCATCTCTTGCTCGCCAGCTTATCTCGGTTGATGCTAGTAGAGTCAGAGAGCCTCGGATGGCCCGCTGGGTACAAGTGATGGCCCGTCATGGAGAGGGTTTTGAGATAGTTCGATTTACACCTGCATACTTTCATTGGCTACATAACCAAATCGTCGCCATTGAAGATTTTCCGTATGCTGGGATAGATTTCTTCGGTGACCCTGATATGCCTCTTCCTCCAAGAACACATTGGGATGAGTTAGGTAAATCAATCATTTTGATGTGTTTTTAAATCTATTTTTTTATTATTTTGTTTTCAATCGTCTTAGTACCGATGACAAAAATTTAAATGCAGATGTTGGTCCACGAAGACCAACCAATCTCTGCGCTTCGAGAGGAAGAGAATTGACGCTATTGCACCGCCAGATAATCAGGCAACAGAGATTCTCACTGATTTAGAGCAGAACCTGGAGAGGTTAACCAGAGACATTCCAGAGACTACTATGGATGATATTCCTTTATGCCTCCAGAGGCATGTTGTTGGTGTTCCTGGCCAGTTTCAGAGATATCTGCGTAGAGTGGCACGAGCGATAGTGTATTATCATGATCATCACCACAGATAGTGGATGATCATCGCAGATCATTGTATTTTTTCTTTTTGTATCACTACCTTTCGGATTATAAGGTGTTTTAAACTTATGGTCCTAAACGATGTAATTTTTTTTGAAACACAAACTCTATTTATGATATGACTACTTTTGACGGCTATCTTGTTCAACACTTATCGAATGTTGTTTTAACTTACTGTTTTAATGTCGCAAATGTCTATTTATAACATTATTAGCTAATGCATCAACCAATGTATTTAAATTTCTTGGAATGTGTTGATATTCAATGTAATCAAATTGTCTTTCCAAGAGACGAACCTTCAAGAATAATCTCAGTAACACTGGATTTTTAATTGCGTATACTCTGTTTAAATGTAATACAATGAGTTCAGAATCTAACCTAACGATCAAAAGCAGAATTCCAAATGAAATGGCATCAAATAATAACTCAATCACTGCGCTATATTCTGCAACATTATTCGTTGTTTGACCAAGGCTTACCCATGCATAGAAACTAACTCATCGGTGGGTGAATAGATGACCCAGGCTGCGGAAGAGATATTCTGTGTACTACGACAGACACCATCAGCAAAACCAGTGTAGGCTTGAAGGGACGTCGACATCTGTAATATCAAGAGTAATCAAGATAAGTAGGAATAACAGTCAACACAAACTTTTAACTAGACACACTCATCTAATCTAAAGCAGCTAATCTAGAAAAAATAACTAATCTACATGTAAGATCTTCACAAAAAATCAAGCATAATATCTCTTTAGATAAAGTCCATTTCTGGGTTTACCTAAAGAGACCCCGTCATAATCAATCAATTCATAAGCCCCTTTTGCAAACACTTGCTTGACAATATAACGACCATGCCACATAGGTTCAAATTTGCCAGCTCCTAGTTTATCGTTAGCTTGGTCGTATACCAATACTAGGTCACCTTCTGAAAAAATACGTGTAACACTTTTATCGTACTGAGATTTAACATGTTTTTTATGAATTTCGGCTGCCAATGCAGCGGTGCGCTGAGTCTCATCTAATTGTGACAGGTACAAAAAGCGTTTTTCCTCTTTAGAGGTAGCTGGTAGAAATTCTATGGCTAATTGGAGTGACGATATTTTGCATTCAATCAGTAACACAGCTTCTAAACCGTAGACTTGTTGAAAATGAGTGAAACATGTTGCGGTTTTTGCCGAGGTTCGTATGCCCAAAGTGCTGAGAAAATCATAGTATGCCAATTTGATTTATGAATTCTGATTATCCGTTTAATCATAGTGGTTAAAACTTTATTGACAGCTTCAACCTGACCATTAGCCTACGGGTAATATGGAGTAGAACTATCATGGCGCAGGCCAAGTTGGTCAGAATGTTCGGTCATCATAATGTTTCGAAAATGGCTCCCATGATCGGTAACGATAGCTTGGGGTACACCAAATCGAGAAATCACGTGATTGAATACAAAAGTAGCTGCAGTTTTTCCATCTGCCACAAATGTAGGCATCACCTCGGCCCATTTGGTAAAATAATCTACTGCTAGGATAATATACCCATGCCCCCCGGTCGAGTGAGGGTTACATGTAATGAAATCAATGCCCCATTTTGCAAAAGGACCGACAACAATTATGGGGTGAAGAGGAGCTGGTGGTGCACGCATCTTCCGATAAAAAAATTGACAATTGTGGCATTTTCAGACTGCAAGAATACAATCTTTAAATAACGAAGGCCAAAAATAACCAGCGCGCAATATCTTTTGGGCTGTGGCATACCCAGACATATGACCGCCACATGCTCCAAAATGGCAGTCATTCAAAACTCGTTCAACCTCTTCATGAGTTAAACATTGTTGAAATACAGAATCCGCACCACGACGATAAAGCGTGTCTCCAACAATATTGTATTGCTGGGATTGGTAACAGATCTTTCGTCGATGTGAACGTGAAAGTTCAAGCCAAAATTTTTGGGTTTGGAGATAAATGATGATATCTCCATACCAAGGATCTAACGTACTGATAAGAAACAGAGATTCATCAGCGATCGGGTGCTCTACCACAATTTCCGTTTCAGTATTTCAGAAGTAACACAAGTTCGGCGAACACCAGTGATTTCTTTGATTTGGATTTTTCAAATTCTAAATCAAACTCTTAAAGGATAACTATCCACTTCGAGTATTTTCCCTCAAGTAATTGTTTAGTCAAAATGTACATCATCGGGTTACAATTAGAAATCACAGTTGTTTTTCGTAACAAAATGTAATGACGAAAACGTTGGACAGCTTGAACTGCTGCCAAGGCCAATTTCTCCACATGTGAGTATTTAATCTCTGTAGGATTGAGATTCCGACTGAGATAGTAAATCACATGTTCGTTGTGGAATTCATCTTCCTGAACTAAGACCATTCCAATAGTGGAATCAGAGGCTGCTAAGTATAAAAAGTAATACTGGCTATAATTTGGTGGATGCAGTAACGGTGCATGGGTCAACATGTGTTTTAAAGCATCAAAAGATCGATCATCGATCTCATACCAAATGAAAGGAATATTCTGTTTCAAAAGCCTAGTAAAACCTTTGTTAACTCAGCATAGTTCTGGATGAATCTACGCAAAATTTTTGCTTTCCCTTGCAAACTTTGGAGTTGGAAGAGTGAGGAAGGAGGAGATAAATTGATAATGGCCTCAACCTTCGAAGGGTCGAAACGGATGCCTTCTTTTGAAACGACAAATCCCAGTAACCTACCAGATTGTACACAGAAAACACACTTGTGTGGATTCAAACGAATCAAATAATACCTACATCTCATAAAAATCACTCGTAAGTGAGTAGGATGATCTTCCTTGTGTAATGAATGAGCAGGTAAATCATCGAGATAAGGTTGCACAATGTAGTGTCATTAGGGTAATTTTGAGGTCTAAAATTGGCCTCCTAAAGAAATTATAAAATAATAGTGGAAATAATAAAGTAAGATTTAATTGCATCATCAAATTTTAGAGGGAAAAAGGAAAAAACTAACTTTTCAACTCGTATTTTCAACTTATCTCCCAAATTATTTACTCAAATTTCGAGCAGGAGTACTCGTTGGATGAAAAATCTAATTCCTCATCAAAGGAGTACCCATGTTGCATACTTTCGATGGACCCTGCTAAGAGAAAAAATGAGAAATACATGAAAAGCGTGATTGCAATCATTTTTTTCATGTATTTCTCATTTTTTTCGCAGGTCCATGAAGTATGCAACATGGATGAGAATACTTGCATCAAACGAAATTTAATTAAAATTTGGAGATAAGTTGAAAATACGAGTTGAAAAAGTAGTTTTATTATTTTATTATTTTTTAATCTTTTTACCCTTTTACTTAAAAAATGGTGAATCATCCCCCATGGTTGACATCATCATCTTGAATCCTATTGGTTTTTATAAAGTTTATTTTTGTTGTACATTTTTCTTATGAGGCCCATTTTAGACCTCAAAATTCCCCTAATGTTAATGTCATGAAAAGCATAGGAAATTGCCCTTTGAAAATTTGCCCCATCATTCTTTAATCCAAAAGGTAATTTACAGTAAGCAAACGTTCCCCAAGGACAAATGAACACTATTTTTGGTTTATCGGCAGGGAGTATGTTTATTTGATTATATCCGGAAAATCCGTCCATGAATGAATACATTTCATTTCCAGCACAATCGTCAATAATTTGGTCGATATAACGAGTTGGATAATTGTCTTTAGGAAAACTTTTGTTAATATCCCTATAGTCAATACATACTCGTATTGTTCCTTTTTTTTTCATAACAGGAACGATATTAGATATCCAATCCATTAACGGGATCGGATAAATAAAATCTGTTGTTAGTAATTTCTCAACTTCGACTTTAATGGTAGTAGATTTTCGTGGATGTATCAGACGTAATCGTTGTCTGACAGGTTTAGCATCCGGGTAAGTCTTTATTCATGGATGACAATGTTGGGATCAATTCCTGGCATTTCTTCATAAGACCAGGCAAATATGTCACAGAATTATTGAAATAGGGCTTTATATGTAGAAATTTCATCTGGCACACATGAAGCACCTATACAAATGTTTTCAATAATTCTGGGTTTCACTGAGATGTCAATAGGAATGGTAGAAAAAATATTCCCCAAATTTACTTCAAAATCCAAATTTGTGTTCGAGATTGGACTATGAGGTTCCTCGACATAATCAGCTGTAAAAATAGAGGAAAAATTATTTTCAAATTTATCAAGCTCAAATAAAAATGATGACCTATGATGGAGATCATCCCATGGTAACTCATCTACAGAAAATAATTCACTAATGCTTTCATCAGTATGAAACACTTGTTGAAAAGGATCAGGAATTGATGTTGTAGTCGAGCTTGATGTTGAAAATGATTCTTTGTTGATCACATTCATTAGATCATTATCATTTGATAAAGAATCGGAAAATGATTGTACTGCTTGATATGCTATCTCAAAAGGACTCAAAGGCATCCTGCCATTGAATGAATCCAGTTCTGATTCTGAAGGCACTATCCAAGGATCAACAAATGAAATAGTGCTAGATGTAATCATATTTATATTAGAAATATTATGCGGTACGTTAGGTGGATGCATAGAAAAAGTTCCCATTAAAGCAGAATCTTTGATTAAACCTACTCCTACATCCTCATAAGGGATAGTCATTTTTCCTACGTGCTGAATACTATCAGTAGAAGATGGATCAGATGAATAATATAAGAGCTGATTAACTTTCAAAATATTTCCTTGATGAGGAAACATAATTATCCGAAAGAAGGATGACACGATAGCAGTCATAGCATAAGACCGACTTTGACCCAGAAGAAAGTTGTAATCTAGAGGGGCATCAACTACTTCCACATCTAAATTAACGGTTTTCCCTTTGACTTCTATAGGTAGATCCTGTAAAATTATGAATGGGTGGAATCCTCTTCCGTCGAAAGCTCTAAGGATTGTTGGTGACTGGTTAAGGCTTGGAGAACCAAGTGATTTCCAACAGTTTAACGACATAATAACGTAGATGCTCCTTCATCAATAACAGTACGAAAACAATGTTTGTTTTTTACTAGTACTGGGATCTAAAAAGCCATTTGATGAGGGAGACGGGGTGTAAATTTTCTAAATCAAAGACCATGAGATTTGAATCTTGAATATCTACAACTCCAATTGTTGATAAGAGTAATTTCCTTTGTACTGGACATGATTGCAGCAATTCCAAGGCCAACATTGCTAAAGGAGAAATTGCTAAATCCTTCAGAATGTTGCAATTCTGAGCAGCTCTCGCATGTGGATTGAAAGTTGATTTACAAAGTACACCTTTAGCAGGTGATTTGATTACTAAATCAGGATTCAGTTTCTCGATATGTAGTGGATTAGAAATCGAAGGAGATGTAGCTGGTGTTGAACTAGAATTTTCTAGTTCTTTACCAGCAACAGGGTTTTTACTACCATAATCTTGCGATGAAGTCGTAACCATCAAAATTTATGTTGATGTATTAGAGGAAGATCCAATCATTTTTATATCTTGAATAGGAAAATGATCCTTCAAAACAGCAGGGGTGGATGAACCTTTGATGAATTTAGATACCTCGGCTCTTTGTGGACATTCCTTGGTGAAATGATCCTCGTCACAGATAAGACAAGGATAACGAGGTTTCCGTTTATCATTAGTTGATTCATTTTTATCATTTTTTTCCTTGGGAGATGAAGTCTGTTTATTCTTTTTCTTCCCTTTCTTCTTATTTCTAGATTTTGACTTTGCAGTAGATGAATCTACTATCTGAATATCGACAGACGTTTCCAGGGAAGATTCTCCTTTTGGTGAATTAGGTAAATTTATTATGGAAGAAGTAACCTTTGAATATTTATTCTTACTCTTAGTTGTACTAACTGAAATGATTACACCATCAGCGGCATGAGACCTTGAAGGAGTTTCTGTTATCTAACCAGGACAGGGTAAATCGGGAATTTTCTCGTACAAAGTTCCAGACTGAGTATATACCAAGTCAAGATACTGAGCTTGAGAAATGACTTGTTCTTCTGTGACAAATCCTGCTTTGGCTACATATTCAGTGATCTTTGGTAGCAATGATTTGACAAACCATTTCACAAATATTTGATCCAGGATAAAAACTTTTACCAAACGTCTTCTACGTCTCCATTCATGAATATGATCTGATATGTATGTAGACGTAGACTATTTTAGTGAAGTTAATAATTCCGTGCCATTGTCGTATCTGACTGGAAACTGAAAATGAGTTAAGAAAGAATTTTCTAGAGCGTTGAAATTGGTAAATGAGCCTTGTGGTAATTTAATGTACCATTTCGCAGCTAATCCTATTAATTTTCTCTGAAAAAGTCTAAGTCGAATGGAATCGTCGATTAATGAGTTGGATGCACACCAAAGGTGGTAATTCATGACATGGTTAGAAGGATCCTCTCTTGATTTTCCTTCAAACTTTGGGATATCACTGGGCAACTTATGCGGCATGGGCGGCCAATACGGATGATAATAGATAACATCATTCGTAAGGTGAGATAAATCTGGTAAATCTAAAGTTGCTATGAATGGCAATCGATAGGTAGGGTCTTGTTGATAACCTTGCTATACTAAAACACTCCCATGAGGAGGATATCCAAGATAAACTGGAATAGGTTGTGCATTTAGAATCGGAGTACCCCCTGGATAACCAGGAATAACCGGACCACACTGGGGTTGAACAGGTCTCTGATATGTATACCCAGGGTATGGTTGTTACGGGTAGACTGGAGTTTGAACAGTTCCATATGGATACGACCCCTGATATAGTTGATAAGTAAAATGAGGACTTATTATAACCGTACTTGTACCAGGTTGTCCTGTCAGCATCTGAACTATAATCTGAATTGTAGGTCCATATTGCAGAATAGAAACTTGAGGAATATGTACTGATGTTTTAGGGGCAGATATGATAGGAGTTGTAAACACTACAGGAATAGGTGTGGTCGGTTGAAAAAAATTCTGAGCAACATTTTGGGGCAGAGTCACAGGTGTACTCGGACCAGGTTTTTGAACAAGACCAGATGTAGGTGTTTGAATGACAGGTTGGACAAGTTTTTGGGGTTTATTATAACCAACTGGTTGTCCAACTTGATAATAAGGTACTTGCATATTTGGTTGTAAATTCTGTTGTACTTGAGATGGATCCCACACCATTTCAGGATAGGAAGGTCCCAATGAAGGTTGTACATAAGACGGATCATAACTTGGTTGAACATATGGCTGATAATTTACTGGATAATTTCCACCTCCTTGTAACATTTTTTGTTCTAGATAGAACTATTGTCCTAAAGGAGGTTGCAATCCTTAAGCTGTGTACTGCCCTTGAGGTTGATATTGATCTTGAGGCACGTACTGACCTTGAGGTATATACTGACCTTGACGTATATATTGTCCCTGAGGCTAACCTTGGGGTATGTACTGTCCTTGAGGCTGACCTTGAGGTATGTACTATCCTTGAGGTTTCCCCCCAGGCTGTATTTGACTATTTTGAGGTTGCTCCCCAGTCGATAAATTATTACCTTGAGAATCGGGGTTTGGGATATCTCCAAACATCATATAAACTTGCTCATTGATAAAATTTCCAGTATTTGATTCATTCATGTCAAATGATGACATTGGCTTGTTAGGAAGAGGAGATGCTCCTGATAATGTACCAGAGAGCGACTGATAGCCTACAGGAATAGACGGACCAGCATACAAAAATGTTTCTACCGATTCAGTAAACATAGATGACTCACTAGACATGTTTAGCTAAGGTCTATAACAAATTGGTGTAGGGAAAAAGGGAATTCGGGGTGGCGAGTAATAAAGACCTACGTTTTGTAGAAAATCTGTCTAATCTGAAAATGAAATTATTTGTTTTGATGTTCAAAGTATTCATTTCCATTAAATTAAGTGTGAAAAGTGTTTGGATAGTCTTGCAAGTGAAACAAAGCTTTTTTGATAACTGTTTATGAATTTTGGTGTGAGGGAGTGTTTTTTTAATTTACTGTTTAACAACTTTAATCTAAATAACACAGCAGAATAACTTCACCATAAACACACAACAACATGATGAGGCAGTTCACCCCTCTTGGGCTACATCTGTTGGGTCCAAGGCTCCCAATGGGCATGTCCTTGATATATTATGATGCTCAAATTGGTAATATAGTGAGAAAAAGGCCTAAATAGACCAAAACAGCTATGAAAATGAATTCAGAACATAGAAATAAGCTAAGAATGACTCTGATTTCACCTAAAACAGTGAAGTGTAGTCCATTGCAACTCCATTTCCCTCAAGGCCCTAATGGCTTCCCAAGTTTCTATGAAGTAAAAATGGCTGAAAGACACCTTTGTTGGCTTTGCAACCTATTCCAATGGCTCCAGAATGCTGAGAATACCCGAAATCAAAAAACAATTCACTCCGAAAGGTTCAGTAGTGTGAAAGTTATGACCAAAAGACGTTTTGTCCAATCTGGCCTAAAAAAACTTCACTAACTTTGGAGAAACTGAAATTAAGCCCTCTAACTATGGCAAAGGCGCCTAAAAAGGTAGACTCCGCCCAAATTCATTGGAACCATTTGGCTTAACATTTATTGTTAGGTGGGCGGGGTCACATGGACCACCGCCCAACCTGTCGACTTAACCGTTGAGGTAACGATTTCGAAACTGTGGCAATTAACTGTTTACGTAACCTCTGTTGCTACATGTGAACACAACGACCTCACCGTAACTGTCAGGGTCTATAGCCAAGGTTCTAAGCTAGTGGTCTCCGCTTGAGGTCTTATGAGTGGAGGGCTAACACCGTGGGAGCTAAGCCTTGATCTCCACCCAAACATTTTCCACTATTATTGCGTGACCAATACCCGTTCAGTACTGACCCACGGGTAGACCCTGTCGGTGTTTACGTTCAAGACCAACCATTCCGTTCATGGGTAGACACCACCTGCTACATTCAATCGTGCCTGCCAACGTTCACGTCCAACCTTCTGCATGCACATTCAGTGCTGACCCTGCGAGTGACCTGTGCCCATTCGGGTCGGGTCGGGTCGAGCCGAACTAACCCGTAGCATTCATCTCAGGTCAGGGTTGGCCCAAAAAAAAATTAAACACCAATTTTACTCAGATTGAACCTTTAGGCTTGGGGCCACGTGGCAACCTCCGGGCAGGCCACATGGCACCCACTGATAGGCCATCCATTTTAATATAAAAAATTTAAATTTTCCGTTTCACATAATTTCTGAAGATGCCATAATTTTGATTTCCAAAGTGTTGTTTTGAAGGTTACTGGACAAATTAAAACTTGAATATCTTCCACATCCGACATTGGATTTGAGTGTCAGTCACGGCGTTAGGTTCATAAAAACAAACACTATCCGTTCGATCAATTGATTACCAGTTCTGAGCAGTTCCAATTTTGAGAATTTTTTTCACTTAGGACATGATCAACTGATCACACCTCCCCATTAGGAAGCTTTTGGACCCCAAAAGCCTTAAATTACCTGTTAAGAAGATGAGGGTATAGGTCCCTCACCTTTTCCACCTCAATCCACTTTGCCTTACTCGGTTTGCTGCCTTTAAGACCAACCCGAACATAATCAACATTTCCCCTCCTTGAAGTGTGTGTCCTTCTGTCAAGGATATCATCCTCTTTCAACTCATCCAAAAATTCTGGTGAGAAATCCTCTATCGATGGAAACTGAATGTCACTTTCATAGTTATAAATTAAAGGAGGTTCATACAAACGTAAATTTTCCACATTCACAACGGAATACATTTGAAAATATGAAGGCAAATCTAATTGAAAAGCATTATTTCCAAATTTTTTAAGGATCTTGAATGGACCATAATGAATAGGCTTCATCTTTTTACCTTCTCCTTGCATTCTTTCCTTAATAATATGCAACCATACCTCATCCCCTTCTTGAAACTTATGATCAATTATGTGCTTATCATGCCTCTCCTTGTACTTGCCTTGAATTTTTTCAAGTTGTTCTTGAACTTGCTGATGTATGAGCTGAATTATTTCAATGAAGATGCGAGTTTTGTCAATGTCACTATGACCATCAATGGCCACATCCTTCTCAAGAATGAAATATAAAGGTGACTTAGGCAAATACCCAAAACAAGCTTCAAAAGGTAAAGTATTTGTAGAAGAGTTCTTGGCCCGGTTGTTAGCATGTTGAATGTAATGCAAATGCTCATCCAAAAGCTTGGGATGCTTGCTGCAATAACCTCTCAAAAGATGTACAATGGTTCTGTTTGCGGATGGAAATCAGTACCCTTCTTCAACTTGGTGTCCATCATCTCCCATAAATTGGACCAAAAATTCCCCACAAATCTGGAATCCCTGTCACTAAAATTAGAAGTAGGCAAGGAATAATGAACCCATACATGTTGAAAATATAAATCAGCAGTTTTTTCAGTAGTGATAGATTTCTTACATGGCATAATAATACACATCTTACTGAAACGATCAACTACTACATAAAGATAATCATGTTGCTTTCTAGATAATGGTATCCCTCCAACAAAATCCATAGAAACACTTTCCCATGGTCTAGAAGGTACCGGAAATGGTGTATATAAACCAAGATTCCTATTGCTAGGCTTTCTTGTAGCACTTAATGAACAACCTCTAATGAAACGTGAAACACTATCTACCATGCGAGGCCAATAACAATACCTCTGTAAATGTGCCACCATTTTGCTTACCCTAAAATGTCCAGCTATGAGAGAAGAATGAGGTTCTCTCATGATGCTTAGTCTCTCCACCTGTGGTATACATAACTTTCCCATATGAGACATAATATTATTATGCAAATGATAATCATTCTCCTCAACATGATTCCCTTCACTCAAGTTAGCATACACATCCTTAAAATTATCATCTAATGCATATTGTTCTATGTAGCTCTCATGTACAATAGAATCATTCTTAAGAAAAGTACTAGCACCAATAATAGGCCTTGAAAAAATATCTCCAAACTTATTTTAAATACCTTTCTTGTACCTTATTACCAAGTAAAATTGTTGTAGGAAGCCCATCCATCTGAAATGTTGTGACTACTGCAATTTACTTTGCGATTGAAAGTACTGTAAAGGCTGATGGTCGGTATGAACAATTGTTTATTTGCCCATAAAATAGTGTTTCCATTTTTTGACACTTTGTACCAATGCATACAACTCTTTATCATATGTACGATAATTCACAACAGCACCATTGAATGTATTAGAATGAAATGCAACAGGCTTACCATGTTGTAAGAGAACTGCACCCATGGCGTAATCACTAGCATCTGTCTGAATCTCGAATGGTTGTCTCAAGTCCAGTAATGCAAGGATTGGAGCTAAACTTATCTTCTCTTTCAAAGACTCAAAAGCTTTATGTTTCTTTCCTCCCCATTGGAAAGCACGCTTCACACTAGTCACTACATGCATAGGAGTTTCTATGGTAGAGAAGTTAGAAATAAACTTCCTCCAATATTGAGCTGCACCCAAAAAACTTCTTACCTCTGTAATGGATTTAAGAGTAGGCCAATTCAGAATGGCTTCTACATTGGAAGGATCAATTCTCAAATTTCCTCCTCCTACTATGTGTCCCAAATAAACCAAAGAAGTCTTTCCAAATTCACACTTTGACATTTTAAGAAATATTTGATTTTTCTTCAAAATATCAAGTACTTTCCTAATATGCATGACATGCTCTTCTCTAGTCTTGCTGAAAATTAAGATGTCATCTAATTAGACAATAATGAAATCATCAAGAAAAGGACATAAGACATCATCCAATACCGGCATGAAAGTTGCAGGTGCATTGCATAAACCAAACGACATAACAAGCCACTCAAAGAGTCCCTGTTTGGTTTTAAATGATGTCTTCCAAATGTCACTTTCTGAAATTCTAACTTGATGATAACCACTACGTAAGTCTAACTTAGTGAAATATTTAGCATCTTTCAGCTGATCCAATAAATCATCTATCCTTGGAAGTGGGTAACGATTCTTTACCGTTATTTTGTTCAATGCCCTGAAGTCCACACACATGTGCCAAGTTCCATCTTTCTTTGGAATCAACACTATCGGTGACCCACATGGCGAAGTGCTTGGTCTTATGAATCCTTTGTCCAAAAATTCTTTAATTTGGCTCTTTATTTCAACATTCTCCATGATAGACAAGCGGAACATGCCGATGTTAGGAAGAAGATAATCTTGATGTAAATGGATTTCATGTTGAATCTCCCTTTTAGGAGGTAAACCTGTCGGTTCCTGAAACATCTCATGATGTGCATCAAATACATCATATAAATATGATTTGAGCTTGGAATCACAATTTTCAAATGACTCATGATTTATATCAACCTTGGGCTTAAGCATAAGAAGTACAAAACTCTTACTAGAATTTACTAGCCTTTTTACCTGTCCCACATTTACCATCGCTATATTTGTCTTCTTGCGATGTGATCTGAAAATGAACTCCTTGCCATATTTAAAGAGATGATATTTATTTTCATGGCGATGGAAAATCGCTTTCCTATCAAATAAGTAAGGACTTCCCAGAATGATTTTTGATATATCAAGCGGCACCACATCAAGTTCAATTGTGTCAATAAAGTGTGCAGTTATGGCGAATCGCAATATGCACTTTCTTGAGACTTGTAAGTTTGAATCCTTGCATATCCACCCAAGTGGATAAGGCTTTGGATGTGGAATGGTCTCAGGTTTTAGCTATTTGACCAAGTCTTCTGATAGGAGATTTTCTTGTGACCCACTGTCAAACAGTGTGTCAATTTTAGTATGTTTTGAGACTACCCTCACATGGAACAATTCAATTCTTTCTTCCTCATTAGGAGCTTGTACATCACAATTTGAAGTAGTAGTGCTTGCTTTAGTTTTAGTTTACTTTCCCTTCATAGTTTTCAAACCCATGGCTGCAATTTTGGTTTTATCTCTTGAATCATCACCTAAATCTTGAGATGCAGTTGTAGTAGCTGCAGTTTTCTTCTTTCCCTTGTTTTTGTTACACTAATTTATTTTTTCAGGATGTAATTTCCAACAGTTTTTCTCTTCATGGCCCTCTCTTGAACAATGTTTAGAAATGAATTTTTCACCCTTTTGTTTGATAGATGCATTATTTTTTCCTTTTCCCTTAAAGGTTTTATCTTTGTTCTTCCCTTTTAAAGGCTTTTTTCTACCCTCATCAAAAGGGTTTTTCCCTCTAGCCTCTAAATGCATAGCTTGTACACAAACTTTGTCTAGACTAGTAGGATTAAACATAAGGATAATATGTTTAAGGTAACTGTGCAAACCACCTATATATTTCAGCAAAGTATATTGACTTTGTAAGTCTACCCCTAATAAGAGTGCTCTTCTCCTAAATTCTTGGGTATAGTCTTGCACATTCTGTCCCTTAAGCTATCTAAAGTTTTTCCAATTCATTATAGCCTTTTGTAGATGAGCTAAAGGATAAAATTTCTTCTTGATTGCGGTAATAAATTTAGTCCATGATAAAGTAATCTTACCATGTTTCTTAATTTCATCCTTGGTCTTGGCTTCCCACCATAACAATGCTACTCCATCCATTCTTAGCGAGGCTAGTTGTATCTTGGTGTCGTCATCATGAAGGTTTTGAATCCTTAAATAAACTTCCAATTTTCTCATCAATTTTCTAGTTTCTCTGCATTGACTTCACCGTTAAACAAGGGCAATTCAAATTTTACATCAAGCTTAAAAAAAGGATTTTTACCAGTGGTTTTCGACTTATGAGACTGATTTACCGAAGTTGAGGAAGACGATGTAGAGGAAGAGGATGAAGATGGAGATGGTGGATCCCCATTTCCTCCATGTCCTTTCTTAGACTGATCATTACTCTTATTTCCTCCTAAGGAACCCTCTCCTTCTTTTTGGTTTTTAGACCCTTCTCCAGCAATCCTATCATTTCTTTCTTGATAGACGATCCTTACCATTTCAGCCATATCCAAGAAAGCTTTCCAAAATACCTGTTCTTCTTCCTTGGGATCCATCTCTTCAGGAGCTTCTCCTTCTCTTGAAGACATGCTTGTAGCTGCTTCTAGGGCTCTTGGAGGTGGTTCTCTGACCCTTCTTGGTTGTGGATTAGTTTTTTCACTAACCAAGTTTCCTTCACCTCTCTTGAGTTTTAGCCTAGTAAGCATCAAAAATTGCAAACAAATAACTTAATATTTGCACAAAACAAATGCTGAGTAAAAACTCTAGCTTCTAAGGCTCTAATCCTAAGCTCTGATACCAACTGATCTGAAAATGAAAGCATTCGTTTTTTTTTTCAAAGTATTCATTTCCATTAAATTAAGTGTGCAAAGTGTTTGGATAGTCTTGCAAGTGAAACAAAGTGTTTTTGATAACTGTTTATGAATTTTGGTGTGAGGGAGTGTTATTTTAATTTACTGTTTAAAAAATTTAATCTGAATAACACAGCATAATAACTTCACCATAAACACACAACAACATGATGAGGCAGTTCACCCCTCTTGGGCTACATCTGCTGGGTCCAAGGCTCCCAATGGGCATGTCCTTGACATATTATGATGCTAAAATTGGTAATAAAGTGAGAAAAAGGCCTAAACAGACCAAAACAGCTGTGAAAATGAATTTAGAACACAGAAAGAAGCTAAGAATGACTTTGATTTCACCTAAAACAGTGAAGTGTAGTCCAATGCAGCTCCATTTCCCTCAAGGCCCTAATGGCTTCCCAAGCTTCTCTGAAGTAAAAATATCTAAAATACACCTCTGTTGGCTCTATAACCTATTCCAATGGCCCCATAATGCTGAGAATACCCGAAATCAAAAAACAATTCGCTCCAAAAGGTTCAGTAGTGTGAAAGTTATGACCAAAAGAAGTTTTGTCCAATTTGGCCTAAAAAAAACTCCACTAACTTTGGAGAAATTGCAGTTAGGCCCGCTAACTATGGCAAAGGCACCTAGAAAGGCAGAATCTGCACAAACTCGTCGAAACCGTTTGGCTTAAAATTTATTGTTAGGTGGGCGGGGTCACATGGACCACCACCCAACCCGCCGACTTAACCGTTGAGGTAACGGTTTCGAAACCGTGGCAATTAACTGTTTACGTAACCTCCGCCACTACATGTGAACACAACGACTTCACCGTAACTATCGAGGTCTATGGCCAAGGTTCTAAGCCTATGGTCTCTGCTTGAGGTCTTATGAGTGGAGGTCTAACACCGTGGGAGCGAAGCCTTGACCTCCGCCCAAACATTTGCCACCGTTATTGCGTGACTAATACACATTCATTACTGACCTGCGGGTAGACCCTACCGGTGTTTACATTCAGGACCAACCATTCCATTCACGGGTAGACACCACCTACTACGTTCAGTCGTGCCCGCTGACGTTCATGTCCAACCTTCTACACACACGTTCAGTGCTGACCCCGCAAGTGACTTGTGCCCATTCAGGTTGGGTCGGGTCGGGCCCGACTGACCCGTAGCATTCAACTTGGGTCGGTGCTGACCCAAAAAAAAAAATTAAACACCAATTTTACATAGATTGAACCTTTAGGCCTAGGGCCACGTGGCAGCCTCTGGGCAGGCCACGTGGCACCCACTCATAGGCCACCCCTTTTTTATATAAAAAAATGAAATTTTCCATTTCACATAATTTCTGAAGATGCCATAATTTTGATTTCCAAAGTGTTGTTTTGAAGGTTACTAGACAAATTAAAAATTGAATATCTTCCACATTCGACATCAGATTTGAGTTCCATTTGCAGTGTTAGGATCGTAATGATGAACACTATCTGTTCGATCAATTTATTACCAGTTCTGAGCAGTTCCAATTTTGAGAATTTTTTTCACTTAGGATATGATCACTTGATCACTGTCAATGAAGAATACCAAGCGTCTTGTCTAAAAGGTCTGTAAGAAATTGATTCACGTTATCTAAGTTCTAAAGTTTCCTGAGTTGAAGGAAGAACAACCTCTTCCTCTATATCAGTGATTTCTTCAATACTAATGAGACCAGGAGGAATATCTTCTGTAATCCGATTTCTTACTCTGGGTGAATCAGGATAATTGGAAGTTGGAGTAGCGAATTCTAAAGTAGGTTCTAATATAGTAGGTTTAGTTTCTAGTTCAGAAATTTCAGGTTTTTCAGGTGATAATTCACTTGTTGTAGAAGCAACTTTGGTTAATTCGGAAATTGAAACCATCTGTGGAGTATGTTTTGCTATTTACGGTTGATTTACTTCAGAATCAGGATGAATAATTATGGATGATTCCCCTTGTTCCGTTAATCCAGTTCTACCGATAACATTTGGTATCAGAGATTTAAGTCCTTCTAGTTGGCTTGGTGTGTACTCAGGGGGCTTCCCATGAGTTCTATGTGATCGTCTCGATAATTCAACCATGATTAAAACTTTTAACACATGCAAACAAAGAAAAAATTCAAACAAACCCTAAAGTCGCTAAGGAAACAATCAAATGAATCAAACACCTATAAAAATCTAAGAGATCAATCCACACAAAAACAATAGATCCCCGCACTAAAAACACTAGTTGGTGATGAAATCCAACATCGTAGAATTTTAATGCAGAAATGGTTGTTGGAACAGTTACCCTGACAACCTGCTTAATGAAACAGACTAGTGAAGGTTTTTCCACTTAAACCATCTCGAGTGAAGATAACCCTCTGGAGAGTCCAAGTGAGTCTAGCCAATGTTTGCTCCAGGTAAAGTGGGATCTTCCCTCCACCGTCACCTTGGGAAAGAATCCTAAATTTTATGGCCACTAAGGTCACGAACGGGAACACATATACCTAGGGGAACAATCTACGATCCGATATACATGCAAGGGTAGGGTAACAAGCTCAATCCCCTTGAAGGCTCCTTGACATAATCCAAGGTTTACCAACAAGTGACCCTAGGCTCCTCGAAAATCGTCAATCTGAGGTTTACCGTTTTTAATACGAGCACACCTTATATCGTTCCCAATGAGATAGGTATGACTACCTCACTGGTTCAGATATGATCTCGTGCTTGACTCCTTTAGGAGGATCTTCCCAGAACATACATGCTACAATAGGATTTTCCTACTGCAAGATCGACTACTTGTTTGTTTTTACTGTCTTGGAAAGTTAACTAAAACCTATTCCAAGACACTAGCCTAAGCTATGTTAGTGGAAAAGAGTCCTAGAAAATATAAAATTTCTAGATTGATTTTAATTATGGGTTACTTTTAATTGGCAGTTTCTTAGGACAATAGGTATGGAAATGAAACTTTATGATGTTTTAATGACCCGACTCAAAATTCGCTACAATGCATCTATATGATAAACACCTCATTTCTTTTCAATGAAGTCTAACTAGAGGAAAGAGCTGAGAGAGTTTCAGAAACTTTCAAAATATCAATTCTTTCTTTCCTATATGAGAAACTTTGAAAAGAAGACAATTCAGAGATTCCAATTCCAAAAAGATCTTTTGCTCAAAATGAAATTCCTTATATCATTAGATCAGAAATAAAACAAACTTCTTCCAAAAGAAAACTAAAAATAATAAAATAATAAAATTCAAAACTAAAAGAAATTTCTAATCTTGAACTCTATCTAAAAGTTGGAGGATGTTTAAGCCTGGTTTGTAATCTAACCAAGAATTTTCTGCTTATTCCAGCAAGAAATCAAAACATCCAAAAGTAGTTTTAAAATGAAATTTAGTCCTTATCAATCTAAAGGTTTTATAAGTTTTCAAATGAAAATAAAATCAAATTTTCATAAGAATAACAATTGCATCAAGTTCAATGGCTCAACAGAAAAGTAATGAAATACCAAGTAGCTGAGGTATACAAAATTTTCTAATTCAGAGAAATGGGACGACTAGGCAAATTGTTTACTCATAATATGCAAACTAACGAAATAGATCACTTAATCATAGAAATTTCTGAAAGAAATTTTTGACAGAAGTCTTTGACAGTCAAGAAAAATTGGGTAAAGAAAAAAAATCAAGTAATGGGATGCCAGAAAACATAATTTCTACTTTTTCTAAAATTTTCCAGAGATCTATAGTTTTTAATGGAATAAGGTGGAGTACCACACTTTATTCTACTAAATATTGTGGAGTCTACCACCCTGTTTAAAGGAAAAAGTGTGGAAGGCAGGAAAAGTAGAGAAAAAATAAAAATACAGATTTACAGTGAGGGGTCCTATTGATTTTTCTACCCAATCAAGTTTTGAGCTAATCTCAGTCAAAGAAATCTCAAAGAAATTTCAAAAATCAAACTGAAAATAGAAGAAAACTAAGTTCAGATATATCCCCAGTGGAGTCGCCATTTTTTTCCACAAACGAATCCCTCTTACGGACAAGAGAGATCTCTCTAGTATCCTAAGGATATCTAGAAACAAACAGATAGATGTAGACCATTTTCTCTAGACTATTTTGCTTAAGAATTTGTCATTGACTATAGATAGATACTCCTACCTGAAGTCCAACTTTTTTTCGTTCTTCAATTTAGTCGCTCCAGAAGTTATCGATCTAGCATATAATATCTGCAATCAAAGACAAGCAAACCAGATTAAAAGCATCTGAAAAATATGATAATTTGAAAGAAATAATCTATCTTAGTGATCAAGGAGTCTAAGAATTAAATCATTCAAAATATAGATGAACAACTCAATGAGAAAATAGAATCCATTTGTATTAACTTTGAATAAAAGAATAAACCTTACAACATTGATGCCTTGATGTTTGTACAGGTTCTTCCGGGGTCCCGAACAGACGTTTTCCTCAGTTTGACAAGACTCCAACTCTCTGAATCGGCATAAGACTATGGCCATGAGTATGTAATCTCTCTCATGCCAACAATGCCAAATGTGGAGAGTATAATTTCTTCAGCAATTCTCTTCTACAAGCTAAGAAGAAAGTGTCAACTACTAAGTATCAAAAAGTACCCTTGAGACTGAAACTTGGTCTCAATTTATAGCTGAAGAGAGGTAGTTTTAGCCCCAAAAAGGAAGGGATAAAACCCTTACATTATGGTATTTTAGCTCCAAAAACCAATGGATAGCTCCATTTATGAAGGGATGAAGGTTCATGAATGGAAGGGACGAAGCTCGACAAAATAGCGCTTCTAGAAGGCCCCAGCTGGGATAATATTCAACCAGTTGGGCTTCTAGAACTTAATTTTCTCTTTATTTTACCTTTTACGGGGGTCTGCAGTTTTAATGAGATTTACGTGCAGGATGTACCACATTTTTTATAGCAATTAGCCGCAGTACCATAGGGAATGACTAGGAAAAGTGTGGGAGTAGGCTTTTTGGGATTTTTTAAGAGCTTCTTCTAGTTCCAAGACTTGATTTGGGGAAATTTATGTTTTTAGACTTCTGAAGGAGTAATAAATAGGTAATGATGAACCCATACAAACAACTAAATGTCATGGTGACAAATTTTAGTGTAACACACGCATAAGGGGGCGTTCTAGGATTGGGAAGAGTGTCGGGATATGATGATCCTACGGTTTGAACCTCTGGTACACTTGCGCATAAAGGCATTCCTTGGCCCAGGAGATCTGCGCGAGCATTTGTTTGCTTGGATGGAGAAATGGCGTGACCAGAGTACAGAAGAATGGGTTCACTTTTTGATTCATGCCTTGGGACCATTTCCCACCGCATGGTACTTAGATGCATAGCTACATCAGCGCACCCGCTACTCGGAAACATTAAAGGATGAATTCATAGGGACATTCAAGTTAGCAAGGGGAATGAAGGTGCTTGATGAAGCTATACAGGATATAGATACCTTTGTATTTGATGAATCGTGCCCTTACGCAGCACTTGGGGCACCAACATGGGAAATTCAGATGCAGGATATTGTCAACTACCACAATATAGCAATAGAAGAGTGTGATGAATATCTACGCAATGTCTCTATCCCATAGTCAAAAGGAGAGCGTGTAGTTACTAGACCCCCACTATAAAATGTCAATGTTACTAAGCCTCTGAAGCTGCGAGAATTCAACATTGGCATGGAAGAGTAGCCTAAGTTGGCTAAAATTGGGGACTACTGGGATGATGATACAGTAGGAAAATCTGCAAAACTACTCACAGAATATCAAGACTTATTCCCGACGAAGTTTTTAGAGATTAAGGAGATCACAGGGGACCTAGGGGTCATGCACATCATGTTAAAACCATATGCTCGCCCTGCGAAGCAGTGGCCTTATCGGTTGAACCCTAAGTATATGTTAGCCATCAGTAAATTTTTGTCATAGAAAATGATGGCTAAAACAGATCTTGAGCCTTCAAGAGATTATTTTCACAGAAAATTTGTCATTCTTGAAGCCTTCTGATGCTTTCTAAAAAAAGTAATATTCACTTCTGTTTCATTCAAAAATCCACCAAGAAACCCTGTTGATATCAAAAGAGACTATCTTTCAGGCCATTTTCCATCATTTTCTAAGCCTATTTCACTCATTTTTCCATTTTGTTATCCTTAATTTTCCTCTGAAAAATCCCCTTTTCTCCTTCTCATTTACCCTTCATTTTCCTAAAAACCTTCAAAAATCCCTTCTAAAATTATAATAAATCCTTTTTTATGGTTCAAATCACCCCTTTTTTCCTATCGGAACCCCAAAAAACACTAAAAAACCCACCTTTTTTGGCCTATTTTCAACCTTTTTCATACATAAGGCTCTTAAGCCCCTTTTTCGCTTAGCCCCCAACTCTCTCTCTGTCATATGACCTAACACCCGTGACCTGGCACTAAAATCCTTAGCCCTCTAGCCCCCTTTTTTTCTCCGTCCCCGGTCCCCTACTCCTCCACAGGACTGCATTTCTACTCTACCCCTAGCCCCCTTTCCTTACCTTTTATTTTCCCCACTCCCCTTGAAAAATTCCTTCTCCTTTATAATTTCTCCGCCACATTTGTAAAACCCTCGCCTAAATCCTTGTTGTAGATCTATATGTTCCAACGGCACTTATTCATCCCCCCCTTCTCCCTTTTCCCTTAAACCACGTTCCTTCGCTCTCTTTTTTCTCCCCGCCTTACCACTCCACGAAACGATCCCCACTGTAGATCTATAGAGATCAACGATCATCGCACCTCCCCTCCCATCCTCCGATCGCCTGAGCATACCTATCCATCCATCCCCACCGTCGATTCATCTCATCCGACGGCTCGCATTCACCCAAGCCTTTCCCATCGCCGATTGACCATCCCACTACCAAAAAAAAAAGACGACGCTAGCATTATGGCCCACCAACCATTATCCAACCACCCGTCCAATCACTGGCTAACACCTAGCTCCCACTACAATGCTAGCGTCATCGCGCTCCTCCCCCACCATTGGATCTACGCCTCCAGATTCAATGGTTCGCATCATGTTTTGCGTAACTTTTTCATCTGGGATTTAATCACCCAAATTCACGTGAAACCACTATTTTTTTGAAGGACACGTGTCACGCAACGTATGGAATCACATTCGATCGCGCTAAAACCATTTACCACCTGAATTTCAAGCAAAAATCGCCGACGGTTTTCGTAAAACCACCAAGCCATATTTTGCGCTAAATACAATTTTAAACCCTATTTTCATGGGTTTTGTCCATAAAACATCCCCCTACATGCATTTCCTCTACCTCACTGCTCCTTCCGCCTCCGCCAGCCTCCAAAGCAGTGTTTCCAATACCGCAGGGTTTTATATAATGGTTTGTTTTTTTTATGCAGGTTTGAAGGCAGTTTTTAAAGTGGAAACCCTCCCCACATTTCAATAGAGGGACAGGGCCGAGGGTGATGATCCTCGTGGCCCAAAACAAAATCAAAAGGGTCCAAAGGGATGAATTCTGCGTCACAAGCAATGGGTCATGGCCATTTGGCATTTCGGTCAAACCCTCTAATACAACCACCTGTACACCAGCAAACACAGTGGTGAAGAATTAAAGAGTATCAGAGGAAAATTAAAGTTAAAGGGTTAATACATAAATATTGAAGATAAAAGAGCTTAACCCGGCAGTTAAAGCTAAAAACCAAAGGAAAAAGATAATTAAAGGTGAATATAGTCAGCAAAAGGAAAATTGAAGACTGAAGAAGAAAAAAGAAGGCATGATCAGCCTTAAAGCACAAAATCAGAGTTAAATCTGTGTTTTAAAGTATTAAGTAGACAGATCAACAAAGAGAGCCTCCAAATGACACATCATTGAGGCAATTAATCCTCAAAATTCCACCTACGAGTTCATTTTCCTCAAAAGAATACAAATTGAATGCACAGTTAGATATATTTGCCAAAGATAGCTCAAAATTAATTGCCAGCCTACCAAAAAACTCCAAAGTCAACAAAAGTGACTAAAGTAGATAAAAGTTAATGAAAAATTAATTAAAATAGAGTTAAAACATCTGAAACTTCTCCATTTGGCCTCCCAAAGGCTGAGAAGCATTTACTCTGTGTTAATTAAACAAATAGACCTCCTTTCACTCCACCTCCTCAATTTCACCTATAAATATCATGTGAGGAGTTCATTATTATTGTTGGTTGAATACTCATTGAATGTAAATAGCTATTGAGGTTGTTGAAGCTCTGTTTTGTAATTGAAAAAAGATAGGCTGAGATGAGAAGTTTGAAGCTGTAAAAGACCCACTGGACTTGAAGATTGTAACTGGTTTGAACATCAAATACACAAGCTGATTTATGGGATCCTGGTTTATGTCAATGGTGATGTTTTTCTTACTGTAATTGTCATTTTTCTCATGTTTTCCATATTGTCCACTTTCTCTGATAAAGAAAATCAAATATAGATTAGGATTTACTGTCAAGTACCCTAAATCTCATTGATAAGCTTTATCTTTATGTTTTCTGCTAATTGTGTATTTGAGGATAATTCAATAGAGTTTAATCAGTCAAGGAATGTTGGTAAGCCCATGTCTTACTGAGTAAAACTTGAGATTCTGTCCTTGAATGTTCTTGAAAAGTTTGCTAAGTAAAGTTGAATTAGAGAAGTCTATGGTTATCCCTGTCCTCTAGTTTCTTCTCCAACAGTTGCTTTGAAGAGTTCCCTTAAGAGCATGTCAAAATTAGTCTAGTTTAAAAGTACTTACCTGATATTAGGCTAATTTTTATGTTTATCATGAAATTTTTCCTTTAAGAATATGCTGAAAGTAGGCTAGATTCAAATTTCTTACTTGATCTTAAGCTATTATTTGTTTTTAATGTTTTTCCCTTAAAAGTATATCAAAAGCAGTCTAGTTTAAAAGTACTTACCTGATCTTAGGTTACTTTTGTGTCTTTCCATTAAGTGCATGCTAAAAGTAGGCTAGATTAAAAGTACTTACTTGATCTTAGGCTGTCCTTTGTTTTTCTTGTGTGTCTGTTCCTTTCACAACACTTTTTATGTTTCCATATCACAAAATCAATCTAAAGCATCCTTTGACATAGATGACTTGCCCTATGGACCACTTTTGAAACTTGTTGTGCAATTAAATCCTTTTGTGACTCCATAGCCCAATGGATTGATACTGTTTCTTACCTATCCTATCAACTGAACCATTATTTCAACCTACTCACACCTTTACCCTTCAAAAGACTTCCTTCATTTTGATGATATTCTACCCAACCAAAACCAAAACAAACCCTTGTACTTCATAACTAGCCTAATATCATATCATAAGCCTTAAAGAAATATCTTTGAAAACACTTATATAGAGAGATCCCTCTCTAAATCTAGGAGGGCTAGATCCTAGGATTCCAAAGTGGTTTTGATGTTGGATCTGCAGCGTTTGTTCTTTCCAATCTTGCAAAATACATAGAACTAATAGAGTGGCGACCATACTGGGGATATATTGAGTAATAGATAACTTCCCAACTCAACATACCCCTATTCCTAAATGAATCAAGTGTCACCAAGATTGGTTATTGTTGATTGTTGATGGTGAACAACAACCAAACCTTGAAAATAACTAAAAATCCTTCACCTGACGACTCCATTGGTATTCAGTAGGCTTGCTGACCCCACTATTTTTTCCGAAGACTCCACTGGGAAACCCTTTTATCCTTTTATCATTCAAACCCAGTTAAGAAGACTTTGAGGATTGAGTTTTCTTTTAAAAGATTAGTTAGCCTTCAAAATACTGTCATACTTGGCTGAAATTTTCTCATCATTTGGTCTAAAAACACCACATATTGGCTTCTAGAAGAATTTATACTAGAGCCCATCCTGACCCAAATCCTCCTGAGATAGTTGATAATCCAAAAATTATCCTTAGGAAATCTCCTAAATCCAAGACTTCAACTATTGTCATACTAATTCATAGAGCTAATTAGGTCCCTAAAAACCTCTCAACTCTACAAAATACAAAAGTTGACTTGAGAAATCTGTAGAAATTTGCTGAATAATGATTAATTATCCACTGAGACTATCCTGGTCACATAATATTTGAACTTCATACACAACACATAATCTCTTCCACTCAGATCAACTCAGATCATCACACATGCGGAAATAAACTCAAGCGATAACACATCAAATCATCATACACATTAAAACAGTATGTATGGGGAAAGATTATAGCTGAAAACCCCGCAGCTATTGTGTATATTATAATGGAGAAATCAAGTAACAAACTCAGTACAATACTCCTCACAAGTACTCAGTACTTTCTCATAAAGTTACCCACAATCTAGCTCAGTTTTGAACAGGTTACTGGTTCAAAACTCACCGCCAATTGCCTTGCCTCTATTGCTTTTTTCAATGCTATGGGGTGGCCTCTTTATATAGATAAACAACCAGCCTGAACTGTGCAATCCTCATGGGCTTACTCCACCTATCTGTGTGTTGTAAATAGCAACAGTATAGTCACAATTGATAGCTAACTCCACCCTTTCATCTACCTCTTTCACAGGTCTCCACTGAACTGATCATGCACTATAGTGAACTGATGTGTTCTTGAGTTGAATAATGAGTTACTAATTAATGAATTAAATAATATTTAATTCACTCCACTCATAACTAATTGATTAGCTAGTTAAACTAATCTCAACTAGTTCAACTAAAATAAACATAGCACAACTCCACTATTTGTCTCATTAACTCCTCCAAACTTCTGCCACTGAAGTCCAACTGAAGTCAACCATGCATGATGCCATCAAACCCTTGGGAACCATGTGATTCCTCTGTCAGATGCATGAGCCACTTATGTAGCTCGAACTGAAGTGCTCCAAGAGAGTAAACTGTTGTTTATAGTCTAAATATTATTAAGGGTAAATAATATTTGACTTCCCTGTTTTAAGGAGAGGCAGTCTAAAAATAGAATTCGACCTCTTTGACCTCAAAAATAGAGTCTCATCTATTTTTACCAACATGACACATACTTCAAGAATCTCAAACTGGAATCCCGGAACCATGCTCCATATGTCTAAAAATAGACATAGTCTAAAAATAGATTTTGCGCCAGAATTTGCCTGCGGGCCCACTTAGTGAAGGCGACTTCATTTCACTAAGCTCCATCATCTTACTGCATTCTCAACACTCCCTCTCAGCAAGATATGGATTATCTACAACCCCTATCCTGCCTCTGTGGAATTCGAACTTGCTCCTGGTGAGCGCCTTCGTCAGGATGTCGGCATCCTGATCCTCCGTGGGAACATATGAAAGCATCATGATTCTTCGTTGAACACAATCTCTGATATGATGGTACCAATGCAGCCGACCATGCGCCTCAGCGATCCTCTGTACATGCCATGAACCACATAGATGTGCCTCTAATATAGCGCAATACATGCTTGCCTGCCTTCCCAAAGAGCTTGGTAGGCTTAACCATAGCTTGCGAAAGCTGGTTAACTGCATAGCATATATCGGGTCGTGTATTGACCAGATACATAAGCGACCCCACCAACTGTCGATAGACAGTGGCATCCACTACCTCCGCTGAAGTAGCATCCTCCTTCCTCCAACCACCAGGAAGAGGAGTGTCAATAGGCTTGCAGCCTTGCATGTTGAACCTCTCCAGAATCTCGCGAGCATACTTGCCCTGAGAAACAAACAGTCCTCCGCTGCGCTGCCAAATCTCCAATCCCAGGAAATAATGAAGGATGCCTAATTCCTTCATCTCAAACTCTCGTGCAAGATCCTCCTTGCATGAAAGTATCAACTGCTCATCGCCAGTCAAAATCAGATCATCTACATACAGTACGATGATCAACGGCTTCCCCTCCACCACAATCTGGTACAGGTTAGGATCCGCCTCACTCTTGGAGAATCCAAGCCCGGTGAAGTAGCTGTCTATGCGAGTGTACCAAGCACGAGGTGCTTGCTTCAGCCCGTACAGTGCTCTCTTGAGTCGGCACACATGCGACTCACTGTTGAAGATCTCGAAACCTTCAGGCTGCTCTATGTACACCTCCTCCTCAATGACTCCGTTGAGGAACGCAGTCTTCACATCCATCTGATGGATGTGCCATCCCATCTGCGCTGAGAGAGCAAGGATCATCCGTATGGAAGAGTACCTTGCGACAGGTGCAAAGGTCTCCTCATAATCGATCCCCTCGATCTGTGAGAAGCCACGGGTGAAAAATCTCGCCTTGTACTTCTCCACACTCCCGTCAGCCGCCTGCTTCACTTTGTAGATCCATCGCGAACCCACCACTGATTTCCCCACCGGTCTTGGGACAATCTCCCATGCACTGTTCCTGACGATCGAATCATATTCTTCGATCATGGCATCAACCCATGTGGGTTCCTCCATAGCTTCCTCAAAAGAGGATGGCTCCATCACAACACATTGACTCACAAGAGCCATGTATCCAGTGTACCGATCCGGTGACTGTCTCTGTCTGCGCTGTGCTGTAGGTGGTCCTACAACCTTCTCTGCATCTCGAGCCAGTCGCTCAGCTTCTGTAGTGCGCATGCGCCCTCTGATGGTTGGCGCTACCTGGGTGGTTTCTTCCACCTCCTGAACCTCCTCTTGTGGCTGATCCACATCCGGAAGCTCCTCCTTAGGAACTAACAGCTCCTCATCTGCATGCAAGTGTAGCTCCCTCTCAAGCGAACACTGCATGGCTTTCTCCTCCTGAAATTTTATATCCCGTCGCACAACAGTCTTGCGACTGTCTGGCACATACACCCGATAGTTGTGAGGTGTATCGGTGTACCCCACAAATATTCCAACTTCAGCAGTTGGATCCAGCTTCCTTCTTGCATCCTTCGTCACATGCATGTAGACAGGAGATCCGAAAATCCGCAAATGGGAAATATCAGGCCTCTTGCCAGAATAAGCCTCCTCTGGTGTACTCATGCCTAGAACCTTGTGAGGACAACGGTTCTGCACATACACTGCTGTATTGCATGCCTCAGCCCACAAGTGAAGGGGTAGGCCCTGATCATGCAACATCGCCCGTGCAGCACCCACGATCGTTCTGTTCTTCTGCTCAGCCACCCCATTCTGCTGTGGGTTATGGGGTGCGATGAGCTCTCTCCAAATCCCTTCTGCGATGCAGAACTCCTTGAATTCAGCCGAGATGAATTCACCACCGTTATCACTCCTTAGAGCAATCACCTTCTTCCCCGACTCCTTCTCGACCAGTGCTTTAAACTCACGGAACTTCGCGAATGTATCGCTCTTCTTCTGCATGAAGAAGATCCAGCACTTTCGAGAGAAATCATCAACAAAGATCACATAATACCTGTGCTTTGCTATCGAAGCAACTGAGAAAGGACCACACACGTCTGTGTGAACTCTCTCAAGGATCTTCGTGGCGCGACTATCCTTCTCGTGAAAGGTGGCTTTCACATACTTCCCTAAAGTACACCCCTTGCACTGATCTGACTGTGCAAGAGTGCCCTTAGGAAGCCCAGTAGAAATCTGCTGCAGAATCTTCAAAGCTCCATGGTGAAGGTGGCCCAAACTCCTATGCCACAGTTCACCCTCATCATCCCGGCTCACCACTTCTCCCGCCTTGCATGCCATAGCTGCGCAACCATCTACCTGCAACTGATAAAGGTTCTTGGTCCGAACCCCTATCTTCCGGGTCTCTCCAGTAGTCTTACTGCGCAGGAAGGCTTTTCCTTCGCTGAAGACCACATCATACCCCTTATCCTCCAACATCACCATAGAAATCAGGTTCTTCTTCAATCCAGGTACATGCATGAAATCCTTCAGTACAAAGGGTTTACCAGACTCCCTCTGAAAGGATATGGTACTGATACCAGTCGCACTTTATCTACCATCATCGCCCATCTCGATGTGCACACCCAAGTCTTTGTCCTCCAGATCTGAGAACAACTCCCGATCTCCCGTCATATGAAATGACGGACCGTTGTCCAAGAACCATACTGATCCCAGCACACTTGAAACCAAGCATGCAATCAGTGAAAAGTCAAGCTTGAACTGTGAAGCCAAAGCTTCTCCATCTGCAGATCTTCCCGCTTGCTTGTTCTTCTTCTTCCTTGGACAATTGGTAGCATAATGTCCGTGATCATGGCAGTGAAAACACTTCACTTTCGCCATATCCTGCTTCTTGCCCTTAGCACCAGAATGAGAGGTTTTCTTACCCTTCCCCTTCTTTGCTTTGGACACCAAAGCGCAGTTCTCTTCATCAGCTCCCTTTGATGAAGATCCATCTCGAGTAGTCCTCCTTATCTCCTCCTGCATGAGATCCGCCCAAAGGCGCTCCCATCCCGGCAGCTTCTCCCGACCATTGACACTATCTTGATATGAGTGCCAAGCCTTCGAAAGACCAAGGAGAGCCAGGTCGACCATGTCCTCTTCATCGACAATCACCCCCACACTTCCCAGCTCATCTCTGCACTGAGTGAACTTCGTGAGGTATTTGGCGATACTGTCACCTTTCTCCATATTGATGTTCCTGAGCTTATCTTTGAGCGCCAGCTTCCTTTGGTCACTCTTACTCTGGAATAGATCCGTCAAAGCTTTCCACATTAGAAATGGAGAATCCTTTCCATGCAGGCTGGATACAATATGATCCTTGACGCCCTCCAACAGGATCCTTCGACATTTCGCCATCTTCTTTTGCCATACTTCGACTTCAGCAGGATCAGTGGGCTTTTGGACATCCGTATCTACGAACTCCTTCAGACCATTATCTTCTAATATTTCCTCCATGCGATCCTTCCATGCAACATAATTCGAACTGCCTTCAAGAGCATATTCGAGTCGCAAACCGTTGAAAGACATTTTCAACACCGGCACCAAGAAAACAAAACTGCTGCAAAACTTCGAATTCCACCTCAAAGCTCAACCGCTCTAGATCGTGAGAACAAATTATTTCTAGCACAGAGATCGACTGCAAGGGGCGTTTACCAGACCTTTCACTTTTCGAAGAAAGATGAATCCGGAGGCTACCTGGCCCGCATGCAGACTCTGTCTACCGAAATAAGTTTGTAATCACTGTGATGATCAATCTGAACTTCAATAGCTTTGATACCATGTAGAAATTTGCTGAATAATAATTAATTATCCACCGAGACTATCTTGGTCACATATTATTTGAACTTCATACACAACACATAATCTCTTCCACTCAACCAACTCAGATCATCACACATGCGGAAATAAAATCAAGCGATAACACATCAAATCATCATACACATTAACACAGTATGTATGGGGAAAGCTTATAGCTAAAAAACCCGCAGCTATTGTGTATATTATAATGGAGAAATCAAGTAACAAACTCAGTACAATACTCCTCACAAGTACTCAGTACTTTCTCATAAAGTTACCCACAATCTAGCTCATTTTTGAACAGGTTACTGGTTCAAAAATCACCGCCAATTGCCTTGCCTCTATTGCTTGTTTCAATGCTATGGGATGGCCTCTTTATATAGATAAACCACCATCCTGAACTGTGCAATCCTCATGGGCTTACTCCACCTATCTGTGTGTTGCAAATAGCAACAGTATAGTCACAACTGATAGCTAACTCCACCCTTTCATCTACCTCTTTCACTGGTCTCCACTGAACTGATCATACACTGTGGTGAACTGATGTGTTCTTGAGTTGAATAATGAGTTACTAATTAATGAATTAAATAATATTTAATTCACTCCACTCATAACTAATTGATTAGCTAGTTAAACTAATCTCAACTAGTTCAACTAAAATAAACAGAACACAACTCCACTATTTGTCTCATTAACTCCTCCAAACTTCTGCCACTGAAGTCCAACTGAAGTCAACCATGCATGACGCCATCAAACCCTTGGGAACCACATGATTCCTCTATCAGATGCATGAGCCTCTTCTGTAGCTCGAACTGAAGTGCTCCAAGAGAGTAAATTGTTGTTTATAGTCTAAATATTATTAAGGGTAAATAATATTTGACTTCCTTGTTTTAAGGAGAGGTAGTCTAAAAATAGACTTTGACCTCTTTGACCTCAAAAATAGAGTCTCATCTATTTTTACCAACATGACACATACTTCAAGAATCTCAAACTGGAATCCCCGAACCATGCTCCATATGTCTAAAAATAGATTTTGCGCCAGAATTTGCCTGCGGGCCCACTTAGTGAAGGCGACTTCATTTCACTAAGCTCCATCATCTTGCTGCATTTTCAACAAAATCCTTCCAGAACTAAGTCACTTAGTGATATATATCAGATAGACTTTGAGCCTTCGCATTCACCCCAACATAGTGATGAACATACTGATAGTAGAGAAACCACTCCACCTGACCTTCATTTGATTCATAACTTTGGTTTTTCTCATCCTAGATCTGCTCAACAGTCTCTTGCTGGTCCAAGTACCTCTGTTGTCCATACACCCACTATACAAACCACTCTATTCCATCCTCCTCCTCCTTTCATAAACCCTCCACTTGTAAACCCCCCATTTTTTCCATAACCTCCTATCTTGGCAGCATGGTATGCTCCTCTAGTCCTTCCTTTACCTTTAGCCAATTTTCCATAGGACTATCAGTCCAAGATCCCATTGTATGATGCTAGTGGTTCCATTTCTGCTCAAACACATGTGGACAAGATGGATGATTATTTTGATAGAAACGAGATAGATTATGAGACCATTAAACTCAGATTATTTGCTCAAAGTTTAGGGGGCGAAGAAAGAAAATGGTTCAAGGGCTTAACCCATCATAGTATCAATGATCTCCAAGCTTTCCATCAAAAATTCATAAAAAAATGGCAAGTTAGGAAGAACCCTCTCCAAATACTTTCAGATTATAACAACCTCAAGAGAAATACTAGGGAAAGTGTTCAAGATTATTGCACTAGATTTAATAATGTTTATAACGCACTACCCCCAGATTTGAAACCTCCACAAGGATCAGCTTTGGCTAAATTCCCTAAAGGATTTGATCCTGAAATGGCCTATCAGCTAAGAGAAAGGGATCTCTTAACTTTATAAGACATGCATAAGGGAGCTCTTAGTGTGGAAACAAATATGATTGAGAACAGAGCTAGAATGAGGACTGAGAAGAGGGTATCATATAGGGATGAAGCTGCACCTTCTGAATCTGACTCAAAACTAGAAAGGATGATGGAGAAGATGATGGAGAGAATGAGCATATATGAGAGAGCCCAATCTAGAGAAAATAAATCAGCCTCTCAAAACATAAATCAATCTCAAAACCAAAATCAGAACTTTAGGAGAAATCAACCTCATAATAGACAAAGAGATGTTGATCAATAGATCAAACCTCCTTTCCAAGAAATTTATGTTAATGAGGATGAAGAAACAAATGAACAAATAGAGGATGAGAACAAAAACATGTTGGGAGTAATCAATGAGTATTTTGATTTCATTTATGAAAGAAAACAAGGTCTATATACACCCTATGATGATAGAAGACCAGAAACTGAATACTATGAACCAAACTTCAAAAATGCCATCATAGGATCACCTAAACAATATTACCTAAGAAGTAAAAAGAATTAAGAAACTCCCAAGAAGAAAACCTCTGAAAAAACTTCTAAAAAAATCCCTGTAAATACTTCCATAAAGACAACAGAAAATTATAAAACAGTGGCTGAAATTTTTGATCTAGACAAGGGAAAAAACACCCAAATCAATGAAAAACACAATGGTGACCCTAGAAACACTAGTATTTCAGCTAATGCTCCTGAAAAAACCATTTTAACTGTTGTAAATAGTAGAAATCAGCAAGCTGATTTTACTGATGAATCAGTGACTAAGAAGGTTGAATCAAACTTTTTGAAAAATCAGATTCCCTTTAGCCTAGAGAGTGAAATTGCAAAAATTAAAATCTCTGTCCAAATCACTGAGTTAGTTACTCAAAATGTATATAGATGTCAAGTTTTGAAATCTCTAAACATAGAGGAAATTCATGATACTGTTAACTTAAATGATGATACACCAAAGCTTCTGTTTGGTCCTAAGATTGAAGGAAAATTTCAAGAAGGAACTACCCCTCCATTCTACATCAGTTTGAATATCCATGATAATATTTTGCATAATGCCATGCTTGATTCAGGGGCATCACATAACCTCATGCCCAAAGTAATAATGGAAAAACTAGGCCTTGAGGTAACTAGACCTTACAAGGATTTATATTCCTTTGATTCAAGCAGAGTAAGATGCCTAGGCCTTATAAAAGATCTTTGTGTTAACTTAGCTCAAATTCCAGCCAAAATCTTAGTAATGGACATTGTAGTGGCTGATATACCCCCCAAATATGTCATGCTTCTTTCAAGATCATGGGGTGCTAAGTTGCAAGGTACTATGCAGATAGATATGACTTATGCCACTATCCCTGTCTTCAGTCAAACTAGAAAAATCTATAGGGAAACACATATGAAATACATGGTGAGTAACCAAAAAAGACCAGAAAACTCTCCTCTTTATTCCATGTGCACTAACCTTGACTCATTCATTCTTTATAATGATGAGAATCATAATAAGCAAGAGTTAGTCAATGAAACATCATCCCATGTAGTAGTCACTCCACATCCAAACATAATGGCCTCTATAAATGAAGAGGAAATAAAGGAGAAAACTAAAATACAGTTTGATAATTCATAAAATTACAGCAAATAGATCACAAGTCTTGAGGTCCAAAACAGTCATAAAAATATAACCAATCATGGACATCAAAAAAAAAATCCTCAAAACACTGAAAATCTTGAAGAACAAAACAAAATGCAACATGATGTAGACCTACAAGAACAACACGATGATAGTTGTAATACACCAGACAGAGAGGACAACAATGAAATAAATGACAAATCTAAAAACAACCCTCTTTGGAGTATGATTTTTGATGGATCTTTCTCTAAAACTGGTGCAGGAGTAGGCATATGGGTGCATAACACTGAAAGTAATCATGCTGAGGGTCATTCCTATAAATTAAACTTCCAATGTACAAACAACATAGCAGACTATGAGGCTCTCCTTTTAGGCCTACATTTATTGAAGAAATTAGGGGCCAAAAGAATAACAGTTCATGGGGATTCAGAATTGATAATTAGGCAAGTAAATGAGGAATACACTGCTAAACATCCCAGACTTAGAGCCTATAGAGATGATTCCATGGAATTGTTAAAAACATTTTCTCAATTCAAACTTACCTTTGTCCCAAGGAACCAAAACATTATGGATAATGGATTAGCCTTTGCTGCTAGAACTTGTATAACACCTTATGAAACCAAGAAATTCACCACCCAAGTCAAATATAGACCAGTTGTCCCGAATAATGAAAAATACTGGCAAGTTTTTGATGGATATAAACAAATAGAAGACTTCCTACAGTCCAAAAATGAATTTGAAATACCAAATGTAGAT
This sequence comes from Pinus albicaulis, assembly GCA_034641835.2. Lineage (NCBI taxonomy): Eukaryota > Viridiplantae > Streptophyta > Pinopsida > Pinales > Pinaceae > Pinus > Pinus albicaulis. Next base: position 336,096,516 of record CM076584.1, read on the forward strand.
TCAGAGTATGAACAATGTTAGTATGAATCTTTTGTCGAAAAAATACCACTTTAGCTACGCATAACAAATATCCCTAACATCAATTATGGCTGCCAATATCTTCAAATCTGTTGTTAGTTGATCCAAATAAAGCTGCACAAATCCAGATCTATGCATAAAAATACATTAAGCAGTAAAAATGAAATGTTTCTCCATGCATCTAATAGATAAGACAAGAACAATATTTTTGAAAGAATTTTTATATTAAAGGGGCACCTGAGAGGAAAACAAGAAAGGCTTTTCCAATTCTCCTCAATGGGATGGGTTCTTGAAAGTCCTAAGCATTTCTGATCTAATATTTCTCTCTCTTGTTGGTGTAGAAAACCCAGACAAACATAGAACTCAAAGGGAGCTCACAAAGCAAATGATGGAGAATGTGACAATGATAATGGCTCAAAGTCAGACCAAGTGTATAGATCTAGAGTGATCTAATGCAAATGAAAGGTGACAAATGAATGGGAAAACCCTTCTATTTATAACAAAATATTGGGGTATTCTAGAACTTGGTGTATGAATAAAATATTATTAACCAAATTCTAGAACCACCTTTTAGGAATATTTTATTATATTTATTGGAGGGAAAAGGGTTTTTGACTTGGGTCAAATCCTTTATTTATAAATAATAAATAAATAAATAATTTATTTATTATTTTAAGGAAATGGTGGAAATATAATTAAATAAATAATGATTTATTTAATTATTTATAAATGATTTAGTCACATTTAACTAGGAATATTATTTAAATAAGAATTAAATAACTTATTCCTAGGAAATAATCAAATAAATAAGGATTTATTTAATTGTTTTCCTTGTTTTGGGTTAAATATGACCAGGAATAATAATTGAATTGATGTTTAACTAATTATTCCTTGAGGAAATATAAACAAATATAGATTTGTTTATTATTTCCATTTGGGGTTTCCTGTTTAGACCATAAACAACTTAATAAAGGTGTTTTACTAAGTTATTTCACATAGTGAAAGCAATTTTACTTGGGGTAAAATTGGTCTTACATGGTGTACTTGGGTCCATATAATGACAATAGGTTAGATGACCAAAAAAATGGTGTAACAGATTGCCCCCCAGCGTACGAGTGTTAGGAGCAAATCGTATGACCGAAGTACGTTGTAAGAACTCAATCACCAGACATCAAGAGGGAAGTTAGAGAGAGAAATATAAGGTAGTCTAATGTGCTAAAGGACTAGAACCTAAGGAGATGAGACTTACAGGTGCAACAAGTCTCTTTTTATGAAATGGTACCTGTGCTAAAGGCTGCGGGTGGAGGCATACCTATGCCCGCCGAAACAAAGTACAAAATAATAGTGCGTTCAGTAAACAAGGAACCGAACTATAAAGTACATGCTGGCATAAACACGAGCCATAGAAAAGATAGAATGATGAATCCCACATACATGCTATGCCTGGGATAACAACCAAGACTTATACAATAATATCTGAGTACATGAGATAAAAATACAACCCAAATGCCCCCTATAAACGGGGGAGTGCTCACAAAATCTGACTGATACATGCAAATAAAAAAGGTGCTGCAAGCGGATAAGGCCATCATCATCAAATATATGGAGCTACATCGAAGGCTGCAATGAAGAAGTCATCTAGGCATGTGGGGGGCTACCTGCAGGGCCACCCCCTCATGAGGGTTGAGACATCTCACACACGTCCGGGAATCACCAATAGCGGCTGCTGCATCACTGGACCATCAAGTATACGAATCTCGATCATGCTGAAAGGAGCTGGAGTGGAGAAACAATAAATTCATAGGGTAATGAGAAATCCATTTGCCTGATCCGAGGCATCGAACAAGTGTAGAAGCTGGAATCAAGGTACACCGCCCTCTAGACCTATCTTCTGGAGGGAATGAGCTGATGTCGACAAAAGGAGATCTGCCGTAGGTGAGGCAATAAGGGATCCTCAACTAAGGCATGAGAGAAAATAATAGAGTGACTGACAGACTAACACTAGTGATGATGATGAAATGGGGGGAGATCCAGAGGGGACCATAAAAGCATGAGTACAAGATGGTATCTCATGACGGAGATCAACATGAACAAGAACACGTATGGAGGCAAAGTGTTGCCCCAAGGAAAAGTGTTGTCAGTGATGAAATCTGATTTTGATGAGAGGTGAAGTGATCCTTCATGGACAACATGTGTCCTAGTGAAGTAGGGAATCACAAAAAACAAACAGATGTTGGCTATCTAAAAGAAAATAAAACATGCATTTCGAGAGGGAAATGCCAAGGGTAATATTTCTTAAGATAGAGAGCATTGTGAGGATTAGGAAGGGGGTGGCCTTCTAAGTCCTCTAAAAGGTATGCCCCCTTACCAAGATCTTTACTGATGATGTAAGGACCTAGCCATAATGAGTCAAACTTCCCATGACCGAGGGAATCATGGGCCTAGTCATATACTAGAACAAGGTCACCTTCATGAAAGGTGCGAGGTTGTACTTTTCGGTCATACTGAGCTTTGGTGCGCTTTTTGGCCGCTTCAAGAGTTTGCAATGCAACACGACGGTCTTCCGAGGTGTGCTCAAGCATGATGAGTTGTTGTTATAGAGGTTGGGTATCAGGGAGAAGTTCGACGGCCAAGAGAAGGGAGGGAATTTCACACTCGATCGGTAAGACTGCCTCCTCGTCAAAAACAAGGTGAAAAGGAGTGAAACCAGTGGCGGTTTTAACAAAAGTTCGATAAGCCCACAAAGTAGGGAAGACATAAGATTCCAATTGGTTTTGTGCTTATTCACCGTTCGTTGAAGCATGTTCTTAAGAATTTTGTTGACCGCTTCAACTTGGCCATTACCTTGGGGGTAATAGGATGATGAATATTGGTGCTCAAAACCCAATAGTGAGGATAGCTCACGCCATATCTCATCTTCAAAATGTCGGCCATGGTCAGAAACCAATTGTTTTGGAACCCCGAATCGAGCAATGACGTGGTTAAAGAAAAAGAGGGCTGTAGTGGCTTCCGTATTGTTGAATGTTGGCATAGCCTCGGCCCATTTTGTGAAATAGTCAACCGCCACGATGATATATTTGTGGTTACCAACGGATGGGGGTTGACACTCCATAAAGTCAATGGCCCATTTACAGAAAGGACCTGCTGTGACGACGGGATGGAGGGGAGCGGGAGGAGCTCGTTCCTTAGGGGCTAAATGTTGGTAATTGGAACAGTGTTTGACTGCTTCAATGCAATCACTGAAGAGAGAAGGCCAAAAATACCCAGCGCGCATGATTTTTTGGGTGGTAGCAAGACCAGAGAGGTGGCCGCCACAAGCATCGCTATGACAGGCATTGAGGACTTGCTCGGCTTTAGCGTGTGTGAGGCAACGACGAAGGATAGTATCTATTCCACGACGATAAAGGTCGTCACCGATCATAAGGTAGCGAGGGGCTTAGTGTCGGATACGTCATCAAGCATTACGATCAAGATGAAGGGTGAAATTTTGGGTTCGCAAGTAGTTAATGATGTCACCGTACCAAGGGTCGTCGGTGGTGATGGTGAATAAGTGTTCATCGGGGAGAGCATCATTAATTGGAGGATCCTGCGTACCGGTAGGTAATTCAGAAATGAGTTCAGTGCGGACTAAACCTTTCTTACTTTTTGGGGTGACAAATTTGAGGTCAAATTCTTGAAGGATAATGACCCAATGAGTGTACTTCCCACTGAGGATGCGTCGACTCAATAGGAAAGCCATGGGGTTGGAATTAGTCAAAACCTTGGTGGAACGCATGAGGATGTAATGACGCAGTTTTTGGACCGAGAACACGACAGCTAGCGCTAATTTTTCCTCATGAGAGTAGGATACAGGCGGACTGGAAAGGTTCTTACTGACATAATAAATCACATGTTCGATATCGTTATCATCTTCCTAGATAAGGACACCAGCTACCGAATAGGCGGAAGTGGAGATGTACAGGATGAAGTCCCGATCAAAGTCAGGAGGAAGAATCAAGAGAGCGGATGTGAGAGCATGTTTGAGGGCATCAAAATACTCTTGAGCATATGTATCCCAGACAAATGGGGTGTTAGATCGAAGGAGTCAAAGGAACCCATGCGCAGTAGTGGCATAGTCAGGAAAAAATTGGCGAAGAAAGTTAGCTTTACCTTGGAGACTTTGTAGCTGGCGTAAGGTACGAGGAATAGGAAGTTCAAGAATGGCTTGAACTTTCAAAGGGTCAAGAGTTATACCGTCTTTAGACACTATGAAGCCTAGGAGACGGCCGACGGGAATGCAGAAGACACATTTCAATGGGTTAAGGTGGATATTATACTTGTGACATCAGAGGAAAACGGTACGTAGATCATGGAGGTGTTGTGCCTGATGTTTAGAACGCGCAGTAAGGTCGTCTAAATAGGCAAGGATAATATGAGCTAAGTCATGGAAAAAACAAGACATGGCTTGTTGAAAAGTGGCGCCGGCGTTTTTAAGGCCAAATGGCATGACTCAGTATGCGAAAGTGCCCCACGGACTAATGAACGCGGTTTTAAGTTGATCAGCACAACGGATAACAATTTGGTTGTATCCGGAGAATCCATCCATAAAGGATAGAATCTCGTGCCCCACACACTCATCAATGATTTGGTCAATAAATGGTGTGGGGAAGTTGTCTTTGGGACAAGCCTTGTTCAGATCGCGAAATTCAGTGCAGACACGGATGGTGCCTTGTTTTTTGAGGACGGGAACTGGGTTCGACACCCAAGTGGTGTATTCGATGGGATAAATGAAACCAGCCTACTTGAGCTTATCGATTTCGGCTTTGTTGGCTTCACGCCTAGAAGGGTGAATGGGTCTCAACTTTTGACGGACTGGATTGGCATCAGGCCATGTGTCGATATGGTGTTCGCAATGGTTGGATCGAGCCCGGGCATTTCTGAGTAGGACCAAGCGAAAATATTGCATAATTCTTTGAAGAGTTTGGTGTAGGCTTCAATTTCTTCCAGGGTGGATTGGGCACCCAAGGTGATATGTTCTTCAATTCCTGGTTTGACAGAAATGTCAATTTTGATGGTAGGAGAGATATTGGCCATATTACCTTCTTCGAAAGCGTCAGGTGCAGGGATGGGGTTTTTAAACCAATCGACTTTATCGGGAATGAAGTCTTTAGATTCGACAGCATATTTGTCATGGGATTGATGTGGAAGGAAATATGCACAATGGTGCATATCATCCCACAGAAAATCAGGTTCAGTCATAGCTTCCATAATGTCTTCATCTGAATGGAAGATGGGAAGAGTGGGGGGAAGAGGATCACCTGATGAAGTAGAAATATGAGACTCCTTATTGTGGGGGGAAAGGCTCACATGTGCGACATCATGGGGGGTGACAGAAGAGTAAGCGGATGGGTGGTCAGGCGAATCATCGAGGGGAGGCACTGAGGGGCCAGTCGTCGAGGATCGTAATGATGATGAGAGGTAAGAAATGGTGGCTGAAGACTCGGTCATTTCAATATCAGGAGGGGGAATATTAATTGAGGTAAACAGGGCGTCTGGTGCTAGCGAAGAAGGTATATGGTCATGTGTGGCTTTAAATTGGTGGTATGCAGCTAAAGAGGAATGATACTCGTCAAGGCGGGGGCAGAGGTGAGTATAATGGCCATGGAAATTGCACAAATAACAAGGGTGATTGGTGCGCAAGTTTTTAAGTTTCGGGAGTGAATCAGGTATAGTGACATAGACCTCAGGGATATCGGATTCCGAAAACATTTCATTGACCATGGTCTTGAGATGCGGTAACTCAGGACATGTATGGGTGGCATGACCGACAACATCGCACAAGGCACACTGGATAGCGTGCTTTGGCGGCTGAGGAGGGGCAGGGTGTGACGGGGTAGCCTTGTCATTGGATGCCCCCTTGCGAGGCTTACCTTTCTTTTCCAGAGCTGTCACAATAAGAGAAGGGTTCTGGTGAGGTGCTGGGGGCACTGTAGCAACGAAAGAAGTTAAGGGGAGCAGTTGAATTTCAAAGCAAGGTAAGGTTTGGGGTGACCATGTGGGGTAGTGGTTGGAGGGTTAAGGTACCAAACTAGTATACCCAAGGTCAAGTTGGGGAGGGATAGGGCGGCCAAGATGGGGACGGAATAAACTCTGGGAGGGGGAGAAAGGAAAGGTATCTGACCAGCGGGGTAATGGCTAGGAGGAACAGTGCCAAGGTGGTTGAAATCAGGTGGAACCGACCCAGGATGGTAGAGAGGCGCGTGGGGACTAACTGTAGAAGAAGATTCAGAAGGAAGAAGTCTAACTAGCAGGGGCAAAGGGCTAGGAGCTAGTTGTGGTGGTTGAGGTTGAGGTTGCTGACTAGCCAAAGCAAGATGCATAAGGTCGGCCCGAGATGATTGCATCATGCAAACATTCGCCAAGCTAGGATAAGAGACAGGAGGAGGAGGAAGGTCAGGGAAGGTTCCAAGAAAGGAGGAGTCTTTGTAGACACCGGGAGAGACACTGGTCAAAGAATCAAAGGTTTTCTTATTGGCTACAGAAGAGATGGTCGACTCAGGGGAGGTCTGAGATTTTGGCTCATGATATGTCAACTGGTCAATGGTGACTATCTTTCCATTATGAGGGAAAAACATCTTGCGGTGAACTGCGGATGGGACAGCATACATGGCATAAGTGTAGCTACGCCCTAAAATAATGTTATAATCAAGAGGGGCGTCGATGAATTCAACGTCAACACAAACAGTCGTGCCCGCAAGAGTGATAGGAAAATTACGGAATAGGCCAATGGGCTGGGAGGCATGTCCATCCCACGCACGAAGGGTGATTGTGGAAGGGGCCAACGCAGGAGATCCGAGTTGTTTCCAAACCAAAGCAGACATCACACAGGAGGATGCCCCCTCATCAATAATACATTGAGAAACATGAGCGTTCCGGATTTTGACTGGGATTTGGAAAGCTACGGAAGCAGGAAGGGGAGTATTTTCTGATTGACGGGTGTCAAAAACAATCAATTGGTCATCAGCAGGATCTACAGTGCCCATGGTAGATAGTAGAGACTTCTTTTGAGAAGGACATGATTGGAGGAGTTCCAATGTTGAAATGGCAGCAGGACACTGTGCCAAATCATCTACTATGTTATACGAATGAGCAGCCCGACCAGAAGCAACATTTCGGCATAATGGGCTTTTAGGAACCTTGATAGGGACCTCAACTTTGGGTTGAGGGATCTGCAAAGGACCATTTGGTGTCGAAAGAGGCTCTGTAGGACCTGAATAAGGTGACTCGGGGACAGACAGAGTGGGAGGCGTGGGGTACTGAAGAGACTGAGTTTGAAGGTTAATGTCGACGGTGAGAGGTTGGTCAGAAGTCATCATGAGAATCTGGTAATCTAAGGAAACAGAAGGGGAAGGTTGAGTGGTTACCAGGGCATGAGGTGATTGAGTAGCCACAAATCTTTGTTGAGAAAAGGATCGGTAAACATGGCTAGTTGAGGAGTAGCTGTATTGGGGGGAACAGAAGGGGAGGTAGGCTGTCCCCGCAATGTAGCCCGATACTCCCACATCTGCTGCATCTGTGGTAAGAGGGGACAATCGTGAGTGTAATGACCATAAACAACGCAACACGAACAAGGCTTATTGGTGCGAAGAGGCCTGCCCGACTTGGGCTGAGAGCCCTGTGGCTGGTTAGCAGTGTTAGAATCAATACTTGGAGGATTGGATCCACGATTACCAGGGGCAGATTTATTTTGATTGCCTTTCCGCTTTATTTGAGAAGAAGGAGGATTAGTCGCGCCCTGCTGTGAAAATACTTGCCCTGGAGGGGGTAGTAGTTACTGTTGTGGGGGTTGAGAAGGCAAGGGAGTTGGAGGTCCAAATGCTAGAGGAGCTGGGACACTAGGATGTGGGTAAGGATAAGGGTTAGGATTGGAAACATTGAGGTAAGCAGAAGGGTGGGCAAAAGGAGGAGGCATGACGTATCCTGGATACATGCTACCTAGAGGGGGGAAAGTGATGGAGGTGCTGAACCCTCCTGGAGGGAAACCATAGCCCATAGGACGTTGAGCGTAGCTATGTGAAAGAGCTCCAATGATACCGTCGGCAGAGTGAGATGCCCCTGGGGCGTTAGCACCACCGGGTTTGGGGAGGTCAGGAAGGACGGTATAAACATAACCAGATTGAGCATAGATGAGGTCATATTTCAAGGCTATTTGGAGGGCGAATTCTTTGGTTTAAGGGAACTGGGATGCGACATCTTTGCCGATGGTAGGTAAGAGAGAGCAAAGGAACCAGTCCATATAGACCCGATCTTCAAAAGTGGGAGCTCGACATAAGCTCCTTCTTCTCTGCCATTCCTGGACATGAGCAGAAAGGCAGGTCGAAGATGATTGACGGAAAGAAGTCAAGAGTTCGGTACCAGTGTCATATTGGAGAGGGAGCTGGAAATAAGATAAGAAGTCTTGGGAAATGGTCGCAAAGGTGGTATGGGAAGAGGCGGTCTGATCAACATACCATTTAGAAGCTTCACCGGTAAGCGTGCATTGGAACAATCTAAGACGGATGGAATCATCAGTAATGGAATTGGATGAACACCACATGTGGAAAG